>JAJGRX010000749.1:0-1251436 GCA_025461125.1 Carex kokanica
TTGGAGGCCACTATCTGTACCGGAAATGGTACTGGATGGTGGATGTTGCCATGAAGAGAAAAACACCAATGAAGCATGGCCATGGCGTTTGACAGCATTCCAGAGGATAAATTTACAAGTGCTGAATTGTGGCATGTGTGAAGGAGTCTAATGTCATTGGTATGGGGCGACTGGAATAGTCTACAAGGCTGAGTTATCCCAGCCACACTCAGTCATAGCCGTGAAGAAGCTCTGGCGGACCGGGCCCCACACATGACGAAGATCAGGCTGACTTGAGTGCTGATGTGGCAAAGGAGGTGGCCTTGTTAGGCCGTCTCCGGCACCGGAACATTGTCAGACTTGGGCTATGTCCACAATGACTTAGACTGCATGATGCTATACGAGTATATGCCGAACGGAAGTTTATGGGAGGCATTGCATGGAGCCGGGGCTGAAACGGGTCAGGTTCTATTGGGTGATTGGAATTTGAGATACAATGTGGCGAGGGTGTTGCGCAGGGCTTGGCATACATGCACCACGATTGCCATCCGCCTGTTATACATCGGGACGTCAAGTCGAGCAATATATTACTGGATGCGAATATGGAGGCACGAATTGCCGATTTCGTGGCTGGCTCGGAACCTGGCAAGGAAGAACGAATCTGTCTCGGTGGTCGCTGGCTCCTACGGTTATATTGCACCTGGTAAGTTGTAATTTTTTGTCTATTAATTTGATATGTTCATAAAATGTATATTTCAAAGTTTTTAAGGTATCTTAAGAAACTTTAAGGCGTATAATATAAAGTTGGTTTAGGTACTTCTCAAAAACTATTTATGCAAGAACTTTCCAATATAATATGGGCTTTAGTAGGGCTCTGAGCTGGAACAGCCTAATTTTAAACCAATATGACTAATATTTAAGCCCTTGCCAGGTTATTGTACTTTAAGCCCGTTATTAATTTACATCACATATATTAGTAGCTTCTTGCTGTATTCTGTAATTTAAACCCAATTATGTCACATGGCAGAGTACGGTTACACACTAAAAGTGGATCAAAAGAGCGACATATACAGCTTTGGAGTTGTGCTGATGGAACTCCTAACCGGGAAGCGGCCGATCGAGCCCGAATTTGGGGAGGGACAAGACATCGTCGGGTGGATACGTGAAAAGATAAGAAGCAACCAAGGGGTTGAACAAGTGTTAGACCCGAATGCCGGTGGCCAGTGTAAGCACGTGCAAGAGGAGATGCTTTTGGTTCTACGAATTGCCGTTTTGTGCACCGCCAAGCTCCCTCGGGACCGGCCTTCCATGCGGGATGTGCTAACCATGCTTGGCGAGGCAAAGCCTAGACGAAAGAGTGGCAGCTCAGGCAGTCCAACAGAAAATGTAGTCGACAAGGACAAACCCGTCTTTAGCACTGCACCCGATTTATAATTAATTGATCTTTCTTTTTGTATGTAGATTTTATTTTATTTTATTTTTATTTTGAGGTGTAACAATTGATGGTTTAGTGGACAGTCGCCGATAGTGTGTAGAATGATTTAAATCTGGTAAATAAATATCTTAAGAATAGAAAGAAATTAAGCTTAAATAGCACACTATAAATGCTGAATGATTTCGGACTTCGGAGTATGCACATTGCAAATCTTTACCCTTTCAAAATAGTAGAGAATGTAGTGACGAAAGGGGCTTCGGTCTACTATTTTGAAGGGATGGGTGTAGGTTCGATGCCATCGGATCTAGTTTGGTTCCGATAGGCAGCATCCACCGTAGACTCAATCAAATGCAGATCCAACGGTGTAGCGACTTAACTAATCAAATTTATAACGGATTTGATTTTATCCGATTCTCAAACCCATTAACCACTAAAATCTGATTCCCAATCCCCAATTCGTTGCCTCCTCTCTCTGTCGCTGTTTCCTAGCTCCCACGCAGGCGTGATCTCCTCTCCCTCTTTCCCACGCCGCGAGAGCTTCAAGGGGAAGTGGAAGCGGCGGCGGGGCGTGCGACTCAGGTCGCTGGCTCTCTGTCTCTCTCGCGCAACAAAAATCGTAAAATAATAAACAAAGCTCTTAAATAATTATAGAACCAACATTCAAAATAGAGAAATGTATGATTTTTTTTTATTGTCGTCAGTATTTAGAATTTTAAAAAAAAAAATTTGACTCCAATCCTCGAAACAAATAAATGCACACCCTTCAAATTGACTTCAGTTGTCAAATTTTATGGATAGGAGGATTTAAATGCTTTCATTTTTTGTTTCTATATACCTCTACTTTTAAAAAATATTCTAATAACAATAATTCAAAAATTAATATGTTAAATTAAAATCGTTAGAAGTTATATTATTTTCTCTACATGCATATGAAAAATTATCACTTTTTTATTTTGATTTTATATGAATCATTATGCTGAAAAATCAATGTCCATGATTTATCCACATCGTTGTATTTTTACCAGTGTTATAAATAGCACGTTATAGCGCCGCTATAGCGTTTTGGACTCCAAACGCTACGCTATGACATCAAAATGCGCTATTTGCGCTACGGCCGCTATAGGCCGCTACAGCGCTATAGCGGTCCGCTATTTGCGCTATTTGCGCTATATAATAGGATTTTTTTTTTTTTAAGAAATTTATAGGGTTTTAAATAAAGATAAAAAAATCTCAAACACGAAATTGAATTTGTTGCTACTTGCTACAGATAAATCAATTGAAAATTGGGAATATAAATTGAAATTTGAATAGAAAAAAAGTCCAAACCGAAATTAAAATTTGAATAGAAAAACAAAATAGATTATTTCATGAATCATGATGCATAATATATTTTAATAGGAAAAATCGATAGTTTATGATATTATTATGGATTTTTTGAACCGCACTTTGGACTTTGTATGGGTTTTAATATGAATATTATAATTTCTTAATTACTTTGTGTGTATTTATTGTTCATGAGACTTTAGATAATGTTGAATTTAGTACAAATATTGAATATACGAATGTAAAAAAAAAAACGCTATTTGGAATAGCTTCCGCTATAGCGACGCTATTCGCTATAGCTTTTTTTTGCCTTCCTGCTACAACGCTATAAAACGCTACTTTAGAAACCTGATTTTTACAAGCTCTTGATACAGTTACAAGAAAATCAAAATATCATCATTCTGTTACGTGTGCATATAGAAAATGATATAGATCATATTTACTGGTTTTATGACATTTAATTTTTAAAATTTTAATTAGTGTAGTTCTAAAAATAGAGGCATAATAAAAGGCCAAATAAATAGTGGCATTTAAACACTTTGTTTTTATGTTGATATTTTTATTATATCCAACATTAAATTGGCACAATATCAAATATATCCAGCACGGTGCGCCTCCCCTGTCCCCGACTCAGCCTCCAAGACGACGACGATATGCTACAGATAGACTACACGATAGCGGGTCACAGGCTCAGCCTGACTATGCGATTGAGTTGACAGCGTCCATCTTCTCTACACCCCCGCCAGTCACTAGAGGTGAGGATGAAGGATGTTGGGATACCGCAGCACAGATGACTAGAGAGGCCGAGGCTGATGTCATTACACCTGATCAGGGAGTCTGGCAGGGCCTACCTGATCAGGGAGTATGGGAGGGACTACTCGACAGAGCTAACATGGGAGTTCCAGCTGAGTGGTTGTCGCCATTGAGCATAGTTTTTTTAATGGTAGTTTTAGTTAGATTGTTTTGTACTATTTATATTCGGTATACTATGTTGGTATTGTATGTTGGATTATTTTATGTTTGTTTGTTTTTTATATTTGCTACTTTATGGTACTTTTATGGTAGTATTTCTATCTTTTTTTAGATCTTTTTTGTCACTAAATATACTAAAATAAACTAAATTACGCTAAATTATACTAAATAAACTAAATTATGCTAAATTATACTAAAATAAACTAAATTATACTAATTATGTGAAATTAAACAAAATAAATTAAATATACTAAAATAAACTAAATTATGCTAATTATACATCAAAATGTTAATCTATCAACTATTTCAAAAAATAATATATATATATATATATACCTGACCGGCCATTTTTTTGGCCGGTCCTAATTTTAATTCCAGCCGGCCATTTCTTGGCCGGTCTGGACATTTTAAAAATACCCAACCAAGTTGGGTATATTTAATGTTGAATACTTAATAAAAATGTCGGGTTTTTATGTATACCCTTCAAAACTCTAAAATGACGTATTTTCTCTTTAAAGTCCATATATCATATTTACCCTTCCAAATTTAAAATACTCACAAATTTACCCAAATGATTCTTTTCTCTTATACTATTTTTTAATTTTATAAAGTTTCCATTTTACTTTTGCTAAATAAATAAAATAAACACGTAGCTATGTGTCAAGTAAATGTTGAGTCTTCTAATTGATCAATTTGTGAGGACAAATAGTTTATATTCCTACTTTGATTGTGTGTACATCACAGTAGGAAATTGGGTTCATTTTTTCTCACAAAATTAGCCAATTAAAATATTAAATATTTCTCTTACACATAATATATGTTTTATTTTCTAATAAAGAGTAAACTGAGAACTTAATAAATTTAGAATGAGTTCTACTAAAAAAATATACTAAATGGGGTAGAAATGTGATTTTTTTAAATTTAAAAAGATAAATATTATATTATGAATTTTAGAAGAAAATTCATAATTCCGAGATTTTTAAAGGCTATAAAGTATAAACTATGTTTTTAAGATCAAAATAGTACAGTAAAGGATTGACATTTTAAAAAGATATTTTGATTATCAAATGGTAACGCAATTTACTCTTTTCTTTATTTTAATAGAGAGAATTTCATATATACTGCTCAAAAAGTATGAAATTACGAATTACGTATTTACCACTCCAAATTCTATAGTTATGTATTTACCATTCTAAATTCTAATAACTCACATATTTACCTAATATAACTAAAATGTGTATTAAATATACTCAAAATTCAAATTAATTATGTTTAAGATTTTATAAACTACAATTAATCAAGAATTAATTAAAACTGGATTCATTCCCCTGTACCTGATGGATAATAGCATTAAGCTGTGTTTCTCTGATCACCCCGACGTGTTCTCTGTCACCATCTCATTCAAACTTAATTGCAACAGTAGTTTTGGCCACGCCTTCTCCAACCACCCCGTGCAAACGGTTAATTGTTAACACTCCTACTGTCAAAAGCTGACTGTAATAATGGAGTAGCGAGCCATGTGGGAGACAACGAGAGATGTTATATACAACATGCAATTGGCGCCAGCGAGAGTTGGAGAAGACAAAAGTCCAATTCGAATGTGGAGAATGAGTTCAGCTTTAATTAATCCTTAATTATAGCTTTTAGAATCTTAAGCATAATTAATTCGTGTTTTGGATATATTTGTAATATATATAAATTATATGAGTAAATATGTGAGTTATTAATTAGAATTTAGAATGGTAAATATGTAATTATAGAATTTAGAATAGTAAATATCTAATTTTAAAGTTTCTGATTGGTATATTTGATATTGCCCCATTTTAATATTCCGATACCAGGAGTCCGGCTGTCAGAGATTTTGTTTTGAACCTTTTGTCTGGTAGATAGAAAAGGAAAGGGGGAATTTCATGTATCCCCCTCAAAAACTTCAATATTACGTATTTCCCCCTCTAAAATTTGAAATTACATATTTCCCCTTCTAAACTTTCCAAACTCACAAATTTACCCATTCAATCAATAAAATATATTTAATATATTTAAAAAATACTTAAATAATATTATTTCGGATTCTAAATTTTTTTCAGACCATTATACCCCTTCCTCCTTCCAATCTCGTTCTTTCTCTTCAATTCATGTGCGTCTCACACCGTCCCCACCTATGGATGGAAGCAATGCGGCGAGCTCCAGCTGCGTCAGGCTGCTGCACCATCCATGTCGAATCGGCTAAAGATGTCACGCAGCTGCTTCAATCCATAGGTGGGGACGGTGTGAGACGCTCATGAATTGAAGAGAAAGAACGAGATTGGAAGGAGGAAAGGGTATAATGGTCTGAAAAAATTTAGAATCCGAAATAATATTATTTAAGTATTTTTAAATATATTAAATATATTTTATGATTAAATGGGTAAATTTGGTGAGTTTGGAAAGTTTAGAAGGGGAAATATTAATTTCAAAGTTTAGAGGGGGAAGTACGTAATATTGAAGTTTTGAGGGAGATATATGAAATTCCCCCTTTCCTTTTCTATCTACCAGACAAAAGGTCAAAACATTATCTTCTCTCCGTTTCTATGGCGTTGAGCCGTTGAGCTGAAATGCTATGATTCTGTTGCACAATCCCGCACCACCTCCTCTAAATCTAAACCCTAACCCTAACTCTAACTCCAGTCATCTCCGACCAAGACTACACTTCCAATGTCGCTGTCAACCCGAGTGGGGCACCAACGCCGAGTCGGTCCGAACGGGCCGCTTCGGCCCGAAGAGAGGAGTAAAAGAAGAAAAGAGAGAGGCGTTCGACAAAGAGGAGAAAAGGAAGTGGTGGTCGGATTACAGCAACGATGGTTATGATTCCCTTGATGATGAGTATGATGATTTTGATCTCTTTGATGATGAGTTAAATGAATCAATTTTGGATAAATTTTGGATACTGAAGGTAATTTTTGTTTCCGTTGGATATTTGAATATGACATTTAACATGAAATTTAGTATCTATGTGTTGAGACGGAAATATTTGAGTTTGCATGTAAACAATTTAGTTTTATAATTTTTTGTTTATTGTGAAAATGCTGTAATTAGATATCCTATTAAAGTTAGTGTACCAATACCAGAACTTTGTACTCCGGTTGAAATTATTTTTCTCATATTACCCCAATTAAATTCTGATTGACATGAAAGGCAAACCAAAACAAAGAAAAACAATCTAGGCTGCTACTTAATTGTGCCAGGTGGCAGGTACCTTACACGGTATCAACCAGTTCTCTGTTTCTTTTTTATTATTTTGCGAGACTGCGTTAAAATATTTTTCGGTGTATGAAAGTTCCCAATCTGAACTGTGTATGCAAGGAACCATCAGTCACAGTGAAAAACTTTAAACATGATATTCTCTTCTTCCTTTTTTATTTAATATCACTTTGTAACAGGTACTAAAAGGATACGGTTACTTTTTACCAGTGGTAATTGGGTCGATGCTTCTGACAACAGGCCCCAAAGCATTTTTAATGGCACTTGCATTGCCTCTAGGTCAGTCGGCAATCTCTATCTTACTTGAAAGTATCTGGGGCAAAAAAAGAGCGTGAGAAACCGAGGCGAAGGAAGAAAAGTAGAGGTCCATTTGCCAGGCGAAATGGAGGGGGGTTCAACACAACGGACGAAAGAGAAGACAGTAATAACAACAATAGAAGGGGTTACCGGTCCTGGGTTTCTACTGGCAGTGGAGATGCTGACGGTGGGGCCCAGAGATCAGGTTTGGGTGGATGGGATGAGTTGGATGACCAGTTATGAGAGGGGCGAACCGGTCAGAAAATTGTCAAAAAGGAGAAAATACAAGGAAGCTCCTTTGTTCATGAGGCTTTTGGTTGCTGTTTTTCCATTTTTGGGTTCATGGTTTCGGATATTCTGAATCAATCATTTGAAATTAAACTGAAAATATAATAGGGTGTTTCTAGCATTAATAGACCAACCTGGTCATCATTGTTGGGTAGAGATATAATATCATTCATCAAATTGTGTCGAGTACCGACGAATTGTAAGAGTTGTAATCTACAGCAATGAAAATTTTCTACTTCATCCTGTCGTTTTGCATCTTTTGCAAAAAGTACCGAAACTACCCTCATGATTTCAATTCACAAGTGAGGGAAAGAAGTGGATAGTTGGGTATTTTCGAAAGAAATTAGGGGATTTGTGGCTGATATTTCTATGTATAGGAATATAATTAGTGAAGATGTATGATGAGATTATATTATTGTACTTGTGATACTGAATAACAAAAGCAGGGATGCCACTTGCTCCCCCTCTCAGACTGGTTCTTTTAAATTCACATTTTTTCCTCTTTATATGTTTTTTATTTAAATTAAAATTTGTTGCTTGCTTCTGTGTGTCTACTAATTTCTTTCCTTCAATAAATGTGTGATCAAGATGTATGCCATCATAACAGTGTATGCAAGGATACCAAGCTGGTCTTTTGTACTTCATGCATCAGTATCAGTTCCCTCAGTCCTTACAAACATTGGCCGAAGCACTTACAAACGGTATGTGATCCACTTTTTAAAATTTAGAAAGATAATAGGATTAAGGTTTTTGAACTATTATAGTCACTTGGATTCGACAATTAATTTTTGAGTAAAGGTTGGAGGTTAAGCCACCTAACTATTTTAATACTTTTGTAATTACAACAAAAAATTTCTCCCATATGAGTTTCGAATCCATGATAGTGCCAAAGGCTAGTTCTTGATTCTACAATTAATTAACAGGGAGGATATTTCACTCGACTTGTTCTCTCCTATTTTGGTACAGTTTCCGGTTTAGTTAGCTCTGAATCTAACATTCGTAATGCTTTCCCTTGAATCATTTCTTCTTCCTGCTTTACACCGGATAGGTAAATTTGATACCATATTGCTAGTTTTTTACTTCTGTCAGTTCTCCACGATGTCACTAAGTTATGAATCCGATGGAGGACGAGACCCGTATGGGTCCATCGAGGGCAAATATAGTTTCAATTTAAAAAGAAAATAATTGCTTGGGAGCAGTGGTATTTGTCAATTCTCTAAGGGTATATTTGGTTGCAAAATAAGAATAGTTAGAATAGCTAAATTAAGAATAGTTATTGTTTGTCTTATTAGAATAGTCAAATTTCCAAACCTTTAGGAATAGCCTATTCTAATAAGACAAAAAGTTTAAATTTTCTATTTTAGATATTCTAATCCAACCAAACACCAAATAAGCTATTCTGAATAGCTTAATTCTAAAAATAGTTTATTCTGAATCCAACCAAACATACCCTAATTATCCAGAAACTAAAATGTGGGATTTTCTGAACTAGACAACTACGAGAAGGGCAAACAAAACTTTCTTATTTCAAATTCACTGCTCAACGAGAATCAATATTCAATCTAGCGACAAACATGTGTTTCCTTTCGTATGAATGCTAAAATTGGCAAGTTTGACCCTCAATACTGATTTCTTTGAACAAATAGATCCGTTAGCAGGAATCTACGGATCGTTGGTGACTTTTATATATGTGAATTTTGACTGTTCCATGCTTTATGTCATATAAAGCGTACGCAGTTTTCTATTTCAGAAGTGCTTATAACTTTCACAACTTGCCAAATTACCTATACTTCCTGCGGGACCACTTGCTGTACTTTTAGAGTGACAGCTTCTAGAAAATTTCAAAACCGAATCACTTCTCAAACTTGCAATTATTTCCAAATAACACCTAAAATTATGCAAAATTAATTTTTTTGTATCAAAATGAAAAAAAATTCGAAATTCAAATTTTAAATTTTTTTTTTTAAGAAACAATTGATCATTTTTTTTCTTCAATTTAATATTTATATATGCATCTATATCATGTAAAATAAGACTTTAATACTGTAAAACTCACAGATATAAAATTTGAAACTAACAGATGCAAACTATAAGATTTCAATACTGTAAAACTCGCAAATGTAAACTATAAAACTAAACAAATTTACAAAAATGTAAAATTTGGAATCCAAGCACATTGTAATACGGAGATCATGTTGAACGGTTCGAATAAGACTGTTCGAACATTGAAATCACAAAAGTGACTTATAAGCATATGTTGTCAAGATGTGTCACCATAAAATAGTATAATTGAATCTCTCCTCTAATTAAATTATTTGTTTTAACAAATGTTATAATATCTATTCAGTTAGATTAAAAAAAACAGGCGAACTCAGTGATTAGTGATTTTTTACAGGCCTCTGGTAATATTTTCTTTCGAGGTAACTGACTTTGATTTTTGGATTGACAAGGAACATTCAAATCAAATACTTTTTAATGACCACATAAATTTATTTTCCCTAATGTTTTCTTCGTCTCCTGCTGAACAAGTAGCAAGAAAAAAGGCTTATGATGTTAATAGCGGGCCCTAGCTTGACTTGAATAAAAAACAAATAAATTATTGCTCCTTGATGAGTGTGATGATTTAATAGTTTTTTTCAAAAATGTTAAGATTACCACGGAAATATGTATGATTTTGTTACAAAATAAATTATAAAATGCTTATAAGTATGAAATAATAAAGCACGGATGAGAAATTGCAAACTCTATTTCTATGAATCATCCAAAGAACGAATAATTCTAGTAAATTGTGGTAAGTAGAAATTTGTGGCAGATGGATAAAATAATAGTTGAGTTAGCTAGAAATACATTTCATTAGATTATATGGACTGAATGGAATAGAATTACTTTTCATTAGATTACATTTCATTAGATTAAGAGGGTCTATAATTATCTTAATTTTTCTTTTTTCATGAGTTCTTTTACTCATGTTGGGTTGCATAAAACTACTCAGATACTTGCTTTTTTGGATGTGCTTTGGTGGAATCTAGTTAAAATAATTTAGGTTGTTTATTGTAATAATTTTTCATACTGGTATTGCCTTTGTGGTATATATTTTTTTTTTTTTCAATTTATAATTTCTGATGAAATTAGTGGGTATCGACTATATTAAGAAGAGAAAAAAACTAAACCTTAATTAGCATAGGGAAGAATGAATTTTGTTTTTAATATATATTTTACATTGTTCCCAAGAACTGATTTGTGCTTACGACACCAACTCTCTTGTTTTTGATATATCTGTTATTAATAGTTAGAAATGACTTCAATGATGTTTCCCTCTGTAAATAGCATCGTAGCATCTCAAACACTGAAGTCATTATTTATTGATTATTTAGAACTTTTAAGTTATAATAGAAATTTTAGACCCTCCATTACAAAAAAGATTATATTTGCAATGATAAGAAAGTAGATGTTGTTCCATGGAAGAGTATAATTGGAATAAAAAAAAAACATTTCAGCAATTATTGTCATAGAGCATATATTCTTGATTTGTTCACAGACGCATCAAGAGATTCTGCCTCCATGAGAGAGAAATTTGTTTAATGTCAAATGGAACGTAGAAAAAATGGCATGGTTTGAACAGAGGGAACATTCTTGATCGGATAGAAATTAACTCAATAAGGACAAAATCAATGCAAAATACACAGCAAAGAATTAGATATATCAATTCCCATTCTGTGCGAGTTTCTCTCACCTTCTCTCAACTAGAGGACATAGTGACTCCTTCCAAACTAGCAATAGATGTAAGAACATTCTACAAAGACAAATCACCAGCGTCTGGTCGTGACTATCAACTATTCCACACATTCCATGAAGGGTACTTAATTTGAGGCTTCTACTCATCTGCTCGACTAGCGGCTACGTGTAAAATTCCTTCTTAAGATACATATAAATGGAGAGGAGTGACAATAAACAAGACGATCAGTGAAGGAAAGGAGGTTGAGCGCAACACAGATTTTGAAGATAAGGACAAAAATGTCATTTGACTTTTTTTATTAGTATTAGTTAGTGTTTTTAATTGGGATATAAATAAAATGAGTGAATTTGAATGGGAAATTAACTAAATTTAAAGTTTGATGAATAAATATCTAATTGATGAAGTTATGATGGATATATATCTAAATTTCTCTATATTTAATGTACGTGTGAGAGGTTTCAGATTTAAAGTTCGGATGAATTTTTTTAATATTAAATATATAGTTAGATATATAACTTTAGCTCCAACTTTTACTAAAAAAAAATAGTAAGGCTCAACTACCTACAACTTAAGAATAGTCAGCAAGAATTTAATAATGAGTTGACGAGCCGACAAGAAACAACGTGCCTCCATGGCAAGTAGAGGTTCCAAAAGAATTCAAAAAGAATGATAATTTGAAAAGAAAAGAGACTTTTCAAGCTTGATAATTTGAAAAGAAATTAAAGAGGCTTCTGAAAAACTCTGCATGATCACTATGTTATCCCTGTAAATTAGTGTAATTATTGCAATATTTAATTTCTACCGGACAAGTGTGCATTTTAAAATATAGAAATATTCGTTAGATTTTTTTTCTTTGGGAAATAAAAAGTGATATTTTTTTAAATAACGGTCATAATATATAGTTCACATAGCTGTGTTAGTGGTGGACTCATACATGTTCTGTCAGCAGTTTCTTTTCTTTTTTTTGGAAATTTTCTTGGGCCTTATTATGGACCCGCTATTAATCTATTATATATGAAAACCTTTCATACTTGTTAAAAATAAGTCAGAAGCATTTTGTACTCTTTTCTGATTGGAAACTACAATCTCATTTTTAGAGGTGCTACTTTTACCCGATTACTCGGATCCAATCCGGAACCAAATCGGATCCGAACCAGAACCGATCCGGATCCGATTAATTTGGATAGGATATGGTTTAAAAAATATAACCGGTTAAATTATAGGTAGGGTTACAAAATTAATAATTTAATATCCGACCTGAATCCGAACCGAAACTGATACTGTAATGGATAGGATATGGATTTGATTTAGTTATCCGACTCATAACCGAACCCGACCCAATATCCGTATAATAGCCAATAAAATGAATATATCATTTCTTTATAATTATTTAATATAAACACATATATTAATAACTATGAAAAGACAATCATTTATAGTATTTTTTTTAATTTCTTGAATGAAATTTATTGTTCTTTTCGCATATATTATTGAAATCAAATGTCATGTTCAACTTTTTGCTTATAAATTTTCGAAACTAATTAATTCTTTTCTTGATATATTTATCTACCATTTATCTACCTTTCTGCACGGATTATTGAAATTTATTGCTCTCTTCGTTGATTAAAACAAATTGATATTAATATTCTATTTCTGAATTTTGGAACTATATAATGAAATCACCATCTCCAATATTTTACTTTTTAAAATTATCTCACCTTCAATATTTTATAGCAGATTTTAATTTATATTATAATGATATATTATGTGAGATGTTTAAGAAATTATAATTATATTTAAACGTAATGTGTTTCTCAAATGCTTATGAGTTGCGACATGTATCCGCTCCGGATCCGGACCTGCCCCGGATCTGAACCAAATCCGATAATTCATAAACAAGTTATGGGTATATATCTACCCGGAACTGAAAGACTGGACCCTAAATATCTACGGGTAGATAGGTATCCGGATCCGGACCCGACCCGATTTGAAACAAATAAGTATATGGATCGAAATTCGGACCTGAATACTTTTAGAGTACTAGTCCAAATATAATAGTATCCGGACCCTACCCGACCCGATAGCACCTCTAGTCAAGACTAAGTACCTAAGGGAAATCTTTTCAAGCGTTGTACAACACAAAAAAATAAATTTACTTTTGACAATCTCAGAAAAAAATTATATGTGAGGAAAGTAGAGAGCAAGGGTCCCGGCCGAGCGACACGAGTCAAAAAGCAACTTTATTTTTTTATTTTTTTTATAGGTTTAATAATAAGATGAGCGAACCGTTATATAAGGACATCATTAGCTAGCACAAGCTCTTGGCACCAACCGTATATCATTTCAATAATCTGTTTTGTAGACAAAGAACCCAAAATAGTAAAAGAGAAATGGAGCTATCGAGATTCGTAAACCTATGCCTAAGTGCTTATACTCCATTTGCACTCAAGTGCGCTGCCGAGTTGAAAATTTCAGATCATATACACGCAAATGACCAGCACGCCATGCCTCTAAAGGAACTCGCTCGCTCTATTCCCATAGCACCCGAGAAGGAACCAATGCTGGGCCAAGTCATGCGACTACTTGTCCATCAAGGCGTGTTTGCGCAGTCTGATGAGGGTTAACATGCTTAGTCCAGTCTCTGAGCTAATGTTGTCGAAGGGCTCCGACATGGGGGCTTATATCTGCTTCCATATACACCCCCAACTTGTTAATGCATTTTCCATAATGAGTAACTGGTTCAAGTCCAGTGATGTGGGCACTATTTATCAAATGAAACATGAAGGCAAATCTCCATGGGAGTCAACAAAGGAGATCCCAGAATTTGGTACCAACATATATATAGAAACAAATTAACCCTCAATTTCGTTTTTAAGCTGACTAACATGTTTGATCTGATATAATGTATGTATGTTATTTCTTTCTCCTTTTTTTTCCCCAATTTTGATGGCTGGAATCAATGGCGGATCTAAATGGAGTGAATGTGGATTGACCCCCCATTCGTTTTTAAACTTTATGTGCTTATACGTGATTAGTACATAGTAAAATGTCACGAGTACTGTAAAATTGATCTTCATACTCAACATGAAAATTATATATAATTGGGACATTTGATCTTTATAGCATGAAAGTCTGGATACACCCCTTATTGAAACTATATTTGTTGTTTACTTCAGTAATTTGATTGTGCATGCTCAACTAGGTAACTTGTTCAATGAGGCAATGGCGAGCCATAGTAGAAAGTTAATGAAAGATGTGGTCGCCTCATGTCCTCAACTCTTCGATGGGCTGAAGAGTCTCGTGGATGTAGGAGGCGGCACCGGAACTACCGTAAAAGTTATTGCCGAAACATTTCCTGAATTGAAGTGCACAGTGTTTGATCTGCCGCACGTCATATCCAATGCATTGAAATGTGAGTTATTCGATGCCGTGGGGGGCAACATGTTCGAGAAAATACCAGCAGCTGATGCAGTAATGCTGAAGGTTATCTCTCATAATATTATATGTGCATATTTTACATATACTGTATGAATAATTTTTTTTTTAATATTGCAATATCTTATTTAAACAGAATATTCTCCATGATTGGCCTGATGATGATTGTATTAAAATTCTTGAGAGATGCCGAGAGGCGATTTCAGCAGTGAAAGCTGGCGGTAAGGTTATCATAGTCGAACTCACTATAGACTTGGAGACACATGACCAGATGGCGAATTGGCGATCGAGACAACACTCTGTTTTGATCTAGGCATGCTGATGGCATTTGCAGCGAAGGAGCGCAGCAAGCAGGAGTGGCACAATGTTTTCCAAGCAGCAGGTTTTGTTAATTACAAAGTATACACGGTGGGGGTTTATTCAATCTACGAGCTCTTTCCTTGAACTTAATTTGTATCTCTATCGTTTCAGCAGAGAGTGAGCAATAATATACGTGTAATAAACTGCAGTTTGGTCGGACTTATATACACATGATATGTTCTAGTAATACATACATATATATTTATTTGAACAATATTCTCCGTGTTAATTTCTTCTTTTTAGTTGTGTGAAGAAGACCCTGTATACTGTATTTATATATAGGTGAAACAAACACATATCACAATTTGTACCAAAGGCCCACAAAACCATCGGCCCAATATATACAGCCTTAAAGCTCTTATCACAAATATCAGCCCAATTAGCTCTTCATACCCAGACATTCAAAAGCTTAACAAAAGAGGCCCACGTTGCCAGATTTCGTTGTTTACACGACAAAATATTCAAATTCCAGAGTTAACAAGTAAAATTGACAATCTAAGTGGACCCTCAGCTTTTTAAATGTTTGTAAGTTGTAACTGTAAGTGGTATATATATCTTAAATCTAATTTTCAAGGATTCACCGTCCGGGACATAAACACAAAGAATAAACCAAAAGACAAAAGAAACAGAAACAGTACATTACCAAAAGAGATTTTCGATAAAAAGACCTCAGATGGGGAACTTTCTTCTGTTTATAAATAATTGGGCCACCACAAAATAATCTGAACTAGCAAAGATTTTGTTTTCAACTTTACATGGATAATTTAACAACGGTGAGAATACTATTTTCGTCCTTCCTAACTTGCAAAATCTCTCTACAGATAATACATATATCACAATAACTCTTTGTTTTTTTTATTAGGACTAGAATACTGTTCTCCTCTTAGAGTCTGTAAAAATGGGTGTTATTGTAAAATAAACTACTGTAAAAATCACACTTTTAGAAGAGAGAGAATATTGTATTAGCCAATTAGATGTTTTTCTTTCAAAAGAAAAAACGTGTGGCACCATCTTTTTGAAAATGACAAAAAAAAAAACAATAATGCTTAGTTTTAACCTGCTTTTCTAAATGAAATCCATCTGAACCGTAGTACTAATATTTGCGTTTTATTCACGAATAAAATATCTTTTTTTATTTCCGAACCGAGAACGACGAATTATTCGCGATTTTTTTTTGCTCCCTTTGGGACAGAATAATTTCCGAATTATTTCCGAATTACGAATTTTTGACCCTCTGAACCGAATCAGAATAATTCATTAGACATGAAACACAGAAGACTACACTGGAACTTTTGCATAAGACCGCACTCTTTCAAGTCGGACCCTAGTGGGCCCCAACCGATCGGATCTGATTTTTCAGACCGTGTCCTGGGTCCTGTCGGCGGCTGGACACAGTCCTTTTTCGACCTTCTCTCCACACCACGTCTCTTGTCCTTTGCTCGTAGCTGCAGCAAAGGTTTGCTTTTGATACTAACCGTTGGATTTATACCGGACACACATCTTGACCTATTGATTTTAAACTGTAGAAGCTTCAGGTTTTGTCTTTTGCGTCTTTTATTCTGCAAATGATTTTATGATAATTTGTTGGAATTGGGTGGTCCCTTGATCATTCTGAAGTGCTTTGGAATTTTTTTGTTGTGACGATTTTACCCTCCGAAGAAACAAATCCTTTTGAAGTTTGAAGTAGCATGACAATTCAGAACTTCAACTTTTAAAGTTTTAATAATTTTTCAAAAAAAAAATAACAACTCTATGTATATTTTTTAAATAGAGGAGAGTTTGTATGTCTCTATTTTTCAAAAAATAATAATATAAATCACGTCTAATTGTTTTATTTTTATTTGAGTTTTAAAATTTAAGTTATTAACGTTTAACAAATGAAGGCATGATGGAGACACACAGAAATAGAGGCATTTGAATCCTCCTCTTTTAAGTATCATTTAAAGTTTATAGTGAATTTATATGTTCAGACAACTGAAAAATATTGAAAAATATTTAAGAAAAGCTTGCAAAATAATTTTTCAACATTTTCCATTTAGTTGTGCACATGAGTTCAGTATGAACTACAATCATATGTGTTTACAAAGTAGGAATAAAATTGTCATTTTTTAAAAAACGAAATAGTTTTGTCAATTGATATACAAGAATAAGTAAAAGGAAATTCGAACCTCGTTTGTTTTAATCTAGTCTACGATTGACACGTACCCACGAAGAAAATCTAACTTTTTTTAACAATCTTCCAAATTAGTAGGATGATGATACCAATAGCTTTCATATTCTAGAAAAGTTATAAAACATCAACATTCATTTATTTCTTTAGGGTGCGTTTGGATGACACAAGAATAGCACTAACCTAGGAATAGCTACTATTCCTAGCGAGCTATTCTCACTATTTCACGTTTGGGTGAAAAAAATGCTATTCTCAACACAAGGAATAGCTCGGGTTAGCTGCTATTCCACTATTCCTATGAAATGTTGGGTTAGCAGCTATTCCGAATTTGGAGTTAGCGAGTTATTCCGAACTATTCTTTGTTTCATCTAAACGTACCCTTAATGATCCAAATTAATGTATGAACGAAGAAAGGTGCATAAAAAACTATACATCCTATAGGCGACTATTTTTTTTTAAAGGCAGTGCATCCTTACAACATTAAATAGTAATTAGCATGCTTAGTTATCAGGATGGCATTCAGAAAATGCATCTTTTTTAAAATGGCAGTTTTAGAAGGAAAAAAGTTTGTTAAATATTCAGAAAGAAAAAGTTAAAGGCTAGTTTCAAGAGAAAATACTATGGAATTCATAATTAAAAGTCCAATACTATTAATATTACGAAATATTCTAGAAAATATGATATCAGCACTCTTAAATTTTACGCGGAATACTTTTTTTTTATTATTATTTTCCTAAGTACTTGTAAATAGTTCATTTTTTATCCTCCTAATTAATAATCACTTTCAGCAGAGTTACGGAAATAAGATGTCAATTCGAAAAAGTTCAATTTAATTAAATTTCAATTGAACATTCTGAACTTCTCTCTATTCAGCGTGGGGCCTAAAACAAAGCGAGGAAGGATAAAACAGTCATTTGAGAAAACAAGGAAAAGGGTCTCATTTTACGAGGGAAATGAAAGCAGCGGAACATTCGGATGGATATTGGGCTTCTCTGCGGCGCCTTTATTTTTGGCATTTTGCTTGTTCATTGACTCCCATTCCCCTATATTGCACCTTTGCACCGCCCTCTTACCTACATAGAATCATAGATCAGTAAATGTCCTCTTGTGGTGCGTTATTGGGTACTCTAATCAATAACAGCTCAATGCAAACAAGACAAGAAGAAAACCCTCCTCTCGTGTCCGGGTCCCTGAAGTAACCTAAATTTTGAGTACTAATCGAAACCGTCCGATTAGAATTTAAGTTCTACAATATTCGTGCTGGACAGGTCGAACGGTTTGGATTCAAAATCAAAATTTAAGTTCCTTTAGGGAAACCGAATTCCCCTCTCTCTGCTCTCTCTAGCGTCTGCGTGCAGTCCTTGCGTCCATCTTTTTCAGCTTTTCTGTCTGTTACCTTCTCTCTCTTTTTCTGTAACAGCTGTTATCTCCTCTTTCATATAGCCTTCAAAAGGAATTCATTCTCAATATTCCTCACTCAAAACCCACTATCAATGGATATTACTACATTTCTTCTCGTTTCTCTCCTCTTCCTCCTCTCCTCCAGTACGTCTGCGCTCAGCCTCCCTCCAGCGGAGCAAACAGCTGCGTACACAGTACTGGAGACTATCAACCCATTCGTCAACTGGAGAGCTCTCTATTCAGATGACCTTTGCGTCTCCGGTCCTCATGGTCTTGTATGCGACTATTTCACCACCTCATCATGCAACTCCACCTCAAGCGACTGCACTTACACCACCTTCATCCACATTGTAGAACTCAACTTCGGTTATGTTTCTGACTTCACTCCCAACCCCACATGCAACTTCACTTCCAGCAACGCCACTTCCCTGTTCAAGCTCTTATCTTCCTTTCCATTTCTCAAGAAGCTGTTCTTCTTCCAATGCTTCGTATCACCCAGTTCGTACACGGCCCTCCCACCAAACTTCTTCTCTCTCCTCCCGTCCTCTCTAGAAGAGCTTGTACTGATCAATAACCCCTCTCTTTCCGGTCAGATCCAAATGGACGCCTCAATTTTACCCCTCAGACGCCTTGTAATCACTGGAACTGCGATAACAGGCGAAATCCCTCTTTTGCCCCCCACACTACAGCAGCTGGTTCTCTCGAGGAACAGCCTTTATGGTCAGATCCCACCGTCCATCTCAAACTGCACGAATCTCAAGATACTTGATCTCAGCTATAACCGTTTGATTGGTTCCATACCCGACCCGTTAACCCAGTTGGTTAATCTCATTAAGCTGGATTTGAGTTTCAACAGGATTAACGGGCGTATACCAAGCCAGATATCGGGTCTGAAGAAATTGGAGCTTTTGGATCTGAGTTACAATCGGTTAACGGGTGGTATACCGTCTGGTATAGGGGAAATGGTGGGTTTGAAGGAGATCTACTTGAGCGGGAATCGGCGTATAGGGGGGCAGATACCAGAAATTTGGGAGAAAATCGGGGGCAGTTTGGTCGGAATTGGTTTCTCTAATCTCGGTCTTGGTGGCAGTATTCCTGTTTCTATGGGTATATTTCTGGAAAAACTGTGTTATTTAGCACTGGATAATAATTTACTGGAGGGTCCAGTGCCGTTGCAGTTTAAGCGGTTGGAGAGTACCGCGAGAGAGGTTAACCTGGAGAGGAACCGATTGCATGGGCCGGTACCTTTCTCGGCCGATTTTGCGGTACGCACTGGAGGCAAGCTGAAGCTAGGGGGTAATAGAGGGCTCTGCATTGCGGGACCCAGTTGCAGAGAGAGGAAAGAATGCTTGAAGATTTTACCTGCATGCAATGCAACTGAGGTGCCGCTTCCGGTGATTCCCTCTGGTGCAGGAGAAGAGGGGTATTCTGGGAAAAGGATTTTGTGGGGATTAATGTTGCTTTTTGGCCTAGTATTATAATTTGTTTTTTTTTTAAGTTAAATTAAGCTAGGTTTTTACTTTTTAAGAGATGGTAAGGTACAGAAAAGAATAGGATAGAGGTGCTAATTAATGTGCTATGGAATGTTCATAGTGAAATAGAGTAGGCTTTTTTTGTAGTTGTCTTGAAAGAGCAGCTTTTTTGACTTGAAACCTAATTCTCTTTCTGTTTGTTGTTTCTCTTTTTAGAAACTTTGTGGCTTTGTTGGGAAGAATCTGATATTTAAATGTGGTGAAGTTTTTCATTGAGTCATGTTGAATTGACTCGCATTTGATGCATCATAATTGATGAAACAGTGGAAAGCAAGTTCATGCTCTTTTTCTGTATAAATGATTTTATTCCTTTTACCAGCGCTAATTGAGGAAAATCATGCTTGTAAGTGTTAATGCAAGAGCTATCAAATGTTTAGATTTTTCTTTTTGAGTGATAAGTGCATCCTATTATCTACAGCCCTTATCTATACTTCAATGTGTTTATACTTTGTTAAAGAAAAAGTGTTTATATCATACGTTATTACGTTATAAGGAATAGTTATACATTTTTTTGCACAACAAAATCTTTGATTTGAACTTTCTTATCATCATGTAGGGAAAAAAAAATGACAAACACTTTGTATACGAAATGCAAATATATGTGAGTTCAAATATAAATAATGTACAAGTTACGTATATCACGCTAATGTTTATTTTCTTTTTCTTTTTTAAAGAACAACAAAACTACACATGGAATCTAAATGCATGCATTGGGAACTTTGTTTCTTCAGATTAACTAATTGAATACAATTCGGCATGCATGTGTTGTGTTCAAACATGCAACGTAGGGTTACTTAATGAACAGAACTTCGTTTCCATTTAGTTGAGGGTAAAGATTTTAACAGAGCAGTTTTAGCTTCATGCAACGCATGGACTACAAAACTAAAACAGCACTCCATATGATTCGTGTCCTGCATTAAGTCAAAACTGCTTTGTTAAAATCTTTACCCACTGTAGAGGCACCATTTGTCTGATAATTACTTTCCTTTTCAAGCATTTGCACACCAGCACTTGTAATTGGATGACTGCAACTCGTGAAAATACTCGAGATAAGAAAAAAAGAAATTACAGAACACAAACAGTGCTTGTGCAGTATTTTCATCCATGGCAATAGCACAAGAATAGAAGCATCCCGTGCTTTACAAGATTTACAAAGAGACCTCAAAATAAACAAGAGATCAGATGATAATTTTTATGAGGTTATCCTATTCGAGATTGAATCAGGACGTAAACAAATTGAAAAGAAAGATATTAAGCACAAGAGGCTCTCCGGCATTTCGTCATGTCACACTGGATAGGGGTGCGTCTAACCGTGTTCATATTTTTGAACTTCCACTGCTCATTTGATGCTTCTGAAATGAGCAAATTACAAAAAAGTTGGCACAACATTAAAAATTAGACCAAAGATTATAATTTGTCATTGGAAAATTTGCAAAACAGACCCAATGTACATTTGTCAGTTTTTATAAAAAAAAAACAGATAAACAATAGCCAATTACATGTAATTCAATAATCCTAATATACTTTAAAGTTTAAACCATTTTGACTTATTTTATTCGGAGATTGGGGCCAATAAGTATATCATATTATAAAAATCTATAGGAAAAGTTTATATATAGTCCGCTAGAATATTCCCTGACTAAGAAGAAATAGTGGTTGTTTTTTGCATGATATGATTTCAGTTTGTGCTTTGTTTATTTATGTGGTGCAGTGGTGTTGTCTACATACATAAACCCTAAACCCTAAACATACCAGGAATCTGAGAAAGAAGAGACTTCACAGATGGTGTTGGGTTTTTGCTATTCGTCCTTCGCAGTTCAGCTGCTCATTAAATTCAGAGATGTCCATAAAACGTTTTTTTTTTTTTTTGCAAATTATAAAAGAAAAAATGAGAAGTGAAAAAGGGATACTCAAAAGCACCTAATTCGGGTATTTGATGATCATTGACTACATCAAAATTCTTAAATGTATACCCCATGAAATTTGTAGTATTTGGAGAAAGCATCTGCCATAGAAAATAACAAAATATTATAAACAAAGCTTTATGATATAATCACAAATAGGTCAGATTTAAGATTTAATAAAACAAATAAAAAAAAGAGGAGGGTTCAAATGCCTCCATTTTTTGTGCCTCCACCATGCCTCCATTTTTAAAAACTTTAATAACTCAAAATTTAAAACTTAAAAATTAAAATAAAACCGTTAGATGTGATCTATATTATTTTCTCTATGTGCTCATAAAAAATTATCACATTTCAATTTGTTTTTATGTGAATCAATAAGTTGAAAAATCAACGTCTAGAAATTATCCACATTAGCACGTTTTTTACAAGCTCTTGATGACAACCAAAACAAAATTGAAATGTCATAATTTTTTATACGTGAATAGATAAAATGATGTAGATCATATCCAACGGTTTTATTTTGACTTTTAAGTTTTAAATTTTGAGTTATTAAAGTTTTAAAAAATAGAGGCATGATGGAGACAAAAAATGGAGGCATTTGAACCCTCCTCTAAAAAAAATTAGTTACCGTTCTCCAGTTGCCAGATTTGCATTTAGTTCCATTCTGAATACAAGACTGCATATTAATCCAAAAATAATTTGCATGACTATTACTAATCCTTGGGACACAAGAAATACAAAAATTGTCTACACATACCTCTTCTAAATCATCGAAGTTGTATATATCCAGATCATCCTTGATTTCTGGTATAAGTACTGATTCCATCTGGTAGAGTATCTCCCATTGTACCCCATTAAACCAAGGGTGAGACTGAAATTTTCAAAACTTCCTTTCAATTAAGAAGAAAATCGTGCAATTGATCCGTTGAGTTACATGCAATTCGCGCAATGATGTAATGCTGTAAAAAATGTTTAGCAGAAATACATTTATCTTTTCTACAAATTTTTCATTGCAAGCACTGGCACCATGGTACTTCTTTTACAATTCGCTCCAGTGTTTTTGTTCGATTATTTTTCTTTTTTTTTCTTTCAATAATCAAGGGTATATTGAGGGGCAAAATAGGAAATAACCTTGATTTCATGCACACCTCCTTTACCGAGCCTCTGATCAGCGCCACATAGAAGTTTACTTATCAAATCCTTCGCTTCTTCCGATAATCTCCGTTCTTGAGGAAATTTTAGATTTGATTTCCAGTTAATTACCTTGAAATAAGATACAAAGTATATCAAAAAATTTGTTAAAAAGAACTTGTTATCTCTAAGTTCCCATTTTGATCGAATAAATTATACCCTGCGACAGGTTGACATAGGTGCGTCAGCATGAAAAGGAGGATATCCAACCAGCATTTCATACATTATTGTTCCAAGGGACCACCTAGATTCCAAATATATATAGAATTTAAGTTAGTCTGAAACTATCAAAAGTTGCAAAATAGTGCAATGGACAAATTTATGAATGTATAAATACCAATCACATTCCATTCCATATCCTTTCTTTTGTAGAACCTCAGGCGCAATATAGTCTGGTGTGCCTACTGTAGAAAAAGCCTGAAAATTTTAGCCAAAATAAATTTAAAAGATAAAGAAGTCTCATCAAAGTTAGCAAGATTTTGCTGCACTGAATTTTAGCCCAAACAAAAGATAATCCAAGGATCTTTCTGAAAATTTCCTAGTAAGAAAAGAAGGAAAATAGTTACCATAGAGCGTCGGTTTTGCTGCCATTGTTGGAGCTGTTCTTTCGAAGATCGCTTTAATTTAAAAATCCATGAATCGATGGTGGATTTTGAATTCAAATCGTTTGAGGTATCGTTTATATCTGAGAGGTACTCCAAATCCAAAGACTTGCATAAACCGAAGTCCGTTAGTTTTATGTGCCCATCCTTCCCCAGGAGCATATTATCTGGCTTTATATCTCTGCATAATTTAAACCAAATATAGTTTTGATACAAAGGTTCATTTAGGAGCTCATCTGAGGCATTTTCTTTTCAATAAATGTGGATATATTCACGCAGAATTGAGTGCTAAATTCAGGAGCAATTAAACTCTTTGCACAGTGACTAAATGAGGTGTAGTCAGGCAGAAACTGGTAATCCTGAAAACTGGAAAAAATGTTCTTCTTTTTTCAAAGCCTTTATTCCCAAACAAGTTGGGGTAGGCTAGAAATGAAACCCACCAGAATCAGCAACACAGGGGCTTCCCAGGAGGTTTCCCATCCTAGTACTACACCTGCCCAATTCGTAAGGATTTCATTTCCATAAAGAGGCTGTTTTTTTACCGCTGGCTCGCCAAGCCTATCACGAACCCTCCTTTTTCGTGGCTTGGGACAGGCAGTGTAGAAACTACACCATTATTTAAACAGTGTTGTTGACAAAGTAAAAAAATTTCAGGTTTTTACTGGTCTTTTTAAATAAAGAAAAAAAGTGAGAACAAAGGCTATGACAAAAATGAAAAAAAAAAAGATAATATCATTTCCTCGACATTACAATCTGTTCTATGGTACGAGAATCCTTCGAAAATATTACTAGTATAAAGGTTAATTTAGGCAATTTAACAACTGAAGAATAATCAACACTACATGACCTCACCTGAGGCATTTTTTCATAGATGTGAATACATTCGGGCAGAATTGAGTGCTAAAATAGGAGCACAGTGAGCACTAAATGAGGTGTAGTCAGGCCTAAATTGCTAAACCTTTAAAATTAGAAAACCAGCACTATGCTACACATTGCAAAAAATGCTACTATTTTTCAAACGGTACTGTCGACAAAGCAAAGATTTAAGGGTCCGTACAATTTTTTTTTTAAGAAAATGAGAACCTAGGCAATGACAAAACTGAGAAAAACCATGCTAATACTATTTCTTCAACATTGCAATCTACTCTGGAATATGGGCCTGTTCGGCAAGTGTGGAAAAGGGGAATAGAGTGGAATAGAGGTTCCATTCCCGCCAGACAAGAAAAGAATTGAGTGGAATTGTGAAAATGGAAAAAGTAGAATTGGGTTTGAACTTTTGCAATAAAATTCCTGATTTTTACACTTAAGTCCCTCCTCTATTCCTCTATGAGGGATGGTGGAATAGAGGGATTTACCTTTTCCAAGAGATGGAATTGACCCATTTACCAATACTATTCCACCACTAACCGAACACGATCGGAATAGTATGAAATAGAAGCCTACTCCAAATTCCACTTTTCCTCTATTCCTTCACTATTTCACATGTTACGAATGGGACCTATGAGAATCCTTCAATCGAGGAACTTACCTATGGATGTAGTTGTGTTTGTGGATTGATTCAATGGCAAGAACAGTCTCGGCAATATAAAACCGGGCCTCTTCCTCTGTGAGTATTCCTTTGCTACAAAGAAGCGCCATCATGTCACCTCCGGCCATGTATTCCATTATTAGGTAAAGGAATTCTTCGTCTTGAAAGGAGTAGTGCAGCTTCACTACAAACTCACTTTCAATCTCTGCTAGTAGATTTCTCTCTGATCTTACATGTTCCACCTGACACAAAATTTCGCAACAAGGGGATCGAAAGGAGTTTGATCAGTTTCACAAAAAATTTAATGTTTTTTGCAAATAGAAAAGTTTTTTCTCTAATTACAAATAATAAGCAAATAGAAAACTTTATTGGTACCCAAGAGTGCAAAAAATTTCTGGTATTTCCAAATGAAACGAAAATCTCAGAACAAAGTTTAAGTCATGTCAGAGTTGACCAAATTGCCCCTAAAAAGAGTAAAAGTTACTTCTTTACTTATAATCAAAATTAGAATATTGCAAATTTAGCTTGATTTGGCTAGAATTTGGAGGAAAGTAGAAAAAAAAACTAAGAAGAGAGGCAAAATTATAAAAGTTTGGCAATTTGCCTCACAATTTTTGTGGGAAGTTTTAATGTAATTCGCAAACAAGCCCATGTAAGTTGGGTGTTCAATGTGTTATATTTTGTATGCTAACTACAACTATGTTAACTATTCTCAGTAATTTGCAAAAGACCAACATTGGCCAAATTGTTCCCAGAAGAACACAGAGTTTATTCATATTATACTATAAAAGTAATAGATAAATTTCAACTTCTCACAAAAAGAGATGCTCTCTTAAACTCAAGATAGGAGTTAAAATTTCAATTTTCAACACAAAAGATGATATCTCATAGTACAAGAAAACCGATAACAACATCACATATTCCTCATATAAACTATACCTTGCAAAAAAAGAAGAAGCAAACCATATCATATGCCCCTTGAATCTGTTGTAAAGTTAATTTCCTCACATAAACATTCTTGCAAGATATGGGTCCATTTACAAATCACAACACATGACAGAAGAATTAAGAGAATAAAATTATAACCCCATATTCCAAACTTTCCCCGTTAAGTTCAGCTTCTAAAACGTTAGTTGATTAACAATTTTAACATAACATTTTCCAAAAGAATAAAAAATAATTGCAATATATCATATGATATCAAACGAGAGGAAGAAAAAAGAATACCAAGTACCTGGCCACGGCGAATCATGTCAGACTTGTTGAGTTTCTTCATGGCGAAGATGTGATTGGAGGTCCTCTCACGGCAGAGCCTGACCTCACCGAAAGCACCCCTGCCAATCTGCATCAGCACCTCAAAATCTTCGACCCCTATTTTGAGCCTTTGCAGCCGCATATATTCACTCTCCTTCTTCTCCAGATGCTTAACTATCCTGTGCTTCTCCTCTCTGCTCATGTGCTTCTCCCCAAGCCTCCGTTCCAGTATTGACCTCCTGAAAATATCCATTCATTACTTCTCTCTGTTTTTCTTTTAATTTGTTTGGTAGATTTCATAATGCAGAAGAAAGATGAGCAAGGTTCAAATGCCACGTCTTTCATGCCTCAATAGTGCCTCACATCCTTATCTCCGTTTTCGAAGTCCAAACAGTCGATCTGAGCCGCTCAACATGATCTCCATATTATAATGTGCTGGGAGACCAAATTTTACATTTTTTGGAAACTTTTTACTATTTTTTTAGATAGTACAAAATCACTATATTTCAGAAGATTCTGGACCATCCAAAAACAGTGATAGTGTACTTGTCTAAAAATATAGTAAAATTTTCCAAAAAAATATAAAATTTGGTCTCCAAACACATTTTAATATGGAGGTCACGTTGAGCAGTTTGGATTGACTATTTGGACTGTGAAAATGGAGATAAGGATGTGAGGCATGATTGAGGCACGAAAACAATGGGGCATTTTAACCCTACTAATGATAATGTGCTAGACTCAGGAGTTTTACAAAATAAAATGTAAAATTTAAAAATATAACATTGCCATTTGAGTAATTGATCCTATATATTCTCAACAATTTGTAAAACAGAAGAGCACTGCTACCTAATTTTAGCAAATACTAGTAATGCCGTAGACTGCAAATGGTTGCATAGATTGAAAATTTAATAGACAGAAAAGTACATTCAAATGAGGCCTAGTTAAAGAATTTCAAGCTTGACAAAAAAAAAATAGCATTAAAATATGTTACCTTCACTAACAATGCATCATCATTCTGTCAGTCTAGCTGACACAAATCACAAAAAGAGAGAAAGAACATCAGTTTAAAAAAATGCTACCTTAGTTGCCTCTCTTGCAAGATCCTGCCACGCTGTAAGTAGTGGTTCTCTATGTACTTCTTCGCTGCCTCGACTCTCTCTTTAGTCTGCTTGGACACTACCTCCTCCTTCTCCTCGTCCATGGCAGTGCTTCCATTTTTTCTCCTGAACCAGTTCTTCGCCAATTCCATTGCCAGAGATGCTCGCTTTTGCGATACAATGGGGGTCTAAGAAGATGCGCATTAGAAGATAAAGAGAGGTTTTGTTGCATAAATGCGAACTAAAATTGCTATTTCGAGATATCTAGAACTGCGACTGTTGATCGGGTGTGCGCTTTTATCCTTTTGGGCAGCTCTTTTAGGAGGGTTAGTGGGTGTGTTTTGGTTGAGGAGCTGAGCACTGGACTGGATAGACGCGACTCACGCGGCAATGAAGAAGGAGAAGTGGTTTTTCGAGCGAGGCATAGTGAGTTATCTAAATTGGAAAATATGTAGCGGGTTGAAAAATACAAAAATATTGACCCGTGAATCAGAATCAAGAAAATTAAAATGGAAAAAAGGGAAGGAAAGGTGAATGAAGGCCTGAACATCCTTCACTGACCCAATATAACTATAGATTTTTTTTTTTTTTGGACTAGCAGACAATACCAGCTATAATTCATTTACCAAATAAAAAAAAATGGATTTGTTATTTCGAAATTAAAAAATTATTTCTTCAGGAAAGTGAATAATTGTTATTTTCTTAGAAAAATAGATGGAACTACGTTTCGAAAACTGATTCCGACTAGTGCGGCTCAAACAAACGATCAATCCTTTTTCTGAAGATTTGAAAAATTCAATTATTTCTAAGATTTAGTTTTTGATGTGTTAGAAGCAAGCTTCTAAATAGCGCTCTATAGCGGCGCTATAGTATTTTCGGACCATAAAAGCTATAACGCTATTGGCGCTATAGCACGCTATTGCGTCCTATTTCGCGCTATAGCGGCGCTATATGAGTATAGCGCCGTTTTTTCAGCCGTTTCGCTATGATGCGATAAACGCTATTTAAACCTTTAGTTAGAAGAAATCCGCCTATATAAATTTTAAGTCAGACATACAAACCCTATTGAAAGTTTAGCAACCAATTATTCCTATCGTTTGAAGTATTTGTGGGTGTAGTATTATTTGTTTAGGACTAGAGCACAGCTTGAAAATTCTACTTAACAAGTAAAAACGAAAAAATTCTACTTAAAAATCATTTTATTGTTTATAAGTTGGAAAAGTTTGTTTTAAATTGGCCTTCTCCAACTAGTTTCCTAAACTATTTGGCTCAATCGAGCAGTTCCCTTCGGATGCACTTGCTGATGTGGCGCCTGTGTTGTGCCGATACAATGCTAATGTGATGCTTACATAGTGTTGAATTGGCACTCAACTCAACTAGTGGCTTGGTTCTAAACTTGATGCTAATACCTACGGTTAGAGCATTTACATCCGAGGGAGCCTAAACTTTTGAATTATGAGAATCAAACACATAATGAGGTCAATCATATAAAAAATTTCTATAAAGAATGGGAATCAATTTTATAATACCATGAAAATTTAGTCTAAATTATATAGAAAATCATATATAAATACAAAACAAATTAAAAAAATTGGGGTCAACTAAAAAATTAAAAAAAATGAGAATTAGTTGATCCTCATTCATTTCGTTTAGGTCTGCCACTGCACATTGGAATTTAAACCTAATAATCACAGACTTAGTACATTGGCACGAGCCCTCGTCTCTTCAAAGATATGCAATTTCGTAGCATCTAACAAAATTATAGTGTGACAAAACCTTTTAATCAAAACTAAATTCAGGAGCATTTTCAAATTTAAAAAAAATATATATATCTATTAAAAGCGTTTTCAAAACTCGCACTGATGAAAATATTCATCATAATATCTTGAACTCATGGCAGTTATAATTAATTGCTAATTAATTTCAGAAATACAGATTGAGTAGCTTGACATTCAACCTTTACTTAAAAAAAAATGTTCAGGAATGCAGATGCTCTTGTAAAGCAATTCGCGTGTTATTAAAATGCCCTGAAGCGGTGGTCTTGTGTTAACATAGAACTAAAATGACGCTCTTATTAGTTATGACATGGCACTTAGGTTCATTGCATCCTCTTCTAACTATACTAGGAAAAAATTCCATGAATGTTAATATCATAGCAATGACGATACAAAGCAAACAAAAATATTTTGATGCATTAATATAAAATTAAATATAAAATAAAACAGTTAACTCTCCCTACTATAAACAACAACAGATGATTGAAGATCTCTGTCCACTTTGAAGTGAGAATGGAAGAATCTCTTTACCTGTTCAAAATTGTACATAAATAAAACATTAGCCAACAATCAATGAATAAGAAAAAACACAATGCAACTGAACTTTCGTTTTAACTTGACATGCTTATTCAGTTGAATGTGGAATTAAAAAAGAGTACCTCTACAAAATGGGAAGAGAGAAGATCTCTCAAATGCTTTTCTTCGGATTCGAATAAAACTATATGACTGAAATCCAACAAATGTATATTGCTGAACACGCTATTTACAAAAACAGACGGGTTCGACATGAATTGATCTGACTCATCTATGACACCTCTTTCCTCACTGTAAAAACAAATAAATACATATAAACAATAATCTTTTTCCAATTGCATCAATTATAGTAAATCTGCTAAAACCCACCATTTCTCATGTTTGCTACACATACCAAAGCAAAAAATTTAGGTAATTTATAAATAACACTTTATGGTGATGAATTATAGGTTGGAACACCAACCATACCCCTCCTAAGCCTAATTTTTTATACACACCGATGGAATTTAAAACAAGCCAATCTAAATCGTCGGTCCTTATACGCAATTAATCCAAAAATAACTGGACTTGCTGAAAACATGAGGAATCTTTATTGTAATAAATTTGCATAATATGAGTTGCCAAGATAAAAAAAAAATAATCATAATGCTAAACTAGCAACAGATTAATATTAAACCCAGAACCTTTTTTGAAGTAATATTAAATCTAGAAGGCCTTCTTTTGTAATTTTTGCTCTTTTTTCCTTCATTTTTTTCTAATTTAACTTCTTGTATTTTTTTTTTCAAATTTTTGTAAAAATGACACCTCTGGAGTCCCTGATCAATGGAATTTGAGGGCTTGACCCTCATCTTTCTTTCCAAAAATAAAATAAAATCCAAAAGGCCTGAAACTTATTTGGACCATTAGAAACAACATACCTAGGTGTACAATCGAGAAAACGCATGGTCACATTGTAGTGTAAAGATGAATAGTAAGGGGTGGAGTGGCAAGGCATGAGAAATAGAATACCGGAGACTTTTCCTTTATGTGCCTCCTTTGAAAGGTACTGCATCACATCCTCCGTTCCTCTCTGATCAAGCAACGACACCACATTTTTGTTTATACAAAAAGAAATACAATAATATAGCTACTTTTGAAAGAAAAAAGGAATATGCTTATCTGAAGTGTTGTGTAACCACAGTTAAATGATACATACATTTGAACTGTTTACATGAGTGTGGAGCATTTCTATTTGTCAATTCTTAAGAATCAAACTTTTTAAAATATCACAATAAAAGAGGAGTGAGGCTATAGTGTGGATCAATATCTTCATTTTCAAAATTCAAACATGCGATCTGAACCATTTAACATGATGATCTCCATATGAAAATGTACTTTCAAACTAAACTTCACATTTTTTAGAATTTTTTTTACTATTGTTTAAGATATAGAATATCACTACTTTTGAATGGTCTGGACTCTTTAGATCAACTGATTTTCTACCTATAAAAAATTCTAAAAAATGTAAAATTTGATCTACAAGAACATTTTCTTATGGAGATTATGTTGAATGGTTCAGATCGGCTGTTTGGACTTAAAATGGAGATATTGATTCATAGTACAGACACACGCTATGCATAGTAACATAACCTCACTCATAAAAGAGTTAGTAATGGAAAGAAGAAAAGAAAGATGGAAGAAACACTACCTGATGAACTGAGGTCATATACACGGCCATGGGAACATTAGTCAGAAGTAGAAATACAATAGCAAACTTCAATTTTGAATTGTTCTCGCTCTTTTCAGAAACCGAAGTAGTTCTCTTATTTTTCGCCTTGGCATCAGGGGGAGAAGTTCGCTTCTTCATAGATGCCAAGCAATATCCAGAGAACATCAATGCTATTGGAAGCACTGGGAGAACAAACCTGTGTATTTCATCATTAAATGCATATTATAGGTAGGGATGTAAAAAAGTCACGTTGTGACCGGATACGTCACGACACGGAAAGTGTGCCGATCACGTGCCGTGACCATTCGTGTGGCGTGGCCATCCTTCGGAAAATTAGCACAGTACAACACGGCACATGAACTGGTCTAGTAACGGCGCAGCACGTGGTCACGCGTGATCAGGACCGTTAGATCTTGATCGAATGGTGAATCTTAAATAAACTATTAAATTACAAAAAAAGTAGTTAAATTGACCAAACGTGACCAATCACGGCGTGACTAACGTGTCGTGACCTTCCCTCCGAATTTGGTCATGGCACGCAAAAATCTGACTTGGTCACGGCACGGCGCGTTTTTACATCCCTAATTATAGGGACATACATTACATGCACAAAAACATCCATGCATATGATTTACTCTGGGATGATGCACATGCTCCCTTATTATATACAAAAATGCAATTTCCAATAGCTAAGTGTACTGTGAATGCATGCATGCAGACTACTTGATTATATACAAATACTTGCAATGGCCATGCATCTATGCATGTATAGACTGTTTGATTATATACAGATTCGGTTTCAAAATCTGCCCCTACAAAACGACGACATATCATGAGTATTGCCTGAAAATCAAGATAATCTCACATGCCCCTTTAAAATATACAACAGATGGCATGTTCTCATGCCCTAATTTCTTTGTAAAAATGTTATCTTGACATGATGATATGTCCAGTTGTCTGTGGTTACAAACTTTTCAAGTATACCATGCAAATTAAATGAATAATGAGGGTATTACCTGAATTCTTTGTGACCAAGAACACTATATAGGCCCAACACCCAAGCAATTAGACCCGAAAGCCTCCTCTCTCTTGATTTCACAATACCAACAATTGTGAAGGGTAAAAATGTCCAAACCATAGAAGGAAAGCCCTGTGTAAAGTACCAGTGGAACACATGGGTACCATAATAGTCACCTCCAGACGAAAGAAAATTGAACTTCAGGAAATTAAATGGTACAATAACCCAAGATTGGTACATCAACCGATCCACCAAGCATGTCAATACAAGAACGAAAGACCTGTTCAACACCAAAAAAAAGGGGCATTAAACAGGTTTTTTAGGACCATGTGCGTCCCTGCAATTGCAAAGGATGGTCTCTTCTATCGCATCAGTAACTTCAGCAATTGTCCCTCAAACAATGTCAAACCATCATTATCCTTACAACAGGTTGTTTTCAGGAGAATTGCCCCATAGGCAATTGATCTGCAATTTTAATTTGTGAAACTCACCAATATTTTAATATATTTTATTATGACAATTCAATATTTTAATATATTTTATTATAACAACCCTACAATAGGCCTTGCAAATTAATTGTAATTGCTGATGTGGCAATGTCAATAAGATTGCTAAATAAGCAAGGTGACTAATTAGCAACTGGTTTACATTCCTACAATGGATGCTGCAATTGCCACGTTGCTACATCAGTATTTGCAATTGTTTGGCATTTGGATGCACTTGCTCTTACATACCATATAATATTTCAAATTGCATGTTTTCTGAATAAACCTTTGTAATTACATAACCCCATATTTTCTTAAAATTGCTTAGAAATATTTGTATGTCCTCAAATTAACATATGATTACAAAATTTAGTCCATGACTCAAAATCAACCTATGCCCAATAAGCAAGAAGGAAAACAATACTAGAAAAGAAGAAATGAAAAAGAGAGTAAAAATAAACTACCAGTGCAATTTTCTAGCATGTACGTTATAATGAAGATTGTTTGGATCAACTATGTAGAAGTGAAATAATTCCATGGCATAAATATAAAACATAAGCTGGAAAGAAAAGGTGATTGTGTACTTACCCAACAGGAATTACCTCAAGAAAAATAAACTTGAATTTGGACCGAACTTGAAATAGATCCATCAAACCAACATAAAACCAAGTAATAGCACTTGTTGGTCGAATAGCACAAGCGAAGGCGGCGATAGCTAGAGCTAATTTCCTTGAAGCATCTAATTTAGATTTTTTCGAGGTGGCAATTGCCAAAAACCAATAGAATATGCCGACTGTTGTTAGCACCGTCTCCAAGCTATTTGACAAAGTTCGTGTTATACAAAAAAACATGAACCAATTGACCATTTGACAAAACAGCTGAAAGCGAGGTGTTAAGGTATATAACCACTTTTGAAATTTCATAAATAATACTCGAGTAGAACTAGGGTGTTCTCACCAAGCCCCTTTGTGAACTCAACTCTAAAATCTATCGGATTAGCTTCAATGACGAATCCGAACCGTTAAAATTCATCTACCTTATGAGTGATGCGTCTACATGCGAAAATTTTGAACTTTCAAAAATATAGAGTCAAGCGGTCAAAATTAGAAGGTTTATAAATTAATTTTAATGCGTTCATTTTTTGAACGTTTTTTTACCACTTGACTCTATACAAAATTAATTTGAAAATTAAATTTTTTTGCATGTTGATGCATCACTCGTAAGGTAGATGGGTTGCAACGGTTCAGATTCGTCATTTGTACACAATCCGATAGGTTTTAGAGTTGAGTTCACAAAGGGGCTTGGTGAACTTACGAACACCCTAGTTCTACTCATAATACTCACCTTTTTCATCCTCTATGAGTGAGAAAAGGATGGTATTTTGTAAATTAACTTTCATAAGGTACTTATATGACAGTTGGTCCTTGAGTGGAAGTAAATATACAGCATCTAAATATTACCTAAAGACACCATAAAAACCAAAAAAATTGTACCAACCATAACCTTAGTTCCGTCTCGGTACCAACAATGAAAGGTACAGAGCATGTTCATTGTACCAAAGAAAGGATACAGCCCATTTTGCAACATGTTCATCAAAAACAAGTTTAGAGAGCTTGTATAGATACACATCCCCAATAGATGCAAATATTGATTGCAGAATCCTCGGTGCCTTAGACTGAATGAAAAACAAAATATGAAAAAAAAATATTTCAATTCCTAGCATTACTTCTTGGAAGTTGTAAAGGCAAAGTTTCCAAATACATACGCACAAATCTGGATATTTGGTCAACAAACTCATTAGGGTTTAGGGTTCTAGGGTTTGTCCAAGGAAAGTGAACTACGGCTAAAGAATTACTGATATAGACCTTACAAGGACATATCATTGTTACACGTGCCTGCTAAAATACAGCAATTGAACAGGACAGTCATATGAATATTATCTTCTTTTGTGGGCTCATGTGTGAATGTGTATCTTTTATTCAATATATTCTCTCTTTTTCTTTTTAAATTTAGGGGCAGGTGCTATGCAGTGTAGCTTGCTTGTAAGGCTCAATTACTCCTAAAAAATATCGTATAATTACAATAGGTGGTTCCCTTGCATATAACCAAATATTGAAAATAACCAAACCAAAAAGAAGGGGAAAAAAAATGAGAAGTATAAAAAGAGGAATTACATGCCATTACTAAAGAGGTGTCTAGATGAAGAAAAGCCAAAAGTTTGTATAACAGAGCAAATATCAAGGGATGAAGGTAGCTTCTTATCCCCTCCTTCCATTCCCATGTCAGATGCCCATACCTATGTTCAAAATTACAAAATGCACTTTGTTTTAAAAATTCTTAACATAGGCTAATGACGATTTAAATGAGCAGTTCGCAATGCCAATAGCCAATATCACTTATACTCCTGAAAAATGTCATAATGACTCCTGCAAAACAATAGATACCAGGTATACAACCCGACAAATTGTAGAAAGAAATATGCCCCTACAAATCCTCCATGGCCCAAATTAGGAACAGAAGTGTATATGTCATATTTTGGTCTCTTTATAAGGGCAAACAGAGATATTTCTAGTTTTACAAGTGCATTCATCATACTTGAACATTACCAAACCAAAAAAAAACAAAAGAAAGAAAGAAAGAAAAAGAGAGAAAGCATAATAAAAGGGCGTTGTAGTTAAAATGAAAAAAGAAAGATAGAGAGAGGGAGAGAGAGAGAGAGAGAGAGAACAAGGAGGCACAGAAGCTATGGAGAAAATGATGGGAAAGCACAAAGACACATAGTGAGACAAGAAAATTTGAGCGGGCCACTTTATTTATGTGTAATTGTTGGTTCATATGGAAACAGCGCAATGAGGTGATTTTCAATGGTCATCAGATACCAGCCCAAATGCTTGCAGAACGAATAATAAAGGAAGGGCGATTATGGGTGACATAGTGTTAATTCCAACGAGTGAAACATGAGGGAGCATCATGTGCGGTGGTCTACAGGAAGCAATGCAATGAGGGGAGGGGGGGAGCATCAATTGCATACCAGCTCAACTGGTACATAGAGTACTGTGAGATACCAAAAGATGGTTGGGCAGTACCATTGGCCATACTGGTACAGTAACAGGTACAGTATGGGTGCTCTACAGGAGGACAGTGCATGTGTTGCAACAGGAGTTTTGAATGTGTGTGAAATGTATGAGATGAGTATGGGCGGTAAAATGAGATCCATGAGATTTAAGAAATTGTTCTAATTTGTTAAATAATACCATTGGCAGCCTCTGCCAAGTTTTCAGTGAGAGAGAGAGAGAAATTGTACCCGAAAGTGAGGCGGTGGGCGACCTCAAGAGATTGCCAATGCTCGTCGGGATTGAAGTAGGTTTGCACCAGTACGGCGTTAATTGCACGAATCACGAGGCAAATCAACCATATCCTTGTCTCTTCTTGCTCCAACGGCCATAATCTCGACCACGACCTGTACCGGGAGTCGCCGGTCTTGTTTGGCTTCTCCTCTGATGGATGGACAGCAGAGACTCTTTCGTTCGTAGTTCGCTCCGCTGGTCGTCGCCGGTAACTCATCTCCAGTGACCAGTTCAATCGGTACCGGAACAGGATCTTTCCTTTGAAAGAGAGAGAGGCAAGGAAAATTTTCCGAGAGAGGGGGACTGGAGAGCTGCAGTTACTGGACGAGTATTCTGGCGAATTTTCGCGCTGATCAGCGAATATTGGCGAATTTTCGTGCTGATCAGCGAATTTGAGCCGCACGCCCCTTTTGTAATTAGGTAACCTAACTGCCGACTGGAGTTGGAATCGGTGGTCATGAGCGGGGAGTCAAGCTGTGAGGAGAAGACAGCGAGGAGGAAGCATTTGTAGAAGGAAGAATTGGGAGAGGTTGAGAAACGATTTTGGGGATTCAAGCGGATCCCGCTGGTTGCACCTCTCGGCTCTCGCTTCGCTTCCTTTTGTCCCTTCTGTCTGAAGGTTGAATTAGTAAAGACTGGAGAGGAAGATTTCTGTGGGACTCCAGACTCCAGTGGTTTGATTTCTGTTGAATTTGTAATGAACTAGAAAAGTAATAGATATTTTTTAATGAACTAGAAAGATGGAAATTTTTCCGATTCCATAGAAAGTACATATGTAATAAAATAAATTAAAGATTTAAAAACTTTTCTGATGCTTTAGAATATTTGTGATAACTGACTAAATTGATTGAAGCATCAGATAAATTTTATTGAGTGAAATTAAAATAGAAATAATGAAATTGGCAAAAGTTATAAACCAAAATTAATTTGGATTCCCGAATCATGAAATTGGAAAATATATTAACTATGAAATTGACAACTTAAAGATTTGAGCTTTAATCTAAAGTATGATATAAAATGATTAATTAGATGTCTAATGTTATGAATTTTTGTTTATATGCAAACTGGGCTGTAGGCCTTAGAGGAAAAAAAATGAGCAGCAGCTCAATTAAATAAACTAAAATATAATCTTTGTTTAAGCCTATTCTTATTCTCTGAGAAAAAATGTAAGGAATTGGAATCCACCTTACAAGTCCATGATGAATCAAGTGATGAGCAAACAACTCGGCAAATTACATGCAATGACATTGATGCCATAGAGTTTCCTGATAATAAATCCTCCGATATTTTGGTAATTTCTTTTAAATTTAAGATTAATTTGAAACTATCAAAGCAAGTAAAGATTGCATAGGGTTTGATAACCATTATGTCGTAATTATCCTTTTCCAATTTTAAATACAGAAAAACTATCTCGAGCGCCGAAATAATCCGGAATATAATAGTGTACCCGATGACCTTCTATTTCAACAAGTCAGCGGACCAACCTCTCATCATAAACCTTATGGGTTAGGCAACACATCTGTGAAGCAAAGAAAGTCAACACTTCGTGGAAGATCAACTATATATGTTGGGCCAGATAGTTCTAGCAATACTACAAATACGGAAAAAATGTACAGCAGCAAAGAGGTTGATGAAATTGTTAGAGCTGTTACTTTGGCTTCTAACACAGAGGTCGAAAAGAAGTTGGCTAGCATGAATAACGAGATCATGGATAGAGTGGCAACCGAGATCAGTAATTTTTATAAGATAGCGGGCATTCCACAGACAAATTTATCGGTATGTACTATATTTTTGCTAATTATAATGTGTTTATTAATGACAATGTACATGCTAAATGTTATGACTCAGCCGTTCATTAGTAACAAATATTTAGATAGGTGACAACGCCCCTAAACCACTTATGCTTATTTCCTCATACATGATAGCTTAGGTGGTGTTTAGTTGTGGTCTAAGACTAAGGAGGCATGCCCGCTTTAAACAGCTATACCTAAATTGATTTTGATTTGGACATTACATCAACCACTTTGAGGGCATTTCATTTGTTCAATGAGTCTAATCCAACTTTGAGGCATGCCCGGTAAAATGGGTCTAAGCCAACTTTGAGGCATGCCCGGTAATAGCTCTATCGAAAAATAATCATTACCTTATTAAAGAGTATAACTATTTTCGTAGACTTATCTGCTTGTAGTGCCTGCTTGTATCAGAACTGATCGATACGCTTCTTTAGATTTAGTCAAATAAGCAATGTGCTCATTAAGCTGGATTCTGTACAGTATTGCCTTTACTATGTTAGTTTAGTCATAGAATAAGACCAAAAGAAAAAAAATGTTAATTATTAAAATAAATAATTGCACCCAAAACATGTCGTTTATCAGAAGAAAAAAAGGGTGAATTCATAATTGAACCAAAGCTGATGCTTATTAACAATTTACCAAAATTAGAACTGGTATTTGTAACAGTACCACACACTATGGATGGGATATTAAAATCATATTCTCAAAATTTGCATTTGGGATTGAAACTTTGCATTTTTGTTAGTCATGGTGAAAAATTGATGTCGCATTAGGACAAATTAGTGCCTGACTCCACTGATAATCCTTTAATTTATAATAAATTTATTCTGTGGGTTGCAATATCCAATCATATCCTACATAGGCTCTACACCACACTTATTTATTTTTTCTACATATTTTAGGAGGATGCAACCACATCTCATCCGGTCGATCATGTTGATCCAACCGAGAATGCCAATAATGCCAACAATGAGTTCTTTAATGGTAACAACAGTTGGTGTTATGGTAACAACCAAAACAATTGGTACTGATGGGGCTACTGATGTCACATATGCTTCTTTTGTTGTTGAACTATTGCCTTTAATTAATTAGTTAGGGTTTAGGGTTTAATTAATTTGTTGTTGAAACTATGTAATATGTTGGTTGTAAGGCAAACGTAGAGTGCAATTTATTTGAGTACTCGTGTAACAATTAACAATATCAGTTGGGCATTACACATGCCCTACTGATGGGGCTACAGTTAGGGTTTAGGATTTAATTAATTTGTTGTTGAATCACATGTTGAACTATGTAAATATGTTGGCCTTTGTTAGGTTTAATTAATTGTCCTCAATTTCTATATGTTGATTGTTTGTGTTTTTAATAATTTATGTTTGTTGCAAATATGATTGAGGGATTAGATACACGGTTGTGGTAATAGCGACGATAATTACCATACCATTTATGTGGATGTCTTAATGGTAGAAGTCCAACTGAGTAACCACGATAATAATCAGACTATTATTGTGGACTAAATAACCACGATAATAATAATCAGACTATCACTGTGGACTGAATAACAACGATAATAATCAGACTATCACTGTGGACTAATCAGACTATTACTGTGGACTATTCAATGGTATAAGTACAACTAACCACGATAATAATCAGACTATTACTATGGACTATTCAATGGTATCAGTACAGCACAATGCACGGCAATACAGATTATTACCGTGGACTATTCAATGGTAAAAGTATAACACAATTCCAGATTGCAAACATCGCCACGTGGCAAGCATATTTTTCCCGAGAAACTAGCCTCGCAAATACTTTCCCCTTAACCTCCCTAAAACTATTTGCGAGGATACGTATCATTAGCGACGACTATTTTTAAGATGATACTTTTCGCAAGGAGCTATCCTTGCAATAGTTTTCTGAGAGGAATTAGCCTCGCGATTGCCAAAAAGCTATCCTCGCGAAAACCCAGCTGTTGTTGTTGTGTTTATTTACTTCTTTCACTGCTCATTTTTCACTTTCTTCTTTGTCGAATTTTCTGTTTAAGTCCGTCCCTTTTCATATTGCTAGCTAAGGTTATATCTTTCTAGCTTAGCTTGAGAAATTGGAGCTGATCACTGTGTACTTCTCGTTCCCTTTTATTACTGTTGGTGTATAGCATAGTAAGATCCTTGCTCCCTGAACTTATTCTCTGACTTCTTCTCTCAATCGATTGAAGTTATAGAAAACTTTTATTACATGTGCTCAATCGTTGTACTACTGTTTAGAAATGGTTGAATTGGTTAATACATTTAGGTTACTTTCTTTTACCTTGACCCAAAATCTGAATTGAAAAGTTAGTTAGGTAATTATGATATTTTTCTTTATGTTGTTTGTTATTTTTTTTATACTGATTTAAAGTGTTGAATACCTATCTTCTTGCTGTACCAATTTGGTACTGAACCTGATTTTGGGTCATGTATGATTTAAACCCTAGTATGGTACCAATATCTTATTGTACCAATTTTCTTGCTAAAATATAGAGTTGCAGTATTTGATTATTAAATTTACATCTCGTGACACTGGTACCATTCCATACCAGTTTCTATACTAAGTTATGATATATTTCAAGGTTTAAGGGTTGAACTTGCAAAATTCCCTAATTTAGTGAATTGACCATGTCAGAGGTACTAAAATGCATACTAGAATAATATTGATACATACTTAGTTGTGACATGGAAATTTTAAGAATGAAATAATTAAAATGGGTACTAAAGATAAGTAAGTAGAACTGTAGGATTAGGGAATGATTGTAATCTTATTCTAAATGAAATGAACAAGTATAAATAAACTAAAAATCTGAAAACTGAAAATCAACTATTGGACATGAAATATGCATATGAGATTTCTAGCTAGGGGTATAAAGGTAAATTAGTTTTTGTGAGATTGTTAAATAGATACTAACTTATTTATATTATTTGATTTAACATAGACTCTATCGAGCATGACTTAGCGGGATCATCTGAAGTTCTGAATCTAGTGATAGCTGATCCTTTACGCACCTTACGTGATCAGGTGCGGGGGTTCACGAGATTTGTCTTGATTTTTATTTCTAAGAACTAAATAACTATTCATGTTAGCATGTTGAATTTCTGATTGATACATCGTTGCATCATTGCATCATTTGAATGAAGTAAGGTAATAACATACTTGAATTGTTATAACTGTGATGATTATCATTTTGGTATTGTTTTATCCATTGTATGTCCTCTCGTTTCTGATAAGTGAATGGAACCACAGTTATCGAATTGATTTATTTTATTGTTACTACAAAGTCTAGAGTCGACGCTAGATTTTGATCCGGGATCCATATACGCATACGGTGAATGACCTCAACTGAACACAGTACCGGTTGGGTAGAGGATAATGTAAATTGTGATTGCAGGAATAAAACTGTGGTATATTGATTGTTCTATTGGTCACTTTTGGTAAGGGTGACAATATCTTGTATTTTATTGATGAATGTCAATGTTATCTGAATTATTGAATTTATGTGTTATGTTTGACTATAAACTAGACCTAATAGAATGGTTTAAGCCAAAGATTGATAGATACCATATATCTATCAGTGATGACCTAACTTGTTATTTTATCGTTTAGGTCCAAATAATTTGAATTAGGTTTCTTTGATTGTCTTGGAATCTGATATATGTTGAATCCCGTTTGTTATCAATTTTGAGCATTTGCATTCATTATTATTGAATAATTAACTTGATATTGTTATATTGTGATATTATTTAGTTCTGGTAATATATTTCTTACAAATCCAGTAGCCCTAATTAAATTCTACATTGAGAAACGGTTGACAAGTTTCTCACCCCTCTTCCCCCTTATGGGTTCTTCTTTATTTTATTTCAGGAAAACAAGAATAAGGATCCGAGCGTGACAGGTGGTAAGCCGTGTAGGTGTAGAATATGTCATGTTATTGTGACAGCTTTTGTTTACTGGTTGAACCATTGTATATTGTTTTGTTGTACAGTCTTTTCAGCTAGATCTTGTTGCTATGTAAAAATTGTGAAATATTGTTCAAAAGTTTTCGTTTGATTGTAAATCATGGTTTAAAGGTTTTGTTTGACTGTAGGTTATAAACAGTATCTACTTATGTACTGTAATGGTTTCCATGATAATATATGTATGTGTTGTTTATAAACCCTTGATAAACAATTTGCACTAATTCTACTTAAATGGTAATTGTGGCAAAATGAAATGCTTGTTTTGAATTATATTATGTAATTGCCTTGTGGGTACATAGGAAACTGTGTATTCACGGCATAACTGCACGACCCCAGGTTTCAGAGTGTGACAACATATTAGTTATAAACCTTTTCAAATAAGATTAAGAGGAGAAGAGTATATAAAGCAGAGCTAAAGGTCTCAAAAAAGTAAATTCCCTCTTGTTGATTAAAACATTTGGCTACCAAACATGCCTTGTATCTTCCAATTGAGCCATCCGTGTGTCGTTTAATTTGATAAACCCACATGCATCCGATTATGTGTTGATTGGAGGGGTCTCGGTAACTCTGAATTTATGAGTTCTTTGGTTACAGATTTGCTGCTTTAAAGTTTGAACCAAGTCTTGGATTCGGAAAAGAAGTTATAAAGTTTATGCGTTCTTTTTACATATCACTCATTTATTTAATAGAAGTAGAGATGATTGGTTGATTTTCTTCCCAGTTTATATTGTCGAGGCTTTGCTTGGGGGGCTCGCGAGATTGAATAGATAAGACCCCACAAGACAAGTTTTCAGTTCTAGGTTATCTTTCTGGCTGGAAGGTTTGTTTAAGGGAAAGAGGTGGGGTGGTAGAGGAAATTGGAAAGAGGAAGTGCTTGCTTTTGAATGCACTCCTCTATTGCAAGAATATCTCGTATTCTTGTTGTGACTCCTTAACGCTACTACTTTTGATGATAGTTCATCTGAATTGTGATTCACGATTCAGGGGATATCGGGTCGGGTTATTGTTGCGCATTGAAGCGCGCCAACAATGCTTCGGTATAGTTGTGGGTCATAAAATTGATAAATATGGTTTGCAAAATCAGCCGAGACGGAGCAAGCAACAGTATGTGTTGCTACCATGGTTGGGAAGATCTATCGGCAGCCAGGATCCATTTATTGCGCAATTTTTTTAATTTTGGAAACTAGCATCAATTTTTTCCCAAGAGAATGCATAACTAGCGTCAATTTTTTTCCAAAATTGAACAATAAAAAGCACAGAGAATAACAAAACATAGGAAGTAGAAGAAAGCCAAGCTGGGCTGAGCAAATCTTGTTAGGTCCCAAAAACTAATTTAAACTCTAAGCTGCCGCAAATTAAGCTATAAGCTGCTAGTTTAATTGGAACCATTGTTAGTTTAATTAGCTCTAAGTTGCTGCTAATTTAAGGACAAATCAAATCAAATTAGCGTATTATGACAAAGGTATCCAATGAAGACCTGAAAGTTAGGCGTAACCAGTGAAATGCTTTTGAGGCGTAACCAGTGAGACTGCCAAAATCGATTTTCTTTTCTCCCTCCCTCTGTGTCGCGATCTCCTTTTCTCCTCCCTCCGGCTCCGCAGCGCTATCCTCTTTGTCCTCCACCAAAATCGATCGGAGCTTTTTTCATATCTTCGTTACTTCACCCCAGAGTCCAAAGACCAGGGGTAGGCATAATCAATTCCAGAAATAGGCAAACTCTGCAAGACCCATTAAAAACCTGCCTACCCTTGTTGAACAGTAGCTCCGCCCCTGAATGTGCTCAAGAGAGTTCGTAAGCACAACTCTAAAAATCTATCAATCTCTCACATTATCACAACGACTGTTACTAAACCATATAACCAGTGTAACTTTAATATTTGACGAATGACACAAGAACTGTTACCAAACCATATAACCAGTGTAACTTTAATATTTGACGAATGAGTGTAATGTCATGCAAAACCACAGAACCATATCCAGTCATCCTGACAACAACTGGTAGGCGGTAGCAAAGTACTTCGTCGTTTCATTTCTGTATAGTATGTTTAAGCAATAGTTTGTCAGTTATGAGTGCTGTCAATTTAGGTAAACAGCAAACATTAGAACAAAACTATGACATCTATAATTTTATCCTTTACTCTCTATAAATCTTCCACATTATCAAAGGACTGTTATTAAACCATATAACCAAAGTAACTTGAATATTGATGAATGAGTGTAATGTTATACAAAACCACAACCCTATAACGGTCATCCTGACAACAACTGGTAGCAAAGTTATTGGATGTTGATCTTTTCCGTTGCAAAATGATAACCTATATATTATCCAACAATAATAGAAATCCTATTTCTTTCAAACAAAGGAAACTTAAGACTCCATTAACTAAATAAAGAATTATCTTAAATCAATAACTAAATTGTACATCGGTTTTTGCCCAAAATTTTTAAGAGGGTAAACCTCCCCAATTGCTACAAAATACAGACAACAGAACACAAAACAGAGACTACCCTCATTTTTACTGCCCGTAAAAAGATTCATTAAGCAGTTTTGTTCTCTTCCTTTAACCTAATGGGATGAATTGCCACACCATTTCGGGCCGTACGAACGCGCCCCCACCTCCCAAGCCGAGGTTCCTGCATAAAAAACAGTAAAAAAATAAGTATGACATACGAATCAAAGTAAGAATTGCACTAGCAAGGAGAATAGAAAATCAAAGTAAGAAATCTGACCTGGCCAACCCCTGCAAGGAGGAACCGTCCTGACTTTGCAAATGTAAGAGAATTGACGAATCCATCCTGATAAAAAAAATTGTTAGTTCTTTCTTAAAATAGGCTGTATGACAAATGCCTACAACAAGAGGATATTTTTCAAGATATGTTTTGAGTTGGTGTTCCAAAGAGGCATAAAGCCATTTCTAATTTTTGTGTCAGAAAAAAAAATGCACACGCCTCTTACTCTAACACCCAACCAAACACCACAGAGCTTAGAAAACTCAAGATACATATTTTAACATTAAAAAAGTTTATTTAGAATGTCATAAATTGGAAATGAGACGATAAGAAGTACACTTACAAGTGGAAAATTGTACAACGGGTGAATTCCTCTAGACTCAGGCTCGAGAGCCCATAGACGAACAGTGCCACTGGCAGCTCCAGATGCTGCAAGATCACTTCCTCTACATACCGCAACTGAACTTACCCATGATTGCGCAGAGGAACAAGTCAACAAACCGTTTTTGTCTTTCACATTTTCTGTGAAAAAATATATCAAGTCAAATAAAAGAAATCAATGTTCAGGATAATGAAAGCTTAAGATTCACTTTTCAATTAAGTAAATCCTCGAATGAGCAATTGAGATTAACTAATTGAATTTAGCTTTAATTTGAATTCAGCATCATGGTTGTATACCAAATTGGCCTCAATTTCTTAGAATATAACACCAAAATAGCTCGAAACCACAAAAACCAGGAAAACTTTCGCAAACTTGTATAAATGCAACCATAATTGTGAATGGAGCTCAACTACATTGGGTTTGCAATAACCAAAATCTTTCTGAGAAATAACATCATTTTTTTTTCAGACATATAGTTGGTTTGACTATTACGTGATACCCTTACTTTTTTTAAGAGAAAACGTGATACCCTTACTTTTCTTAAGAGAAAATGTGATATTGTGTCAGCTTTTTTAAGAGAAAACATGATACCCTTACTTGACAAGGACTTTGTTAACTTTCGAAAACAAAAAACTTTTGAGGACCAAGAACAAAATAATGTAAATAATTTGCCAACATAACTGTTGAAAGTTACCTTGAGTCGCCTCTTTTGTGCCATTTTCAACCGGAATGTTTTGATTAATAGTTGATGGTGCTATTGGATGAGCATTTTTAACAATATGACTTGGCTTCTTTCGCATTATACCCCACAATTCCAAACTGCCATCATCTGAACCAGATAAAAACTCGCTGTCATTAATAAAACAAGAGCACTCCAGGGATGCGGCAGGGGCACGATAGACTAACTGTGACTCCTCTGGAACCTTTTGTAAGAAAAAATAAACCAAATTATATATTGTATAAGAAAAAAAAAGCTTATGACATCTAAAACCATTCCAAATTTACACATTTAACTTTTGGAATGGAGGAAAAAGTTCTTCTAAGCTCCTAAACTGGTCAATCAATACAAAAGAAGAGTCCCTGTCGAACTGATCGCAAATAAAATATACATGTAGAGTAACTTCAAGAATAATTGCAACCTTTTCCAATATCTTGTCATGCATTGATGCATTGTATGAGTTAAAATAAAAGGAAGCTCTAGGAACAATTGAGCACGTCTTGTTTACAGACTATGAACCTAAATATTACCTTCCATAGTCGCATTGTTCGGTCCCGGCCCGCTGTCAGAAGCCGTTCCTTTCTCAGGCAGTCAATTGTCAGAATCTCACTCTGGTGGCCAAACAAGTTGTCAAGGTGGGTCCGGTCGTCAGCATTCCACAGCTTTATCGTGCGGTCAAATGAGCCCGAGAAGAGCTGTGAGGTACCTTGTCTGAAGGCCAGACACGACACAGGCCCTCTGTGACCATGGAATGCCTGGCACATTTCAATTTACTGTTATGCCCCTCAAAATAGCAACCATCAATTATTTGGTCCTAGTTGCAATCGGGCAATTGGGCAAAAAATTGTTCGTACAACTTTGTACTAACATAATTGTTTACCTTTAAAACCTCAACAGGTACCAATTGGTACAGACTTGTACCTGTTCTTTGGATTCGGGTTTGGCATGAAACCCAATACACCTTAAAAAATTCAGAACAACCTCATAGAAATTCCCAAAAAATCTCCGACAGTTGCAATCATCTGTTTGACACTAGAAATTCCAAAACGTGCTGAAAAAAACCCCAGAAAATTCAACATGCCTAGATTAGGGTTTAGGATATAACCCTAGATTTAGACCCAGTTACCTTCCCTTGCAATTTAGCCACAAATACCCCAAAAATCAAACTTTAAACTTCTTAAAATTCCAAATCATACACATGAAATGCCTATCTACAGCAAAACAATTAATTACACGTAAAACTGAGCACTCAAGAACAGATGGAATTAAACAGAGCATCCAGATGATATGCATCAAAGTCAACTAGTTATAATACGAGCCATTCGATATTAAGCCTCATATGTTGTTAACAATCCAAAAAGAAGGATGTTAATTTCACATACAAGAAAATACGGTTCTCTGGAATTAATAAAAAAAATTGTTTCAGTACAAGTACCTGGATATGCTCTCTTGACCTGACATCCCACAAATGTACATGCCGATCGAGGCCACCACTTGCTAAATAACGTCCATCAGAACTGACAGCTAGGGACAGCACATGTTTACTCCTCTTCTCTGACGGCTTCTCTCTAGCCTTTGCATAATGTGAAATTAATACGTCTTCACTTGGCCACAAATACTTCTCAACTTGACCCGTTTGAACATCCCAATGCATTATCGACCCGTCTTTTGATGCAGAGAAACCCCTCGAGTCATCCTCTGATAAACATACTGCAGTAACAGGTTGGCGGTGCTTGATCAGGACCCGAAACCCATCTTCTGGTATTGGGTCTACCACTCTGAAATTTAATTTTCTCTCTTTTTAACAAATTTGAAACATAATAGAATAGTAGAGTACCTTTTATCACTTGGTCAATATATAAATTGTCATAAGAACTTGATCATTTGATCATTTAAGAATTAAGGATAGATCTTTTTCACTGTCTAGCTGTTTTTTAAACTATCTTAATCAGTCTAAATTTACAACAATACTGAACGGTATGTAACAGAACTTTCAAATAAAGCATCTCAGACTGACAATTTTCATGAAGCCAAATGAAAACTAACAAGAGGAGGTTATCTATATTATTTTCACTGTCTATCCAAATGCCTCCATTTTTTTTATTTTCTAATAACAAAAGTTCTAAAATGTATATGTCAAAATAAAACTGGTAGATGTTATCTACATTATTTTCTCTACATGCAAATAAAACACTATCAGTTAATTTTTGCAACTTCTACACTAATCAAAACAAAATCAAAATGTCATAATCTTTTAGGTGTGCATAGAAAATGATATAGATCATATATAATGGTTTTATTTTGACATTTAAGTTTTAAATTTTAATTAATTTTAGTTCTAAAAAATGGAGGCACAAAAAATTGAGGCATTTGATCCTCCTCAACTAACAATTACCTCTTAGAGAGAAATCTCGTAACTCTACCACTCTCCTCAAGCTGATCTCTTTGCAAAATCTCAGCTACTAACGAATCTCTCTTCCCCTCTCTCTCATCCTCTCTCTCTCCATCCTCCTCTTCTTCTTCTTCCTCAATCTTCTTCGCTAAAGCTCTGATTTTCGCTAAGTGTTCTGTCGCAACCCTAACTCTTTTCTCATCAGCTGTCTCCTCGACCTCACCATTTTCATCCTCTCCGTTCTCTGTCTCACCTCCGTTCATGGCGTCTTCATCACTGTCATCGCTCTCTATGGCCTCGTCTAAGGCTGCTTTGCGCCGCCTCTTTGCAGCCGATTCAAAGAAATCGTCGTGGTCTTGGTTTTTCTTCTTCTTTGAAGGGAGATTGGTCTTGCGATTTCGAGGCTTCATGGCCAGGGTTTTATCTGGATTCTGGAGTACCAAGATAGGTTTCTCGAGTTTCCTTTCCTCAAGTAATCTTTACTTTAAATTTTATTAACAATTTTTGGAGGGAGAGAGACAGAGAGAGATGAAACGGGGGCTTTAGAAAGAGGCGAAAGCGGCGGTGTGGAGGGGAGAAGCAAGGGTTTTAGAGAAGGGTAAATATTTTAACAGAGTCGTTTTTACTTCATGCAGCGCACTAACCACATGTTACGCCGCTTTGATTTTATAGTTCGGGCCCTACATGAAGCTAAAACTAGTGTGTTAATATATTTACACTTTTGAGAAGGGTGGAAACTGAAAAGGAAAGGGTAACGGGTTTTTAGATTGGATCCGAGATGCATGTTGAACCCGCAGCGAGAAAATTAATGGGCTGGTCCAAGAGAAATCACAATTCTAGAGAAAATATATAGGCTAAGGCCCACAGTACTAGAAATAGGTTCTCTGTTCTTCTTCCATGTTTTAGGCTTCATTTTAATCCTAAATTATCCTTTTTAAGAGATTTCATTTCATTTCAATATCATAAATCATTGTAAATGATTCGGAATTGGGACGATGGATATCAAATTAAATTCAATATAAAGTTATCGGATCTGAATCAAAATTCGCACGAATAATTTTAAAATTCGTGTGTATCAAGTACGCACAAATTTTAATGCGAATCGAACAATTCTGACCGGATATCGGATATTCCCACATTCTGGTTACCTTCACCTTGCGCAACATGTAGACTTGAGGAATCTGGTAAGCTTGTTAGAGGTATAATACGCTTTGTTTGGGTTCCTTTATATTTTACATAATAATAATAAAACAACAACAACCAAGTCTTTAATCTCAAACATTAAAATAATAATAATACTAATAAAAATAGAAATGAAGAATATGAAAAGAAAAGGTGACTGCTTTCATTTTCTTTCGTAATTAAGAATCAACAAGTAAATCCAAGCATTAATCCTAAATTTGTCTAAATTAACATTCTTTCACCCATTGAAACAACTTTTTCACTATGTATACCACACTTTGCATTTCATCTCCCCCGAAACAACACCTGTGATGCTTTCAAAATAAAACAGAGAAAAACACACTCCACACTTTGATTCAAACTACAAACCCTCACTTGTCAACTGTTCCCTCCTCCAACCTCACCGGGGCCCTAGCAATTGTCTCATCCTTCGCAACATCATACGATGCGTGAAGCCCGATGAAGAAATAATACACCAACAATAGGAGTGTCCAAAATCCAAACCGCACAAACGAATCTTTATCAATCGAGCCAAGTAAAAATATGTTGAGCAGGATCGATGCCGAGGGGAACCACGGTACCAAAGGCACACCCCATAGCTTCGGTGCCCGTGCCTGTGGTACAAAGAACCAAAGCCCCAGCGTTGAAAAAAACCAAATTGGTAAGGTGATGACGTACGCAATCCAACCGCTCGAATCCAAACCCCAGTATGCAGCAGTTGCGATAGAAGAACCGATAATGAGCACAAGAAATGCTATGAATTTGTTGCGATCAGCATCAAGTGTTTCGCCAGCGGCATAGTAGCGCCGTACGAGGAGTGCAAGAGCTACGAGCATGAAAATGAAGAGGGTTGAAATGGAGAGAAGGTTTGAGAGAATGGATAGTTTGGTGAAAAGAGCGACGATAGCGGTTGCTGTTAGCATGACAATTGTAGCATTGATCGGTGTGCCGGTCTTCGAGTTGACATTGGCTAGCCATGGTGTGATCATATGTGACCGGGCAATGTGGGTCAGGTATCGGGCCTGGCCAACGGCTGAGACTAGGAGAACAGTCGTCATCCCCTTGAGTGCACCAAATGCAACAATGTATTGAGCCCAATCCATTCCAGCTTTCTGTAATTGATGTCAATTAAAATTGTTAATTAATTTCTAGTTACACTATAAGAAAAAAGAAAGAAGAAAGAGATGTTGCATCACCTTAAAGGCCACTGAAAACGGCGCGTCGACGTCAATCTCTGTGTAAGGCTGCATGAGGCAGAGCACAACTGCAAGGGTGCAGTAAAGTACTGTAGTAACTGCCATGGAGCCGACGAGCCCAATCGGGATATCCTTACCAGGGTTTTTGGTTTCTTCAGCCATGGTTGACACCGCATCAAAGCCGATATATGCAAAGAACAGAACAGCTGAGGCAGCAAAGATTCCACGAGCACCATGCGGTGCGAAGTCGCTATAATTTTTGGTATCCGCTTTTGTGAAACCCGCAATGATGATGAATACGAGGATGATAATATGAATAATTGATGCGATGTAGTTAAAGCGCGATGACCCCTGTCATACAAAAAAGTATATATAAGCGCTAAATTATAAATTCAAGAAGTGTTAACATCGATATTAATTATTTAATTGATTGATCGAAAGGTTTATATTATTTATACCTTTGTGCTGTAAACAGAAACTGCACAGATAACGACAATGACAACAACCGCAATGGGATCAAGCTCGTTGTAGTCTTCTTTAAAGCTGGATACATGGATGCGGAAATCGTTCGGGTCATAATTGAGTAATGTGGCAAAGTACGACGTCCACGAACGGGCCACGGCGGCCCCACCAATGACGTACTCGAGTATAATATTTCCAGCACCTATGAATGCCATGAAATCTCCCAGCTCCACCCGGAGGTACGCAAACGAACCGCCTATCAGAAAAATCAGGCCAGCAATTTGTCAAACAGTTCACATGCATTGTAGTAAACTGGTAATGCATGTATGAGAACTATTTTGAAGACATGATTATCTATGTAATAGTTGTTTATTAGCTTACTCAAGGAACGATACAAGATATATAAGGTATATAATTAACGAAGTTGACTTACTAGGGGTAAAAATTTTAATTTTGATAAGAAGAAAATGTGTTCAAATCAATTCAGATTTTCCAGAAGAAAATGAACATGCTTGGGCAGAGTTCTTAAAACAAAATAAATTATACAGTTTAAAGGGCTGCTAACGGCCCATAACTGTGCGCAAATGTTGTATTTGTTTTTTTGTTTTACACAGATTGTACCCATCATTTGTTACAGCCTGTATGTCTTACAAATGCCATAGTTTTCCGATGGAACAACGAAATAATGGTGCCTTTAAGTTCAATATAAATAGGGATAAAGCTAAATTCTATGTGTTTAATTTGTAGCTCCTTCTAACAACAGCTGTCAATACCTTCTTAAAATATATATATACACTCTAAAGGGGGGTCCGAATGGATCGCAGGACCCTGCGATTCTAAATCCAACCATTCAAATGATAAAACTCAGGATTTTTTTGAGAAATCAGTTTTTGTGCACGAATCTCAAAACATATGAACAGTTGAAATTGAAATCGCAGGAACCCTGCGATCCCAGAGGATCGCAGCAGATTTATTTCCCTCTAAAGGGTACTGACTACTGCAAGACATGCATTACCTCCAAACATACTAGATATATCGTGTGTGTGTGTGTGTGTGTGTGTGTGTGAAAGAGTAGAAATGCAATGAAGCAATTAATGCTAAGATAGGTGCACATGGGGGTGTGCTGGACTTGACTAATATATTGAATAGTATGAATTCAATAACTCTTAATTCATTATCAATAAAATTCAAATTGAATGACACATGAATATATGATAGGTACAGGATCTACATCCAACAAACGCATTTATAAACTAATCTTTATAAATTTGAAATACATGTAAGTTTTCAAATAAAAAAAATTTACTTTTAAGTTGACATGAAAATACGTGCCCCAAGATTGTCAAATAATTCAATTATTAAGCAATCATGTCTCATATGTAAAAGGCATCATTAAATAAAAAAAATCATATATTTTGATTAAAACCAATTTGTATACATTGTTTCACAAAATTCATCCAGAACTTTTTTTTTATTTTGAGAAAATAAGGATCTAATCCTATTTCATTATATTAATCATGATTGGTTACAAGTGTTTGAAATAAGGGTCATTCAGAATTTTTATCAACATATTTGTTCTAACTTAAATAATTTAAGGCTCTATGGAGGTGCTATATATCCAGAAGGTTACAGCAAAGTTGGTTCTAGAGAAACCGACTCCAAAGGAACAAGACTCCAAAGAAAACTAGCCTTTGTGTTGACTTAGGTAGCGTCTCCCTTTCTAACGGATGGGTCCCACAACAAGAAAAAAAGAACACCGTTTGAAAGCTCAATATTTGGATATATATATATATATATATATATATGCCGTTGAATCCAAAATAATATATGAGCAGAAGTAGCGTGATTCTAAGTTCACCAAACTCTGTGAATTCAACTCTAAAATATGAGTAGAAGTAGCGTGTTCTTAAATTTTAGAGTTGAGTTCACACAGAGACTTGGTAAACTTAAGAACACCCTAGTTCTACTCCCAATATATTTTAACAGTTAATTAGCACACGTCCAAAATATTTTTTATTTCATATTATTCACTTGCTTAGTTTTTCTTCTTCTTTTTTTCTTTCTGTCTGGATAGTGGGCATTAATTGATCGTCCCAACTTCGTTTACTAAAAGTTGAATTCAAAATAGTTAGCCTTTGACTTTTCTCTACCAAATTAATATCGCTGGACTTGTTAGCATGTATTCTTCTCAAGGTTATAAATAGCGCGCTATTACGGTGCTACAGTATTTTCGGATTATAAAAGCTATGGCGCTATTGCGCGATATAGCGACGCTACATGGACATAGCGCTGTTTTTTCAACTATTTCGCTATGACACGATAAACGCTATTTAAACCTTTGATTCTTCTTCTTCTTCTTAATTTTTTTTTTTGGTATGATACTAACATGATAATATTGTTAATTAGGTGCGTTATTGAATTGTGAAAGATGCTTGGAGAATGTAATTAGGTCCTTTGGCGTTGCACTCGATACTAATGAACATTGGTTGATACTAATAATTTTGTAACCAATTAAACTCAACAATGAACATTGGTTGTTGGGCGAAAATATAATACTGAACCAATATTTAATACTTAACGAGAACCTAAAAGATTCTTTCAGAAGAAAATTATACACAGAGATGTACATGAATATTAATTCATAATTATGGCCATGCATGTGTGTAGTATATTTGTATAGTATATCTTCAGTTGAGTACTAATCAAAATTTTGCTGTTGAAACTTGAAACTTAACATTAAAGGAAATTAAAGTATTGAAATTTGCATTATAGGGTTATCCTTTTCTGAAAATATTTTCTATTTGGAACTCTCATTTATATATTTCTTTGTACTGAACAGATATATATGTATAAAAGCAGAGTTTCTAAATGAAGGATTCAGAAAGTAAGATATTATTTTCTAGTGTAAATTAACTGTTAAGCATAAAAAAAATATAACTCTGATAAATATATCAAACCATATATACTGAATTTGAGTCAACAAGGCAAAACATACCAGCACTGGGGATCTCCACGGCAAACTCGGTATAACAAAACACCGAAAGCATGGCTGACACACCCGACACCACATAAGAGAGCACCACGGCAGGTCCTACAACCTCTTTAGCCATCTCACCCGTTAAAACAAAAATACCCGATCCGATGACCGCACCAATACCGAACCAAGTGAGATCCCACCATGTCAGGTTCTTCTTCATTTCATGGCCCGACCTGGCCCGCACCTCATGCAGCTCAAAATCCTCAGGTGATCGTGCTGTGATGCGGTCCCTGAACCTCGAACCAGTTTGTCCCAGTGCCTTAAAGTAACTCGGCCAGTCCTGGAAGGACGGCTCGGGGAGGAAGTCAGCTTTCGAGCAATTGAATTTGCCGCAGCAATTGCGCTGCTTGAGGCCGCCATCGCCTTTGGTGACCTCCATGAATTTTTGTTAGGAGGTTTCTCCTGATGTGATTTATGAGCTGTTTGTTGAGGAGAAGATAGAGTGATTAGTATGAGACATGCATTGAGCAATTTATGAGGCCAATGGATCCATTAAACCGTTGAAGAGCGTATGAGATGTGGTGTAACATTTAATGTTTGGTTCATTCGTTAAGTTGACCAATTTGGTTGCGGCCAAAACGTGCACAATGAGACTGGCTATGAGATTGAGATTGATATGAGAATGACGTGTACTATTTAATTCTAACTTATATTTTAACTTTTATGATAGATTCAATATTATGATACATGTATTTAAGAAAAAGTATTTAAATTAAAAAAAATTAGTTGTGTGTGTTCTTAATTATTTAGATAGAGTGTATATTAAATTTGAGTCAATTTAAAATTTAATTGTTCATTCATCATAAAATTATAAAATTTAATTCCACGATTAAAAGTATAAAATGAAATGTCTTTCAAATCGATCCAAATTTCATAAACGTCCTATAAAAAACTGAAAACATATTTAAAATTTAAATTTATTCATTTAAGTAATTTATATATATATATATATAGAGATAGAGAGAGGGGTTGGCTAATATCACAACGTTTGTTCCTAGGCCGTGGAACAAACGCTTTGATTTTTTTAATTTTCAAAGTCCAAACAGTCAATCCAAACCGTTCAACATTCAATCTATATTAAAATGTGCTTGGAGACCAAATTTTATATTTTTTGGAATTTTTTTACTATTTATTAAGTCAGTTTTAAAATCGTTGTTTTCAATGATCCAATTTTTTTTCACTGTTTATTAAAATTAGCGATTTTAAAAACTGACTTAATAAATAAAATAAAAAATTCCAAAAAATGTAAAATTTGGTCTCCAAGCACAATTTAATATTAGATCACATCTGACTGTTTGGATCAACTGTTTGTACTTTGAAAATCGAAAAACTAATTGGTTGCATCATGGCTCCGGAACAAATGTTTTGATATTAGCCAACCTCCCCCCTCTCTCTTTATATATATATAGAGAGAGTAGGGCTATTGTACTTCGCGAAGTAAAACGAAGTTTTACTTCACGCTCATACTCCCATTTCCAAAATCTAAATCGTTGATCCGAACCGTTCAAGTTGTTCTCCATATTGAAATGTGCTTGGAGACCAAATTTTACATTTTTTGGAATTTTTTTACTATTTATTAAGCCACTTTGAAAATCGCTGATCCATTGTGAACAGTAAAAAATTCTGGACCAATGGATCAGCGATTTTCAAAGTGGCTTAATGAATAGTAAAAAAATTCCAAAAAATGTAAAATTTGGTCTCCAAGCACATTTCAATATGGAGAACAACTTGAACGGTCGGATCGACGTTTTGGATTTTGAAAATGGGAATAAGAGCGTGAAGTAAAATATTGGTTTTACTTCGCGAAGTAAAATATTGGTTTTACTTCGCGAAGTACAATAGCAAAATTCTATATATATATATATATATGAGGAGGGATCCACTTACAACATTTGTAAGTTACAACATTTTACAACAATTTGGTTTTACGATTTTCAAAGTCCAAACAGTCGATCCAAACCATTCAACATGATCTCTATATTAAAATGTGCTTGGAGATCAAATTTTACATTTTTTTTATTTTTTTACTATTTATTAAGTATATTACAAAACTGTTGTTTTTAGACAATTTTGAACCACTAAAAAATAATAATTTTGTAAAATACTTAATAAATAGTAAAAAATTCAAAAAAAATGTAAAATTTGATCTCCAAGTACATTTTAATATAAATATCATGTTGAACGGTTTAGATCGACTGTTTGAACTTTGAAAATCACAAAACAAAATTATTATAAGATGTTGTAACTTACAAATGTTGTAAATATTATAAGTGAATCTCTCCTATATATATTATACCATAAAAGTTAGATATACCTAAGAATTTTCCTTTATTAAGGAGCCTTTGATCTATTGAGTTTTTATTAAGCTTGAGAAAAAGAGTTCTTTTGGAACAAAATAGTAACTATATACATGGACAGCAAACGAATAACACTTTTTTTAATAACTCTGTTTCGTATATAATAGATTAAATTTTCACGTCCACATAAAAAATCCCTTATATATGTTTTGGTTTCTCCGCTACCAGAAAAATCAGTCAACGGAATAGATGGAATCCGCTAGCACTTTAGCCGATATTTTTATTAGTAACTTTCAAAGACATCTTCAATTTTTTATTTACCCTTCAAATTTTAAATATATCTTATTTGTCTCCTAACTCTTGCAACAATTTCTTATTTACCCATGACTTAACCAATTTTAAATTATCTCTAATTAAATATAAAAAAAAATCTTAATTAAACTTTAATTAAAAAAGTAAAAGACAAAATTACCCTCCTTATTTTCTTTCTTTTCTACATTTACGCTAAGATGAGAATCAGAGCTCTTTCTCCACCGTACAATCAGAGCACATTCGATCCTATCGGACTATCAGTACACAACATCTCTTCACAACAAGCATGATTCAGGAGAGGAGGAGACTACTGAGTTTATTGACGCTCTCGTCTCATCCATAATTAATACGTATCGAACTTCAATTGAGAATACTGAGAAGAAGAAGGAAAAAGTTTAAAAAAAAAAACACACAAAGAACAGGCTTGAGAACTTCCGAATTTTAAATATAGCACAGAAAAAAAATATATATATCAAAACGGCACCGATTTAGGAGAATTTCAGATTTAGCACGGCCGCAGATCGGCTGAGCGGCCCCATTTACTGGGGACCGCAGATTGGTTGAGCGGCCCCATTTCCCAGAAATGGGGCCGCAGATTGGCTGAGCGGACCCCGGGACTGCAGATTGGCTGAGCGGCCCCATTTTTTTTTTTTTAAGATTTGAGAGACAATATGAATGAAATTGAACCATAAAAACTCGAATTTTGTTTTTAATATTTGTTAGATTACTTTTTTTGATGTATCCGAAATTTTTTTAATTAATACTAAAATACGCTAAATTACTTGAAATTATATTGATTTATGCTGAATTACACTAAATTAATTGAAATTACAATAATTATGTAGAATTATGCTAAAATACGGTAAATAACGCTAAATTACGTATGAATTGGGATGATATCTTCATTGAGAAGGCCAGTCCGAGGACAGCTGCATATTGGATTGTGTCATAATCTACTTGTCTGTTTGACTAGATTTGCAAAACATATATTTGTTGAATTTTACTGTTTCCTGTCTTGAGATATTGTGCAGGTTTGTAAAGATATAGATTTCTACATATACATCAAGGATGAATGATCAAGAGTCACGAAAAACCAAGCATTGGACTGAGAAGCATTGATTGCAACATGACTGTTGAGGCTCTTTCCTTTGTCTTTAAGATAATTAACTGTATCATTGTTCCAATTAAGGCTAAGACTTCAAAATCAATATCTACTCTTCACAGGCTTTTTGAAAAGTGGTCATATGCTGAAATTGGATACCCGAGCGCCGAGATACGCCAGTTTGAAGATTGCTGAAGGGTGCTGAAATTCCACAACCGTTTAACGGTTATTAGGCGTTGTAACGGTTGTCACAACGGTTGCTTTCTAGAAGGTTTTGGATTCCGTTGCAACGGTGGTCACAACGGAATAAATCAATTGATATGGAAATGATTTATTCCGTTGCAACAGTTAATTAAACTGTTACAACGGTTGATATCGGGCAGCTTACACACCGTTCGCATTTTGACCGCATTTTGGTCATACGAATTCTGATTTGAGTGAATCAAATCTTGTAATTTCCAAGAGACCGAGATCTACAACTTTTATGTTATAACTTTATTCAAATTATGAAGTGATTGGTCGCTATGGGCCATGAAAAATAGACGTCAGATATGATAACGTGTATAAACCTAGATTTGCTTCTCTCCCTATATATAGAAGCAAATATTAGGTTTTCTCTAAGGTGCTCCAGCCGTCAAACATCTCTTCTTCAACTGCAAAAGAGAGCCACCATGGTTGCTTGATCTTTAAACTTCAATACTCATTCAACAACCGAAAATCTATTCCACCACACTCAATCCATTGCAAGAATTAGAGTGATTTGTGAGAGTCTTTCATTTACTACAAACACTAGAGCATTTGTTGCTTGCCTCTTCTACTTCAAGCCTTTAGTGCTCTTGAGCCATTTCCGTGCTCGGGCCATGTGACTTTTCTATCTTTGTAAGGGCTCACCGGTTCCACCTTGTACTCATTTCTCATTGGGTAAAGAAAGTCGCGAAGCCCCGGAGACGTAGCGTTATTGCTGAACTCTGTAAACAACTCTCATGTCAAGTGTCTATTAACTCTTCTATTTATTTTACGCACACTTGCATAGTTTAACGTTATTCGAATTTTCGCTAAAAATAACTTATACACACGATAGTTAAATGTACTTAGCTTTAAATTTTAAAAGGCCCCGTATTCACCCCCCCCCCCTCTAGGTGCCTTAGGGACCAACACTGCAGAGTTTAGCTGCAGAGCAGATTGTTTGGACTCTGTACGATGAGCTCTACAAGAGTGGGAGGTTGCCGGGGATTTGTCTGTGTTGGGATACGATGCACACTAAAAGGTACATTTCAAAAATTTACTAACATGCAACACGCAATCTTACTATGGAACAAGCAATCAATCCCACTCAGTTTATGGATTGCGCCACACGCGCGATCAAGCAAGTGTTTTATAGTTCATGCATTGTCCTCTTGCGATGTGACGGGCTTGGGTGCCTCAAGCTGCCTCTTCGCAATGCGCTTGCTTCTTCTCATCTTTCCAAAGTAGGAAAGCCAAGAGGTGTACACCAAGGGGTAACTGAATAGCTGGCAAGTGTGACTGCTAGATCCACTCGCAAGCCATAATCGAATCACAGCGATTTATCAACTCCAAAACCCCTTTTGGATTGATCAAACCATCTTATAAACACAAATCATAGAGTCAACATTTGCTCTATGACACTAACACTATCAGTCTGGAGCAGCAAGAGAGATGGTGGTACAGAGGTCCACTAGTCTGCTTCTGGATAGTGGAGCACCACTATCCAGATCGGCTACTCCGTCAGTTTGGTCAGGTGCCATTGATTCCCGCGAATTCAGATTTGGCGAGGTCTTAGATCAAAAGACTACACAAGTAAATCATATTATATTATCTATTATCCCTATATTACTTGATAGTTTTGTATTGCAACTAACGTATTCCTTACAGTACTAGCCACGGTTCATATAAAGGCAGAGACTCAAGTGAGCATTATGGGGAGTATTACACTAGGGTTGCGGCTCCGGGAGACACCAATATGTGGCAAATTTACTTTATTATTTGTATGATTGCAGAATCCGGCCTACATGCCGCCACTGCCAGCGCAGCTGAAGCCTCCGGAGTTCTTTCCTATGGAGGAAGGGGCCCTCTTTTCGTGACAGAGCCGACTCTAGCGTGTCATTTTTCCCACTCTACTAACTGACCCATTAGTAAGACAGTAACAAGGTTTCAGTACTTATTTATTTTCATCATTAGCAAGGGATCTCAAACATTCATTTCTAGTGAGTTCACCTCTGTGGTTAATTTGTTATTGTGATGGCACCGTAACTATATATATAGCATACGATTTATATCATAGAATGTGACTTTTTAAAAGGTTTCGACATCCGTACGAAATCTGAAACAAATTGGTCGGATTGTTCATCAAAGTATAGGATTGTTCATCAAAGTATAATTGAATTGCAAACATGAATTGCAGTTGCAACAAAATTTATTAGTTCGCCGTAATTAAGCAAATGATCCTTCTTCTTTTACCTTTTCTTTTTCTTTAATTTTACCAAGCAACTTTTTTTTACTTTTCATTGTTGGTAACGAACCCATCACAATTGTTAACATTCTTAGCTAGTTTTACACAAACGACCTTCTCAATAAATTAATGTTAGAATTAGATTCCTTTTCATTTACATAATAATAATAATAATAATAATAATAATAATAATAATAATAATAATAATAATAATAATAGAGTGAGGCTATGGTGCTATGCATAGCACCAATGGCTAGTGTACTACGGCTCAATATGATACTTTTTAAAATCCTAACGGTCGATCCGACCGTTCAATGTGATATCCATATGAATATGTACTTGCAAACTAAATTTTATATTTTTTTTGAATTTTTTACTATTTTTTCAGATAGGTAGAAAAATCAGTGTTTTTTGAAAATTATGGACCATCAAAATTCTACCTATCTGAAAAAATAGTAAACAAATTCAAAAAAATATAAAATTTAGTTTGCAAGTACATATTCATATGGTTATCACATTGAACGGTCGGATCGACCGTTAGGATTTTAAAAAGTACCATATTGAGCCGTAGTACACTAGCCATCCGTGCTATGCATAGCACCATAGCCTCACTCATAATAATAATAGAAATGGAGAAAATGAAAAGAAAAGGACTCATTTCATTTTCTTTCGTAATTAAGAATCAACAAGTAATTAAATCCAAGCATTAATCCTAAATTTGCCTAAATTAACATTCTTTAGCCCCATTTGAAACAACTTTTTTACTAACTATACCACACTTTGTATTTCATCTCCCCCACCTACAACACCTGTGATGCTTCAAATAAAACAGAGAAAAACACACCCCACACTTTGATTCAAACTACAAACCCTCACTTGTCAACTGTTCCCTCCTCCAACCTCGCCGGGGCACTAGCAACCGTCTCATCCTTCGCAACATCATACGATGCATGAAGCCCGATGAAGAAGTAATACACCAACAACAGGAGTGTCCATAATCCAAACCGGGCAAACGAGTCTTTATCAATCGAACCAAGTAAAAATATGTTGATAAGGATGGATGCCGAGGGAAGCCATGGTACCAAAGGCACACCCCATACCTTCGGCGCCCGTGCCTTTGGTACAAAGAACCAGATCCCCATCGTTGAGAAAAACCAAATTGGTAAGGTGATGGCGTACACAATCCAACCGCTTGAATCCAAACCCCAGTATGCAGCAGTTGCGATGGAAGAACCGATAATGAGCACAATAAATGCTATGAGTTTGTTGCGATCAGCATTGAGTGTTTCACCAGTGACATAGTAGCGTCGTACGAGGAGCGCAACAGCTACGAGCATGAAAATAAAGAGGGTTGAAATGGAGAGAAGGTTTGAGAGAATGGATAGGTTGGTGAAAAGAGCGATGATAGAGGTTGCTGTTAGCATGACAATTGTAGCATTGATTGGTGTACCGGTCTTCGAGTTGACATTAGCTAGCCATGGTGTGATCATGTGTGATCTGGCGATGTGAGTCAGGTATCGGGCCTGGCCAACGGCAGAGACTAGGAGGACAGTCGTCATCCCCTTGAGTGCACCAAATGCAACAATGTACTGGGCCCAGCCCATTCCAACTTCCTGTAATTGATGACAATTAAATTTGTTAATTAATTTTTAGTTACACTATAACAAAAAAAAAAGGAAGAAAGAGATGTTGCATTACCTTAAAAGCCACTGAAAATGGCGCGTCAATGTCAATCTCTGTGTAAGGCTGCATAAGGCAGAGCACAACTGCAAGGAGGCAGTACATTACTGTAGTAACTGTCATGGAGCCGACAAGACCAATCGGAATATCCTTACTAGGGTTTTTGGTCTCTTCAGCCATGGTCGACACCGCATCAAAGCCGATATATGCAAAGAACAGAACGGCTGAGGCAGCGAAGATTCCACGCGAACCATGCGGCGCGAAGTCGCTATAATTTTTGGTATCCGCCTTTGTGAAACCAGCAATGACGATGAATACTAGGATGATAATATGAAGGATCGATGCGATGTAATTAAAGCGCGATGTGCCCTGTCATACCAAAAAGTTCAAAGCTCTAAATTATAAATTCAAGAAGTGTTAACATCAAGATCAATTATTTAATCCATTGATCTAAAGGTTTATTCATACCTTTGTGCTGTAAACAGAAATGAGACAGATAACGACAATGACGAAAACCGCAATGGGATCAAGCTCGTTGTAGTTTTCTTGAATGCTGGATACGTGGATGCGGAAATCGTTCGGTTTGTGATTGCATAGCGTGGCAAAGTATGACGTCCACGAACGGGCCACGGCAGCCCCACCTATGACGTACTCGAGTAGAATGTTTCCAGCACCTATGAATGCCATGAAATCTCCCAACTCCACCCGGAGGTACGCAAACGAACCGCCTGTCATAGAAATCGGGCCAGCAATTTGTCAAACAGTTCTCGTGCATTGTAATAAATAGTAATGTATGTATGAGAAGTACTTGTAAAGTATAAGGATACAAGATAAGGTATAATTGCTAATGAAGTTGACTTATGCGGAGTAGAAATTTGAATTTTAATATAATTAAGTAGAAAAAGTGTTACATCAAATCATCAGATTTTCCAATTAACAACAGCTGTCAATACCTAATTACTGACTACTTCAACATACTTGATGCATATATGTGAAAGAGTAGAAATTAATGCAATGATATATGCAATCAATGCTAAGATAGGTGCACATGGCCACATGGGGGTGTGCTGGACCTGACTAATATACTACAAATAGAAATTAAAGGAACCATACTTCAAAGTTGCTAAATTTTAGTTCATTTTGTGACGCTAGAAAAACAGCTTTGTAAAATATTTAATAAATAGTAAAAGAATTCAAAAAAATATGTAAAATTTGATCTTCAAGTACATTTTAATATAGAGGTCATGTTTAATGGTTTGGATTGACTATTTGGACTTTGAAAATAGCAAAATCAAATTATTGTAAGATGTTGTAACTTTCAAATATTGTAACTTTGAAAACTTTTTGAGTTGAATTAAAAGTATCCCAAGATGGTCAAATAATTCTATTATAAGAAATCCTATCGCATATGTAAAGAGCATCAATATTAAAATTAATATTACTAATTTCTATTAAAAACCAAATATTATTTCTTTACGTTGTTTCACAAAATTCAGCCAGAATTTTTATCAATATGTTTGTTCTAAGTTTCTAACTTAAAATTTATGCTCTAGCTATGGAGGTGCTATATCAAAAGGTTACAGCAAAGTTGGTACTAGAGAAACCCAACTTCAAAGGAACAAGACTTAATTAAATTTTGCTTATTTTTCTTAATTTTGATTATAGTAGAAATAGAATTGATATGGGAAAACTAGCCTTTGTGTTGACTTAGGTAGCGTCTCCTATTCTAACAGATGGGTCCCACAATAAGAAAAAAAAAAGGAACATGTACACCTTCTATAGAAAAAGGATTAAACAAGAAACAGTACTATTGAAAGCTCATTTATATATTTCTAGGGTTATCAATTCTATTTCTACTAATCCTAAACCCTAAACCCTAAACCCTAAACAAGAAACATGTACCAACAGTTATCCTTTTCTGAAAACATTTTCTATTTGGAACTCTCATTTATATATTTCTTTGTACTTAACAGATATATATATAAAAAAGCAGAGTTTCTAAATTGAAGGATTTAGAAAGTAAGATATTATTTTCTAGTGTAAATTAACTGTTTAGCATAAAAAAAATATAACTCTGATAAATATATCAAACCATATATACTGAATTTGAGTCAACAAGGCAAAACATACCAGCACTGGGGATCTCCACGGCAAACTCGGTATAACAAAACACCGAAAGCATGGCTGACACACCCGACACCACATAGGAGAGCACCACGGCAGGTCCAACAACTTCTCTAGCCATCTCACCCGTTAAAACAAAAATACCTGATCCGATGACAGCACCAATGCCGAACCAGCAGAGGTCCCACCATGTCAGGTCCTTCTTCATTTCATGGCCCGACCTGGCCCGCACCTCATGCAGCTCAAAATCCTCAGGTGATCGTGCTGTGATGCGGTCCCTGAACCTCGAACCAGTTTGTCCCAGTGCCTTAAAGTAACTCGGCCAGTCCTGGAAGGACGGTTCGGGGAGGAAGTCAGCTTTCGAGCAATTGAATTTGCCGCAGCAGTTACGCTGCTTGAGGCCGCCATCGTCTTTGGTGACCTCCATGAATTTTTGTTAGAAGGCTTCTCCTGATGTGATTTATGAGCTGTTTGTTGAGGAGAAGATATGAGTGATTAACACTGTTATTAAAACTGGATCAGACCAGATGGTCCGGTCAGAATAAACCGGAACCGGCTTCTTTACCACCGATATGCTATTGAATAGAAAAAAACCGGATTAATGAACCGGTTTTTGAGAAATACCACTAGCTCGTTTCAAAGAAAAAACCGGTTTTTGAACTGGTTCAACTTTTTTAGGCTCTTTCCGGACATTAAATTTTTTGAGGAAAAAGAAAAAGAGAATATTTTTTCTTGCGTTTTCAATATCTAAATAGTTGATCTGAAGCGCTCAACGTGTTTTTCATATTAGAATGTGTTTGGAGAACAATTTTAAATTTTTTTTTTTAAAAAAAATTTGCTATTTTTTTTTAGAATTTTTCAGAATAGTGTGTTTCAGATTTTTTTTTATTATTTTTTTGAATTTTTCTACCATGTTAAAACACTGTTTTGAAAGTTTCTAAAAGAATAACAAAAATATTTCAAAAAATATAAATATTTGATTTCCAAGCACATTCTAATATGAAGAACATGTTAAGCACTTCAGATCAACTATTTAGACTTTAAAAATGCAAAATAACTTATAAGACATATACTTATATAAGTAGAGTAGCCAACCTCTAAATACTATATCTGCATATATTTATTTCTTTTCAAAATAATAAATATTATTATTTTATTATTGATTATAATTTAATAACTTAGTAGTAGAATACATCTTCATAATTATAAAAATAAAAAGTTGAGTGATTATATTCTTTTTTAATAAAATTGTTCTTTTTCATTCTATTTAGATGTTAAATTTTGAAATATATCTATTAAATGGATAAGTATGTGCGAATTTCCACAGATAAATAATATAAACCATATGATTATTTTATAACAATCATCGCATCTTATTTATATGTTAGTAATAAAATAAACCAGCAATTGAGATGGTTGGTCCATTGATCCGATCAGTAAACAGCAATTGAGATAGTTGATCTATCGATCCGATCAGTAAACTGTTAATCTGAAACTTTATCGGATCGATGTTCAGTACAGCTATTATAACATGAGGAGGGTTCCAATGCCTCATCTCCTCATACCTCATCCATACCTCATGTTATATATCTCTATTTTCAAAGTCTAAACTATCGATCCGACCGTTCAACATGATATTCATACTAAAATATGCTTGGGGATGAAATTTTATAATTTTTGCAATTTTTTTACTATTTTTTAAGATAGGTACAAAATCACTGTTTTTTGAATGGTCCAGATACAGTGATTTTGTACCTATCTTAAAAAATAGTAAAAAAATTGCAAACATTATAAAATTTCATCCCCAAGCATATTTTAGTATGAATATCATGTTGAACGGTCGGATCGATAGTTTAGACTTTGAAAATGAAGATATATAACATGAGATATGGATGAGGTATGAGGAGATGAGGCATTGGAACCCTACTCTTATAACATTGGTGATTAGTATGAGAAATATATTGAGCAATTTATGAGGCCAATGGATTAAAGTATGAGATAGGGACATGTGGTATCGAAATTTTTATTTATACCATAATAAAAAAAATAAACCAAAACACTTTATTTTTGGGAGAATTCAAAAACTACTCAGACCGCCAAATGCCCTTGCGGCCTCAAAGACTGGGGGCCGCCCAATGTCTCTGCGACCCCAGTCTAAGGGCCGCCCAATGGCTTAGCAACACCATTTTTTTTTTACAGAAATTTTATTAACAAGTTATACGGTGTATAACCAATTTACTATTTAGATGTGACATAAACTAAAAAAAATAAAAATTCTTGTTCTCTGTGCTACATCTGATGAATTGGCGTTGTTGAATAAATTAGTAAATTAGTTTCCAGACAAAAAAATCCTTGTTCTATGTGCCACTTACAAAAACAAAAACAAAAATGAGGTCGCAGGAGCATTGAGCGGCCTCTAGACTAGAGCTGCAGGGCCAATTGACGACCCTCAGTCTTTGAGGCAGCTGAGACGTTTGGCGGCTTGAGTAGATTTGGAATTCCCCAAAAACATTGTGTTTTGGTTTATTATTTTTTATTATTATGGTATAAATAAAAATTTCGGCATGTGGTGTAACATTTAATGTCTAGTCCATTCGCTAAGTTGACCAATTGATTGCGGACAAAATGGGGGACAATGAGACTGAGATAATGAGATTGATATGTGAATAATGTGTACTATTTAATACTTGTTTTGGTTTCGTGAAAAAGTTTCATTTCTGTTTATATTAGATTAATTCTAACTAAAAGTTTAAATAACGTTTATCGCGTCATCGCAGAACAGTTAAAAAAACAGCACTATGTCCATATAGCGCTAATAGCACCATAGCTTTTATGATCCGAAAACACTATAGCGCTGCAATAGTGCGCTATTTAGAACCTTGATTCTAACTTATATATAGATTCAATATTCATGATACATGTATTTAAAAAAAAAAAATTAGTTGTAAATATGTTCTTAAATTGTTAGATATATTGTATATTAAATTTGAGTCAATTTAAAATTTAATTATTCATTTATCATAATAAACGTCCTATCTACATTACTGAAAACATATTTAAAATTTTAATTTATTGATTTAAGTAATTTTTATATAAATATATACCATAAAGGTTGGATATAACTAAGAATTTCCCTTTATTAAAAATTAAGACTTCTTTATTAAGGAGTCTTAATTTCTAGAATAATTATATGAATTTCCACACTCCTGTCCTCTCTATATCCCCGCAACTACAGTAAAAGAAGTTTGTATCATGGTCCCCACTAATTATATGATCCCCTTTTTCAATCCCTGCACCTGTCCCGCGTCAACCTCCATAGATATAAATACTTGAGAAATAACATGTTAATACTTATAAAGTAAGATATTAATACTTGCATGTGTAACTTGATATGATGATTCTTCTTTTCTAGTCTCCCAATAGTCCCGCGTCAACCTTCCTCTAATGAAATAGTGGGGATCCCGTATCTCCGCATCAACCTTCCTATAACAAAAGGAGTTGATCTCGTAGATATAAATACTTCAGTGCATTGTGCATAGGTATCAATACTTTACTTTGATGTGTAACTTAATATGATCAAACGCCTGAAGATTAAACTTTGTACAATATACATATAAATACTTCAATGCATAGAGATTAATACTTATATTGTTCCCTTCATAGAGGTGTGGAGACATAGGTGCGGGGACATTATTTACGTACGAAAATATAGTTCCCTTCATAGAGATTAATACTTATATTGTTCCTGTTAAATAGTTATCTTTTATTAATGTTTTAGTAGTACCCCATGGTAGTTATGGAATTTAAGTGGGGGGGTAATGGGGGGATAGGAGTGCGGGGACAATTATCAGGATCCTAATTTCCATTGAGTTTTTATTAAGCTTGAGAAAAAAGAGTTGTCTTTTGGAATAAAAATAGTAATTATATACATGGACAACAAATGAAGAACAATTTTTTTAATAATAGATTAAATTTTCGTATATAATAAAAGTCCACATAAAAAAATTAAGTATACGCAACATGCAATAGACTTTATTTCAATGGATGGTGGAGCATATGATATTGAATTTTTGTCAACTTTGTTGACAAACTAGAATTTTCATTTTTCTTAGAAATTAAAAATTCAAATCTTCAGAGTTGATTTTTTTTTTTTTTTTTGAAATGCTTGGTAGAGACTACCAAGTTGTATAGAGTTCATTTTTTCTCAAAAAATAGACGAAACTAGTGTGGTTTCATTAAGGACAGGTTGCTGGAACAATACCGTACCAATGGTGCGATTCTATTTATTTTTCGAAGAAAAAACAATCAATCTTTTTTCCAAAGATTTGAATTTTTAATTTCTAAAAAATAAGAAAATTGAAAACTAGTAGAAAGGAAATATATATCCCATAAACTGAGATGAATAAATGTCAATAATACTGTGTAGAAAATAATTCGTTATAGTTAATTAAAGAAGATTTATGAAAATTAAACATGATTTTCTCCCCCAAAAAATCAACAAAATTTAGTAGAAAGGAAATATTATATCAAGTAATTAGTACCTCGTTTATATCAAAAATGTATTTAGTCAACTGAAAAAGAAAAATCTGGATTGAATATTATATGCATTGTATAATATTTCTTAGAATCATCCAACCCGGAAATTATATTGATATATGCATGTCACAATCTTACAAAATTCTTTCTCAAAAAAAAATCTTATAAAAAAAAATCTTATAAAAAAAAATTAGCTAATTATTCCATTCAAGTCAAAAATAATATAATCAAAGAGAAAAACAGGCTTTATACAATTCGCCTTTAAGTCAACTACAAGTAATTAAAATAATTAGCATTGAAATTAGACTAACCTGTTTGGAATCTACAACTCAACCGGAATAAAGAATTTGTTGCTTGAAGAGAATCTCTCCTTTTGATTGGAATTTGGAAGAGATAGAGAATGTTAATTCAAGGAGAAAAATAACCTCTCAAGCAATAACCTTTCCTTTCTTTAGATTCCCCAATTTTAAACAACAAATAGAAACACGGGAACATATCGGATCGGATCCACAAATTAAGACATACCATTCAATAATATTTAAAATTAGGAACATTGAATGCTAAATATACATTGTTTATGTTAAAATTGGCTTTAATTAGGAAGTACAAGATATGAATATGATGTGATATGACATGATTCGGGTCCATTTCGGGTTATCGGGTATGCGCTGGCTAAACAGAGGGAATTGGGTTGGATATGTGCTGGCTACTGAGTGGCAGATTCATTGGAATGGGAATTTGTTGATGAATCTCTCGGAGATTCTAATGAATCTAGAAGAAATAGGATAACTATACTTTAGTGTGGTTAATTGACGCCAGCGTTGCTGATTGCAAATTTGCAACTCATCTCCAGCGAATATAAAATATAGGCATTTGCTTCGGTGCACACAAGGACCTATTTGTAAAATGAGTCCTATTTTCATTTTCAAAGTTCAAACAGTCGATCCGACCGTTCAACATTATCTCCATTTTAAAATATACTTGGAGGTCAAATTTTACATTTTTTTGAATTTTTTTACTATTTATTAAGTATTTTACAAAAACTAGTCAAATTCAGACCATTGAATTTGTAAAATACTTAATAAATAGTAAAAAAATTCAAAAAAATGTAAAATTTGACCTCCAAGTACATTTTAATATGGAGATAATGTTGAACGGTCAGATCGACTGTTTGAACTTTGAAAATAAAAATAGGACTCATTTTAGAAATAGGTCCTTGTGTGCACCGAAGCATCCCTCTAAAATATAACTAGGGTTTATTTTAACTTGCTTTGGCATTTTTTTTAAGTATTCTTCGGTCCACCTAACTCTTTGGTTAGTTTAATTTCAAAACCTATCATGTTAATTTCTGTCGACATTTTAAATACCTCTAATTGTCTTATTAATGAGCATTCTCTACGGTATAATCTTTATTTTCATTTTTACTTATACAGTCGACATTTTTCTTATTCAAATTCGTATTAGAAATTATCACTTATTCAAAATGATCATTTATTTTATGAGTTGGGCTACGGGTGTTATGCATGTATAGTGACATTTTGTGCTATGCAGATTTTGGCCGTCAAATGCATTGATGAAAAATAGTAATGACAAATTAAAAGGTGAAGAACTGTTCATTTTTTCATTAAAAAAAATTACTTTGCACGAATCTTAAAACGCATCTGGCTGTCAAAACGTACATAATACAGGATAACACTATATATGTAGAGACGGAGTCAGATTTTCAAGTTATGAAAATCAAATGTGTCAATCATATAAAATTTTCTTACTGCGAACGGAGTTATTTTACATTACTCGTAATATTTTACTATAAATTATATAAACAATAAGTTACTGATAAAAAAATTTGAAAAAATAAAAATAAAGGTCTGACTCCACCTTAGCACAACTCCTTATTCTATTATTCAAACTTATAAGATGAATCAAGATTGATTTTAGCAGGGGCGGAACCAGGTGTATCTAGGGGGGCAGTTGCCTTCTCTGAATTTTGAGTTTTTAGTGGAGATTTATCGGTTCCGACCGACTCTGCCCTCCCTGAAATTTTTTTTGCCCCCTCTGGACGTTTGATTTGTAATTTGGGTTAAATTTAGGGTTAAAATTGAAATAAATTTGTTGAATTTTGATTGGTAATTAGAATTATAAGTCAAAGCATCAAAAATTACAAGTCAAAGTATTGAAAAGTACAAGTTATAAGTATTATTTTTTATCAAGTACCCAATTGGTTAATGGATTTAAACTCAATTAGATATTTAAATCCAATTTGATATTTTTTTTGCCCCTCCAACGAAAATCCTGAATCCGCCCCTAGATCTTAGTTCAGTAACTCAGCTTCGAGTTTTGTCAAAATATTCCTCAATCAAAATTCCTAGCTGATGTGACGGTGTATATATTCATATTAAGACTAAGACAAAACGACGCGTAACACAATTTTTTCTCGAACTCGTCTATATCATACATCCACATCATCTTTCAAACTTGTAAAAATAATTAATCGCTTGCATTGGTAGATGTTGGTAAATAATTATTGAGAGGAACATGAGATCAATAAAAAAAAATGGTTGATAAGGACATAAGGTATCTACGAGGGGATAAGAGAGGAGAGAAGTCATGTCTAATAAAAGAAAAGAGGTCATGTAGATAGAGATATATAGAACATTAGAACCGGATTTGACAAGTTTAATTATGTCAGATGAGTTTTGGCGAGTTCAGACCACTGTTGTAAATAACGGTATGCGCTCGTCAGACGAACAGGGTACCGCCAAGCAATTAATCGAGAATAATTAGCTATAATTGGAAAAAAAAAAAAAATCGGCCGATTAATCGGTCTAAATGAACGTTTTTTACAACACTGGTTGAGACTAGAGAAGCAAATTAAAGATTTAAATAGTAAGAAAAAATTATTCAGATTCGGTCTCATTTAGGGCTGTCAACGAGCTGGCTCGGGCCGAGCTAGGCCCTAGCTCAGCTTGTTAATTCTGGACCAAGCTCTTACCGAGCGAGCTGGATCTAGGGCATCCGAGTTAAAATCTCAGCTTGAAATCGTGACGAGCCAGCCCGAGCTGACTCGCTGGGTCTGGCTGGATCTTGTTTTAACCGAGCTAGACAGTATAAAATGCACGCAAATTCATACAAATTCAAAAATTAATGCCTAGCCGAGCTAGCTCGCAAGTTGGCGAGCAAGCTAGGCCCCAGCTTGAACTCGTTAATTCTGGACCGAGCTAGTGGCGAGCTGGCTCGTTAACAGCTCGGTCCAGTAACGAGAGAGCTGTTAGCGAGCGAGTCAGGTGCGAGTCACGATCGAGCCACAAGCTACGAGCTTTTTTTCCGCCCCTAGTCTCATTCATTGATTAAACTCATTGATGATATAATGCACTTGTAGGCTTATGGCATGAGATGTTTCAATTATCCAGTCAAACGAAACTCATTGATTTTTTGCTGCCTATAATTGCTTGTGACATTTTCTAGGTTCCATCTTGCACCGGTCAAGGATTCACACCAAGCCATGATTGACTAATTTTAATTATAGAATCTGGTTTGAAACAGATGTTTTACAAAGAAACAAGTATGTATTTAATCTCATCAAAATCATGCTTAAATCAACATATATAGTAGCCGTGTATTGATTATCCTTATCCTCTGTTGTGCTTAATGTTGTCTTGATTTAATATGTGCACGAATCTCGTCGAGAACTGTCATAGATTTCTCATGGGCTTGACTTTTGGTACCGATATGAGTTAACGATGAATAAAATAGAAGCAAGATGCAGTTAAATCTGAGTTATAATAAATTTTTCGGTTTAAATTCTGTTAGTTGTAAAGAAGTTTGTATTTTCGGTTTATTGTAGGGACCGAATTGCAAAATTTTACTTCCATAGTTCCATGTACCTTTGACAGCCTCTGTGAATGATTTCAAAAAAAATGTGGAGTTTAAATTTAGATAAAAAAGAGTAGAGAGCAAATCCAGATAGAGCCCGTTTGTGTATGCATGGAAAGAAAGGAGCCCGTTTGTGCTTTTGTGTCTCTCTTATTTGAGAGGTCATGACTCATGATAATTGATTTGGGCCGGATTGGTTCTAGTCTCGTCTATCAATACTTCAATAGACAGCTGGTAAATTATGTGCAAATCATTATTCAAAATTCAAGAACATGCTAACATATATCTAGTATAATTAACTTGATTTATTTTTATGGGCTCTAAATTTTATATGCAACAAACTAAGGGCTTGTTCGGTAACATAGGAATTTTGTGAGAATGGGAACTTCAATTTATCAAAATCAAAGTTATTTAACTCATGGATAATTTTAAAATATAGGTGTTCGGCAAATGCATGGAAAATTATATTATTAAATTGTGCTTGTTTAATTAATTTTAGCCTTTGTATTATTAAATTGTCTTTGTTTAATTGAGTGGTACAAGTTAATTTCAGTTTAATTAATTAAATAAGTATTAATTAGTATAATTCCTCTTTTAATTAATTAGTATTAAATTGTGTTTGTTTAAACAAAAATGGCTTAAATTTTTAGGGGTAATAAACCTTCCAATTAATGAAGTTTCTAAAATAGACTTCTTGGTCAAATTTTCGTTGACTTTGGTAGTTTAATGAAGCAACTCAGCGCCTTGGTCAATTGGGAAAAAAAACGGACCTCTAACTCAATGTTTTTTTCCCTATATAAATTGAAGCCGGTTGGGTAATAAACCTTTCTAGGGAACTGAAATGGAAAATAAAACTACGCTGCCGAACGGGAATTTTTTTTAAAAACCATAATTAGAAAAAACAAAATTAGCAAACCAACATGATTAGCCGGGTTTTTACAAAAACCATAAGAACCGAATTGGCAATTCGGGTCCAGCTTTTCTTTTCCCTGGAACCGAAATGCCAATTCGGGTTCCCCCCCTTTTCACAGTTTTTTTGCGGTTTCTGCGCAGCTTTTGGTGTAATGCCTTCGACCCGAATTGGGATTTCGGGTCCCCCCCCTTTTTTCTTTTTTTTTAAGAGACAAATAGCTAAAATGATAAAATATAATACGGTAAGATCGAATTTTTTTCCCTTTGTCAAATTACTTTTTTGATAGCATATTTATACTAAAATACGCTAAATTACTTCAAATTATGTTAATTTATGCTAAATTACACTAAATTACTTGAATTAACAATAATTATGTAGAATTATGCTAGAATACACTAAATTACGCTAAATTACGTATGAATAGGGATGATATCTTCACTAAGAAGGCGAAAAACGACGATAAAAATTCAAACGGCAATAAAACGGCGCTCGAGTGTCCGATTTTAGCAAATGACCACTTTCGGAAACCTTGTGAAAATGCGCATGCGTCCAAACTTGCTTTGCCAAATTTTCAAATTCAAAATTGCCAAAAAACAAAGGGAAGAGTCTCAAAACTTCAGTTGAAGTTTCCGATTAAGATTTTCATTTCTATTCTCCAATTTGCGTACCTCAGTAAATTAGTTATATAATGAACTTGTAGAATACCAATTTTTATTATTTTTGGAATTTTTTTACTATTTTTATTTATATGAAAGATGGCACAAAATTGGCTCTATTCATACGTAATTTAACATAATTTACCGTATTTTAGCATAATTCTACATAATTTCAAGTAATTTAGTGTAAATCAACATAAATTAATATAATTTCAAGTAATTTATAGTATTTTAGTATAAATATGCTATCAAAAAATAATTTGACAAAGGAAAAAAAAATTCAATTTTTTAGTATTATATTTCATCATTTTAGTTATTTGTCTCTAAAAAAACAAAAAAAAGGGTGGGGGGACCCGAAATCCCAATTCGGGTCCAAGACATTACACCAAAACCTACACCGTTTCTGCGCTGCGGAAAAACTGTGAAAAGGGGAGAACCCGAATTGGCATTTCGGTTCCAGGGGAAAAAAAAGCTGGACCCGAATTGCCAATTCGGTTCTTATGATTTTTGTAAAAACTCGGCTAATCATGTTGGTTTGCTAATTTTATTTTTTCTAATTATGGTTTTTAAAAAAAAATTCGCCGAACGGAAGCAGGGCAAAAGTACCAATGAAGTCATTTTTCCTATAAGAAACCATGGAAATTGAAGCTGCCAAACAGGTCCTAAAAGAATAATTATATTTAGGTAAATATATTCACCTTGAAAAAATATCAAAATTAACAATTCATAGTTTATTTTTAAGAAATTTTGACCACTTGTGAATATTTCTCTCTATATAAATTGGCTTTGGATTTTTAAATACTAAAAACAATGTTCCAAGTTTAAAATGTCGGCAACGGCAGTGGCACCCATTTACATTTAATAAGAGCACCTTAAATAGTAGTAGGACGTGTGTACTTGGAGCTTGTAAGTTGCAACTAACCAGCTTTGAAAAAGAAGTATAACTAACCAGATTCAGATCTGGCTTATGTGAACCCCCCTCTGACAGCTTGTACCAGGAGGTTGACAATTTTTTATGTAATATAACCACTAGTATATGGATGGAATATTGCATATTTTAAACCAGCTGGTACAAATTATTGATCTCCCCTGGTACATCATTGCAACCGGTACAGCTATATTCATGCTCTTGTTGCACAATTATTTTCTAATGGCTCTTATTTCATGACCCAAATTTTATTTCTAAACGATTGTAGACACCAAAAAAATATTTACTGATATATATAAACAAGTCAACTCCAAATGAAAGTCTAAGAAAGAAGTTGCATCAAATTTCTAATTTTCCTTCCAAGTTAAAACTTATAAACCCTCTGCCCGAATGAGAAACTAATACAACCGGTCACAAGATCAAGCTACAAAACACCAAATTCAAGTAAAATTGCACCAAAATTACAACTAAATAATCAACCAGAAACCAGAAACCTGAAACCTAACCAATAAATCTTACAACTATTCAATAGATAATTGCTTCTTGTGTTTAGTAACCTTCGCTTGAAGCTTCTCTAACTTAGCACTAAAACCTCTTTGCTGGTCACTAACTGATCCGTCTTGCGCACTACACATCTGGTTTGACTTTAACTTAAATCCGATTTTTTTACCGACACCACCCCAGCCACCTGTAGTAATTTTACCTTTGTTACCGAGCTTCTCTATCTCTTGCCTCATGTCAGAACATTCCTTTTCAAGCTCGTTTAGTCTCATCCTCATGTTATCCATGCCAACTTTCAGGACTTGGTTTTCCCTGACAGCTGTGGCCCATCCACCAGCCTCACCTGAGACAGGTATGTTCCCACTGCGCAATGGGACAGACCGATCTAGGTTGTCAGATATGAGCAAGCACCCGGCAATTGAGGTGCGCAGCTGTAACTGCTCGAAGAAGAGTACCTGTAAGAAAGCAATGGAATTTTTCATTAGTTCCAAATTTTATATTTTCCTTTTATTTGGAAAATAGCACCAAGTTTGTATCGAATATGCAACCAAAAGCTGACAACTTCTGAAATTACCCCTAGACTCTTTGCATAATTTCATCAATAGCTTGATGTCCCTATAAACTCGGAAACATCAAGACCGACATCGCAATTTGATTAATAGATTGTAGTTTTCATTTGGGCCATAGGACAAGGGCTCCTTTTATATTGTCGCAAAATCGTACGGAGATATGCTCCCCACCAATGGCAATAATATACAAAGTTTATATTTTCTTCAAGTATCTCAAAAAAAGTGTTTCTCGCTGACATGAGAACTGTGAACCGTCATTGCTACTACATTAAGTTACTGAGTCCTACATAATGAGAGAGAGAGAGAGAGAGAGAGACCTGAACAACAACCCGGAGGGGGAGGCGCTCATTCTGGGCAGCATGCGTGCAGGCCTCGAGAGAGAGTTTCTGGCAGTCGATAAACCGGCATAACTGCTCTCTGTCTCCTTCCAACATCCACGGGTGTGTCTACACAAATGATATCTATTTCAACCACAGTTTACACAAAGGTTGCTACCAACAACCCAAATAAAAATACATTTTATACCATTCTCATGTATTATTTTCCCTAGAAACAATTGACTCATAACAAAAAATAAATGACAACAATAATCACCACAATCACCGGTACCAGTGGATTCGGAATTTCAACCAGCTGTACCAGTATTTGCATAAAAAGAGAGGGGAAAACATACCTTCAAGTAAATATCAATAGCCCGATAAAGCCCGTCATCAAGTGGTCGTGCATAATCCGGCACCATACCGGCAAGAGTCTGAAATTTTGGCAGTTTCAAATTAACATCTGGAGCAATCTCAGCTAGGTACCCATCAATCAACCTTGCGACGGTCGTGAGAGGTGTCAGAGACGGGGACTCTGCCACGTCATCCATCAATCCCGGCGAGGCCATGCCGTTGTTCTCCAATTGATCCATTTGTAAGAAATGCTCTAGCATCCTTTGCACACACTCCACATTGTACAAAGTCTCCATTGTGTATGAGAAGTTGGGCAATAATAAATCTTCTAAGCTTGCTTGGTCGAGTTGTAAACCGATTCGCTTCTCCAAGTTGCACGCACAAGCGGCGTCAGCCTTTAGTATCATCGCAGTGCGTAACATCCCGAATAAAACTTTGGTGGGGACCAGCCCCTTCTGGACAGGCAACAACCCGTCAATCTCTTCTAGAAGGTTCCTCTGCTCCTCTTCAGACAGTTGTGTCGTTAGACCAGACGCACCAGCTGACTGACGCCTGGTCAACCCCGGCAGATACTTCTTCGCATAGTGAGTCAACGAGCCGGCAATGATCTCCTGCCTAATCCCTCTCAACTCCATAGCCTGTACAAGCCTTCTATACATTGAAAAACTCAGACTCGCCACGTCATCATACCACCAGTCCGGACTGAAATTTCTGGGGCGGGCCCCGGTGCTTATCCCATTCCATAAAACACTCCCTCCGGGGCTCTGCATGGCCCCACCATATTCCATGGGCCAACTGAATAGATTCGGGTCAGTGCACGCCTTCACGGCCAACGAGTCGATGCACCTTTTAACAATGCCGAGGTTTTCAGAATACGGTAAAATTTCTTCGCAAGATTGTAATGCCTTTAATGAATCCTTCCAACTGCGAAATACGACTTTGTTCAAGAAGGATTCCGTATGTGAGATTAGGTTTCCTTCGCAGAGATCCTCTGACATGTCAAGGTGCTGTGCAGCGCACCGCAGCGGTACTGAATTTACAGCAGTAAGTTCTAATTTTACCCCATAACAGAACCTCGCCACGAGCTCGAATGACCTCGCGCCACCTGGCAGGTCGGAGAGCTTTATTATGCAGGGCTCGTCGGATGGGGAAGAACTGGAACTCTCTTCAATTAGCTTTTCTAGGACACCGCTCTTTGATAGTAGCGGAAACTGAAATTAAAAATTATGACATTGTTAAATAAGATCGAAAAGTTTATTTTTTTTTCTTTTATTCTTTATTTTGTGTGTTCATTTTGTGGTAGAGAACCGGTATATGACACACAATATCTGTTAATATGCCACCAAGCAAATTCAAAGAATACAAGAAATATAATTTTGAAGTTTAAGCAGTTTGGTGGCCAGAACTAAAAATTTATGGAAAAAATAAATTCTGAGAAATAAAAGGGAAAACCAGACCTTATGGAGGTGAAATGACATGTCACCAACTTCAATGGTGACATCACTTGGAAGCCCAGTAGTACAAAACCTACAATATCCACACATCAATATAGATCCAACCTTAGTATTAAAAAATGAAAAAAAAAACCTGAAAATAATATTGTTCTGTTGTATCAGTTACAAAAGCCAGCAAATACCATCACTGAGCATATTTATACCAGCCAGTTGAACTCTATTAAGATTTTTTTTTTTTTAATTTCATTGAAATCACCAAATGTTGAAGGAGTTGGGTACCAAATAGCTGGTACCCCTCCTTAATACAGTAACCAGATATTACAAGAGATATAACTTAATTAAGACTTAGTTCAGCAAAAATGCTGAGTAAAGGTAATTAAACCAGACTGATGTGATGCCAGTATAACATACAGTTAGAACTTGGGCCGGAAACCAACACTAAAAAAAAAATCTAACTCGTTGAACATCTCAGTTCTCATGTAAAATTGCATCATTTTTTTTTTCTCAAGAAACAATTATCTTAAATCAGAATGACAGCGGGTTTGTAGAACCTACATTTCCATTTTGGAATTATTAATTACTAATTATAGCTCAATTTCTTAAGATTGTCATTCGCAAAGCATAGTGAACTAGAAAAAATCAAGCTCCCTTTACAGAACTAATTATATACTGGCTCTGTTTCTTAATGTAGTTATTACTAGAAAAGATTGATTATTTTATATTTCCTAAATTTCAGATCCTGTTGTGAATTAAATTTACCTAAAAGGCAAGAACTTTACCAAATTCTCCAAGAACTTGGAACAGCAACAATCAAATAGAGAAAACGAAAATAGAATTAAAAGATTATAAAAACAAAAGAATATAAAACCAAAACAACAACAACAAAAATCGTTCTCAGAAGAGGAAAGTGAAAGTAAACAGAGCGTCGTACCAAGCTTGACCTTGCCTCTTGAAAGAATCAGGCTTTGAACCCAATTTCACACACGCCATGGCTTCTTCGAAGAGAGCTGCTCAGCACAAATCACAAAAATCTTCCCGTTTCTCTCTATAAATTCGCTAAAAAAAACCCAAGTGAAAGAGTACCAATAAACCCCTTCATGGAAAGTCTCCTTATTTGCAACCAAACAAACCTAAAGGCCCAATAATTCAACCAATTTAGGCGTAATCTACCCCACAAAACCTCTCCTAATCCTACCAAATACACTATTAATCTGATCTCTCAATCAAGAGTCTATCGAAACGACGAGACCTCCTTCAAGCGTTAGGCAAAGGGGGTTATAGTACAGAGCAAGGCCAGGCGAAAGAGAGAATACAAAAGGGCACCTTCTATTCTGTCTTATACCCTCTCTCTTTCTTTTTCTCTCTCTTTCTCACAAACTTACAAGTTGGGAGTTGTAGTTTCCAGGGACCATGTAGTCCATTAACTTTACAACTGGACAAAGTGGAAACTACAGAGAGAGAGTGTGTGTGTGTGTTTTAAAAGGCCGGGGAATTAAACAAAATGGAATTAAGAAGATGTGGGTGAAATGAAAGACGGGCTCTTTATTCCGACATTTTTATTAATATCCAAAATTAATTACAAATTATTAATTGTATCCAGCTAATATTTTTTAATATGCTCAAACTGGCCAAAAAATGACCGGCCAGAATTAAAATTAGAACTTGTCAAAAAAAATTTTGTTTCAGACCCTATAAATACCCCTCTTTCTCTCTCCTCCCTCTCACAACTCACTCAAAATCACAGAAGATAAAAAGAAAGAGAGAAAGAGATACGATTTTCAAATTTTTTTTTAACTTTTTTTCATTTTTTTTCAGCAACTTATACATTTAAATTAGTAACCTGATAACTGTTTACCATTTACTAAAATGTAGTCTCTTGGTCATGTCAATGATGATTTCATTACACTGTGGTGGGAAGTTTTTGACTAATACATATGAGGTTTATTACTCCAAAGAGGCAATTAATTTATTCATAATTGATGATGCTACCTCAATTTGGGACTTGAAGTCTATGATTTACGAATGCACTGGTTATAACTCAGAAAGGTGGAACTTAGAATTGACAACCCGAGTGAACTCTGGAACACCCCCAACCTGTACTAGAGTTCCGATATTAAGTGATGTTGCATGGAGAGGCCTATACATTTTAAATTGATGTTTGTATGCAGGTTGTAAACTTGTTTATTTAGATGCAGTTTTGAGAACTATTTTATTTGCAATTTGTGTGGATTTTATTTAGACTAAATTATGAGTTAGTTGAATGTTAGTTTTTATAACTGTATTGTTTTTTACCATATTCAAAAATAAATTATGGGATTTCTACTAAACCAAAAATTTGATTATTTTAATGAAAATGTAGAGAAACATCAAGTCTACATCCAAATAAAATGCATCCAACTCAAATGCATCCAAATTTGAAACTCTAATAATACTACATTACTACTTAGAACGAGCCTTGAAAGTACAGGGAACAAACTTCTCGTACGATGCTGTCGTATCTGGATCAGTGACAACAAACAAAGAGTTAGCCTTACCAGTATAAGTACACGGAACAAACTCATCGTCCGATGTTGGAGGCTCTGCATTGTCCTTCTTCTTTTTCAAACCGTAGTCATAGGGGTTTTCCACAAAGTCATCGTCTGAAATTTCATACCGAATAGGCCGTCTAAGAAATTCCTCCATCAGACATACTTGACAGTTATTTTTATCACGGTATACTTGACATTTTTTCCCTCATTTTTACCTCGACCACTAATTGACCCTCCTCTCGATACGCCACGATAGGACGATGTACCTCGGTTGCTACTGTTCATCCTTTGTCACCCAAAAAATTGCCTCCGAAATCGCCTTTTTCGCCTCAAAAATCACCTTCTCTTCCTCTCTTTCTCTTCTATGATTTTGAGTGAGTTGTGAGAGGGAAGTGAGAGAAAGAGGGGTATTTATAGGGTCTGAAAAAAAAAATTCCAATTGACCGGTTCTAATTTTAATCCCGACTAACTATTTTTTTGGCCGGTTTGGACATTTTTTAAAATACCCAACTAAGTTAAGCATAATTAATAATTTGTAATTAATTTTGAATATTAATAAAAATGTCGGCCCTTTATTCCTCAATTTTAGGCGCTTTCAACTTCTTTTAAAATATCCGAAACTAATAATATTTACATTGACCTAACGGCGTTCAAAAGCAAGAATAAAATAAAATAACATTTTCATTTCGAAAAGAGTTAATTATCCTTTCAAAATATTAAAGTGTTTTAAGTTTTATTTTTTATTTTACAAAATTGTACTTTTTTTTACTGTTTAGTATAATACAACTTGTTCCGTCTATCATAATACAGTTTGTTCCGTGGAGTAGGGGCGGTCAGATAGGTATCGGATCAAATTATGTATAATGTCCGATCAGAGCAGTTTGATTCGTATCGAGATTCGTATTTACTCGATTCTCACGAATTTTCAAAATGTCTGCGTGAATCTTGATACAATTGAACAACTTCGACTAAACTTCAGACCGGATTTGATATGATAACTAGCGAACCGCCCCGATTCCTTGTTTGAAGGATCCGACTCTGCTGCTGAAAAGCAGGGTCCTGCTTTTTCGATCCCAACCATTCAAAAAATTTCATTCACGTATCTCGATAAATAAACTTTTTCATGCACAAATTTCAATGAATTTGAATGGCTAGGATCGAAAAAGCATGACCCTGCTTTTATCTAAAAAAAACAGCAGAGTCCATTCCTTGTTTCAAACCCTCCAACCCCTTTCATAGATGCCTAAAGAGTAGTTATCAATTTCATTACGAGCGGCAGCCTCTTTAAAAAAAAAATCATTACGAGCGTTGTATAATTTTTATTGTTCTGAGAATTATTTTTGTCAGGATAAGTATTTAACAAATGCAACATGTTTTTTATTTTTTCTGTAGTAGGCAGAATATTTTACTGTTATTGCATCAGAAGGAACTATTAAAATTTTCTAATATAAAAATTAGTATCATAAAAAAGATCAGTTAGAAGTACCACAGTCCACAGACCATCCGATCATGATCAAATGATTAAGAATATTTATTTTGAAAGAACGTTCATCAGCAACAAGCACATCTGCGTATAATTTATTGAGTTGTTCTAACATGGAATATTACCACAACTCTCTAAAATTCACAAACCATATGCATATCCTCTAACTCATTGGCTCATGAGCCGACTCGGCTCGGGCTCGGGCCTGTTTGAGTGATAAAATATGAGCCGAGCCAAGTTCAAGCTTTATTTAGTTTAGAACCTGACTCGATATAATTTATTGAGTTGTTCAACTCATTGGCTCATGAGACAGCCCTAGTATGTTCTCCAAAGTTCCTCACGATAATGATATTTGATTTTTTACAATCAAGAAAAATATTACATTTTAAATATTTTACAATGTGTGATTTTAATTAAAATCAAACAGATTATATGTTTTGCATATTACACATGTTTTCAAATTTCCGACAGAATACAGGTGCTGTTGAATTTTTGAAACGCACATGCTGTTTCTGCTGAATTTAGAATGAACTAAAATGTTATTCTGAGCTCTTGAAAGAAAAATTCAGGTAAAAATATTGAAAGAACTACTTTCGCTTCATGCAGCACACTAAACAGTCATACACATCCATTTTATCTCTATAGATAGTGCACTGCTTGAAGTTAAATTAGCTCTGTCAATATCTTTACTCAAAATTTCCATGATTAAAATGAATTCAGAGTAGGTCCGATGCCCATCGGACCTACTTTGGTTCGATGGGTTTGATGACCATCCGATCTGCATCAAGATTTGTGTGCTCCGTATCAAAATCCGTACAAGTATGTATCAATTTCCGTGCACATAGCTCTTGATGCTAATCGTACCGTGCTAGAGCTAATTGAACCTAAATGTAGGTTCGATGCCCATCCAACCTATTCCTGTCTCAATTAAAATTAGTTATAGTTTAATCTGGGACAAATTTTCCTGACTTATTCCAGCTTTATTCCCAATGCCCAGCCGAGCATTGCATTTAAAGCGCATGTATGATGTCTCTTGCTATCTGTTTCTCTCTCTATCAGTTGCTAAAATATTTAATGCTTTCTAGAAATATTGGGGCCAGTGCACAGAGATTCTCTGAGGAGATCTGTACAACCCAACAACTTTAGTACATGTCAAGTCTTAACTCTTAACTTGTGAGATTAAAATATAGACAGGTGAATAATTTATTTTCTTAAAATTAGGGATTTTATTGTTTATTTCTCTATTATAATGATGGAAGTGATGGTTACAACTAATGCTCCATGTGGGAGGTGAATAATAAAAAAATGCTTTGATTTTAATTTATGGATCAGTCCTTGTGAAAAATTAATATAATTAATGTAATTCATAGTTTAATTTGGTTTTATTGGATCTAGATGCAATGCGTGGTCTACACTCTACACTCTACACGCATTACTAAGGGGCTTTAATAATTATTATTATCTTATATGTTATCTATGCTATTTCATGGGATTCAGATCATCTGAAATCCGAGATTCATGAACAGTAATTTTGAAATCTCTGAAATTTGAGATTCAGCCGTCCAACTTTTTCTGTGCACGTATCTCGAAACATCTAGTTTTTTTAGTATACACATCTCGAAACAATTCAATGGCTGAATTCGGAATTTCAGAAATTTCAGGGTTACTGTTGATGATCTCATATTTCAGCAGATTTGGATCATATTTTATGACGGTATATTGTTAATATATTATTATCTTATTAGAAAACCTTTTTATATTTTACTATTGGACTTCCCTAAAAATTATGGATTTTATCTTTTAATTTTTTTGAGGTAGAAATTACCACAAAAAAATTGCACATGGAGTAACATTAAATATAATATTATTTGAGTACTTTACTAAATGCTTCCCCACTATTATGAGATGTTGTAGTTGGCAATATATTTTGGTATATATTTTCTATTTGACATAAAAGGTACATTCATATTGAATAATCATCCTTACAAATTTAATCTTTTTTTATATAAATGTGGTGTTATTGTGAGCAATGACGGCGCACATGAGGTCAGGAAAGACACTTGTCTATCTCTGATTAAAAAAAAAAAATACAAAATATGTTTCTCTTGTCAAATAAAAAAAATTAAGTTATGCAAATTAATTGCGGAAAACATAAAACTATGTATAATATTTTGGATTTAAAAAAAAAACTACGTAATCGTTGTTGTCCTGTGAGTATCGGGACGGTCCGATGATCATCTAAGAGTCATCCAATCTGCATTAAAATTCACGCCGACAACATCAAATTAGTGCAGATTATTGGCACGATTTTTAAAGAGATTTGAATGGACGGCTGTGATTTGTTTTATTATCTGAGCAGTTGGGCAGCATTTATGTCTTATTTTCTTTATTTTTTAAATATATTTTGAGATTAAAGATAGCATTTATTGAAGAAGTTATGGCGTACTAAAACGGTCTGCTCCCAAATGCACTCTTCCAAAAAATTTTTACTATTTTTCAGTAAATTTGTCATAAATACACCTCAAATGCATTTTCTGAGACGAATTTAATTTTTTTTTTTTCAGAGCCTGTAGTTTTCCGTAAATAACTTTAATATCCAATCTGTGCAGCAATTAATTACACATTCCGATTCTTTCACGCATGCCCCTGCAAAAAAAATTATTTGCATATGCAACCCTCCATTGTAAGTCCTTGAACATTATTTTAATTGGTTGATTAATCCCAATCAAATTTTAATTGTCAATTTCAAATATTAATTACATTAGATTTTTTTTCCTTATTTTGCAAATTCCAAATATTAATTATTTTAATCTTCTAAATTTATTACTAAGTTATCAAAATGTACACTTAATATTATTTGATTATTATATTATTTTTAACTATTTATCTAAATCATCTTAAAATACAAATTTTACTATTGCATAATGTACATTTAGTTACATCAAACTACACTCAAATATTCAAAAAATAAAAATAGAAAACCAGTTAAAAATAACGAGGTGTTTACGAGTAGACAGGGGCGGACCCAGGTGTATCCAAGGGGGGCAGCTGCCTCCTTTGAATTTTGAGTTTTAGTGGAGATTTATCGGTTCTGACCGACTTTGCCCCCCTGAAATTTTTATTGCCCCCCTCTAGACGTTTGATTTGTAATTTGGGTTAAATTTAAGGTTAAAATTAAAATAAATTTGTTGAATTTTGATTGGTAATTAAAATTATGAGTCAAAGCATTAGAAATTACAAGTCAGAGCATTGAAAGTATAAGTTAAAGTATTGTTTTTTATCGAGTACGTAATTGGTTAATGAATTTAAATCCAATTAGGTATTTAAACCCGATTCGATATTTTTCTGCTCTCTGATGAAAATTATGAATTCGCCCCTGTAAGCAGAGAACGTAAATATAATACTTAAACAAATTATAGGGTTGAAAAAAAAGAAAAAAAAAATACATCGACGCTGCCCCTTCATACTTAAAGCGAGTATAACTGTGCTGGATGCATGTTTTGCGTGTCAACGCTTCGAGGTTTACAAAACGGACATTTGCTTGCCTTTGGGTCTACGCTGTATGACCGTAACGCCTTCTTGGGGATAATTTGTGTCCTCTCCAGTTGTTAATAACTGGAGATATCCTCAATTACGGTCTGGTTTGTAATATAAAGAGGAGGGATCCGATTACCACAATTTTGAGTTACCATAATCATTTTCTACAATTTCAAAGTTTAAATCGTCGATCCAAACCGTTCAACATGATCTTCACAATAAAATGTGCTTGCAGATCAAAGTTTATAATTTAGGACAACACTTTGTATGTTTATATAACTATTAATCACGTTTAAAGTTATAATCAACTCGACCAACTAATTAATATATTGATAATTATATATCTTAGTTATCATTATATGCATTGTATAAACTACTTCATTTAAGGAACTCTTTTCTGAGTATCTATTTTTAAAATACGCTAAATCAATTTCTTATTCTTATTTGTGAGACAATAGACATTTAAATTTAAATTTTCTTGAAGAATCATGCCAAGTTGTTAATTGTTGAGAAGTTAAGTGATATGCTGCACTTAATTAAATACCCCTAAATTAAGTATGAAGTATGATTGTATGAACCATCATATCCTCCTGGACATCTCCAGTTTGTGTGCACTGTATGGTTATGAGCATTGGGCTTTGTGGCCCATGTGCCTTTCCTTTTGAGTCAAATCTCACTTGCACAAAATAGTATTCGTCAAATCTCACCTGTACAAAATAGTTTTCGCCACTGGAGCAAGTTGCATAATGGCCCTTCTAATTTTTTTATTTGTAAATAAGGTGCATATCCAAATCCAATGCAAATTACCTTCCGATTTGAAAAAATTAAATAAAAATGCAAAAAAGGAATAATTAGATATCTTACATACTTGTCTTCTAAATTAGGAACCTTAGATACCTGTTTTCGAAGGGTGCAGATTTTAACAGCAATATTTTGACTCATGCAATGTTGAGGTGAGAGAAAGTTTTTAGAAATAACAGTTTTGTCCTTTTTTAATTGACAGTTCAAACTGGGTATAGTTCGTTCGAAATTGGTCCGCGAACTATTTAGGTTCAAATCTCAAATTAACATGTACCGTTTAAATTAGAGCAACGCTAGTGGCTCAGTGCAAAATCAAGGTTTCATTTCAAATATGTACCTGATATGATCATATAAGATCCAATGCAATGCTTAGTTTAAGTTATCCAATTTTCAAAAAATAACTAAGGGCGGTAGGGCTGCCAAAAAAAGCTCGTAGTTCGTGATTCGATTGACTTCGATTCGAAAAAAAATTGTAATTAACACGTTCGATTGAAGTTCATTCTGAAATAAATCAAACCAGTTCGGTTCAAATCTTATTCAAACTCAAACTCAAAATAGAGTAAGTTTGATTTGTTTGCCGCCCTACTCTCACCTTATGGCTTTGATTTAAACACTCGATGGCTAAAGCGACTTGAAATATCAAATTATTGAAGTCTTTTTTTTCAAAGGTGAAAATACTTCATTATTTCCATATCTCAATCATGCTCTACACTTTTATTTTAATTTTCAAAGTTCAAATAGTTAATTTGAACCGCTCAATATGATATTTGTATTAAAATGTGCTTTAAGATCAAATTGTATATTTAAAAAAAAAATTACTAACTTTTAGATAGGTACAAAATCACTAATTTTAAAAAAAATTCTGGACCATCCAAAAACAATAATTTTATACTCATCTAAACAATTAGTAAACAAATTCTAAAACCTCAAAGACCATTTTATTATGAAGATTGTGTTGAGCAATTCAGACCGGCCATTTGAACTTTGAATATAGAGATAAGAATATACGGTATGATTGGAATTCAAGCACATTTAAACTTGAAAAAATTATAAACTTTTTATCCCATTAGTTAAAAATATATAAATTATTAATTAAATAAAATGATAAAAAAATACTACATAAATAAATTTTGTCATAAATTACTAATTAAATAACTATATAAAGAGTGAGGCTATGGTACTATGTATAGCGCGAATTGGTCCGTATTACAGACCAATATTTTTGTTTTCAAAATCCTAATAGTCGATCTGAATCGTTCAACATGGTCTCCATACGAATATGTACTTGTAAACTAAATTTTACATTTTTTAGAATTTTTGTATGGTCCGGAATCCAGAATTTTTAGATTAAGTGATTTTCTTACCCATCTAAACGAATAGTAAAAAACTTCTAAAAAATATAAAATTTAATTTACAAGTACACATTTATATGGAGACTGCGTTGAACGATTCAGATTGACTATTAGGATTTAAAAAAAAATTGAGTCCATAGTGCGGGCCAATATGCGCTATGCATAGTATCATAGTCTCACTCTACTTCTAATAATAAAATTATATAGTTATATGTATAAATAAAAAAATGAGGAGGGATCCAATTACACCATTTTATGGTGACACATCTTGACACCAAATATGTATAAGTCATTTTTGCAGTTTCGAAGTCGAAACAGTCAATCTGAACCGTTCAACATGATCTCTATATTAAAATGTGCTTGAAGACCAAATTTTACATTTTTGGAATTTTTTTAGTACTTGTTAATATGTGTACAAAATTGTTGTTTTCAGACAATTATGGACCATTGAAAAACTGCTATTTTCAAAAATTCTAAAAAAATAGTAATAAATTTCCAAAAACTGTGATTTTGAACCTGCCTCTAAATACTGCAAAACGGAGATCATGTTGAACGGTTCAGATCGACTGTTTGGATTTTGAAATTGTAAAAATGACTTGTAAACAAATGGTGTCAAGATGTGTCACCGTAAAATGGTGTAATTGGATCCCTCCTCTAAACAAATTATCATACATAATTTTTGTTGTCCCTAAGGCACCACTAATTTTCTTTAAAAACTGAAATTAATTGCAAATAAAGTAAATTAGAAGAGTTTAGAGAAAATTGACACGCGGGATGTTAACGGAGTTCGGCAAAATAGCCTACGTCTCCGGGGCGTCACAACCGCTTCTCGGTGCACCTTTCTATTACCCAACAAGAAAGGTTATAACTTGTGAACCGGTGAGCCCTTACAACCAACGGAAAGTCACACGGCCAACTCGAGTAGAGAACGAAGTCTCTAAGTTTAGATTCTCAAGAGAAACACTCAAAAACTTACTCTAACCTAATCTAACTCAAGATTAGTGAAGTAGATTTGAGGTTGTTTGAGGGATTTTGAAGTTCTAAGCTCTCTCAACAATGGAGGGACTTAAGCACACAGAAAAATCGCTTTTGAAAAAAGGGGCGACTCCAAGTCTATTGTGAGAAAACCTAATTGCTCTATTTATAGAGGCAGCTTCGGAATGAGCAGTCTGCCTACAATCGTTACCAACGTTTGTCTAATCGTTACAACGATTAGTATTTTATATGCAATTAGGGTTTCAGCCAAATTTGAGTTTCTGCGAGAATTTGATAATCGTTACAACTATTATATAATCGTTGGTAACTATTGTTCTCTGGAAATTCGATTTCCTGTGCAGCTTTGATAATCGTTACAACTATTATATAATCGTTGGTAACTATTATAATCGTTACAACTATTATATAATCGTTGGTAACTATTGTTCTCTGGAAATTCAATTTTCTGTGCAGCTTTTATAATCGTTACAACGATTATATAATCGTTGGTAACGATTATTTCCTGTTTCAACATCAAATCTATTTTACCAAGTCTATAATTTTACAATTTGAATTCTTGATAAATGTCTTGATGATTTCTTCAGGTCAACTGATCCATATTGCAATTCCAATTATCTTGAACCTGTGAAATATCTTAACTCCAAGAAATTGTTAAATTCAATTATTGTATGTTTTGCAAATTAGTCAAATAGCATACTAAGAGTATTGCTTGCAACAACAATTTTATATTTCTTAATTACTCTATAAGGTATCTATAAGGTAACAGGTACAAATAGAAATACCATTCAGATCAAGTGATTTTCTATCTATTTAAAAAAATAGTAAATAAAAAATGTATAATTTGGTTTGCAAGTACATATTCATACGGAGATCATGTTGAACGGTTCGGATCGACTGTTAGGATTTTGAAAACTCAAATATTGAGCCGTAGCACGGAGGCCCTCAATGCTACGCGTAGCACCGTAGCCAACTCCTAAGGAATAAATATGTACATATTTATTTATGCACTTATCAACGATCAGAATTTGAAATTAGAAGAATAATTATGGATGATGTCTGGGGCATGCTTTTTTTTTTTTTTTTTTGCCTATCATAGAAAGTAGAAAAGATGAATTTGTCGCATCAAGCAAACATTATTGGAACTTTTTTTTAGCTGCATCAAGCAATGCACATCAAAGGCACAAAATCAGTTGCAAATCTGCAAAAGAAGTGTATAGTAGGTACGATCTGAGCCTTTTTTTTTTACACTATTAAACAGTTATAATTTTTAATTTGAATTATATTTTAAATAAATGAACAACAAAAATTACATGCATGATAGAGTTAACCAGTACATAAACTGTAACATTTGATCAAAAAATTACATGTTTCCTTGTTGTTATTATTATAAAATGAATCAAACAATTATTTATTTCTCCCTTTTTTGACCAGAGAAATAAAATGAACAGGGCCACCACCTTCTAATGGTTATATATATATAGTGGTAGAGCAAAAAGGTAACAAACAACTCAGAAAACCACCTTGGAATGGACTGAGGTGCTAAATTAAAAGGCAATCATTCAATCAATTAAACCTTTTATCAAACAAGTCAACGATTCAATTATAAGCAGTAGGTTAGATAGATCTAGAATTGTCTGTCTGGTTGTGGTACGTTTGGATGAGAGTTAGAATAGCTAGAATAGCGAAATTTTAAAATAGTAAATGTTAATAGAGAAAAAATAGTGATTTTCATATTAGTGTGAAAATAATGCTATTCGGATTAATAAAAATGTTGTTTGGATTGTATTTGTGAAATAGTGAATAGTTGTAACCAATAAAAAAACAGTGTTAACATTGTGCTAATTAAGAAGAAAGATAGGCAAGTGAGATCTCAAGATAGCATATTACCGGATCAAAGGAAATGAAATTGGGTTGTGATATTAACAGATATATTTTGATATCATGCTGCATATTAGTTATGTACTTTTTATTGTATCTTTGTTATTTGTGTGTTGCGTGAAGTTAAAATAGTTCTGCTAATATCTTTACTCGAGAAAATTTACCTCATCAGAGCATCTGCAACCCAGAAATTTATTAGAAATTAATTGTCGCTGCCAACTAGACATTAGAAATTAAAGTTAATTTTAATTTCTTAACCCATCCATCCCAGCAATTGCTTTTTAACCAATTGAACCTGAATTTTAACCAATCAATTAATCAGCGTGTCATTAAGAAAATGTTTTCTTTTAAAACAAATTTGCTAATTTAGAAACTGTGGTACATCCCAGCAATTATATTAGCAATTAACACATCAGATTAGCAATTTAAAAGCAATCACCATTGTAGATGCCCTCACCTGATATCATTGATTACTTCAAGGTTACAAGTTGCACAAAATATTTGATTGATTAACTACTTGAAATAGTTATAAGTTGGTTTGACCAATGCTATTTTTTCTCAACATTAGCAGTCGATCCAAGTTAATAATGTGATGTATATATCAAAATCTTATTTAAATCTTTTTTATATTTTGTTGTTGTTTACAACTTTTCCTCAAAAAAAAAAAAAACTAATTGTTACTAAACGATCTTTATATAATGGATTTTCTTTCTACAAAATTAGAAAAAGGGTAATAATATTAAATTTGGTTTCCAAAAAGATTTCGATATGTTAAATTTGAAGCTGAAAACTATACATCTTATTTCGTTAAGCTACATACATAAATACGTACGTACACGTAGAAAAAAACACAAAATACATGAAGCAAACAATATATTTATACTTTAATACAAATAGCTGACTTGTTGTCACTATACACAATTATCTATGAAATTTGGAAATTCAAATATTCACACCTGAAAAGTCTAAAATAATACCAATTAAACCCACACAAATCACTTAGTGGCTCGTTAGTATACTATTCAAACAATTACTTTTTTCTCATAAACCCACAAAAGGAAATGCAGCATAAAATCTGAAGAGAATTTAAACTTAATTTTAAGAATATTTTTATGTCGATGTATAAGATGAGGATGAGGTAGTCAAAACTAGTGTATTGAAATGGACCGTGCCCCAAACTCAGACCGGACTGGACCAAGGCTAGGGACGGTCCTGGCACGGTTTGGTTCGATTTTTTTCCCAAACCTGTGTAGGACCGGACCGTGTAGGTCCGTGGATCCATTCCGGACCGAACCGGACCAAACCCGGACCGCCCCGGGTAGAATCGGACCCAGACCCTAAACCCGCCCTCATCCAGACCTAGACCTAGACCCAGACCCAGACCCGCCCTCATCCCAAAAAAAAAAATCACCGGACCGTGGACTGTGTCAATTTGAACCACGGTCCAAGCACGGATTTCGGCCGACCCCCAATTATTCGGACTGCCGGACCCGGACCGTGAAACCCACCCAACCCGTGTGAACCGTGGACCGTTGGAACCGTGGCCCGGCCAGGTCTGAACCGGATCGACCCGTTTTCAAAACCCTAGTCAAAACCAAACCACAATTTTGAGCGACAAAAGCACCTCTTGTATTGAGATGGTTTTTATTTTCCTACCATACACCAAGCAATAGATCGATAAAAATAAATTTTTGAGAAATCAGCTCAGGACCAGCCCAGTCCAAATTTTAGAAATATGAAAGTTTTAGAGAAGCCCAGTTAATTCTCGAAACTTGATAACTTTACTAAGTGGGTTGAAACTAACCAAAAACTAACATAATAAGCACCAAATCTCAATAGCCTACTTAATTATATGAACATAAACACATAAAGTACCACGAAATTTTAAAAAAAAGGTCTAACTGTCTAAAGCGCAGATCAATTTCAAAAACAAAAGAAAACAGAGGATTTTAAATTGAAAAATATGAAGGAAGGCCCAACGGCCCAACCTAGATATACTGGGTTTTGGATTTGGTAAAGTATGAAACGGCCTCTTCACACTCTTTTACCAATGACCCGATCAAAATGGACATAATCATAGCCGTTTATATTCAGAGCTTTAGATCTAATTTATGAGGATAAAATTTTCATAAATCTGGACCGTTGAAAAAACATCAGGTAGCCTAGAAGATATCGACTCTTTCTTTCTTTCTATTGTCGTACTGAGGTTCAACGGCCCACATATGAAAAAACATCCTCACGCAAACTACTTCACTGACTTTTACTCGAAGAAGACGCAAGTCACATTCACCACTCTCATAATGACACGTCCACATATTTCAAACGTAGAAAGCTTTTCGGGGGTAAGTTGGTGACACTAGTGAGTCGTAATATAAATCCAACCTCTTCTCGCCTCCGTTATTTCCTGTACTCTAAAACCCTAGCCCTCACTCGGTTGATGACCAAAAACCAATCTTTGATTCAATTCACTCCTCGACAAGTCGTCATGGCGTTCGAATCTCAAAACTCTAAAAAGGAGAAGAAGGAGAAGAAGAACAGTAAGAAGGGATCATCGGAGGCTCTAGAAGGTTCTAAAGAGATAATTTTGAATGGAGGGGATTTGTCGGCGAGAGGGAAGGGGAGAGAGGTTCTTCTTAGATCAATTGCCGGGTTCTTAGAAAGTAACGGGTTTAAGAAGACCCTTGCAGTTTTCCAGTCTGAGGCTCAAATCGAGGTATAATTGTTAGAACAATTTTTTAATTGAAAATTGATTATTGTATGAATTTATTACCTTAAAATCAAGTCTGATGCTTGCTAAGATGTGATAAATCTTGTTGAAATTTGTTATATTGCTTGTCACTTTACAGCTTACTCATACTGTGTCTTCTATTGATCAAATGTGGTATTGTGTGGCAGGAAAATAGCTGGAAATCACCAGATGTAAATCTGAATGAGTTTGTTGCCAAATTATCAGAATCAAGGTAATAACTGAGTTTATCCTTGCAACTCAATTAGCGTATTAAACAAGTGCAATATACTCAATTGCATGATTTGTTTAGAATTTCATTGCCTGACATGGTTGTCCTCCTACTCTTGATGTACTATCAAGATGGATATTTGATTCCTGTAGCTTGTCAGAGTAATGGAGAATGCCAAAATTTGGTACCTCTTACCTGCTTTGTTAGGTTATAGTGATTTTCATGCAGTCTATATAAGTGTCAATTCTCTTGGACCCCAACAGAAGCAGCAAAAATAACAATTGTAAATGGTAGATTTTAATCTATCAAATGCAGCTATCCTGATTCTTATCCCTTTTTTGTTGTTCTATTTAATTTTCAGTTATTTTCTTGCTGTGCCTGCTATCGAAAGTGACAAGCTAGAAGGTACTTTCTAAGCATAAACAGTATGAGCATAGTTTCCACGTTTCTTTATCTACATATGCATTATTATTAATTTAGTTTTCTAATACATATTCCTCTTCAGATTGGACTCGTTTTCTATTTTTTCTTCTTCTGTTTTTGACTTGTACTGATATATGTGTGTAATGAATGAATTGACCTGATATATGTTATAAATTGATTCTAGATCCAGAGAAAGAAACTGAGAAGAAAACAAGAAAGAAAAGTACTAAAGACACCAGTATAGAACAAACTGCGGATGAGAAAACTGCTTTTGAAAAGTCAAAGCTAGTTGACGGAGATCAACAACATGAAAAAAAGGAGAAGAGAAAGAAAAATTCGAGCGAAGAGTTGAAACCGGTTGAAGAAGAAAGAGAGGAAGCAAATCAGAAGAAAAAAAATAAGAAAGAAGAAAAAGATAAGAAAAAGAAAAAGAAAAAGGAGAGTGAGGTCGAGAAAGAGACACAAGAAGAGGAGGAGAAAGAGAAGGCCAGTGTAAAAGAAACTAATGTAGAAAATGAAGAAAAAACGGTATCTAAGAAGAGAAAAAAGGGGGACGAGGAGAATGTGGAAAATGACGGCAAAAAAAGAAAATTAGAAGCAAATGGAAGTGCCAAAACTGTCCCTGAGGAAGAGCAATCAGCAGAAGTGAGCACTTGTTTTTTTTGTTAAAATTTCACCTTTGTACCTGTCAACAGATTCATTTACTTGAAGTATATAAATAAGGTTTGTTCATGTGGAAAAAAAAATGCTAATATCTAATTTTATGTTTTTTATTTTTTCAGCCAAAATCAGCAAAGGCATTTCAGAGAGTGAAAGTTGAGGAGGTCAAATTTGTTGATGAACGGCTTCAAGATAATTCTTATTGGGCTAAGGTTATTACTATTTCCATGTTTTCTTTTTCCTTTTCTTTTTCTGATTAATTTGTGTGCAAAATTGAGTACCGATTGGGTTGCATTTTCATGGTGATGCTTTGACGAAAAGACCGGTTAATTTAGGCTTTGTTATGGTCAATTTGGGGACACTTCTTTAGCTTCTATAGATGAAATGACAGTGGTGATTTGAAATTAAATATTCAATGAGGAGAATTAATCAGACTTGTTGTGCCGTTTATTTTAGGACGGTGCTGACTCAGGATATGGTGCAAAAGCACAGCAAATTCTTGAACAAGTTAGAGGAAGGTAAATTGTTACAGACATAAGTATTTTCTCTCTTTTTCTTTCCAGTTTACTTCTCTTTTTCGATTTGGTGTCTAAATTTTGTTGTGCTGGATCATTTTGTTATTTAAGTTTCTGATTTACAGAATGTCTCGGTGTGTGTGAAAATGCAGGGATTTTCGACATGAAAAGACGAAGAAGAAGCGTGGGAGCTACAGAGGGGGTCAGATTGATCTGCAATCCCATTCTATAAAATTCAACTATTCTGACGAGGAGTAATGTGACTTCAATATAATATCAACATCCATTTTTGCCTCGTGAGTTGTAGAGTGTTAGCACTTAATTTTGTGCTCTGTTCATTTGACATGAGCCTTATTGTTTCCTCTGCAGTTGATGGCTAGAACCTTTTCTCTTATTAGCAAGTGTAAGTCTTGAATTTACTGAAAATTATAATTTTGTTGGTGAAATGCATCTAGCATATATTTAACTGTTGTATTAAATTTGCTGGTTATTGATTGCACTGGTTCCAGCCAGTTAATTTATAGAAATAAACGTATAATTTTAGTGAGGCTATGGTACTTTGTGAAGCGCGGTTTGGTCCGTGCTATGCATCCATATCTTCATGTTTGAAGACTAAATAGTCAATACGAACTGCTTTAACATGATTTCCATATGAGAATGTACATGGAGACCAAATTTTACATGTTTAGAATATAAAAAAAATTACTTTTTTTTTAGTAGGTAGAAAATTATTATTTTTTGGATGGTTCAAATATCTTTAGATTAGTTGATTTTCTACCTATCTATAAAACTATTAAAAAAAAATCTAAAAATGTAAAATTTGGTCTCCAAGGGTATGCTTGGTTGTAAAACAAGAATAGCAAGAATAGCTAAATCAAGAATAGATACAGCTATTGTTGGTTTTATTAGAATAATCAAATCTCAAAACCCTTAGGAATAGTCTATTCTAATAAGACAAAAAATTTGGCTTCACTATTCTAGCTATTCTAATCCAACTAAACACCGAATTGGCTATTTCAAATAGCCTAATCCTAATAATAGTCTATTCTCATGTTGAATGGATCAGATTGATTATTTAGACTTTGTAAACAGAGATATTGATTCAATTGTACGGACTGTTTTGCGCTTTGCCATGCACTGTAGCCTCACTCTTAACTCTATGAACAACATTTTTACTAGAACAAAGAAGTGTGTAAATGTCGTGAGATTATTTTTTTGCAATGGTTAAACAAAATTGATAGTAGTGTGTTCAAGTACCAGTATTAACAAAATGCAGTTTCATGATTTGTAGTTTAATTACCCCCTAAGACTTGATGGTATGTTTTCTGATTTTAGCGCGAATTTATGACCCAGATTTAGTTAAGTTACATTATTTAAAAGAAATGCGAAATTAACCAAATGAAAAGGGTTTGTTTTTTTAATAAAGGGTTAATTTTCCATATACCCTTCAACTTGTCTTAATTTTATTATTTATCTCTAGAGTTTGATATATATACCCTACAACTCTTCAACTTATTTCTTATTTTCTCCTTGATAGTAAGCAAAATTAACTCTATTAAAAAATATTAAAAAATCATAATTAATTTTGTTTCAAAAGGAATGGACAAAAATACCCCTAAGAATTAAGTACTTTCTTTTCTCTTTGTTGTGACTTATGACCACCCCCCAAATGAATGAATAAATGAGATAAATAGTAAGCGTGATGGACACAAAAATTGGGTATTTGTTCCCTCGTCCTTTTGTTGATATCTAATAAAAATTAAAAATTGCCACACAAGAATTTACGGTTTTAGAGTAAAAAATATTCTGACGAAGAATTTTTCTTCGAATTCAAAGAGAGAAAGTACAACAAATAAGAACTACGATCTGAATTTTGTTGGCATGTAAAATTTAGTTTGTTTCGTTAATGGGCTATATGATCATGAATTTTTTTGTTCAAATTAATGCAAAATTGTTGAAATCCACACCAAGAAGCTCTGTGCTTTTATAGGGCTGGAAGGCTAAATATCTTGATGTTGTAATGAGTACGTGTTGGGCTTAACCCATTTGTGAGGCTTTTTTAGTAGGAGAACAATTGGAGAGAGAGAGCATGAATGAAATGGAGAAGATACTTGGATAGTTTCTTCCATCTAATATGCTTCCCTTGGTTTTAAACTTTTAATTATCTTAAGTTCACCAGTTCTATTTGTGAAGTCAATTCTAAAAAATATCGGATTGATTTCAAATAACGAATCCCAACTGTTGAAATCTGTCTACATTACGAGTGATGCAATTCGTGGAAAAATATTAAATTTTCGAATTAATTTTGGTAGAGTCAAGTAATAAAAAAATGTTCAAAAAATGAATGTATTAAAATTAATTTATAAACTTTCTCATTTTGACTGTTTGACTTTATACTAAATTAATTCGCAAGTTTAAAATTTTTGTATGTAGACGCATCACTCGTAAGTTAAACGAATTTTAACAGTTCAAATTTGTCATTTGAAGTCAATCCAATAAATTTTAAAATTGAGTTCACAAAAAGAATTGATTAACTTAGAAACACCCTTAGTTCTCCTCTTCTTTCGTTATTGGATTTTTTTTATAAACCATAATTAAAAAATTGATTTATAGGAAACCATCAGAACCGAAATGCCATTTCGGTCCCGAATTTTTTTTTTTTTGTGACACTGAAATGCCATTTTAGTTCGACTAGTTAAAAAAAAAAAAGCTGTGAAAAGCTATGAAAAACTGTGAAACTAGTCGGGACTAAAATGCCATTTCGGTCTCCAAAAAAAAAAATTCCGGAACCGAAATATCATTTCGGTTCTGATAGTTTTTGTAAAAAAAAAAAAAGTAATCATCTTGGTTTCCTAAAAATCATTTTTTTTATTTATGATTTATAAAAAAAATTCTCCGTTATTTGGTGTTATTTGAATGTAAATTTATAATTGAATGCCATGATTTGTGTTGTTTGGCAAAGGCATGGAAGGGTCTGTTTGTTTGTCTCATTTGACCTATTTTGAATTCGGCGATACCTTTTTTCTATCAATCATTACTTCTTTCTCCCAAATCCGAAGTAAAATATTAATTATCCTTTCCCCGCAATCTCGTGCATGCTTCACTGCTTGTATTGATTGCATGTTTTCATAATATATATATTATATACCCATGCGAGTTTAAATATTTAAAACTCTACGGTAACATTACAGTACTTCAAAAATATAATAAATTCTATCCTTGTTTGTAGCGTGATAACAAGTTTAGCATTCAAAACAATTTTTCAAATGCAAGTCATTATCAGAAATGAAACGGCGACTCTTTATTTCTTTTCCTGAAAGAAATCTCCATTTCTCCATTCCATTATTAAGCACGTAGGTTGTCCGATCCACTAACGGCTACGATTGAAAGATTAATTTTTAGATTTAATCTCAGCTCTCCAATTACATAATCTATCTTCTTTTGATTAAATGCATCTGTTTTATGTGTAGAAGTTTAAATTTAGCTACAAACATACTCGCCACACATACTGCTACAAAATGCGTTACAATTAAAATTAAACAAACTCTAAAATTTAGCGATATAATTTTTTGTTTCCATATTTCTCTCTCTCCAATTGAAATTTTCTAGACAGCGGATCACAGTGCAAATTAATTTTTTATTCACTTTCTTATTTATCTACCTCTTTATTTCTATACATATTAATGTGATAAATGTATAATATATTTCTATTTTTTTTTTTTTTTTAAATTTGTCATTTTGTATGAAAATTTATTTTTGTTATCTTATCATATATTCTGTATACAAAAATTTAATTTTGTTATCTTATCATATATTCCGTTGTAACGCACGGCACGATACTAGTAAATTTATTAGAAAATAAAAAATATCTGGTGTTTCAATCCCTACCAAAACGTTTTCAATTTTGTGAAATAATTATTTGGTAAGGGAGGAATTCAGAGCAGGTTCGATGCCCATCGGACCTACTTTGGTTTGATGGGTGTTTTGACCATATGATCTGCATCAAGATTCGTGTGCTCCGCATCAAAATCCGTGCAAATCTGTATTAATTTCCATACACATAGATCTTGATGCTAATTGTACAATGATAAAGTTAATTGAACCTAAACGGGTCGATGTCCATCGACCTAATCCTATCTCGTAAGGGAGACATAATTCTGGTCATTCAAACATCAAATAATTATTGGTTTTTGGAAGGGTTCTGTTCAAAAGTTGGTACACTTTTGCTGCAAAAGTAGGCTCCATGATGATATCCACCTGGTCTCTTTTACAATTTTGTACCTACCGAGTACCAACTAAACAATAAAATAAAATGTGCCTACAAAATCTACCGTGCCATAAAACAAAGTACTATTTAGCATTTTAGCCTGTCAATGGACTTAGCCAGGGCTACACGCAATCTTCAAGTCATTCAAAATGAATTTTTTTTATAAACCATAATTAATTTTTTTTTGATGAAACCAACATGATTATATTTTTTTTTATAAAAATCAAAAGAACCGAAATATCATTTCGGTCTGTTATTTTTTTTTTATTTCGGGCCGGTCCCCTTTTTGAATTTTCTGTAGTACTCGTTTCACAAGTTTTCATATGAGAGCCGCCACAGAAAATTCAAAAAGAGAACCGGACCGAAATGCCGGAATAAAAAAAAAATAACGAACCGAAATGACATTCGGTTCTTCTGATTTTTGCAAAAAAAAATAAACTTGTAGGTTTCATAAAAATATTTTTTTAATTATGGTTTATAAAAAAAATTCTTCAAAATGCACATTATTGCGATACTGTAATTATTTGAGAATTTATTGATGAGAAAATACAAGGTTCTAAATAGTGTTTATAGTGTCATGACGGAAAAGTTACAAAAAAAACTATAGCGACTAGCGTCGCTATAGCGGAAGCTATGCGCGTTTTTTTTTTTTACATTTAGTATATTCAATATTTGTACTAAATATCAACATTATCTAAAATCTCATAGAACAATAAATAACACCAAAGTAATTAAGAAATTATAATATTCATATTGAACCAGTACAAAGTCCAAATTGCAGTTCAAAATATCCATAGTAATATCATAAACTATCAATTTTTCCTATTAAAAATATCTTAAGTATCATGATTCATGACATAATATATTTTTTTTTCTATTCAAATTTCAATTTATATTCCCAATTTCAAATTGATTTATCTGTAGCAAGTAGCAACAAATTCAATTTCGGTTTGAGCTTTTTTGGGTCTTTATTTATAGCCCATATAAATTGTTTAAAAAAACTCATAATGTTTTTTTTGAAAAATTTGGCAGTGGCTGCCAAATAGGTTTTATTAAAAAAAAAAAACTCATATTGTATAGCGGCCGTAGCGCAAATAGCGCATTTTGATGTCATAGCTTAGCGTTTGAGGTCAAAAACGCTATAATGCACTATTTAGAACACTAGAAAAGAGTGACATAGCAGAAGATAAATAAATGGGAAGAATACGAAGTTAGAGTATAACTAGGAGGGTGTTTTTAATTTAAACTCGCAAGTTTTTGGTAAATTTAATTTTAAATTTGTTGGTTTCATTTTTAAATAAATGAATTCGAATCGTTAAAATTAATCTACTTCACAAGCAATATTTTTACATAACAAATTTTAAATTACATTAGTATAAAGTTAAGCTGTAAAAAAATAATGAAAAATTAACTTATAAACCTTATTTTTTTAACCGGTTGACTTAAATGTAAATTTGACAAGCAAACAAATCACTTGTGAAATAGATCGTTTTCAATGGTTTTAATTCGTTGTTTGAAGTCAATACGATAGATTTTAAAGTTAAAATTTACGAAATACTTGGTCAGCTTAAGAATACCGTAATATTTCTCACAAAATTGCTTAGGAATATAGTACAGTACGTAGCGTTCATTTTCTTTCTTGTTTAGTAGAGGATAGGGGCGGATCTAAGACTTAGTTAAAGGTGGCTAAGCCACCCTTATGATTTTAATTTTTTTAATTATGTATATTGAAATTTAATGGAATTATATTTATTTTAAACGTTTTATATAATCTTGCCCCTCCCTCAATAAATAACAAATATTTAGTTGTAGCCAAGTAGTTAGAACTTTATTTTGTAGCTGAGAGTGCATGGGTTCAAATCTCACTCCCCACATATTGTGCATTTTAATTTTCAACCAGTCCTGTTTAAATTTTCTAATTCTGCCCCTGATAAAAAGACAATATTTTTTTATCCAAAACAACAATATATCTCCTCAAGATTCGTGCATCTTGATTTTAAATCAAATACTAATTTTAAGGGACAAGACTTATTCGACAACCATGATAACATTTTATTACATCAAGTCAAAAAAATATTTAAAAGATAAAAAAAAAAAATCACAGGCATGTTATTCTTTATACATTGACAGTATCATTTTTCATGCATTTATATACAGTTCGATAATTTATTAACAGTTGGTACTCATAAACCGACGATGTAAATTTTAAATCATTTTGATGAGTGATGAGTACCGAATTTCATTACTTTTTATTGCCATATTTTTATTTTATAATTTTGACAATGATTGAGATCGTTAAATTATTTTGTTTTCCAATTCCAACTCATATTTTGATAATATCCATAGTCTTAATTTGTACATGTTTTGATGTATGTTGCATTTAATCTAACTTTACAAGTTGTTGATTGTCAAACAGTGGTCAAATTGAAAAAAAATGGAAATCATAATCTATTGCTTTTTTTGGTTGTAAAGTAAACTCAATGATGATTAAATAGTTTATTTTATCTTACACTACAGCCCGTTCGGTAAGAGTGGAATAGAGGAATATAATGGAAAAGAGATTATATTCCCGCCGAACAAGAAAATAAATGAGTAGAATTGGATTTGAACTTTTGCAGTCAAACTCCTGCTTTGTACATTTTGGTTTATTCTCTATTTCTCAATGAGCCAATTTCCTATTCCATGGAAAAGGTGAAATAAAGGAATTAACTTTTTCCAAGAGATGGATTTGGTTCGTTTACCAGTACTCTTCCACTATTTCACTCTTTCACCATTAACCGAACATGACCGGAATAGCGAGGAATTGAAGCCAATTCCAAATTCCACTTTTCCTCACTTTTCCTCTATTCCAATGGTTTGCCGAACGGGCACTAAGGTGTTGGAGAATAAACATATGCCTATGAGAGTAGGCCTGCTAATGGACTTGGTCCGGCTCAAACCCGGCTCAGCTCAATGAGAAAGTCATAATAGCTCAGATCAAGGTTCGGCTCAGTTTTGAAAGAAAAAGCCCGGCTCGGCTCGGCTCGTTTGAACACTTGGCTCGGATCGATCCGGATCGGCCCGGCCCGGTCCGGCAGTTATAATTATACATTCAAAGTAACTACAAAATTTGATGAAGGGGTCGTAGCGCGTACTAACAAAGAAAAGTACCAGCATTACAAAATTACAAAAAGAAAAAGGGCATACAGTCCGAACAACACTGAGAAATGTATAAAAAAACAAAAATTTGAACAAAAGTGGAATTACTTCACCAATTTCATTGAAATCCATACACCATATGAGGGTATCAAGATGTAAAAATTAGCACACATCAAGTTCAGTACATAGCACATACCAGTATCAATTTAGAAATGCCATCAAGTGCAATAGTCAGAACAGAATTGAGAATTGTATCAATTTAATGGGTCCATTTGCCTCAAAATAAAATAAAATTAATGGGTCTTTAAAACAAGTCCATCACTGACTGGGGCCTCTCATTTGCCTTCACTTGTTCTTGATTTGTAGGTGTTGATTCTTCCTTCACTGGGTCCACCTTTTCAGTTGTATCCTTTGTTTTCCTCTTATCCTCTGAAATCAAAGTAGAGATATCAAAATTTCAAGCAGTAAAAAATTGACTATGAACACAATCCAGAACATTGACAATCATGCAATTTATGAATTAATTGCAAAAAAATTTAGATGCAACACTTTGGATTAACACAATTCCAACGTACATTTTGCTGGTTGATGCAATTTTTACTGCTACATTATTTTTGATAAATAATAAATAGCCTAAAACGAAAAAAGAATTACAGGGCTCTAGCAGCTGATTTAAAGGAAGAACCTGGTAATCTCTAGCTAAATTGAATCATCAACTGAGCAAATATCTAAATCATAAAGTTTTAATGAGCATATATATATAATTTCTCTTTAGAAAAAAATTAGAATAGTAAGGGCAGAATAACCATTCAGTAGAAATTACACTCAAAGCTCGTACCAGCATAGGTACTAGCAGCAGGTCGTAACTGATATATTCGACATTTTGCATATGTATATGTAAAATTGCTTTCTTTAAATGTAATAAATTCACTTAAATTGGAGCAAAAATGCAACAACAATGGAAAAATTAAAGGCCACACCCCACGCGTCTCTTATTTTGGGAATCTTCCATGCAATAAATTCACTCTTAAATTGGTGCAAATATGCAGAACAATAGAAAAACCCAAGTATAAATTCCTAATTAAGTAGAAATTCCTAATTATGGGTTGCATTCAAAATCAAGTAGAAATTCCTAATTAAGCTCAAAAGATCTGAGTTTTTATCTGTTGTTAAAACTAAGACATGAAAATCGAGCACGACCTAGTGAGTTACCAGTTGAAAAGACCAGTTGAAGAGAGGCGATCTGAGGGGCAGGTAGCGAAGGTGTGCCAACCAGAGGCGATCAAAGAGAGGTAACTCTAATAGCGATGGTAACTCTAATAGCGATGTTGAGTTGCCAATTGAAATTCTGAAAATCTTCTGCGCCGCAAAGAGAGGCGAGTGAGATAGCGATCAGAGGGAGACGAAACTCGCAAACTCGACTCGGATCGACTCAGATCAACTCGGTTAACTCGGCGATGGATTATTCCGAGTTCGGGCCGGGCTTGGACTAAGCTCAAATTAAACCCAGCTCAATTTAACTCATTTAAGAACCCAACTCAAAGCCCATGAGCCGGCCCGACTCGTTTAGCAGGCCTATATGAGAGTAAGCCCTAACAGATAGAGTAAGTGTGGAGTAAGTTAATCTACATGAAGAACTGGAGTAACTTAATCTGGATTAATTCACCTCTTACTCCACATTACTCCTCTGCTTTTACCTCTTATTTGACTACTTAAGTGTGAAGTAAAAGTATACTCCCTCTTACTTCACAACTAAATATGGCCTTTATTGTTGAAGTCGTGTCGTCTGAAGTAATTCAAATTTTGAATTACTATAGGCAAAATGTGGACCGTCTGATTCAGACTAGCACGAATATTAAGTGAATCTCGTGAATTTTCAAATTGAGTCAAATTAACTCGTATTTTGATTGAAAGATCCAAAATTTAAGTCAATGCATAATAAATTCTCTTTATCGAAAGGGAGGTAGCACACTTAGTTAGAAAAAAAATCCTAAGACTATTAGTTATCCAAAGAAAGATGCGAAGATTTCCAAAATAAAATAAAAAAAATAGTGTAGCCAGTAGTTCTCATCTCAATGATCTGAGTATTGAACAATATGATTGAATTATTTGGAAAACAACCAAACTTTTTTTAGTTTCTTAAATTGCATCAAATTTATGCGATATCTGTCTAATCAACGGAGAACATCGTTTACAGTTGTAAATTGACTCAAAATTCAAAGTACAATTTTGACTAGCTTTAGTTTTAGATATGAAAATTTCTTATAGGTATCAAGATATCACATCCTGTGCATTAATTAACGTTGAAAAACTGTGAAGTAGAGACAAACTCTAATGACTCTCATTGAATGCACTAGCTTCCACCAGACGTGGGTGCATTCAAAATTGAATATTTTTCACCTATAAAAGTTATTAATTTCACATGTGCCAAAATAGAAAGATTACATCTTTTTTAACAAATATCAAAAGACCGGATTTATTGTGTCTGATTTAATATTAATATTGTGGATAATAGTCAATGGTTCATGTTCAATTCTAATATGATCAAATGTGACAGCAAAATTATTTTTTTATCGATTTTTTGGATCGGTCTCGATGTGGCTACCATATTTGATTATGTTAGAATTGAATAGGAACCATTGAGCAATGAATACGGTTTTTCTATATTTGTTGGAAATGAGACCTTTTTTTATTTCCGTACTACTGAATTTAATAATTTCTATGGATAAAATTTCCTCCAAAATTTGTCATTTGATTGCAATTTTTGCATAAACCAAAAATAAGAATCCGGATCCTTTGTTCTAAAAGTTTTTGTACATATCATGTAACGAGTCGGTGAATAACACATTGTACAAGACCTGTCTATGGGTGACCCTACACTGACTGTTTCGGAAGCATTTCGTCTGTGATTGAAAAAGAATTATGGAAAACAAGATTGGTTGCTTTTCTATCACATTGATGAGATCGAACTAATGATTCAACTTTAATATTTTTCGTAAATTACAATGTGATTTGTCACTGAAAATTGAAAAATAACAAGAACCATATCTTCTCTCTTTGTTTTTTCTCTCTTCCACCCAGACCCTATTTGGGAGAAGCCATCGGACAGGGTCGATGGTTCGGTCATGTTGATTTCTTTTAGTGTGGTAATGGTAGAAATCAACACAATCGAATCAATGGCTTGGATTTAATGACCTCTCCAATGAGATCAAAATTTTAGTACGGTTTTATCTATTTATTCAGAAAAAAAAAAATTCTTGTTTCCACAAATTGATTTTCTAATTTCTAAAAATAACAAAAATTAAATAATTTTCACGGAAAATTTAATAGAGGACTCGTAGGCAGAGAAAGCGTGCAGAGCAGAGCAGCGATTTAATTTAGGTTGTACAAAGTTTGAACACTCAACTTATGTACAGAGTTGCCAGATATTTGCCTTAGATAGCAAGCAAGCTACCCCAAAAACATAGAAAATTAACAGAGCAGGAATCTCCATGTGCTGACCATACCGTACACCATGCTATTGTTATCAACCATAAATGTTTCAAGAGGGATGCTTCGGTGGACATAAGGACTTATTTGTAAAATGAGTACTATTTTCATTTTCAAAGTTCAAACCGTCGATCCGACCGTTAAACATTATCTCCATATTAAAATGTACTTGGAGGTCAAATTTTTCATTTTTTTTTCATTTTTTTACTATTTATTAAGTATTTTACAAATTCAATGGTCTGAATTTGACTAGTTTTTGTAAAATACTTAATAAATAGTAAAAAAATTCATAAAAATGTAAAATTTGACCTCCAAGTACATTTTAATATGGAGATAATGTTGAACGGTCGGATCGATGGTTTGAACTTTGAAAATAAAAATAGTACTCATTTTACAAATAGGACCTTATGTCCACTGAAGCAAATGCCATGTTTCAAACACATGCACATTAAGTACCAGTGAAGCGCACTTTGGAATATTTTTTATAAACCATAACTAAAAAAAAAAAATTACGAAACCAAAATGATTTTTTTTTTTTTACAATATGAAAACTTATAAACCAGTACCACATAAAATCTAAAAAGGAGACCGGACCAAAATGTCATTTTGGTCCGGAATAAAAAAAATAACGGACCGAAATGGCATTTCGGTTCTTATGATTTTTGTAAAAAAATAAAATAATCATGTTGGTTTTGTAAAAAAAAAAAAAATTTAATTATGGTTTATAAAAAAAATTCCGCACTTTGTGACTGTGGCAATGACATGGTGGACATCAAATCAACAAGTTTCATTAAATATTAATTATGTGAACGGACTAATTGTTACTTGACCAATTTATCATAATTTTGTAGATAATTAAGCGTTTATGACCAATTTTACAAAGAGTGCTAAGGCTTAATTTTCTCTTCTTATTTATTTTAATGAGATGATTCGAGATTGTATCATGTTTTTGTATATTATTTCAAATTATGAGATATGTTTGAATGGCATGCATACTAACACCATACAACAAAAAATAGTATCAGCGACCAGTGCACGCGCGTGTGGTGGGATCTGTATCGTCTGCATTAACTCAAAAGGGAACTTTTTAAGTTAATGAATTTCAACCGTCTGATTTTAAACAGAGCTAATATATCCGGCTCGTGTCTATAACATAGGGGAGTCTTTAATATTAGTGTGGATCTAGCTCGCATGAATCTTAAAATATATCGGACAGTTGAGATTGATTAACTCAAAAAATTATCTTTTGAGTTAATGCAGAGAATATGAATTTCATGTGGTGCATTTCTACTTACTTTTCCTTGGCATTTTGCTTCTCAAAACCAAAGAATAGTTCATTGAAAGCTGCATCTGCTACAATTATAATGATATCTAGGAGATGTTGTTATCCGATTGGTATTGTTCAAATATTGGTCGTATTTGATTCAACCATTCAGGGGTGGACCGAGGTGTATCCAGTGGAGATTTATCGGTTCCGATCGACTTTGTTCTTCTAGAATTTTTTTTGCCCCTCTCTGGACATTTAATTTGCAATTCGGATTAAATTTAGAGTTAAAATTGAAATAAATTTATTGAATTTCGATTGGTAATTAGAATTATAAGTCAAAGCATCAGAAATTACAAATTAAAGTATTGAAAAATATAAGTTAAAGCATTGTTTTTTATCGAGTATCCAATTGGTTAATAGATTTAAACCCGATTCGATATTTTTTTTGCTCCCCTAACAAAAATCTTGAATTCCCCCCTGCAACCATCCAATATTAAATAGTAGGAGATGAGTTTCAATAAATTTGATTATCTAAAGTTCTTGGTACGTGGTATATAATTTCCATAAAAAAATGCACCGGATGATATGATATGATATGTAATCAATGTCAGCTCCTGTGTTTAGGAGACAATTAAACATATAATGATAATATCATAATAACATTCTTACAAAGCTTACATCTAACACAAGAATGTCTTTTGAAAATATTTATAATTAATTAGAAACCTTGGTATTTGCGAATCAAACACACGTATTTTTGAATAGTGAATAGCGCCTCATTATAGCAGAGAACACGAGATGGTGGTTTTGATAAACCCTAGGACTGGGTGGGAGAGTGACATGTGGGACCCTTTGTGATTAATATGATATAACATGGGGTTTTGGACGCATCTTTTCCTGCCTTTCTGGCTTTTCTAAAAACCCTTCAAATTTCAAACTTTTTTTCACACATGCACCCTCTAGACCTTTCATATCAACCCTTGAATTACACAATTCGATATTAATTTAAGGACTATTCTGAAAATAGAGATTTCTACGAGGTCTAATTCGCAAAGTCCGTGAGAATTTTTTTTATAAACCATAATTAAAAAAAAATTTACGAAACCAACATAATTACTTTATTTTTATTTCGGACTGAAATGACATTTCGGTCCAGTTCCCTTTTTTTATTTTCTATGGCGGTTCATATGAAAACTTGTGAAACCAGTACCACAGAAAATTCAAAAAGGAGACATTTCAGTCCGGAATAAAAAAAAATAACGGACCGAAATGACATTTTAGTTCTTATGATTTTTGTAAAAAAAAAAGTAATCACGTTGGTTTCGTAAAAATAAAAATTTTAATTATTGTTTATAAAAAAATTTCAGTCCGTGAACCTATTCTCCATGGATTGTAGCGAGTTGAGGAAAAGTGGGGTCAAGAGAGACAATAGTGTTTTAAGAATAGGTCAGTAGAACCTCAAAATAGCCCGTCCTAGGGTTTAGGTCATAGTCTCATAGAGCCAGTACACGGGGTTATTAGCCTATATCAAATTCCGGGCCACTGTGCATCTAGTGGGTTGGTTTGTATTTCAAATTATTTTGACTTGGTGAAACTTGCCGACATTTTTAAAAATATCCCAAAGTTAATTAAGGATTAATAAAAATGCTCAGACCTATCCACTTTTATTAAATGTTCAAACTGGTCATTTAATAGCCGGTTCCTATTTAAAAGGGAAACCGACCATTAGTCCCCTGATTTTTTTTTTTAAGAGACAAATAGCTAAAATGATGAAATATAACACTAAAAATATGCTAAATTTTTTTTCCCTTTGTCAAATTACTTTTTTGATAGCATATTTATACTAAAATACGCTAAATTATGTTAATTTATTCTGATTTATACTAAATTACTTGAAATTATGTTAATTTTTTTTAAGAGACAAATAGGCAAAATGCTGAAATATACTAAAAAATCGATTTTTTTTAAATATTTGTTAGATTATTATTTTTATATATAATTAGCATAGTTATACTAAAATACGCTAAATAACTTGAAATTATGTTAATTTATGCTGAATTACACTAAATTACTTGAAATTACAATAATTATGTAGAATTATGCTAAAATACGGTAAATTACGTATGAATAGGGCCAATTTTGTGCCATCTTTCATAAATCATAAAAAATAGTAAAAAATTCTAAAAATAATAAAAATTGGTATTCTACAAGTTCATTATATAACTAATTTACTGAGCTACGTAGATTGAACAATAGAAATGAAAATCTTAATCGGAAATTTCAACTGAAGTTTTGAGAATCTTCCCTTTGTTTTTTGGCAATTCTAAATTTTGAAATCTAAATCATGGGCACTAACACATGCGTATTTTCACATGCTTTCCGAAAAGTGGTCATTTGCTGAAATCGGACACTCGAGCGTCGTTTTATGGCCGTTTGAATTTTCGTCGTCGTTTTTCGTTTTCTCAGTGAAGATATCATCCCTATTCATACGTAATTTAGCGTAATTTACCATATTCTAGAATAATTCTACATAATTATTGTAATTTAGAAATTCAGCATAAATTAATATAATTTCAAGTAATTTAGCGTATTTTAGTATAAATATGCCAATTATGCATCAAAAAAGTAATCTAACAAATATTAAAAAAAAATCGATTTTTTAGTGTTATATATCAGCATTTTAGCTATTGTCTCTTAAAAAAAATTAACATAATTTCAAGTAATTTAGTGTAAATCAGCATAAATTAACATAATTTAAGTAATTTAGCGTATTTTAGTATAAATATGCTATCAAAAAAGTAATTTGACAAAGGGAAAAAAAAATTAGCATATTTTTAGTGTAATATTTCATCTTTTAGCTATTTGTCTCTAAAAAAATAAAAGAAAATAATCAGGAGGCCGGCCATTTAATGGCCAGTTTGGTCATTTTTAATAAAAGTTGATGGGTCTAAGCATTTTTATTAATTTTTAATTAACTTTGGGTATTTTTAAAAATGTCGGGAAACTTTCAAGGAACCAAATACCGGGTTCATGCAAACAGCATAGTACAATCTCATGGTTAACATTCACGTGACGTGTTAAATTTTGAAAAGATGGTCATGATTTCACATCTCGTGAATAATCACGGCACGAGACACGTGATCGGCATACATGTCTTGACGTGACATATCCAGTCACGCCGTGACTTTTTTAGTTTCTTATACATTTACATAGTACATTTGTAAATTGTGAATTTCGTTTAGTATATATTCAATCGGTTAAAAAATAATAAAAAATAAATGTATTAAAATATTTTATAATTAAAAAAAAATGATTTTATGTGACATTATTCGTGAAATATTTCGATTTTGACATTTTAGATTTGTCTATTTTAACCAATCCAATATTTTTAAAATTAAGCTCATCAAATTCTTTTGTCATTTTAAATACGTATTAACTTCACTCAAAAAGTATTTACTTGAAAATATTGAAATATTTAAGTCCGGTCTGCGCAAATAACTGTATTTTGTACAAATAATTATGCTTAGCAATTCGAATGATTAATTCAATATATAATGAGATGTATATCTTCAATATTCCATATTCCCTTTTAAATAAAGATTAAAGATACCATTAAAATAAAATTTGCCAATATAGTTTTTCATATATATATATATATATAGAGAGAGAGAGTGACTAAGCTACAAACGTTTGCACCAAGGCCTTGGTGCAAACGATTCGGTTCTCCGATTTTTAAAGCTCAAACGGTCGATCCAAACTTTTAGATATTTAATCTATATTAAAATATGCTTGGAGACCAAATTTTACATTTTTTTTAATTTTTTTTACTATTTATTAAGCCACTTTGAAAATTGCTGATCCGGGTGAATAGTAAAAACAGTGCAACCAAATTCTGAATCATTTGATCAGCAATTTTCAAAGTAGCTTAATAAATAGTAAAAAAATTCCAAAAAATGTAAAATTTGGTCTCCAAGCAGATTTTAATATGGATTAGATATCTAATGGTTTGGATTGACCGTTTGGACTTTGAAAATCCGAAAACCATTCGTTTGCACCAAGGACTTGGTGCAAATGTTTGTAGCTTAGTCACTACACACACACACACACACACACACACACACATATGAGTGATGCTACGGTGCTTTGGGAAGTAAAGAGGGTGTTTTACTTCCCGCTCATATCTCTATTTTTAAAGTTCAAATAGTCAATTCGAACTTCTCAACATGATCTTTATATTGAAATGTACTTGGAGACCAAATTTTTCATTTTTCATTTTTTTTGAATTTTTGAAAAACATTGATTTTCTAAATTATTATTATTATTTTATTTAATGAGATGCTGTGATTTTCAAAAATTCTAAACAAATAGTAAAAAAATGAAAAAACTTGGTCTCCTAGCACATTTTAATATGAATATCATGTTGGAATGTTCGAATCAACTGTTTGAACTTTAGAAATAGACATATGAGAGGGGAGTAAAACACCCTCTTTAATTCCCAAAGCATGGTAGCCTATCTCATATATATATATATAGAGAGAGAGAGAGAGTGGCTAAGATACAAACGTTTGTTCCTAGGCCATGAAACAAACAGTTTGGTTCTCCAATTTTCGAAGTCCAAATAGTCGATCCAAACAGTTAGATATTCAATTTATATTAAAATCAGCTTGGAGACCAAATTTTACATTTTTTGAAATTTTTTTACTATTTATTAAGATGGTTTGAAAATCACTGATTTTATTAAATTTCTGCACCATTGGAAAACAACGATTTTCAAACCATCTTAATAAATAGTAAAAAAAATTGAAAAAAATGTAAAATTTGGTCTCCAAGCTGATTTTAATATAGATTGAATATGTAACGGTTTGGATCGACTGTTTGGACTTTGAAAATTAGAGAACCAAACTGTTTGTTTCATGGCCTAGGAACAAACGTTTGTATCTTAGCCACACACACTCTCTCTCTCTCTCTCTCTGTATATATATATATATATATATATTAGCGTGTCAACAACTAACATGTTTAAGTACAAGAGAAATTGTAGTAAATTAATACTCATGTAATTTATACGTTCTTTTTTTTAAGGTTAGTGGCTTTAAATACCTATTAACAATTTCATTGATAAAAAAAAGCGTGTTACAACAAGTCCCTCCTTCTTAAATCTAAACTCATTTATTCTCATAAAATAATGTAAACTACCCTAATCAACTAATCCTACTTATTTACACTCCTAAACACCTATTATCTCTTTATCCATCTCTCTTCTCGACCGGGTCCTCTTTCGTCTGATAGCCGTCGCGCTCCGATGGTCGGATTTGCTCACCGCCGTGCTCCGATCAAGATGGAGGTAAAGACTCTACGCTTCAAGCTCCGACGATACCACACTCTCAGCTCCGATCGGCTCCGATCGGCTCCGCTCGACTCGGTTCCCTTCCCTCTTTATCAGTCTCCTCTCCACTAAAGGAGATAGAGACGAGAAAGAGAGGAGGATATCGCTATGTCAAATGTGAAGACTATAAAGGGCGGGAGGAGCGGAATAGAGAGGTATGTAGGCAAGAGAAGAGAGAAGCGACTGCTGGAGTTAGGGTTTGCTTTTTCTCTTTTTATTTCACTCGAGAGAGAAGAGCTCTCACTCCAACTCTATTTTTTTCTCAATTTATATGTTCTTAACTTAATAAAATTAAAAATGTCACATGCTTAACAACAATATATCTCATGTAGAAATAAAAAAAGATGGATCGAATACACCTAAAACTCAATGGATGACTTCCTACTTGGGGAAAATGGAGCGGATAATATTCGATCCGTATTTGAGTTTTAATTATCCATAATTATCCAAACTTGAATAGTAGATATTTTAATATATATTATGAAAAAAATATTTTACTCACCATTATAATTAGATAAATATAAATAACTTTAGTATATTTAATAATATTTATATATTTTTAAAAAATATTCAATCTGATTTGTTTCCGTCTATTATCCAATTCGTATCCGCATCCGAAAAATAAAATATATACAAATATAATTTTACAACTATCCGCTCTATATCCGATCCGTGCATCAACATAATTCCACGCATAAATATATTTTTATTCTTCCGTGATTGTAGAAACAATTTAAACACGTTAACATTGAAATTTAATATATACGCAAGAGCTTCTATTTTTATCAAAATAGGGGTCTTTATAAAAGGAGGAAATTTTTTCTCAAATGATCCTAACAACATATCAAAAATCAAATATTTCTGTTTTGTACACAGAACTCGAAATCATGATAAATATTAATTCTCGGCATCCTAATTAATAATTAAAAAAATAATTATGGATTAAAGAACACAAACAACCAGCTTCAATGTCCCCGAACAAGATTTAGGAGGCTCACGTGACCCGACGTCAGCCTGAGCAAACGCGTGTGTGGACTGCTTCGAGCAGGGAACAGCAAACCCTAGGCATCGGAATACTGACACGTACTCTCCAACAAAGCGAACGACGCTGCCTCGGTGCTGAGTAAAAGCCGAAACAGAGGCGACTTCACCAAGGCATGTGTGGGGAATCCCGTTCCTGATCCTTGACCCAAGAACTAGTCTCGTTTTTTACACACTAATGAGTTCACGGTTGTTTACTTCTGATGACGTGGCTATCTTCAATTGGTTAACATTCAACTATCAACCAAATTAAGTGACACATGAATTTTATTGTGAGTGTTTGTAGAATACGTGGGTTGATATGTGTAAAAAGTGACTATATATTGGTAAATTCATACACAAGCTCTTGTGAAATTATTTTGTTCAAAGTATCAGCTGAATTAAATATTTCTTATTAATACCAAATTAATAATTTTTATAATTAGAAAAAAAATAAAAGTATATTGTAGTCTAACTGCCCAAGAAACGGTTAACGCTAAAAAAAATTATATTATACTCGAACAAAAAGGTCTGGGTGTGGGCCCCACATTTCAGTTGAAGTGACAGTCACCTTCTTTTTGAAAATTTCCAGGTCCCGGAGAGATAGATACTTTGTCGCATCTTTCATCGATTCCCAAAATTTTGAGAAATTATTAACAGCGCACTTCCTAGGAAATAGGAATTGAAATGATCGCTAGCTAAGCTGATCCTTCATTTCATTTCGCGCTCTTATTATTTCCTCTTTGCTGAACTGAGATTTCTATCAATCTCTCTTTAAACAGCACCCCCTCCCTTCTCTAAAATCTATGGAATATGAGAGAATCCACAAGGTTCAGGTACTTAAGTTCTCTAATCCTATAGTGTTTTTTCTTTCTAGAATTTGTTCATTTTAGTTTTTCCTCTTTTTCCCTTTTATTTACTGATCGCTGGCTGGTGAAAGATATTCTCAAGCACTGTTTCTCTGCGTGATTCGCAAAAACAAGAAATAGTATCCAGAAATTGTTTTGTTTGAATGCTGCATTAACTTAGTACAGCTGTTAATTTAAGCTAGTTTCTTTGCTGGGTTATTTATTACCTTACACCTACACAGAGTATTGAAGATTGTTTTTGTTAATTTTTATTTTCTTCACAAATTTTTGGGACAAGCAAACTACATTTTAGTAACTTATTGTTCAAATAATGACAAGATACTGATCTTTAATTAGAAATGTCTCTAATTCTCTATTATGTACCAGACTCTTTGAATCCAAAAGAAAAAAAAAAAATTACCACATGAATGCCATTGGACATTTAATCTAAATTACATGAAACTACATCACAGCAGTAATTTTTCTTTGAACAAATGCTTTTTATTTTTCCTGATCAGTATCTACAGTCAATCCATGAGTATTAACAAGTATGACAGGCATAAAGTGGTTAGTGTCTTTAAGTATAATCTTAATGGTAAAAAAAATTCAACATTTCTGCTCTCAATTCATTTTTAATCCGCTATCAAGTGGCATCAGTGCCGTAATTATGGCATGCGGATGCCAAATCCCTCCTACCCAGTTCCCCCTTTAAAAGCCACAGGGGATCTGGTGCGTTCAATTCAAATCAGGCGGATCAGATCGCGCATATAGTTACGGTGACAGCCCAAATTGGGCAATAGATTCAAGCCCCTAAACTTAATTATTACTTGATTTTACAGATGTGGTTGTTATCTTTATTCTTTACATTAGGCAATTTCAATTGATTTAACCACACGCAACAGGGTATTTTTTTTACAATTCAATGAAAATCCTCATTTCTTTTCTTCCTTTTTATGGTTATAACTGATTTCATGATTTCAATGCTTGTAGACAGCAGTAATATCTCCAAGTAAATTACGAATGAGGTTATTGGGCTCTTCAAATTCACATCATGGAGTTAGGAAAAAAGAAGCAAATATTATCAAATCAGCCACAGCTTCTCCTTCTAGGCTTGAGGAGTTGGAATTTTCCAAAAATAGCCTTCTAGAGCATGATTTTGTTGAATCAGATATATTCAAATCAGGTACTTCAGTACGTGGTCTTTTGTTGTATCAACTTGCAAGGCTGTATCTTCTATGCCCCTAAAAAATTGTGGAGTACCCATTTGCTGCCGTTATTATCCTTTAATATTTTTTTTCAAACTGTTCCATAACTACCATCATATAACCTGCCTCATTCACTGATATAAAAGAGTGATCTGGCAGGTTACTTTAGCATATGTTAATATGTTATGATTTTAGATAGCAAGTATTTTTGTGGCATTGAATTTGAAGCATTTCCAGTATGTTTCTTAGGTCAGATTATAAGTTCTCATGTTATTTAATGCAAACTATGATCTATTTTCCTCTTATTATTTTCAGGACAGTTGAGCACATCAAAAGTAGGTTTGGCAGCAAACACTGCTAATTCAGAAGCTTCCAGACAAGAAGAAAACAGCACAAATGGCTCCGAGAATTCAAATTTTGAATTCCAGAGAGAGGAGAGGTCGCCAGGTCAGCATTTTATTCCTGCATTATTGGTTCGGCAAGTTCCATCAAAATGGAATGATGCCGAGAAATGGATCATGAACAGGCATTCAATGCACTCAAATCCAATTTTCTCAAAAAAGCCATCTGCACAAAATTCACAAAACCACAGGGCTAATGCAGTAATTTCCAATAACAATGTGAGAGTTGCACCTGAATTGAATGGAAGTGCAAATCGTGACAGTGGAGTTACGGAATGTGGGAGATTAAGCGGGCGTAAGAGGGGAATACTTCGCAAGAAGCACTCCTACATGGAAAGGACTATTAATGCAACCTCAGGTGAATATTTTCTCCCATGTTTTATTTGATGCTGATTTATTTTTGTGTTGTTTTCTCTATATTCCTTGTAACTTAATTTTTATCTCCAAGAAACAAATTAATATCCAATTGACAAAAGTTTCAAAATTTGGCTATTAAATGTGTTTAATGAGTATTTAGTGTGACTGATTTAAAATGCTCTTTCTCTACACCAAATTTGTAGGTACTGGTTCAGTACAATCAGTCTCAATGAGAGACATCGGTACCGAGATGACTCCAATTGCAAGCCAAGAGCAATCCAAGGCCGGTACTCCAGTAGGGCCCGCCACACCCACATTCAGCCCCCTTTCATCCATCCCTTCGACCCCAAAGCGGGGCCCACCATCTTCGAGTTCATCAGAAGCTACTGTTGACAGTCGCCTCTGGGTACAAAAAAAATTGCGTACTGTGCAGACGCCAGATCGGGAGCTACAAATCAGGACGAGGCAAGAGATCGCCGCACTTGGGTTAAGGTTGGGGAAATTTAACATTGCTACTTGGGCTAGCAAGGAAGAGTTTCCGGAAGAATCAGAATGTGATAATAATTTTGACGAGGGTGAAAGCGCGAAAAGGTTGTTTGAGGCACGGGCAACGGTTTGGGAGGAATCTCAGAAATCTAAACTCGTGTCTAGGTTATATGTTTTTTCAGTTTTCTCTTTCAATTATTTTTCTACATTTTTTTCAGTTTTCTCTTGCTTTTTATTTGTTTGTATGATTGGATGCTAATTAAGACCTCATTAGTCCTTGAACTGTTTTCAAAAGATTTTAACATCCGTTATATTTTGAAAATGGAATAGTTAGTTTGGATTTAATTGCATCATGACATTAATTTTAATAATGATTGTTATTATTTTCAGATACAAGCGTGAAGAGGTGAAGATACAGGCATGGGAAACTAGTCAACAAGCCAAATTTGAGGCCGAAAAGAGACGGATTGAGGTAATAAAATGCTTGATTAGTTATGTAAAACAGTTCGGGATTGGGAGAAATACTGTTTTTAATGGAGTTGAACATATAGAATGAAACCATCTTGGTAAATATTTATAGACTCAAAAAATATTATTACAGTTTTACCTAGTAGTTATTGCACCTTGTGCTATATATACAAGGTGCCAGTTCTTGATTTATATTGTCGAAAAAAGAATGAACTATACCAGAAAATAAGTAATGACAGTATTCTATTATGTTTTTATGAACGATTAATGTTTCCTTGTATTAGCAGTATGATACGCGTATCATTTATGTCCTCACAAAAGACTTAAATTGTGTTAAAGTTAGATGAGATATTAGCATATACAGGTTTGAAATCTGGCTCAAAAGATGCATCGTAACATGATAATTCTATAATAATAGGAAGATTTGTAACAAATAATAATCTTTATTGTTAATTTATTGGGGAAAGGTTGTTAAGTTTATAATGGAAAAATGAAAATTTTCAGGCACAAGCCGAGCAAATAAAGTTCCGTGTTCAACAAAAGACGGCTAAAAAGTTATGTGCAATGAGGCAAAAGGTGGAGGGGAAACAAGCAAAAATGGAGGTAAAGAGAAGCCGCCGAGTTGCCAGGATAGCAAAAGAGGTGGAGCAGATTCGCCGCACCGGCCGAGCACCCACATCATGTCTTAGATGCTGTAGTTGGTTTTCTTTCGGACTGTTAACCAAATGATGTTGTTTCTGTTTTCGTTGATTTAACAAGCTTACAGGGTTTTTAATTAGTGTCAAAATTTGTGATTTTAATTAGCGTCTATTGCCTTCTCTTTTTTTGTTTTGTTTACTCATCCTCATTTTTTCTCTCGGTTTTTATCCTAGAATTATAGAAAAATATATCAAAATTTTCATGTTAGTTTCAAAGTTTATTAAATATGAAATATGCGATCATGCAAGTTATTTTCTAATTTTAAAATTTTGCTTAGGTCAAGATAAGCGCACCTCTGTTGCAGATACTGATACTGTCATGGTGAAACGGATAAGAGCATTTTTATTTCATTTTTGTTTGAACTGGAGGAAGAAATTTGTTTATAAGCCGGATAAGGATCGGATAGTGATCAAACCGTACCGTTATAATTTTCCGATATGGATACGAATACTGATAGTTTCGAATACAGATACAGATTGGATATAAACGGATACGAATAGAGATCGGATATCGGACGGATACAAATACGGATATGAATATAATTAGGATAATTAAAAATAAATTATTAATGTACATTTTAGTAAAGAATAATATTTAAATATAATTCGGATAATTAAAAATAAATTATTAATGTACATTCTAGTAAAGAATAATATCTAAATATAATTTTTTTCATTTATAAATTAGATGTAATATTTTTCATAATAAATTTGTTGGTTACAAAACATATATCATATTACTAAAATATTAGTCACTAATCATGTCATAGTGTTATATTATTCATCAGAATATATATATATATATAGAGAATTTTGCTATTGTGCTTCGCGAAGTAAAACCAATATTTTACTTCACGCTCATACTCCCATTTCCAAAATCCAAACCGTCGATCCGACCATTCAAGTTGTTCTCCATATTGAAATGTGCTTGGAGACCAAATTTTACATTTTTTGGAATTTTTTTACTATTTATTAAGCCACTTTGAAAATCACTGATCCATTGGTCCAGAATTTTTTACTGTTTTTTACTGTTCACAATGGATCAGCGATTTTCAAAGTGGCTTAATAAATAGTAAAAAAATTCCAAAAAATGTAAAATTTGGTCTCCAAGCACATTTCAATATGGAGAACAACTTGAACGGTTCGGATCGACAATTTGGATTTTGGAAATGGAAGTATGAGCGTGAAGTAAAACTCCGTTTTACTTCGCGAAGTACAATAGCCCTACTCTATAGATATATATATATATAGGGAGCGGCTAAGTTGTTGCCGGCAGCATTTTGGCGAGGTGCTTACGGGGGCATATCTTGCAATTTGATATTCAAACAACAAATTCAAACCGTTAGATGTTCAATCTATATTAAAATCTACTTGGAGACCAAATTTTACATTTTTTGGAATTTTTTTACTATTTTTTAAGCTGGTTTGAAAACCGCTGTTTTTATTAAATTTCTGAAGCATTGAAAACAGCAGTTTTCAAACCAGCTAAAAAAATAGTAAAAAAATTCCAAAAAATGTAAAATTTGGTCTCCAAGTAGATTTTAATATAGATTGAACATATAACGGTTTGAATTTGTTGTTTGAACATCAAATTGCAGGATATGCTCCCGTAAGCACCTTGGCCGAAATGCTTCCGGAAGCAAATTAGCCATACTCTATATATATATATATATATATATATATATATATATATATATGAGTAGAACTAAGGTGCTCTTAAGCTCACCAAGCCCTCCGTGAGCTTAACTCAAAAACCTATCAATCCGACTTCAAACGACATTTCCAAACTATTAGATGTTCAATCTATATTAAAATGTGCTTGGAGACCAAATTTTACATTTTTTTGAATTTTTTTACTATTTATTAAAGCCTGTTTGAAAACCGCTGTTTTTATTAAAATTCTGCACCATTAGAAAACAGCGGTTTTCAAACCGGCTTAATAAATAGTAAAAAAATTCCAAAAAATGTAAAATTTGGTCTCCAAGCACATTTTAATATAGATTGAACATCTAACGGTTTGGAAATGTCGTTTGAAGTCGGATTGATAGGTTTTTGAGTTAAGCTCACGGAGGGCTTGGTGAGCTTAAGAGCACCTTAGTTCTACTATATATATATATATATATGGGACCGGCTAAGTTGCTGCCGGCAGCACTTCGGCGAGGTGCTTACGGGGGCATATCTTGCAATTTGATGTTCAAACAACAAATTCAAACCGTTAGATGTTCAATCTATATTAAAATATACTTGGAGACCAAATTTTACATTTTTTGGAAATTTTTTACTATTTTTTAAGCTGGTTTGAAAACCGCTGTTTTTATTAAATTTCTGAAGCATTGAAAACAGCAGTTTTCAAACCAGCTTAAAAAATAGTAAAAAAATTCCAAAAAATGTAAAATTTGGTCTCCAAGTAGATTTTAATATAGATTGAACATCTAACGGTTTGAATTTGTTGTTTGAACATCAAATTACAAGATATGCCCCCGTAAGCACCTCGGCCAAAATGCTGCCGGAAGCAAATTAGCCATACTATATATATATATATATATATATAAAGAGAGAGAGAGATAGACTAATATGTTTTCGGTAGCACTTCGGTCGAAGTGCTACCGATTCAAAATCAGATTTTCAAAATCCAAACAGTCGATCCAAACCGTTCAAGTTGTTCCCCATATTAAAATCTGTTTGGAGACCAAATTTTATATTTTTTCGAATTTTTTTACTATTTATTAAGCCACTTTGAAAATTGCTGATCCGGGTGAACAGTAAAAACAGTGCAACCAAATTCTGGACCATGTGATCAGCAATTTTCAAAGTGGCTTAATAAATAGTAAAAAAATTCGAAAAAAATGTAAAATTTGGTCTCCAAGCAGATTTTAATATGGAGAACAACTTGAACGGTTTGGATCGACTGTTTGGATTTTGAAAATCTGATTTTGAATCGGTAGCACTTCGGCCGAAGTGCTACCGAAAGCATATTAGTCTATCTCTCTCTCTCTCTTTCTATATATATATATATATATATAGAGCTGGGCTATGGTTAGTTGCGAAGTAAGGTGTCAATTTTACTTCACGCTTATATTTTTATTTTGAAAATCTAAACAACCGATTCGAACCGCTCAACATGTTCTCCATATTGAAATGTGCTTGGAGACCAAATTTTATATTTTGTGGAATTTTTTTACTATTTATTAAGCCACTTTGAAAATCGCTGATCGAATGGTCCATAATTTTTTACTGTTTATCCGGATCTGCGATTTTCAAAGTGGCTTAATAAATAGTAAAAAAATTCCAAAAAATGTAAAATTTGGTCTCCAAGCACATTTCAATATGGAGAACATGTTGAGCGGTTCGGATCGGTTGTTTAGATTTTCAAAATAAAAATATGAGCGTGAAGTAAAACAACGTTTTACTTCACGATGAGTACCATAGTCGATCTCTCTCTCTCTCTCTCTATATATATATATAGAGAGAGAGAGAGAGAGAGAGAGTGGCTAATATCAAAACGTTTGTTCCTAAGCCCTCGTGCAACCAAGTCGTTTTTGGATTTTTAAAGTCCAAACGGTCGATCCAAACCGTTAGATGTGATCTCTATTTTAAAATCTGCTTGGAGACCAAATTTTACATTTTTTGGAATTTTTTTATTATTTATTAAGCCACTTTGAAAATTTCTGATCACATGGTCTAGAATTTGGTTGCACTGTTTTTACTGTTCACCCGGATCAGCAATTTTCAAAGTGGCTTAATAAATAGTAAAAAAATTCCAAAAAATGTAAAATTTGGTCTCCAAGCATATTTTAATATGGATTGAACATCTAACGGTTTGGATCGACCGTTTGGACTTTGAAAATCCGAAAATGACTTGGTTGCACGAGGGCTTAGGAACAAACGTTTTGATATTAGCCACTCTCTCTCTATATATATATAGTTTAATAAATCAATTTAAGAACATAGAGTACTTTTGTTGTGGTTTAGGGATGCAAATGGTCGGATATGGATAGTTAAAAATCTTATCGTATCATTATCCGTTATAATTTTTCAGATACGAATACATATACGGATAGTCTTAAATACGGATACGGATCGGATAATTTAAATAATTTTCCGGATTTGGATCTGGACGAAATATGATAATATCCGATCCGTTTACACCCCTATTTATAACAGTGTGGTAGGCCCCTAAATGGATCCTGTAACCTGGTCCAAATCGTCATTATTAGATCACATGTGGATCTGGGTGTACCAGCCAGCTTATTGGACCGACAATTCTCTTAGACTGTGCTCTCCGATTATAATGCGAAGAGGGAAAAAAAATGGAAGAAAAAGAAATTACTCAATCAATGCATTTTGATTTGGAGGCTACGAAAGTCGTTCAAAATTGCTGAGTTTCTACAACTTATTTTATATGTTCCCTTCTCTTTTTTTTTCCTCTCCAATTTTTCTCTTCAGCAGGATGGATTACGGATCCAGATAGGGGTACAAACGGATTGGATATTATTCGTCAGTATTCGGATCCGTATCCGAAAATTAGATACGGATATCTGATATCTGAATATCTGTATAGATATGGATACGGATATGATTTTGAATTTTAATTATCCGTATCCGAATAATAGATATATATCATATACCTACGGATATCTGATATCCGATCCGTATCCGTACATATCCGTATCTGTATCCGAAAAATATAAGGAGCTACCAAAAATAAAAATGTGCGTAAGGAAGAAGCGTCAAGGATTGTTTGTGACTATCACATCATTCAGAAAACAAACAAGCAATCACACAGGAGTGCTAATTTAGTAATTACAAGTACACGACATCATTATTTATATAGTTACAATTTTTTAAGAGTGAGGCTATGGTGCTATGCATAGCACGGATGACTAGTGTACTACGGCTCAGTATGGTACTTTTTAAAATCCTAACGGTCGATCCGACCGTTCAATGTGATAACCATATGAATATGTACTTGCAAACTAAATTTTATATTTTTTCGAATTTTTTTACTATTTTTTCAGATAGGTAGAATTTTGATGGTCCAGAATTTTCAAAAAACACTGATTTTTCTACCTATCTGAAAAATAGTAAAAAAATTCGAAAAAATATAAAATTTAGTTTGCAAGTACATATTCATATGGATATCACATTGAACGGTCGGATCGACCGTTAGGATTTTAAAAAGTACCATATTGAGCCGTAGTACACTAGCCATTGGTGCTATGCATAGCACCATAGCCTCACTCATTTTTTAATTGTAGTAGAATAGTGGATGAACTGAAGTGGAATTATAGTCAAATCCCTCTTTATTTTTCTTTATTTATTCATTATTCCACTCCGGAACAATTCCTTTATGCATTTGTTTTTAAATGGGATAAAAATATTGACAATGCTATTTTGACTTTGTACAGTGCACATACAATAGAGTTAGAATGAAAGTGATCTCAACTTGTTTAAAAAAAGAACACTGATGCGTGCAAAAGAAGAACACTTTTCAAAAAGGAATGTTCATAGTTAAAACGGAACAGTGTTGAAAGAAATACAGTTCCATACTAGAAAAGTTGTTCTGTCAGGTTTGGTCTACATTCTGTGTAATTATTATGATATCATGCCAATGCTATTCACTATTGTTAGGTCCTACCGTCTCATGAGATGGCATTTGATCAATGTCTTCTCTTTGCATGAGACTTAGGACGTGGAGGGACGCGGAAGAAAGGAAGGGGACAATCATTTTGCGAGGGAGACGCGCACCCCAGACCGACTCTGCCTGGTCCAGAAGTGAAAACTGTTTGGAGGTTCGCATAATGTTGAATTTTGACGAATTCTGTCACCTCCGATTTGAGGTGTAAAATTACTGTTCGGAGGTTGTCTCACCCCCAATCTCTCTCCTTCCTTCCCTTAAATGAGCAGTTTACCCCTCTAGAGCGGAGCACAGCCTTAGTGTACTCTTGTTGGTTCTATCTAATAAAGGGTTGTAACTTGTAAGCGAATCAAGACGGATCGAGCTAGGTAAATTTTGAATTCATTTTATGTTTGAATGAGTTGAGTCGAGCTAGCTGTAAGTCATGTATAGATCAAAGATTTTTGCTGATTTGATACATGAGCTAGGAAAGAACATGCTTTGTCATCTAATAGTAGGCACAAAGAGTACTAATTAAAATAGTTTATCTTCTTATTGTAACAAATTGATAAACGAGCCGAACCAGTATGAGTCGAGTTGGATCAAATTTAAATTGCTAATGATCAGGGGCGTAACTACATGGTAAGCAAAGGTGGCTAAGCCCTCCCAATCCTTTGATAATTTTGCATTATTTACCTTCAAAATTTTAAATTTTACAAAATTATTATTATTAGCCCCTCTCATAATATAAAATTACATGACGCTTATTCATCCAACCTCCTTTATTTTAATTTTCTAGTTCCGCCCCTGCTAATGATGAGCTACATCAGTATTTGAACAACCTAATTATTTTTTTTTGAATCAATTTCGAACGAATCACGAGCTACAAACTTTTTAGCCAGCCGTCCGATTTCATTTACGCAGCTATAAATTGGCAGGCGCCATAGTAGTTTAGTTTAGGTTTTTCTTTTAATTTAATGTTCCTACAGGCTGCAGCGAAGTTGGATAACAAGTTCATTTTCTTTTGTGTGTGTGTGGTTTTTTTTTATGAATAATTCAATATTTGTATACATCACTGTCAATGAACATATTGTTTGTCGTTATATGACGTTGCATAATTGACAGTTTGACAATATGTCGATGTCCCGTTGTACAAAGTAAACCGCACATAGTGAAAGTGCTCTTTAATTCCATCATAGGAACATTTGATAAATTTATGCTGAATTCACTTTTTAAACGTACACACTTCATTTATTTTCGTGCGTTAAAAGAAATTGTAATATGTGATTTACATTATTTTAAATGCACGTGAAAGATTACAATTTTTTACAAGTTAAAAATCTTTTCAACCATACAGACAATAGTAAGTGGGTTTAAAACCAACTGAAGAAATCCTTTTTACTTGTGTAATGAACTAATGATGTAGGTTACGTTCACGGGCGGATTCAGGATTTTCTTCAGGGGAACAAAAAAAATATCAAATCGGATTTAAATATCTAATCAGATTTAAATTCATTAACTAATTAGGTACTTGATAAAAAACAATGTTTTAACTTATACTTTCTAATACTTTGACTTGTAATTTCTAATGCTTTGACTTGTAATTTCTGATACTTTGAATTATAATTCTAATTACGAATCAAAATTCAACAAATTTATTTAAATTTTAACTCTAAATTTAACCCGAATTACAAATCAAACGTCCAGAGAGGGGCAAAAAAATTCCAGGAGGACAAAGTCAGTTAGAACCGATAAATCTCCACTAAAACTCAAAATCCAGGGAGGCAGCTGCCCCCCCTGAATACACCTGGATCCGCCCCTGGTTACTTCTAATGAATTTATTTTATTTTAATATTGTGTTTTTGTTATGGAATACAGGCAACGAATCTTTTTGCCATTAGACCAACGGCTATTTCTTTTTTTAATTAATAGGACTAATAGTTCTCCATAAAAAGTTTGTAGAGTTAAAACTTAAAAATCATAACAAAATAAAAATAAAATAAATGTAATTCCGACAGAAATATAATCCGGTCAATATACCATTTGGATGGTAAATATAAAGTGGTAGTAGTGCATATAGATATAGTGAGGAGATCTAGATCCCCTAAGGGGGGTCCATCAGTAGATATGAGATAAACACCAAATCCTGAAAAAGTGCTGATGGGAAAGCAAGAAAGAAAGAAAGATGCCTCCCACACTTTTCTATTATACCCTTAAATTTCTCCAGAAAGTGGGATTTAATAGCGACCACTCAATTTACCAAACAATCATGCACAGGTTTGATCAGCATAGAGTCAAGACCTAATATAGCAAGAGAGCTAGAGAGAGAGAGAGAGAGAGAGCAAAACCCTCAAGTATGGATCTCTTATCCAGGATCGAAGGGAAGAACAATTAATAAAAAAGAAGGCCTAACTGGTACTGGACCACTTACCTACAGCACTTGCTACACGCAAATGTAATCGGATGACAAAAAAAGAATTGACTGGCAAACTGGGTTTCATCGCCCAATAAATTTATTTAGCCGAAATCATTTATATATAAATTTGTTGTTTGGCACACAACAAATCAGGTTTTATGTTAGGGGCAGGACTACTGGTCTACTGTATTATTCTGTCAAATGGAAACATTGCTTAATGTCTAATAATAACTTAACAGAAAGGACTAATACATATAGGTTAATTAATTGCACATAAACAACACTAGTTCTCCACCTAGGCAACTACATGGCAATGTAATCCTTCATACTACACAAGGATCAGTGAAAAAAGACATGATAAACCTATATAATATTCTAGTTGGGCGACCCCGCACTGCTACCGGCAGGTACATATCCAGTAGCAGCTTTTTCAGTAGTCCAATGAACCAACCGAGGGGATGCCGCTGCTGAGATTCTGTGAATCTTGCCTGGAAAGGTTGTACGCATCGCAACTGTTCGACTGTAGTCGCTTTGCCGGTCCTGATGCATTGAGCAAATTGAGGCCTTCTTTCCCCATTTGCAGCACCTCTTGTGTTGACAATATCTTGATGCACCACACACTATTCACAAATTCCCTGCAAAAATTATCACAAATGTACGTTGAGACATTATCCTTGATCATGACAAGCATGTAAAGGGGGGAGAGGAGAGGGCAAAGAAGCGTACTGCCATGGATCGTCACCGACGAGAAGGATGTCATTCTCGCGGTCGACGAATACAAGCTGCCAGCCTGATCTTAGGGGGTCCGCCTCGAGCTGCCCCTCTATCCCGAATAGCTGCCCGAGCTCTATACGGAGCTCATTGTAGCTATTGAACTTTGTTATGTCCAGCGACCTCCCGAAGGATCCTGATTTGTACACCTGCATGCATTTCATGTGCAATACAATAAAAAAGAAATCCTCACATATATTATCATGTTCATGAAATGGTTTCTACAAAAGAGAACCAATTTAATAATCTACTACATGATACATATTGATAATTTTACCTATAACATCATTTAAAGCTCAAACATAGGTCAGAATCGGCTCAGAGATTTCTGTTCGGTTCGAAGTAAATATGCACAGTTATAGAAAATATTTGGCGCAGCTATCTAAAAGATATGAAGTGGCACTATAAACGAGAAGACTTTAAGTCCATGCTAGAAGATGTAGGTATATGTTGCAAGTACAACAAATGCATGGTAAGATGCCCAAACATATATGTTTGGTTGATAATACAAAGAAGCGGATAAAATACAAGCCTGGTATCGAAGAAACAGAGCTATACTCACCTTAACAAAAGTCCCACTCTGTGACGAATTCACATTGCCAATATCCTCAGCTGAGTTTGCGAATCCCGAGTCCTCTAGGCAATTGTTCGAGCCTGACATTGCCTGATGCAGAGGCAGATCAGCATCTCCAACTGAATCCAAAAAGCGGATAGCAACAGAATCACTTTGCATTCCGTTTTGAATCCCGTTTTGCATCAGAAGGGAAGAAGAGTCAATGCTGACCCCAAAAAGGTGTGTTTGCTGCTCCTGGTCCAGAGCACCATCTCTTGTCATAAAAGACGGGGGCAGAGACACAGGTATCTGAGAGATGGAGCTGGTATGAACGGTAGGGCCTGTTTCAGACGGGATAACGGTTGATTCCACAGCTAGTCTCTTAGAAGGCCATCCATTGTCTGATGCGACTATTTGGTGATCGCTTCGCGGTAGGTTTAGAAGGTTTGTAGCTTCTTCAGGGGAAAACGAACGGAAAATTCCATGCAGAGGGGAGAGACCACATGTTGATACCGGGTTTGAAGCGTTATTCGTGTAGTTCTGTCCCGACAACATCAACATAAACCCATCAAATCATTTTTAAATTACTATTACGTTGCATTTTTAGTCTATTTTAATTGTTATAGCCAGTACATGCAATGGCACCAGCTGAGACATTACTACTTCATATAATAATGTGTTCCAGTCAATTGGCTTTATAATAAAATGAGCTGTTTCATGAAATGCGCATGTTTTGAAATTTTTAAACAAAGCATCAAAGAAGCAACAAAACAAAAACAAAAATTATTAGATTGAAAAGAAAAAGGACAGACCTGAGTAAGGTTGGAGGCCTCATCAGTGACAGGCTGCTGACCGGTCCCGAAATGCGGTGGTGTCACTTCTTGAGATTTCACTTGCTGCAACTGATTCTGCATGAACTGGTTTTGCTGCACGGCCTGGAGTAACGCCTGGTGCGATTGAGGATGCATCTGTTGGAGCAGCTGGCTTGCCAGGAGATTTGATCCGGGTCCCCCATTGGAGAGATTCTGGGACTGTTGGAACTGTAGAAGAGAGGGAGACTGAGACTGCTGCTGCTGCTTGAGAGAATCAACAGCCCGGAATTCCTGTAGCGCAGCGGCGGCCATTGCTTGGTACATGTCAGGCTTGAGATTGAACATTGATGGGTTGAAGCTTGGCTGGAGCCAGGGTGGAGCTCCAAGACCAGGGAAGTTCATCATAGGGTTCATCAGGGATGCGGTACGGCCAAAATCATCATCCTTCATGCCTTCACCAGAAAATAAAAAGAACAACAAAAATTAGGATAAATGTTATTTAAAAATTTGCATATGCAGATTAGTTTTTAGGGAGGAGCTGAAGAAATAACATTTACGACACTGCACTTCTATAATGATGTCTGAAAAATTGTATTTCTTTTTTCTAACTGGTTGATGTTTTATATTTTTTTTTTGTTGTTACATTTTTTCAGCTCTCAAAAATAAAAGGTTACCATATAAAGGAGGGAGTCCAGTGGGCCAGGGCCGTTTTAGTCTAAGAGGAAAAGCAGTTGGGTACATGGGAAATGTTGTCAGAGGCTCTATCTCCCATAGTGAAACCCGAGGTTGCCTTTCCCCAGCAGTCGACTCATCCCATCCAACCTAATTTATTAACAATTTTGAGGCAAACATCGATCAGCAAAGCCATATCTCTACTTACAAAATTACGAAATGAGAAAGAAATAAAATAAAGAGTACCTTGACTGATCGCCAATGGGAGTTGGGCCAACGAACAGGATCTAGATCACTGATGCCTGTTATTGTGCCCATGTATCTAGCAGAAAAAGGGAAAATAAATAAGATAGACATGCCATAAAATAACTAAGGCGAGCATAAATTTCACCTGTAGTATTCTTATTTTTAAGAATGGGATAAAAAATAAGAAGAGAAATGCTTAAATTGTACCTGCGAACACTAGACTCTTCGGTCTCAAAAAGCATCCTAAAGCGCATCCCCACAGAAACACGGGTGTGATAAACTGCCTTGACGTACTTAGCCATTGGAATCACAAACTCTGAGGGGCTTGCTCTGTCAAAAATAAAAAATATTCACTTAAAAGTTTTTAAATAAGGAGAATAGAATGATTTGAAACATTAAAACCAGTGTTGTTAAATGCGGCCGCATATGCTTATGCAGTTGGAAACTGCATGAAGATCTTCATGCAGTCCCATATATGCAGTTTTGCATATATAACCACATATAAGACTGCATACATACCGCATTATACCATGCAGTCCATACAAATGTTTATTTTAATTAATTTAAAAAAATTCCAAGTTCTGATCAAACATTTATTAATAAAAAAAGGATCGGATATGCAGTAAAACTCGGACCCAATTCTTTATACTCATCCGGACACAAGTCCAATTATGTGAAGCTTAGTTAAGTGAAGCTTCCCATAGTCCATGCAGCTTCTTTTATAGGCTCTCAAAAAGTTTATTTCTTTTGTTTTTAAGAGTTGAGACTAAAGAAGTGCTATTATACCGGTTACTCCAGACGGACGCTCTGGGTGAAATTCACGTGAATTCAGTGTTTACATTATTCATATATCTGAATTCTCATTTTAAAATCCGCATATATAAGTCCGCATGAAAATCCGCATATACGGCCACATACCGCATATGCGGTATGCAGTGACCTTCCGCATGCATGAACAAAACCGCATTTAACAACATTGATTAAAACTAAAATATTATGTACCAACAAAACAAGAAATATTCTTAAAACATGGAAATCCCAGGATATAGAGAATACAAAAGAAAAAGGTAGATATTTTTCCAATCAGAATTGAAATATTACATTAATTGAAATGAAAGTAGATAACAACCTGGGATTGTAAAAGATGGTGAATCGGCTGTTTGTAGCTGCAGCATGGGCCGCGGCAGCCAGAAGGCCTATATGCATACTATCACTTGATAAAACCGAAGAAGGCATCACAGTCTGTGGCCGGTTTGCACGTCTGATGCCTAGTAGCAACTGGTTGTTATCGTTCCTAAAATGCCGGATAAAAGCAATCAGTATCCAAAGTTCTTTCCATTTTTCATAAAAAAAAATACAAAGGAAAAGAGAGGAGAGAAGTACGCACCAGATAAAGATAACAGAATCACCGGCAACAAGTCGCTTTGCACTGACAAACACACTCCAGCCCGTAGTTAGGAGGTGCCTTTTTGGCTGGCCTGAAATTTGAGTAATATAGTAATTTTGTTTTACAAAAAGATAGACCGTGGTTTAGCTATGTCTAAATTTCAGAACTTAAAAAATAACTGCGAGTAAATTTCAGGACAAGGATTTGAAGAATTCCTTTCTTTCATTTTATCGTGGCCCAAAATAATTTTAAAACTCACCACTAATTATGACTTGGGTGTTTCATTTGTGTTTACTTACGCATTATTGCTGGATTCGGGATTTATTAGGGCTCTCGTATGATTTCCGGCAACAAAATTAGAATCCCAGATCACAAACTTAACTAGAGGGCAAGATCATTCAATAAAGTACCTCGAAAAATGTGACGGAACTTCCATTCGTTATCATGTAAGTCTCTTGCAATCAGCTCTTGTGCAGGTGGCTGCAGTGCAAAATCCTACAAAAAAAGAACAAAACTATCAAGTGCCATGTTAAGAGGCGGACATTTTACTATCACATATAACGGATTATAAACGTACTAGAGGAGGAAACACTTTCTCAGCAGCTCGACGAGGAACCGAGAAACCGCCATGTGTACTTGTGTCACTAGCTGTTAGTGTCTTGCAAAAATAGTTCGTTGGCTGTTTACTTGGTGCACCGAGCTCTATTGGGAGAAACGGCTCCTTTTGTTCTTGCTGCAATGTTTGAATACATCAGAAAAGTGTTAGATTACTTCACAATTTATGTTTGCTACGTTTTCTATTGGTTTTTTTGGTACTTAAATATAGTTGAGGGAGGCTTGTGGCATGATTTGGGTAAATTGAAACTTAACAGGGGGGATTTGCTAAGGGCTGATTGGAACTCAACTATCCATTAGGATTTAATTAGTAATAAAGTTAAAATAACTGAGGATAACAAACAAAAGTTTATATAGCTCAGGTGAATTTGGATCAATTGAAGTGAACAGATGAATATGACATTTAAAATGCTTTTTTGGAAGGGAACCAATACAATTGTAACTCAACCAATCTGGCCAAGTCTAGAACCAGTATGTATTGAACAAAATAGCAATTGTTGGTTATATCAATCGGAAAATGTGATACTTACTGGACCCAAGGGCTGTAGCGTCATCTGCGCATATACTTCATCAGTCTCTGCATCAGCCTGTGTAAAAGATCATAAGAAATTTCTCCAGTCACATGCTAACCATACTGACCTGTAACCATGTATTTCTCAAAAGTATAATCACTAGCAACATATACCAGGGATTCAAAAAAATGCAAGAGAGCAATGGTACATGCCATATTCCTTCTTTTGTTAGGGATGATAGTAACATCTTTATTATTTTGTGAGGATATAAACGAATTGATTTGTAGGAGTAGACATAAGTCATTCCAATAAGAGTGTTAACTTAAAAAAATAAAATACTCACATGCATGGTGACATTGTGGAGTTGGCATATCAGCTGAGGTGGCAAATTGGGATAATTAGGTATATGGCCATCTATTTCTTTGTTTGTAGAAGCTGCAACCTGAATAAAATATTACGTACAATTACTCTTTTGAATTAAGTGCAGTTCTGATAAGGTACTGCTTTCTTAAATGTTTGGCCCAAATTAGGCCCCATTAATTCTGGTTAACCATAACTAAAGGTTCGGTTCCTTCATCCAATTTTTGCGAAGTCACCTTAATCGTGTAATTTAAAATCAATTAGGACACTTTAGGCAAAACTATACTTCAAGTGAACAACTGGACACATCAAAAAGAGAGGAAAATAAAAAATGATCAGATGCATATAAAAATTTGAGCACCAGCATATTCTGAAAAAAAATCAAAATAAGATTACTTTGTTGTTTCCATCAAAAAATAACCATTCAAAATGAAACATGTGCAATCATGAGCTCTAATAGGCATCAATGTGTAATGTGTAATTCCAGAGAATGTCCGATGAATAAAAAAGCATTAGTTTGTTTGGGATGTAATTGGAAATGTAGGATTAAGCTAGAAAAATAAGGCATGAGTGAGGCCTGACTAAAGAACTAATCGTTTGGGCGTACCAGAACAACCTGAGTTATTTTCGAACGGTACCAATTACCAAAACAACAGAAGCTGATGTGTACCAAAATTTGTAAGATACACCAATTGTACCAGTTAGGTCATGAAACTGACCTGTTCGCTGTGGCCTTGAGGAAAGTAAACGATGCGGCTGCCTAGAGCTGGAAGAGACACAAGAGGCCCCGCACAAGCATGCCACAACTCTGAATTCAGACACCTCTGCTCACCTGTATTTCAATTGGAAAATTTTCAGGGTCATATTTGAATAAAATGTCAACAGCTTTTGCTTGTTTACATGCAATATTTACTTTTAAATTTAAATAAAATTTTAGACGTAGACGGTTGAGCAGAATTTTACCTCTAAACCCAACTAAAATAACAGTCAAATAAACAAAATTAAAGAATCAGATGGTATAATAACACTGAGAACATTTTTTTCTAACAAATTATAAGGGAAAAGATCCTAAATTCAGAAGACTTACAAAGAGATGAATCTGAAAGATGCAATTAAATATAATGAGTATTTGAGTACTGGACATAAATTACTTTTATAATTATGTTTTTACAGAGCTAGAAAGACAGTCATTATGAAGTCTTATAGCACTGTACTGTCATCAGAAAACATTACTTCAAACTCCCTGATATAAATTTCAAAAGACGCGCTGTAAAATTGAAAAACAGACAGAGATCAACTTTTTGGAAAACTAAAAGGGCAAAATTGAAAAACATAATAGATCTTAAATAGCATAAAAATTGGTAAATAGACAAAATTCAACTTTAACAAGACACCTTCCCCAGTTCAGCAAAAATAAAATTCAAAAAGAAACGTAAAGAGCCTTATCAAAAGGCAAAATAAAATTGTTTTGGAGGAACATCGAACCTTCTTGTTGTTGCTGGGGCTGTGCCATACCAGAAGACGCAACCCGCATCGCTGAGAGATCCAGTGTGCTCTTAGTCCAAAAAAAGACGCACCACTTCAAAAATATATCAAATCAAACCTCCAAATTCTTGAAAAATGCTCACACGACAAAACCTTCTAACAGTGAAATACTGATATCTGCTCTGTTTCCATCTCCATCTCCAACTCATCACCCAAAACCCGGTCCAGCGCACCAAATACTCGTCGCTGATCTCATTTTACCCAACTTTAATTCTCAATTTATGTACCCAATGCAAAGTTGGAGATGAAATAAGCAACAATCAAGCTTCAGATCTCCCTCTTGTGCTATTAGAGGGAACCTAGGGGTCGTTAAACAGAGCTTCTCTTGCTAAACTGGAGAGAAGATATTTCAATCAAGCTTTGAGTTGAACTCTTTTCATCAGATCTCGCTGACACTATGGATCGAGAGCTATCCAGAGCTGGTACGTCATCAATGGAAGCTTCCAGTAATAACAGTGATATAAGGGGGGAAGAAAGAGAGAGGGGGGGAGAGGGGAGAGAGAGGAGACAGTGTTTATGCTGTGCTGCTTCCCTACCACTACTACTACTACTACTAGGGCAGATCGTCGCTCTCAGTAAAAACTAAAAAGATGCAATTATTAATATTATTATTATTATTTTGCTCTTACTTTTTGAGCCATTGTGTGCCTTTTTTTATAATTCTTTGACAGTATATATTTTTTTAAGTCGAACAGAGCTTTTTATACGCCATGATGATACTACTAGAGAGGGCGCTACTGGGCTAGCTTTGTTTCGGGTCAAAGATAAACAAATTCTTTAAAAATATAATAAGATTAGAGAGGGGACTTTTGCACTTTGGTCACTCCATTTCTAGATATTTATCTAACAATTGAAAGTGTTAGAGCATCTACATTCTACAATAATAATTTTATTTTATTTCAATTTCAAATTTCAAGTGGCATTTTCATTTGTAATTTCAGAAATATATGAAAAATTTATCAGTACAATAATTTCTTTTTATAAAAAATTACTTTCAAAATATTATGTTCGAAAAAATATTAATTTTTATTCGCTCATTCATTTTATAAATTAATTTTCAAGATGTATGAGAATTCTTTTTCAATTTCTAAAAGCTAAAAGCAATCAGAATTAATTGTATGAATTCATTTTTATTCGCTCATCCCACTTTTTTTATTTTTAAAGAAAATATTTATTGGTAGATATGAATTCTACAAAAATTATTTTTTAAAACACTGATATCTTTATTTGAAAAAAAGTTATACATAACATAACCGTTCGAAAAAAAACGTGGTGTACCATAATAATTTCCGAAAAAAAGTTACGAATAATTTTATTTTAAAAACATGATTTATTATCGATGTTTTAATTAATAAATATAAAATTCTGAATAGACCTCTAAGATACTTCTGATAAATATTGAGATTTTGGAAAGTTTGAATTTGAAATTCCTAAACCTAAAATAAATAAAATTTCACTAAGTTTCATGATTGATTATGTATTAGTCTGGATTTGTAAATCTTGTCATATTATTAGCTTTTAGTTTCTTAATAAGTGGGGGTGCAGATTGACTTGGAAGCTCTAATATTTTTCAAATTTCTCATAATTTGTGTTTTTTTTTACAGTGATATTAATAAAAACTTCGGCTGTTCTTATTTAATCATATGAGTTTTGGTAGTTAAAAATTAGGGAATTCAAGAAATAAACCAAAACACCAAATTCGAAAAATACCATACTTCCAAATCAATTTGCGGCCGCATTCTTAGGGGACTCTAAGTCAATCCGTGACCCCTAAAAATCCTAAATATCAGTATATTACAGAGCATTTTTTATTTTTGGAGGCCTCTAAGTCAATTTGCGCCCCCAAGAGTGGAGGTGCAGATTGACTTGGAAGTCCTAGTATTTTTCAAATTTCTCGTAATTTGTGATTTTTTTTTACAGTGATATTAATAAAAATAAACAAGTCAGAATTACAATTTAAGTATTTCTAAATATTGATTTTTTTAATATATTTGAACAGTTTAATTCAATATAAAATTAATCGAGTTTCCAACCGAACCAGGACTGGACCGGTTCCAACCGAACCAAAATAAATTTTTTTTTTACCATTTTATCTCCGGCAGGTAAACTGTAGAAATTTCCCGTCGTTTTCTCCTCTACAGCATGCCTCTTTATCCGCGCCGAATTTATCTCCCCATAGGGCCCATACACCAGCGCGGCAGCGCCTTCGCCACATACGTATCCATCCAAGGGCATTTCCGTCATTCTAACCCGTTTCTTCGTACGAGGAATCGTCCCTTTCCAAAAGAAGACTCTCCCTAGAAGAAATCCCACGATGCAACAGCGCCATCCCTCTACGCTTTCCTTTTCTGTACGGTGACCGTCGATCCGATTACACGGACGGCAGAGATTTATTTCAGATCTGGCCTTTTGAAAAGGACTGGAGCAAGAGCACGCCGTGCAGTGAAAAATAATATAAGGCTGGGGTAAATGTTTTCTTTTGAATTTTTTACAGCGCGTCGTGCGGTTATATCTCACTGCGCTCCGTACTGACGCGTGGCCTCGAAAGGAGACACCTACTCGTCTCGCCTTGTGGGGCGCGCCGATATTTTTTCTGATTATTTTAATTGGATGCATTGCAGGGTCCTTTTTCTATGCAAGTTCTTACTTAATTTATTCACACCTTTTGCTTTGACACCCCTGTGGTTTTTTTGGCGTACACCCCCCCATGTTTGCTATTATTGTAGCACTGTACTCATTTTTAGTGTACTCCAATGAAATATAATTAATTTCAAAACTTTATAGCATGAATTTTGTACCATCTTTAATTAATTTTTTTTTTTTGGTATCATTAATTAATTATTTCGTGGTCGAGACAGTAAACCTGACAAGTGATTACTGCAGCTTTCGTGAAATGTGAAATATTTTTAAATAAAAATAATAATAATCTGAGAAAAAAAAACATTTTTTTTTATCGGCATCATAAAAGAATACAAAAATTTCATCAATACCATTAATTTTTTCTGAACAAGTTCATTTTCTACCACAACTGTTAAATAATTTAGCGGTCGAACCACTGCTGCTGAATAATTCGACGGTTGTGGTATAAATAAAATTGCTTGAAATCGATGATATTTGTTTAATATTTTTTCTATGAATATTAAATTCGGGAGAAAAAAACTATGGTCTATGGTATTTTATTTCGTTGAACAGTTAGGATCATTAATATTATATTATATTGTACTTTTATTATTTTTATAAGCAGTGAGAAGTGATGGATAAATGGGGAAGGTGAAATGCTACGTGGGGAGTATGGGCACCGAAATCCACGGAGCAGGGATGGAAGAAGAATCTGGGCCGTGCGATGAGGGAAGGGTGGGACCAGTGAAGGGCTGTGATGGGACGAGACATGTGCTGGCGCTTAGCTTTAGAGGTCACTGTCAGTGTACGGTGGGGGCCAACAGTCTGAACAGTTTCACTCCTTCCCCTTCTTCTCTAGCAAATATATTCTCTGTCGCTCTCAGTGTCTCAGTCTGTGTTGTAGGTGACTGGACAAAGATTCCAAACAAAGCATCTCTTTTCTCAGTTCAGTTTCCAGGTTGAAAACTACAAGTCTTATCTCGGTTTGGATTTGGATATGAACAAATACACCAACTTTTTTTTTTCTACTCTATTTATTGGCCAATTCATAATTTGTTCTTTTTTTGCTTTTGGAATATTAATTTTATTATTTGTTTTTTGAGTCTTCATTTGATTTGTTTATGTTATGTTCTTACCGAAATTTTTATTAATACCATTTTAAAAAAAAAAAAATAAACCAAAACACCACTGAAATTAGGGAATTCGAAAAATACCAGGGCCTCCAAGTCAATTTGCGGCCGCATTCTTAGGGGGCTCCAAGTCAATCTGTGACTCCTAAAAAACCTAAATATCAGTATATTACAGTGCATTTTTGAATTTTTGGAGGGCCTCCGAGTCAATCTGCGCCTCCACTTTTGGAGGCGCAGATTGACTTGAAAGCCCTAGTATTTTTCAACTATAAAATAATAAAATTTACATTCGAATGTTTTCATATAAACAATATAATTTACCGTATGTTTTTTTTATAATCTTATGTAAGATATAACTACAAACACTGTAATTAATCAGAGGCAAAACTTGTGTCGACTAAAGCAAATGACAATTTCAATACAGTTTTAAAAACTATATGTACGTGAATAATTAATAAACTATTAAAATATTTAATTTTCAATTTTAAAAATTAGATTTTAGAAATTGATGTTGTGTATCATAAATCGGTTCATGTTAATATTTTGCTTAAGCTCCGGTGCCGACTATAACTAAAATAGTATTTTTCTTCGTTTTATAGTTTCAAAACCCGCAACACAAAAGCCTACACGAAGAAGAGCCACAGGCTGGTTATATGCTCGCGTGTAAAATGATAAAATTTGATTGGCTAGAAAAGGATAGGCACTGGAGATGCGCATCGTTGCGAATCGGCGGTGGATCTCACTCTATTTGTAAAATATATATATATATATTTACATTTTACAATACAGGAGAAAAAAATACTTGAAAAATATTAAAGTAATTAAATAAAAACCCAAGATGGTATTGGCCGAAATTTTTTTTTAGTTACCACAGTAAAAAAACAAAATTAAATGATTACCACTATCTTCATCTTCAGCGTAATTTCAATCCTACCACCCACGCGGATCGGATTGGCGCATCAAGATAGCGCGGTGCGCAGACTGGGTTGGCGCACCAAACTCTTGGTGTGCGGACTGAGTTGGCGGATTGTAGTTCTGTTTTGAATCAATCACGTAAAATTTTGGTGCGCCAACTAAAAAAAAAAAAAAAAATTGGTGCACTAACCTAGTTTGTGCACAAAAAAAAAATTTATAAAATAATCAATTTGGTGCGCCAGCTTAGAACCAACTTAGTGCGCAAACTCAGTCTGCGTATCAACTTTTTTGGTGCGCGAACTGGATCCGTGTGGAAGATAGAATTGAAAAAAAGAAAAAAAGGTGGTATTCATTTAATTTGGTGTTTTTGGCTGTGGTACCATAAAAAATTTCGGTGGTATTGGCATGGGGTGTGGGGCCGTGCGCACGAGAGCTGATTTGACTCAGAGCTGTGATCTGTTGACCGACTAATTAAACTCTAGACAGACTGAACTCATATACTTACTGGCATGGGTCCTGATGCTTTGAACAGCGTGTGAACTGACCCTGAGAAGACATAAATTTGTACCACTAAAAGAAATAAATGATAATGATAATAATAATGATAATATTAAGTGAAATTTCGGGGTACTTGTGACTAGCTGACTAGCATGAAACAACTGTCAAAAGTCTACAGTGGAATCAAAAGCAATCTGAGATTAAGTACAACAATAGTAAGTTCGAATAGAGGACATGTCGCCAGTTATTAAAATGTTTCCAGCAATATTTAACTTACAATTAGACAACAGAGATAGGAGTAGGTCCGATGAGTATCAGACATATTTTAGGTTCAATTAACTCTAGCATCATACAATTAGTATTAAATTTGTGCGCACATAAATTGATACAGACTCGCACAGATTTTGATGCGGATTGCACGAATCTTGATGCTGATCGGAAGGTCATCACATCCATCGAACCAAAGTAGGTCCGATGGGCATCGGACCTACTATGAATTCGTTCATTATCGTGCTCTAGCGTTGTAACGGAAGCACGTTATAAGAGAGAGAAAATTATATAAAATAACATATTTTTTAAATGATATCTATACATGAATGACATATATTTATTTTTATTTTTTGACATATTTTTATAAATTTAAACAAAATACTATATTAAATGACAAATAATATTTCTTAAATGATATAAAAAATAGAAAGAAACATAGATATGACTCATCAATTCAAAAATTTCTTAAATAACATTTAAAAAATTGAAAGAAATCATGATCAATCACAAACATAATACAATTTGCATGTGAAAAGTACGTGTCTAAATAAATTTAAACTTCTGTACGTTAAAAAATATAAAAAAGATGTATAAAATAAAAATAATTTGATCGGAGGGCTGATATTCAGTTCGATTTTCATTTTTTAACCAAAATTATTAGCGGATCTGATAGGCCCATGTGTCAATGGCCCTTGACTAATCTAATATTGGCCCACAAAGACTTGGGACTAATCCCACACATGGCTCGAAAAGAAAGCCCGGACTCGGACCCCCTTCCGGGGACGATCCGATGCTGAAAACAACAGGGCCTGAGGCCTGACCATAAACCGGTCCGAGGTGAAAACAACAGGGCCCGAGGCCCGACTATAAACTGGTCCAAGGCTGAAAACAATAGGGCCCGAGGCCCGACTCCTTCACGGGACCAGCCCAAAATCGAGAGCGACCAGGCTTCCGGCCCAGCGACTCAGCAACCTGGCGAGGCCCAAGTAAGGCCTCGCCCATTCAAGCCCAAACCGGTTGCGGAACCTAATTGGGCCAAGTCCGACAGGATCCGACCCCAAGTTCGGGTTCTCGTCACCGCTGTCTATGCGGATATCGCCACCGTCTGTGCTGATGTCACCGTTTCTATGCGAACTCCCCTAACCGCTCTGACAACGCGTATTAGTGGTTAGAGGGACGACCTATTTAAGGCAAACAGTTTCTTGAATTCCGGGTCGCACAATTTTCTAAGCAAGGTATTACAGAGGATAGAGCACTAATACCTTCACAACTTCCCACTTTACTCAACCTCGGCCCGTCGACTCGAGACGAGACGAGCCCAGAATCACTCTCTAACTCACCATACGACCTACTCCCCCAGAATAGGACGTATCAGGATCAGGACATCTACGTGCTTAATATAAGAATAGAGATAAATGAATGAATCATCGTTTATAAATTTGTAGAGAAATTGGTTTGAACTTTGCGCTAGTTGACAATTAAGCGTTAATTAAGCATTATTACGGTTGAATTGACCTAATGGTGTGTAAAAAGTAAAATAATCTCACGGTATTGGTCTATTGGACCACATAGATAATGAAGAAATAATGTAATGTAATGAAATGTATCTATGTATACACTCTGACTGGCACCTTGTCTAGGAAAGATTAGAAATGGAATTCTAAAACATAGTACCTACACTACAGTGATTTTATATCTGTATGTACTTCTCGGTTGAAGGGCAGGGAAGGAGGGGAAGGTCCGTCAGGTCGCAATTCCAAGGTCAGATTTTTAGTATTTTTCTTTCTTGTTTTTGTTCTTCTAGATGTTCACACGTGCACACGTGCACCATTGTACGGACATTCACGGGACCCGGGATTACCCCGTGCTTTCCGCTTTTTGCAAAGGATGATACTTTGATTATTTTTCATTTATTTGGGATTCGTAAAAATAAAGTGTTAAGAAATTCTTGTATTACTTCAAATTTGTTTTTGATAGAAGGTATCAACAGAGCTAGTTTTACTTCCTCAAGTGCGTCATCAATTGAGACAATGAAAAAATATATGACTGGTCCGCTGCATGAGGCTAAACCAGCTCTGTCCACTATAATTAAACGCATGATTATGCATGTATGCAGTACAGACAACATAAATCATCTTGGCATGATGTCTAAGTGCAGCTAAATTATACAGGAATTGAATATCGAAATTATTAATTATTATGATATTTTTGTTATTATAAACAGCGTTATTCTCTCAAAAGGGGTGACAACTTTCTTTTAGGTTAATGTTTCAAAAAAAAATAAAATCTAAATTGCAAATTCTAACTGTCAATTTTACTATCATTCATCGTGACTGTTTAATTCTCGTTAACTTCGTATGTGTTTTTTAGTTCATTTCGAACTGTTTTTTATTAAAAGACTCCTATACACTTTAATATATTTTTTAGATGTTATTTTTGAAAATTAATAAGATACAAAACTCATATCACACTGCACTAAGCTCACAATATATTTATTATTTGTCTTTCTGGTAGGGCTGAGATTGTTTTATTTTATTTATTTATTTTCAATTTTTTTTTTTGATGGAAAGCTCGTAGGTAATTTTATTAATTTAAAGAGTTACAAACTAGCTGTTACATAAGATGAGACAATAAGTGTCTTAAAAAACATTCAGCTGTAATACAAACTAAAAGCGCACAGGGATACGTGCATCCTGTGGATGCAAATTTGGTCATCCTTGCTTGATGAAAATGATAGGAGCCTAGTGATGGGTTCCTCTGTGCGCATAGTTGTCCTGCTGACAGACTTCATTGTAGAAGACACTGAATCAAACCAGACTGGAAACTAAATCAATCGGGCCAGAACAATCACCACTCAAGAAGTCCTAATGGAGACACTGAATCAAACCGGACCAGAAACTGAATGAACTGGATCGGGATAGTCACCACTCAGAAGTCCCAGTGAAGAGCCACCAGTGTGAGAGGTAGAAAAGAGAGAGAAAAGAGAAAGAGAAAAAAAACAGCACATAACAAACCTCAACACAAACAACCAAAACAAACAATAACATATAAAGTAAGTAACTATATGTACAATTTATTTCACTCACTCTTCCATTACTAAAGAGAAAGCTGAGATTGTTTTAGAATTAGAATCCTAAAAGTGAAGCTTGAAACCCCTATCGACAAGGAATAAATACGCATGTTAGCCTTGTAATAATGTGCGTCCTTAAAGGCTTAAAGCAGCACACAAGCAAGTCTGAGGCTTTGAGGCAAAATCTGATCAAACACAAAATGTATTGCTCGCAAAAAAAAAAAAAGACAAGCAAGGAATATAACCCAAGCCCAGGAAAAATACAACAAATGGGAAGTTCATGGCCCAGTTTTTTTTTTCTGATGCAAAGTCTGATCCAACACAAAAGGTATTTCTCACACCTCGGGACAAGCCTTGGAAAATTTTTTATTGATAGAAATTATTAAATTCAGACGTATGGAAATAGAAAGAGTGTCTTGTTTTCAACGAATATAAAAAGATTTGACTCATTGAGTCCGATCCAAATATATGGATCTGACTCAGTGGTCCAGATCCAAATATTATGCTTTTTTGGATCATCTGTGGATCAGAGCTTGATTCTTTTCTAATCGGACGGTCTGGATCCAAACTAAAAAAGAAGAAAAAACACATGGATCTGAATCATTGAATCCGATCCATAATATTTGGATCAGACTCAATAACCAGATCTTTCTATATTTGTTGAAAATAAAGTACTCTTTCTATTTCTGTACGTCTTATTTAATAATTTTTACGGATAAAAAAATTCCAGCCTTCTGTCGGTGGAGGCCCAAAGATTCAGATTAACTTAATAATTTTGATAAGAAATAATCATAAAATTATAATTTTTATAATTATAAATCCGATATTTAGAAGATGGTATAATCTGAGTAAAGCTAGATTGTGTCATGCTCATCAAGGGAGCTCGGTAAACATAACTCCAAAATTTATTAGATTGGCTTCAAACGACAAATTTAAACTGTTGAAATCAATCCACTTTATGAGTAATGTATGTACATGCAAAATTTTAAATATTTTTAAATTTATTTAGTATAAATTCTAGTTTTTTTTTGAAGTTTTATAAGTTAATTTAATATATTCAATTTTTTTTTATCATTTTTTGACATATGTGAACTCTGATATTTTCAATTTTCATCCTCTGTAAACTGTAAAGAAAAACACTGAACTTATTGTACCTATCTCAATTAAGAAAGAAGTCAATCATTTTCAGATTAAAAAATAATAACGGTATTAACGATCCAAGGTGTTTCCAATTTTATGTATATCCCTCAAAAGTTTCAATATTACATATTTATTCCCCAAAATCAGTAATTACATATTTATCCTTGAAAATTGTAGAAACTCACATATTTGTCCAATCTAACTCTATAACATATCAAATATCTCAAAAAATAATTAAATAATATTTTTTTAAACTTTAAAATTAATTTTATAATATTAATTAATAATATATTGACCATTATGCCCCTTCGTTTCCGTCTTTTTAGTCCGCCTGATTCTCTTCTCTCTAAGACGTCAAACCTCCTGCCTCTTTCTCCAAACGAAGATAGAAAAATTAAAGCAGCGAGGGGCGACAAAAATTTATGAGAGGGGAGGCGACGAGGGAAGACGGGGAGAAATATGTGATTTGGCATGTTTGGAGAGAGAGAGGCAGGAGGTTTGGCGCCTTAAAGAGAAAAGAAAACTAGACAGACTAAAGAGATAGAAACGAAGGGCATAATGGTCAACATATTCTTAATTAATATTGTAAAATAAATTTTAAAGTTTAAAAAAATATTATTTAATTATTTTTGGAGATATTTGATATGTTACAGAGTTAGATTGGACAAATATATGAGTTTGTACAATTTTCAAGGATAAATATGTAATTATTGATTTTGTAGGAATAAATACGTAATATTGAAACTTTTGAGGATATACATGAAATCCCCCTATTTTAAATGGTCAAGAACAGTTTATTCTAATCAGGACTTGATAGTAACATTGCATGGCGTATTGGCGTGCCATGCATGTGATTGTTTACATCACAAATAGATAAAACTACATGCATAAAGTAATGTGGTATAGAAACAATAAATCTCTATCTTTATTTTAAAAAATAGTTAAATGGCTATACATAAATCTCTATCTTAGAAATAAAAACTTAATATCCATTTTTTCTTTAAAACATCCGATTTGGTAGATGCATAATGTAAAATAATAAAGAGTGGTGTGATAAGAAAATATCCTTTTTTACTCTACTGATATAATTTAATGAGAAATTATTCTTCTATTTTCTATTTTGCATATCTTAGTAAATATTTATGTCTAGTATATAGTGCTTATTAGTTTTTTTTTTCTGAATAATTATAAGAAAATTCCAAGTTATATAAAGCGCTTATTAGGTTTCTGAATAATTATAAAAAGGTTCAGATTATATATTTTGTTGAAGACGTAAATAATATAGACTGTACAGTATTTTTATATTTAATAATGTAAGATATAAATATTTTACAATAAATATTTAAAAAAAAAATGTATATTTGAGATTCAGAAGAGAAAAAACGTAAGAGCATCTACATCCCTGGTATTATTAGAGTTTCTAATATAATGTGGCAGTTTCTAATTCAATTTCAGAAATGTGAGAGAGTTTCTTATTTAGAAACTATGTAGTAAAGTATATTATTAAGAAACTGTTTATAAACTCCATGCTGACTAAATGATTGGCTCAAATTATTTCTCCTTTTTAATTTGTTGCTGACGTGGCTTAATAAAAACTCTAAAATTAATTTTAGGAATGTGAGAGTTAGAAACTTTGGAGATCTTAATTTCTAAAAAGTGGTTAACAGTTAATTAGAAACTCATTTGAGTTGCGGGGATGTAGATGCTCGATAACTACAGTAAAATTTGAATAATGGGTATAATTACAAATTGAAATTTCGTCGTGCGAAGAAGTGCTCACATCATCACATGCATACTTTGAATTATAAAGCGCAAATCTTAATTTAAAAAGTGAAGGAGAAGTTATAATAATGGATTTAGATGAAACCCCTAATTAATCAATATCCTGTCTGTTTCTTTCTGAACAAAACAATTGTCGCTTCTTAAGTTAAACAAATCAAATTAAATGAAAACCGGCGGGTTCTCTGATTCTCTCTCACTCTCTGTCTGTCGACCCTTTTAATGGCTTCCCTTCATCAATCTCTTCGATCCAAAAATGAAAAACCTCTCTCACACCCACTTTTGCATTTAACTCCCTCTTCATCTTTTTCCCTCCTAATCATGCCCCGCTCCCCGTGCTAAGATCGAATTCGCATCTCCTGAGAAAGCTCAACCGTTCAAATCCTTTCGGCGTGAATCTCAAAGCACAATTATACTGGTCCCCTTGCTAGGATCCCACCTACGGTACCAACCTCAAAAAATAACACCGCCATGAAGAGAGCCAAGAGCAGCGATTCCCTCGCCTCCCGGCGGTGGCGCCCGGCGAAGCTCTTGCTAATCGCAGTCGTTCTGTACCTCGTCTTTACCTCTTTCAAGCTCTTTCGGTTCTTCTCTCAAGACGAGGCCTCTCCCCATTCCGTTCACAGTCGCCTAATCCAATACGACCAGTCGGATCAAACCCTCAATGTGGAGCTTGACCAGAACCCGCAATTGTCTGAAAAGGATCCGTTAATCATCCAGGACCCGACCCGACGGCCGGACGGTTACGGGCGCATTACAGGCGAGATCCTGCGTAGGTATGCACGGGCCCGGTCCCGGTCCCGGAGCTGGACCCGTACTGGTAATTTCTCTGAACTGGAGAGGGTAGCACAGGAGGCGTGGGCACTGGGGCACAAGGCGTGGGATGAGGCGGTGAATTACAGTAACAATGGTGAAAGTGGGTGGGTTGCTGACCCGGACCCGGAAAAGATGGATCCGTGCCCGACTTCAGTCGGGTCAAATAAGGGTGGGGATGCAGGGAAGGATGGTGGGAGAGTTGTGCTCTTGCCATGTGGCCTTGCTGTTGGTTCGTCTATCACTATAATAGGTATAAATTTGGATGATTTGTTATGAAGGTTAATGTTAAATTTTGAACCTATGCATGCATCAGCTTAATTAGTGTTAACTATTTTTAATTTTTGAATTTTCCTAAATTGGGTTGGTATTGACGATGTGAAAACTTGTTTTCTAAGATGTGTTCTTTCTATGAACATTTAATGGTACATTGAACCAAAAAGTTGTACAGTGTCAGGGAATGATATACTGGTGGTATTTTAAATATCCTTGGAGAAACATAGGAAAGGGCTCCTTGCTATGCAGCCAAAAGCATTTTGCTTTCTGAATAATTGGTAAAATAAAATATTAAGTTGAGTGAGAACTAGGCACATATGGTGTGTTGCTCAAGACATTGTAACATAAGGTTTATGCTTTTAGTTACTATCATTTAGCGCATTTGCGAGTCAGCTAGTATTTCAGATTTTTGCATCAAGGACGACATGTTTTTAAAGTTCCTAACAAATAAGACCCAGGTGTTAGTTAAACGGAATTGAAAATGCATAGTTTTACTGAATTCTGGCAATATCACCTCTTCTACTGATATAGTAGATCTTTTCTTTTCCTATAAAGTTATGCAAACTGAGACAAAAATTTAACATCTTGAAATATTAACTAACTATTGCCTTTAAATTTCCATTTTAGGATCACAAACTTAAAAGCAATTTAGCCATTTTCAAGGGGTCACATACACCTGGATACAAAAATATATATATTAATATCTTTCATAAATGATAAAAATGTGGAACTATTGTTTTTTACAGGGACCCCGCACGATGCACATGAGGACTTTGTACCGCAGCTAGCAAAGATACGGGACGGCAATGGCACAGTTATGGTTTCACAGTTCATCGTGGAGTTCCTGGGACTCAAAGCTGTAGATGGTGAGGAGCCCCCCAAAATATTCCACCTTAACCCGAGGCTAAAAGGAGACTGGAGTGAGAAACCAATACTCGAGCATAATACCTGCTACCGGATGTCTTGGGGCAAGGCCATGCGCTGTGATGGTCTTTCATCAAGGGATACTGACGAGACTGGTACGAACTCAACTTGTTGTACATGGTACTTATACTGGTAATTAAATTATGAGAATGTGGGTTGCTGGTATGTATATACACATACATTCAATGTCTGGCAGTACCAACCATTTGTTTGAATACCAATGTTGGAAGACACTTAGGAGGCTGATACATGAAGGATTCATGGACCTGGTTTGAAGTGCTGGTTTGGTATGGGGTATGTTTGGTTTGAGAAGGTGCAATTATGTATCAGTGATTGGTATAATACAGTACCAACCTGTTGGTGCTGTTTTCCTTTGGAATTGGTACCTGTATTAACTTGTTGGTACATATTTGAAAATGCTTGATAAACAAAAGTTAAGTTTTGTACCAGAACTTGGTATGCCTTTATATGGTTTTGTACCAGAACTTGGTACTGTTATAATCTTTTGCTTGAACTCATAATGTTTTCATCATGTAGTTGATGGTTTCCCAAAGTGCGAGAGATGGGTGCAGGGGGGAGGTGCTGATGACTCCGACGAATCAAAAACCACGTCTTGGCTAAACAGATTCATAGGCCGTGCAAAGAAGCCCAAAATGACGTGGCCTTTCCCTTTTTCTGAGGGAAGATTGTTTGTCCTGACTATCCAAGCAGGTGTCGAGGGTTACCACATCAATATAGGCGGGCGCCACATTTCCTCGTTCCCATATCGGACAGTACGTATTGGTCCCCGAAACTTTTTGCTATTTGGAAACAGTACCTGACTTTTGAAGCTCCCGCTAATAATGAGTAATTACAAGTGAGGCTATGGTACTATTCATAGCGCAGATTGGTCCATACGACGGATCAATCTTTTTATTGTCAACGTCCAAATAGTTGATCTAAAGCGTTCAACATTATTTCCATATGAAAATGTACTTGCAGACTACATTTTACATTTTCTTTGAATTTTTTTTACTATTTTTTTAGATAGGTAGAAATCACTACTTTTGAATGGTCTACAATTTTTAGATTAAGTGATTTTCTACCTATCCAATTAAAATAGTAAAAAAATTCTAAAAATTGTAAAATTTGATCTCCAAGTATATTTTCATATGGAGATCATGTTGAATGGTTCTGATCGATTGTCTGGACTTTGAAAATGGAGATATTGATCAATAGTACGGACCAATGTGCGCTATGCATAGTACCCATAGCCTCACTTGAGTAATTCACAATAGCATCATGCTATTTGCAAAATTTGAAATTGCAGTTATTCAAGACCACCAAGGTCCACATTGCACTACTTCCCGGCTAAATTTGTTACTCATTTATTTATATTTTCCAGGGATTCACATTAGAAGATGCTACCGGTCTAGCGATAAAAGGAGATGTTGATGTCCACTCTGTATATGCAACATCTCTGCCCCGAACCCACCCAAGCTTCTCTCCTCAGCAAGTGCTGGAGATGACTGACAAGTGGCGGGCCCGCCCCCTGCTAAAGGGGCCCGCCCAGTTGTTTATCGGCATTCTCTCAGCCACCAACCATTTTGCAGAGCGCATGGCCATCAGGAAAACATGGATGCAATACCCTGCCATCCAGCTCGGCCATGCTGTTGCACGTTTCTTTGTTGCTTTGGTAAGATTATCAATTGCTTGTTTAGATTCTCTTGTTTGAGTTGGAGCTGTTTATCAAAATCCTCAGCCTTGCAAAAATTTGTAATTTTTTTTATATCTACTTCAAGTCATCTTTCTTTCTTTAAAAAAAAAAAGAGGTTTCCATTTAAGTCCCCTATCCCCTTTTCCATATCACATTAGGGTTTACACTTTGAACCTTATCTCATACACCGGCACACATCTTCAAATTACATACATCAAGCTCCTCAAAATGTAATTTTTTTATTTTTTTTATTTTCACATATGAAGATTTTTTTTTCCCATTTGCGGGCCTTGTGGCATCAATATAACTTGAAGTAGGACAATTATCATTTATAGTAGTAACAATCTTTTGTTTCTGCTCTCTGATTATGTATTTATTTTTGCCTCTATTTAAATATTATAGAGCCCAAGGAAAGAAGTAAACGCAGCAATGAAGAAAGAGGCGGAGTACTTTGGAGATATTGTGATTCTTCCATTTTTGGACCGTTACGACCTTGTAGTTCTTAAAACTTTCGCTATTTGTGAATATGGAGTGAGTTTTAACTTTCTATGCTCCTTTCATGTATGTTATTGGGCATGCCCAATTAGGCCTCATATAGTAGAGGGATAAAGCGGAGGGATAAGGGAATAACTATTATTTCATGTGCAAATGGTGATAGTAGACTACTGGTAAAATAAATGAGTAATAGTAGACTTCTGGTAAAATAAAATGAGTAACAGTAGACTACTGGTAACTGTACCTGGGCTATAACTTCCTGGTCCCAGCTTGTCCTTTCCAGTGGATCCAGCTTTTGTTCTAGTAGCATAATGCATTTTATTCTGAACGATATTTTACATCGTGTGATTAGGTTCAAAATATAACATCTGACTACATCATGAAATGCGATGATGACACATTTGTTCGGGTGGATGTGGTGCTCAAGGAAATAAGTATCATGGGCCAAAATAAGCCCATTTATATGGGTAACCTCAATCTCCTGCACCGCCCTCTTAGAAGCGGCAAATGGGCTGTCACCTATGAGGTACTCTCAGCACTGATTTTTTCTTCCAACTTATTTTAAGTTCATCCCTTCAGATCTCTAGTAAAGTATCTAGTTGCATTGGCTGTGTTTGTATTCTCTAAACTATAAAATGGTTATTTATTAAGAGGAAGGAACCCTGACAAGGCTGTATGTTCAAATCATATATCTACGGTTATATTTGACATTATGATATTCTTAACTTCTACTTACATGACATTACAAATGCAGGAATGGCCTGAGGAGCTATATCCACCTTATGCAAATGGACCTGGCTACATTATTTCTTTCGACATTGCAAAATACATTGTGTCCCAGCAGACTGATCACAAACTCAGGGTAACTTTACTTTTATTATTTTTTTTATGGTTCATATAGATTGCTTTTTCTTTGGCAAATAACAACAGCTATTATTTTATCATATTTGCAAATGATATCTAACATTCTTATAATTGTGATGAACACCAGGTAGTGTTTAGTTATTTGAAAATTCAATCAATGGTTAAGTGCTTGTGATGATACTCTTCAAGTCTGTTCCTTAAAATACTACTTTTAGCAACAATATACTTGAGGAATTCAATGGTGTTGTGCCCAGCCTTGTAAAATATACTGGGTGTTTGCAAATATGAGAAATGTGGCCAAATTTTTTCTGTACCATTTGAAAATAATAAAATTAAATATGTACCATCGATTTCGGACAACTCAACGGTTAGAGAGCCGGTTTTTCTAAAGATGCTAGTGCAGATTTCAACTGCTCAGTTATTCCGAAATCGATGGTACGGGTGAAATTTTGTTACTCTTTTATGCTACTGATAAAAAAATGGGGAAATGTGGCGCCATTTGGTAACAATGAAGAGTAAATGTAAAAAGATGCTTCAAGTACCCGTTACGATTTTATTTACGGCCAACCTATATAAGTTTGTTAATGTAAATACAGTTGTTCAAGATGGAAGACGTAAGCATGGGGATGTGGGTCGAAGAATTTAATTCAACATCGGTTCCAGTCGAGTACCTGCACAGCTGGAAATTTTGCCAGTATGGTTGTGTTGAAAACTACTACACGGCACACTACCAATCTCCCAGACAGATGCTCTGCCTTTACGACAACCTAATGCAGGGACGGCCGCAGTGCTGCAGTTACAGATGATCTTCACCCACACATTGGCTGACTTAGGGATTTTTTTAGTTTTTTTCATAGAGAAATTTTCAAGTTTATCCCTAGTATTCATATAGAAATTCTCAAATTCATTCCATTTGTTCTATGGGACGGAAACATGAGTGTATAAATGCAAATATGCAGTGCTATATTTTTGTTTCAGTTCCAATTCTCGTCTCTTAAAGGGAAATGTCAACAGCGCATCTGCCCTTTGATGTTATGAAAATATGAAATGTTCATTTGTTTTGAACTTCTCCTACAAAATGCGTTTTCTTTACTTCGTTCGCTTCTCTAATTCTGTAGAGTAATAAAATGTTGTTGCAAACCCTTGTTCTCTTGTCTACAATTCATCCTCTATAATAAAAACTTGTAGCAAAAACCCGCATGGTGTTTTTAATTAACTAATTGGGTGAGAATGGAGATTTGAAGAAACTATGACTTTTTTAACTAATAAGAATTGCTTGTTCCATAAAAATAAGAAATAATCTAAAATTTGCTATAATTAAAAAGTTAAATTGATTTAAAATAAATTAACTTTGTGTGACAAACAAATTTTCTGTTTGCTAAGCTTTATAAATTTTGATAGAAAAGTCAATAAATTGGATAAACTTGTGAGTTTTTTATAATTTAGAAGGGTAAATATGATATTATAAATTTTAGAGGGGAAAGTACGTAATTTTGAAAATTTGAGAGTACATATACAATCGCCCCCTAAATTAAATATAATCGACAACCGTAGTGGAAAAAAAAATATTAGAGGGCGAGCCGGACCTCTTTTTTGTGGAATGAACTCTGCTGCTTTTCTGATTCCAACCATTCAAATTCGTTGAGATTTGTGCATGAAAAAGTTTCTTTATCGAGATACATAAATGAAATTTTTTGAACAATTGAGATCTGAAAAGCAAGATCTTATTTTTCTCTGAAAAAAGCAGCAGAGTCGGATTTTTTGTTCCATATGTCCCACAAGTATTTTGGAAGAAGACCCCTTCAATAGTCAAAAACTCGAATGGCATTGGGAGAAGGAATATCTCTGTTTGATGCTCATGCCAGCAAAATGTGGGCCAATGAAAGTTGTCATTCTAGTTTTTATATTTTTGGCATTTAATTGATATTTTAAATGTTTTTTATTTTTAATTACAAATCATGTATGTTTATTACTTGCTCCAGTCTCCTTGATACAATAATTCAACTTTAATAGAAAATCGTGGCTCTTCTACATATAGACTGCTATCATACAAATAAAACACAACCATTATTGCTATCAAAATAAATAAAAATGATACTGCCATCACTACATGACAACTCTACACAACAATCTATAAAAACGATTTTTTAATTTTAAAAATTTAACAACTAGCTATGTAAAAAAAATGTCACCTATTCCCTTATCTTTGCAAGGATTGATTTTTTTGTTCCATAGTTCTTATCAGATCCACATTTGATTATGTCACCTATACGGACTGGGTTCATTACCTTTTTTTAAAGATTATACTCTTTCCAATTAAAAAAATATAATTTGGGGATTAAGATTTTAATGGAGTAGTTTTGGCTTCCTGCAGCGCACAACCCATATGCAGCGCAATTTTCAGGGGTGGATCCAGGATTTTCATCGGGGGAGGCAAAAAATATATCGAATCGGGTTTAAATACCTAATCGGGTTTAAATTCATTAACCAATTAGGTACTCGATAAAAAAACAATGCTTTAACTTATACTTTCCAATGCTTTAACTTGTAATTTCTGATGCTTTGACTTATAATTCTAATTACCAATCAAAATTCAACAAATTTATTTCAATTTTAATCCTAAATTTAACTCGAATTACAAATCAAACGTCCAGAGGGGGGCAAAAAAAATTTCAGGGAGGGGGGGGGCAAAGTCGGTCGGAACCGATAAATCTCCATTAAAACTCAAAATCCAGGGGGGCAGCTGCCCCCCCTTCCTGGATACACCTGGGTCCGCCCCTGGCAGTTTTGACTCTATAGTCTGTGCGCTGCATGATATTAAAACTGATCTGTTAAAATCTTTGCCCAAAAAGAGGTGGTGGTTTGACAATCTCAAATTAAGAAACTCTTAATTATTGGATTAGTGGACCACCCTTCTTTACCTTTTATAAACCTTTTGATTACAAGGTCTTAATCCATCATCCATCCATACCTCCTTTCAACGCTAAATTCATGTTCCACCACCACACAAATCCAATGGATCACCTCTTCAAAAAAGCATCAGGCTTATTCCACCATGGCGACGACGATGACAATACAAACACTCACGAAACACCCGATGCCAATGCCGATACAGAGACTTCTCACAATGCAGAGTTTTACTTAGCAAGGTCTGATCAAATAGAAGAGCCGGAACATGCGGCGAGGGGTGACTGTGCATCACTCAAAGATGTAATTCATGGACCCGAGGACCCGACTCCATATCTCGACCCGTTAGACGACAACTTTCGGCATGAGATCATAAAGTATGGGGAGTTTATTCAGGGGACATATGATTCTTTCGACTACAACACCTTCTCGGATTATTGCGGAAGTTGTCTGTACAGCATTGATCGGATGTTTGAGCAGGTCGGACTTACAAGGTTAGAAAGAAAGAAAAAATTATAAAGATTTGATTTGTTTGGTTAATAATCGATCAATATGAAATTATGAATTGATGCAGATTTGGCTAGATGATCAATATAACATCCTCTACACATTTTCTTAATTTCTCTGTTTCTCTGTTTTATTTGGTAATTAATGCAGATTTTTATGATTATGATTTTCCGAAGAGAAATGAAAGATATGTTGAATTCTGAATCGGATTTAGTATTTCAAAAAAAGAAGAAGCAAACAGAGACTGAGAGCTATCCGTTTAAAAAGAATTAAATTCCTGCTTTGTATGGGAGATGTAAATTCGAAAGTTTGAGGGGCATATAAAGAATTAGGTGGGTCATTTGTTTCTTGTGTCCTCCTAAACTTTTGTTAAATTGCATAATTACCCTTACCTCACTACATATCCTGTATTAATTTCCCTTGCAAACTTTTGTGTTGGGTTGTAAAAATAATCATTCCTTAACTACTTGATTCTTCATTATGCATCCCTCTTTCAGACATTTTTAATTTCCATTTATTCCCTTTTTATTCTCCCATTAAAGGGGTTCCCTCCTCCTCACCCAATCAACTCCTTGAATTTTTAGCATTATTTTCTTTTTATAGTTTTTTTGGGGTGATGGTGACTGGTAAGGATAATCAAGGACGAAGTAAAAAAATTGAAACAAGGGGAGGGCTGTATAGGAACTTAAGATGTACATAGTATGATTTTATGTATTTAAGAAAAATACAAGGTCCAACAGAAAAATGTAACTTCTTTAATTTATGATAGGATCTGGCCCCTTTTGTCTCTCACTCTCTCTGCCCCTGAGAATAATGGTATTTTGTAATTCTTATTTTAAATAACATATATACAGAGTGTGGCTAATATCAAAACGTTTGCACCAAGGTTCTCGTGCAACGAAGTCGTTTTCGGATTTTCAAAGTCCAAACGGTCGATCTAATCCGTTAGATGTGATCTTTATATTAAAATATACTTGGAGACCAAATTTTACATTTTTTGGAATTTTTTTACTATTTATTAAGCCACTTTAAAAATTGCTGATCACATGGTTCAGAATTTGGTTGCACTGTTTTTACTGTTCACCCGGATCAGCAATTTTCAAAGTGGCTTAATAAATAGTAAAAAAATTCCAAAAAATGTAAAATTCGGTCTCTAAGCAGATTTTAATATAGATTGAACATCTAACGATTTGGATCGACTGTTTGGGCTTGAAAATCCAAAAACAACTTGGTTGCACGATGACTTTGGTGCAAACATTTTGATTATTAGCCAATCTCTCTCTCTCTCTATATATATATATATATTCTAGTATGGTCAAAGTAATATGCCCGTTAGCATATGGACATTTTCGAGGATTTGAAGTTGGGAATGGCGGACATGACAATTTCAAATCTAGAACTTTTTTAAAATTTCTAAAAAAGCTCTCATATTTTTAGTTTTCTTTCCTCTTTCAAAATTGATTTTTTTCTAAATCTTTTTGAGTGTTAGGTATCTTATTCTGAAAACAGTGAAAGTAGAGAGATTTTATATTTTCCAACAAAGGTGCCAAATACCAAATAAATAGAAAAATAAAGTAAAAGACGATAAAAAAAGAAGCTACAAGACTTTATTCCTATAATTTTATTTACACAATTTTCTTCCACAATCCACATCTGAGTTACTGGCAACTCACTATATGTCTATAATCTGAACCAAAAAAAAACCTGACATCCAAATTAACTCGTATATAGATCGGTCCAAAATCCAATGAAACCGATCGTAAGTATGAAAAGTCTCTCTTTTCTGAACTGGCACGATCCAATTCCTCCGATTCATCCCGATTAGTAATGATTATTTGTAACTAACATATACAACAAACTTTCAGAAATAATTACATCATGACCAAATATCTGTACGCCATGTCGCGTGCGCGGTTGCCACGCTGGCTGGAGAAATCGTGGCATCCAAATGCATGGAACTATGACTCCAACTGGATTGGATACATGGCAGTGAGTAATGATGAGGAGACAGCAAGGATTGGCATCCGTGACATAGTCGTGCCTTGGCGTGGGACCGCCATGGCAGGTGAGTGGCTCAAGGACTTTGAGTTTCTTCTTCAACATATCGGGCCCGAGGAAGACGATGACATTAAGGTATTGTATGAACATACCAGTAGGTGAATTTTCAACACAAATTCTGCAAAATTTTGAATAAAAATTATCTTAATGATTTGATAAAAAAAAAAATACTTGAATTAGGTTGAGCACGGTTTCTACAGTCTCTACTCATCAAAAAGTGATGATACCAAGTATAACCAGACAAGTGCTCAGGACCAATTTCTCGCAGAGCTGAGGCGGCTGGTCAACTATTTTAGGGAGCGAGGCGAGCAGGTCTCTGTGACAACTACTGGACACAGCCTTGGGGCAGCCTTGGCTTATCTGGCGGCTTATGATGCTGTACAGGAATTCCCTGACTTACCAGTGACTATTATCACCTTCGGGGGCCCACGTGTCGGTAACAACAAGTTCTGCGATGCGCTGGAGCAGAGAAAAGTTAAGGTATAAATATAATTCTGCTAGATTTTTTTTTTTTTTTTTCAAAATAAAGTGTAATACTAGAAAGTTAAATAACATGTTGGGATCAATCAAATATTAAGTTCTGAATATGTATCATTGCTGAAGTACCACATGTCCCAATTTTGCACTGAAATTGTTAGGTGTTATACTTTCATGAAGTAAACATCCAATAACTAATTAGTAAAATTTGGGAGCAATTTACACATGAAACTGCTCCACATGATATATAAGTCGAACCCATGAAATTTATGCATACTCTCTAACAAATATGATTCTTCTATCCAAAATTTATGTAATGCTAAATTATCTTCTATGACACCTTGCCTACGGTTAATATATCAAATAAAGAATATTTTCTCGACAGGCAATCCGTGTGGTGGTCAAGCATGACTTCATACCACGCATGCCTGGAATTGTGTTCAACAAAGAATTAGAGAAGGTAGAAGAGGTTGCCGACTCATGGCACTGGTTGTACACACATTACGGTCATGTGCTAGAAATCGATGTAGAATCCTCACCATACCTGAACCACAAACGAGATAATTCAGGCTTCCACAACCTGGAATTGCACCTGCACCTGATTGATGGACATCTCAATAGCAAAGAAATGACGAAATTTCGGGAAGTTGCAAAAAGAGATGTGGCACTTGTCAATAAGTCATGTGGGATGCTGAAGGAAGAGACGTTGGTGCCGTCATGCTGGTACCAGCAAGCATTTAAGGGTCTGGTACGTAATCAGTACGGTAGATGGGTTATACCTCAGAGGGACCCGAAGGATATACCACCTCCTCCTGACATGGTGATGCCTCTATCTGTGTTTGAGTAACTCAAGCCCAGTTTAATGGAAGTATATAATTGTGAAGAATGTTGGTTTGGTGGTATCTGGAATTCTTTCTTTTTTTGCCGTAGGTATATCCTGGTACTGTGGTACAGTATAATATCTGCTGTTGCAATTCTTGATTTGTAGAAAGATTTTATTGATTCTTGTCATTTCGGAGTTTATGGTGTTCCATTATGAACATTGTTTTTATTTTCAAATATTGCTGGGAACTCATGCATGTAAATTCATTTGGAGTTTGTTTTGAGTGAATTAGAATTTGTACAATTAAGATACACAATTTCTGGATTGATTTTGATACATTCACATAATTTTGTACAATGAAGGTGAATTTACAGTTTGCAGTACATAATTAAAGTTTCTCTTTGTTATATTCAGTATCCAGGGCTCCGATCTCTCTTACAACATTGAATTTTCTTCTTTTTTCTTTCCAATTTTTATTTAAAAAAAAAAAGGAGAAAAAGCTCAGAATCCAGTTTTTTCAAATAAAAGAGGGAGAGAGCCTAGGAATTTTTTGGTTGAATTATACATACTCTCCAAATACAATTATATGAATTTGAATTAATACAATAAAAACTTTTTTAAGTTCATATAAGTGAAACTTTTAACATTGAAAATGCATTGTTTAAGTATTTAGGAATTTACAGTATAATTTATGTGGAAAATAATGGCATCCTTATAAAAAAGAAACTAGGAAAATAATGGTATGAATTCATATTACCTAAGGTAACTCAAATTTTAAATTTAGATCCAGACCGTCCAATCTGCTTTGGCACAGATATTAAAGGGGATCAACGCTTTCCACCTCGGGCTGGATTGGCCCGGATTATGAACGGAGGGTCCGGATCAAAACTCAAAATTTGAGTTACCTCACAGGATCCGGACTCTTCATGGTATGGGCTCTACACACTATAAATATGAACTATTGAACTAAACTTGGAAGTATAATCCTCTCCATACCTAAAGCAATTGCAGGAACGCAAGGATTTCACAACCTAGAAATGTACCTCCGCCTGGTTGACGGCTACATCAGCAGCAATGAGTCGACAAAATTTCGAGAAGATGCAAGGAGAGATGTTACATTGGTCAACAAGTGGTATGGAATGTTGAAAAAGGAGACACTGGTACCATCATGCTGGTACCAGCCGACATTTAAGGGGCTGGTACGCAACAAGTTTGGCATAGTTGTATAATATATGCACCGTATTTTAATTGGTGTAGCCTTTCTAGTTTTGTACGTCTTTTTTTTATTACTAATGTATTATTGTCCTGCTGCGGGACTTCTGTAAATGAAGGTTATATTTTTTTTTTCTAATGAAAACATTTAATGTTCGTAGTGATGTGCAACATGAGATCATGTACTGCAAAAATCCAATTGACGTTATAGTTTCTACATACATGCGAATATCTATTGCTAGATATCCAAATGCAGAAAAATGAGGATGTTTTTTTTGCTATTAAACTAAGAATATTTAATACTTCAATGATCTTTTTTTACCCTTTTTAATGAGGAAATTCATGTTGGCATTGTTTGACGGGATCGACTAACTATCCCCCGGCTCCTATCCCCCATTCATCCCCCGGTCAATAACTGTTTTTGTTGACCGCTAATTAAGAGGGGACCATAAATTTCAGCTCTAAAAGACAAAACAAAACGCGTCATTATCGCAGCGAGTGCAAGTTTTCATATATAATACATAAGTATTCATATATAATATATCAAGTATTCATATCTAAGATATCAAGTATTTAAAAAAGAAAAACTGAACATATCACTCACCCATCTTTTACACGTTTTTAGAGGTAGTTTTTTTTCTCCATTCACTCTAACCAATATTTTTGACAATCTATGAGAAATTTTGCAAATCTAAAACTACGAACATTTTCTACACAATTTTCTCTTTTAAATGAGATCCATGATGACATATTTTCGAGTTGTCCGTTGCACAAGTATTCATACCTTGTCATTCTTCATACCTAATCAAGTAAGTATTCATACCTTATCAGTATTTCACAAATAAAAAACTGGATACATCATTCACTCATTTTTTACCGATTGAAATTTCATTACCACTCATTTTCCAAAATACTTAATATCTTAGGTATGAATACTTGTTCGACGAGGTATGAATACTTGATCGACATGGTATGAATACTTGCATGACGAGATATAAATAATTTTATGAGGTACGAATACTTGCACGACGGATAACTCAAAAGTACTTCATCATGGATCTCATTTGAAAGAGAAAATTGCGTAGAAGACGTTTGTGATTTTAGATTCGCAAAATTCTTCATAGATTATCAGAAATATTGGTTAGAGTGAACGGAGAAAAAAAAACCACCTCTAAAAATGTGTAAAAGATGGGTGAGTGATGTGTCCAGTTTTTTTAAAATACTTGATATCTTAGGTATGAATACTTAGTGTATTATATATGAATACTTGATGTATTATATATGAATACTTGTACACGTCAGTTGTAAAAAATTCAAGTAATGATTGATACGTGTTTTCTTTTATTTTTTTGTACTTGAAGTTGTAGCCCCCTAGATAATTAATGATTGGGAGATGAATGGAGAATAGGAGCTAGGGGAAAAAAATCTTTATTCTAATTTTTTAAGCAATAACTCACTAAATACATTAAAATCAAAAGTTTATTTCACCAATCATTAATTTTTTTAAGCAATAACGTCTCATATAATGTCTGGTCATTTCAGATAAACAATCAATTGAGCTTAAAAATATTCAAATTCAAGAAAAAACAGCTTGAAGATCTAAGTACCGCAAAATGGAGTTACAAATTTGACCATGTATTAGCAAAATCCAACCAAACTAAAATCTGTATCTTCATAACCAGACCATTACACCTGTGCTAACTAAAAAAAAAATGAAAAATAAAAATAAAAAGTAATAACTAAGTACTTTCTTGTTCTCGTCTACATTAGGTATTCAAATAAAGGTTGCAGGATAATTATACTCCAAAACTGCCATAGATGAATTAACCAAACCACACTATCTCTATTTACAGTACACTAAACAAAAAAACATACCATGCATGCTCCTACAAAAAGCTGCTAAAATGTTATTTCTACAGTCATACTAAAATGTCCCTAAAACAATATTTATACTACTTGTCAAATACAGAGGATTAGTCCGATTATGAACAGTTAACCAAACCCCAAAATTAGATTGTCTGCAGCATAACGGCTACCTACTCCTATAACCTGCACCATTAAAGCAAAAAATGAAATTAAATTGAGAAAATGAGAGCATATTGATAATTTCATGTTTGGTCCGAGAACTTCTATACTGTTCAAATTATGAAATATTCAGAACAGATTTGAACAAGGAAGAAGCTCAAAGACCTGATTTGAATAAGAGGAGGGTTCCAATCCCTTCATTTTTTGTGCCTCTATCATGCCTTCACTATTTAATTTTCTAATAACAAATTTTTTAAAACTTATAATGCCAAAATAAAACCGTTAGATGTGATCTATATTTTTCTCTCTAAAGCACATAAAAAATTATCACGTTTCGGTTTTGTTTTTATATGAATCAATAAGTTTGAAAAATCAACATCCAAAATTTATCCATATCAATGTATTTTTTGCAAGTTCTTGATGCCGATCAAAACAAAGTCGAAATGTCATAATCTTTTATATGTGCGTAGAGAAAATGACATAATTCAAATCTAACGGTTTTATTGTGACATTTTAGTTTTAAATTTTAAATTATTAACTTTTAAAAAATAGAGGCATAATGGAGCCATTTGAACCCTCCTCTTTGAACAAACACTAGATTAAGTGAAAATATAGCACAAACCAGATTATAAATCAATTCCTCGACCACCTAGTAATGCAAATGAGAAGAGCCCAAAAAAGAGGACAAATAACACCACAAAGAAAAGATCCTGTCTATCACAGCTACCAATTCACCCCTGTTATCTGCTCTCAAGCTCTTGAGCTGTCATGAAATCAAACCTAATATATTCTTAAAGAGATCTTACTTTTATTTTAATAAAATAAATGACTCAAATAATTTCTGTCTGAGGTGCATTTCCAATTGTTGTTGTATTGGGTTAGAAATGGGTTCATTTCTCTCTAATCCAAATTTAAAACCCTCATTTCTATAAAATTATAAAATCATCTGCTTCAATTGGGATTGCTAGTCAAACAAAGAAGATCCCCATGATTTTATAGAGATGAAAAAAAAACAAGGGTAAGACATGGGGTCTGATACGCAAATGAGCTCAATTAAGCCTAAATTTCAATTCAACACAGCATTGGGATCTCAAATATTACTTTTTTGTTTACTGGAACCAGATCCAACACATTGTGATATCCTAAATTTCTGGTGACGTTCAATGTTCACATGCACTTTCACAAAATTTTATTAGGGTACTTGTGTGGGGAATAGTTTTGAGTGCATGATTTTTTCCCTTTTTTCAGGTCGGATTTTCACTATAAGAAATGTAATATAAAGGTTTCAGTACCTTTACTTCGCTTATGTTTGTGATTTTCAGCTGAATCCTCGAAGCTGTCATGCTTCCTCTTCTGGTAGCATTCAGCAAATAATAAGATAATCATGAAAGATGCAAATGTGTATACATAGAACAAAAGAGTATGTGCATACATATAAATAAAGGAGTCTTTGCTACAACCTATCTAATCTTTAAAAGTAGGGAATTAAAGTCCCTGTGATACCCACACTTCCCATTTATTTAAAAAAAAAAAGGAAAATCAGACAAAGCACTTTGGCATCACATACTTGGTCAACTGAATCAATAATAGCAGGGGCGGATCTGCATATATGCTAGGGGGTGCTTAGCCACCCCCTTAGCTTAAATTTTTTAATCATGCATATTGAAATTTAATTGAATTTTTTATTTTTGTAAGTTTTTATATAGTTTAGCTCCTCTCATAAATGCCAAATGTGTTCTTGTAGCCTTGTACCTTGTCATGATGCTTCTTCGAATGGTCACCAGCCAAGTCATGTTGGCTGTTCTTATCCTTCTTTCTCTCTTTATCCTTATCTCTCTCTTTATCTTTACTTCGATCTTTATCTTTATGCCGATGCTTATGCTTTTTGTGCTCCTTGTCTTTTTCTCGGTCCTTGTCCTTATGCCTCTTGTGCTTCTTTTCCTTATCTTTGTCTTTCGAATAGCTCTTTATTTTGCCAGAGATCGTAGGAGTTCCTTTCTCCGACTGCACAAGATATTTTCAAATAAAAACCTAACTGTTAAGTTTTTGTTTTTCATTTTCCCCCGTAACTCTCAACTAGTGCCGTCCTTTCCTTTTCTTTTGTTTATTTTTGTCGGCAGGGGAAGATTGAGAGTTACATTCTAGTTTAAATGAGAGAGCACAGTAATAGCAACAGTATTGCCAAAAGGTGGTACCAGAATATAGCAATGCAGGGGCCGTAATGCTGGTAAAAACAAGCTACTACCGGTATCGTGTAGGGGCCTGACGCCGGTACTGGTACTTGCTAAAAAAGGACTAGAACCTGGAGCAATATAAACCAACTGCTGACAGTACAGCTACTGGCACAAATTGGGGGCCCAATTTGGTACAAAATTGATTAATACCAAATTCCTCATATAAGCATATACTTACGGAAGGCAGATCAATAGGGGTGGTTTCTCTGAGCTGGAAGGCCTGGCCCAGTGCGTCCAGATCAAATGGCCGGATATGGGCCGAGGCGGTGTCTTGCATGCGAGAATACAGCCCATCTCTCACTAACTGGTCAAGCTCCATCCCTTCGCCTCTACGTATCTCAGTGTCTCCCACGACATTGTGCAGGTAGTGCGTGTCAGATATCGCTGCTGGAAGTGGCCTCTTACAAAAGAAGTCGTGGTGTGCTGTCAGTTTGTAATGGCTTATCAAATCCACAGCGCCATTCAGCTCTCTTTGTCCTGATAAAAAATGTAAAAAGCCTCAGCTGAGTCTAGTTTAACAAAAAAGTAATAGGTAATAGTAGTTGGCTGTTCAGTTGTGTTATGTTTGGTAATAGAACTATCAAATAGAAATGAGAGAATTAGATATCCTGCTAATCATTTTTAGATGTGCCCCTCTCTCTCGATCTCGATAGCTTCGCAGAGGCTGCGAAGTGGTGAGAGGGGCTCTAACTCTCGACCTTTGGATATCCAACAGTCCTAGGACTTTTTCCTAGCCAATTGTGCTACCGCCCCATTCTCTCTCTCTCTCAGTTCATTGTATCCATATTTCTCTCCTTCATTCTTACATTACTTGAATTTTTTTTTGTTTTTTGTTTCCTAATTTTTGCGACTTTTTGTGAAATTTTGAAAATATTAGAATTGTTCTGGTAAGATATCAGAGGTTTTTTTTTAAATTTTCGAATACTCAGAGATTGTAGCTACTTTCATTTAATCTCTCTTTATTCTTCTCCATTCACCGGACCACCGTTTTGTCACCTGTGTTTGGTTTGTTTCCTGAAAGATTGGGCTGAAGTAATCTAAAACGTATTGATATTGAAATAAGACCGCAGGTACAGCCAACCTAATGTGTATTTTTCCACTACTCAATATACTATCAATACTTCAGCTTGTTTTTGTTTGTAATTTTAACCCGTCAAATGATGCACTTTCCATTCATGGCACCTTACTAATTATTCTTTTAAATATCGAGCATGAACTCCACATAATTTTGTTTGGTTATGTTAATTTCGCACATGGAGATATTTTAAAGCTTTTATTGCCTATATAATTACATTTTTTACCCTTTCTTGAAAATGAACTTTTCAGTTAAATTCTATCTGACGGATGAAATGAACACAGACCATTACTTTTTTTTAATGTACAGGAGACTCACTCTTATAAATTTGCATTCTCATTGGCTGTCATTGCTAAAAGTGACTATCTGAGGGCATAGAAGATATAACACAGGAACCCTCGTGGTTATATAAGCTTGAGTAAACCTTAGTTATTTTAGCAGGAGATATAGCTATGATTTGAGATTATCATGCACCTAAGTGTCCTCTCTCTGAGAATCACTTCAACACAAAAAAATTATGTTGAAGACAAGCCGGTTGGTTAATTTTGATCAATGCCAACTACTTAATTTATGTACTGTAAAATAAAGTGGGGAACTATTTACACTTACCTACTCCAAACTTCCTTCCCTCCGGATCCATCAAATTACCGCCTTCTACAGTTGCAGCACATCTCAAATTTTAGAATCAACAGACAAGTAGAAGTTTTGTAGGTTCCTGGAAAAAAGTAGTAAAACCCGGGATTCATATTTATTTAAGGTATTTCAGAAAATGGTAACAGTACTTGCCTCTGGTCAGGGACATACACAATGACAAAGAGTAACCTAATTCTCAGAAAAAGGTGTACAAGAAGAAATTTATTGCAAATACTAAGGGCAACTATTGGTTTTTGTCTTTTTGATACCACTTAATTGGAAAGAAGTTTCTCATTTTCCAGTTGCAAGTAAACCCTAACTGAGTTAACTAAAATAATTCACAATAAATTAGAAATTAACTCAGAGACGGAGCGAGCAGGGGCCTAAGGCACCCCTATTGTTCGTTTGTGAAGTACCTTACCTTAAAATTAGTACCTTTTACCAAAGCAAGCAATAGACCAATGTTGCTACTATGCTTTGGATAGTCTTTCGTCAGCTCGCGATCCGATTATTGGGCCATTTCCCGAACAGATGGCCGCGTCTTGGGGAACAACCGCTTGAATCGAGGCGGGGGTAACCACCGGCGGCCTGAATCCTCCGACTAACCGCCGACCGACGGCGATTCTTTGTTCTACTTTGTTCGCGAGTGAGCGATTCTTCAGATTTGGGGTAGCGTCAAGTGTGTTCGTTATTGAAAGAAGGAGATGGACCTGTCGGGTGGGCCCGGATGATTTATAAGAAGGCTGCTGAGGAAAAGCACAATTTTCTTACGCCGTATATTTTGTTTGGAGTCTGACTAGTATAACTTGAGTGTCATTTCATTCTATAACACCAACATTAAAATCTATCGAATCGATTTTAAACGGTGAATTTAAACCGATCTACTTCATTAGTTGTGCGTTTACATGCAAAATTTATAATTTTTCAAATTTATTTAGTATCAAGTCAAATGGTCAAATTTGTGAGTCTTTTAAGTTAACTTTAATACATTCATTTTTCAAAAAAATTTATCGCTTGATTTGATGCTAAAATAACTCGAAAATAAAAAATTTGCATGTAAACGCATCACTCATAAAGTAAATCAGTTTGAACGGTTTGGATTAGTCGTTTGAAGTCTATTCTATCAATTTTGAAGTTAGTGTCATATGACACCGATGTCATACTAGCCGGACTCTTTTTGAATTTGACTAGTATAACATCAGTGTCATTTCAGTCTTGAGAGAATTTTCTTATTTTTTTCTTTGTTCCAATCTTGCTATTAATAAATATTTTCTAGTTTTACTTAACACTCATTGTGCTACTATTTAAGGAAACATTTAATGTCACCGACTCTTTTAAAATAACTCAATTTTGAGTTTGAATTCACACCGTCCCATTAAAATCTGAATCAATATGACTTCAGTTAGAATTCATATACTTTCTTTCAAACTTTTAGGTTACTTAGGTTATGCTCCAATTAGAGGTACGCGGAGGGAGGGGAGGTGATATTCACTGTGCGGAGAAGAGTTTTCCTTCAGACCGCCAGGTCAGAGCAAAGCAACTTGCTGCAGAAAGGAGAAAACAGAGAGGGAGCGGAGGAGAACAATTACTGTGTGGAAGGGAGACGAGGTGGGCACCGTGTACGTTTTTGGCGAAAACTTTCACCTCCAAATCGGGGTGTAAATTCATTGTTTGAGAAGGAGCCTCACCCACAGAACCCTCCCTTCCCTTTTCATTAATGAGCATTTTACTCTCGTTTGTGGAGCACAGCCTTAAGATCCGAATTCTTTACTTTTTACAGAAACCACAATTGAGGGATGCAACTTTTGGAGACTTCATCCATGTATACTATATTGAAATTTGGCAATATTCATTTTTTTTTTCTCGGACTAAGCAATTTTTATTGTTATTTTATTAAATTTTTCTATTACAATATATAGAAGACCACTAAACATTTGCATATTTATCCATGGAAATACTTTATATAATTCCAAGATTATATTTTGCTATTAATACTTAACAGATCGAATTATTGCATACAAAGAATGTGTACAATCAAATTGGCTGAATTAAACAAACATTACAGAGATTCTATTACACAAAATTTATTTCTAAGTGCTAAAAATTTTTTTTCTATGGGGGGGACCAAGAAACAATGCAACCCCATATTAATTCAGATTTAGAACGGTTCGAAAGAAATTTTCTTAGTAATTGAAATTTTGTGTAAATGTCTTCCTATTTTAAGTGATGGGTTCATTGAGATTAGTCAAAAAATAATAGTAGAAACAATTCTTCTCCATTTGATCCAACATAAATTATTAGGATAATTATAAAGATGGTCAAATTTGCAAGTTCCAATATGTGCGATTAAAATTACCAAAAAAAACACAATATGTTAGATTCTGGAACTTTTTTCATTTGAAAAGTCATTATTTAAATAAATACAACATGTTATAAAAAAAAATACAATATGCTAGCATCTTTTAGGATATTGCCACGAGTAGAGTGGGAAAAATGGCATGGCGGAGCCGGCTCCGTCACGGAACGGCATGGCACATGTGTCAGTTACGTGCCGTGACTCGCGTGTCCCGTGCCGTGACCATTCACGTGCCGTGTTCATCTTTTGAAACCTTAGCACGGCACGGCACGTGAAAGATTTAGTCACAACACGGCACGGCACGTAGTCACGCGAGTCACGTGTAATTAGGACCATTAGATATTGATTTAATGGTGAATCTTGAATAAACTAATCTAAATTATGATTAAATGATCACGCGAGTCACGTATGGTCACGGCACGTTTAGGCACGGCGTGACTCACGAGGCGTGACCATTCGCGTGCCGTGACCACCCCTTGACATTTGGTCACGGCATGGCACGTGAAAAATTAACTTGGTCACGGTACGGCATGACACGAGATCAAAATCACAGCGTGTTAGTCACGTCATAGCACGGCACGTCACGTTTTTTCCACTCTAGCCCCGATGTACCACTAACCATTATTTAACCTTTGCTGCTGCTGCTATTATTATTATCCACTCTAGCCCCGATGTACCACTAACCATTATTTAACCTTTGCTGCTGCTGCTATTATTATTATTTTTATTATTATTATTATTATTATTATTATTATTATTATTATTATTATTATTATTATTATTATTATTATTATTATTTTTTTATTTTTTTATTTTATTTTTATTATTTTTATTATTATTATTATTATTATTATTATTATTATTATTTTGTTTTCATTTAATTGGACTATGAGGTATAGAATAGAGATATAAATCGTCTTTCATAAAATCAAAGTGTTAGTGGTTTAAGCTATACAATAGATAACTCCTGTGTTTTTGAGAACTACACAATAATGCTATATTTTTTTTATTTCTCTTTTTAACTAGTTTGATATATTTATACTTCTCACTTCTTCACCTCTATTTTTTTTCTTCATTTACTTAACAAAGTTCATAAAAAAATAATTGAGGAAATACTATCAGATTCTTGTAGGATCCAACAGAAAAAAACATACATGAATTTATCATAAATGTGTTTCATATTGCACAAACAAATTAGTTTAATAAATAATGAACATTTTGGAAAGTTCATCTATTTTATCAACTTCTTGTACTGTTATATTTTTTTTCTTTCTATTTTATCCATATTGTCATGACCTAATTAGTACAATATTATTTCTACTTATAAAGTCATATGCCCTAGATTAATTTATTTATTAATATAAGGATATCACTATACTTTGAAGTCCAAAGATCTTTTATTAACTAAATATGGAGTACTTTGTTTCTATTTGTTTTGAAACTTATAATTAAATCTATGAAGCTTTTTTTATACTTACATTGTATCTAACTAGTGCTTTATATAAAAGAAAACTTTTGTATTGACATAATTTTAAATATTTTTGAAAAAAAATAATATGAGTTTTCAATATGATTTGGTCAATTCATACTGAACAATTTGATTTTCATTTCATAGGCAACGTGGTAATTTTGATTTTGATTCAAAGTTTCAGAACAATGTTATTAACTTATTATTGATAACATTTTTTTAGGCAAACACAAAACACCACCAAATTTATATAAGCAAAACTTGTATTTTTTTTAGTATTTAAATAATAAAAAATATATATTATTAAAATTATATACAAATTAATGTATATGTTTATAGTTAAATTTATAATAGATTTAAAAAAAATTATGGTGGTTAAACAAAAGCTACGACCAGAGGCGGAGATAGCTTAATAGAATGGAGTCAATTGACCTCCATTTTTTTTTAAAAACCAGTAGTGAACTATGCTTTTGTTCTATACTTTATAGTAAAATGCTACATGTATAAAAAAATTACCCTTCATATTTTTAATAAAATTTTATACTATTGACTTCCATTCTTTTAAAAAAAATTATTTGTATACAATTTGAGAAACCTCTAAGATTTTAAAACATTTTTTAATAAAAAAAATCAAACATAGTTTCTTCTACGCGCCGCGCTAGAGCTTCATGCTTCTCTGCGTCTAAACCTTCTCCGCTACCGAGTAACAATGGAGGTCGTTGAGCAAGAGTTCAATCGGTGGTCCTTTGAGGATATATGTTCAGGTTGGTGACATTTCACTGGCTGACTACATTGGTGTGCAGCCGACAAAGCATGCAACATACTTGCCGCACACTGCTGGCCGGTACTCGGTGAAGAGGTTCAGGAAGGCACAGTGCCCAATCATTGAGTGCCTGACCAACTCACTGATGATGCATGGGCGCAACAACGGCAAGAAACTTATGGCGGTGCGGATTGTCAAGCACGCCATGGAGATCATCCACCTACTCACAGATGCCAACCCCATCCAGATCATCGTCGATGCCATCATCAACAGTGGTCCAAGGGAAGATGCTACAAGGATTGGGTCTGCTGGTGTGGTTAGGAGGCAAGCAGTTGATATTTCTCCTCTCAGGAGGGCCGAGTCAACCAGGCTATCTGGCTTCTGACAACTGGGGCCAGGGAAAGTGCTTTCAGGAACATCAAGACCATTGCAGAGTGCCTTGCTGATGAGCTCATCAATGCTGCCAAGGGTTTTTCAAACATAGAGAGTTACGACTCACACTTAATGAATTTTTTTGCCTACGAACTGTTCTAAAAAAAATATATATATATATTGAATTTATTTATTTTTACCCCCATTCAATCAAACTCGGCTTCCGCCCCTGACATGTGGACCAACATATAATGGCAAAATGACAACTAAATTGACCACTTTCTTTTTTCGCTTTTATTCCTGAGCTGAAACGAACAATTCACAACACAAAAGAGCAAAATTCAGACACAGTATCTATACCTGAAAGAGATTTATCAGAGGTTGGAGCAGTAAAAGTTGAGAATTACGAGAAGGAGATGACAAAGGAGAAAACCCTAGGTTGGAATTGGCGGATCACAGATTCACAGCACTTTGAAGCACACCTGGAGGTGGTAGAAACAAAGACGCGGAGGGAGAGAGAGAAACGAATAAAGAAAATAAAGAAAATATTGTATTTGCATTACTGGATTAGAGAGAGATTCTTGATTCCGAATTCGCACGATTAGTAAAGCTGTTCTTTTTGTTTCTGATCGGACGACCTTGACAAAGTGTCTCACTGACGGCGGGTCCCTACCTTCTGCGGGCCATCAGAGATACTTTTATTAGAAATTTAGAACTACTGCGCTGATCAATTCGTTTTGACTGTTTTGACAAGTCTAATTTCTCTAGAATTATGTCGGTGGAATCGAAGACGACCGTTGACAACTAAGATAAAAAAAATCAAATTTTTTATCTTTTGACTGGGCTATGATTGGGCTATGTACATTTGGGTTTTGGTTCTAGTTTTTATCCAATGAACTTCTATTAAATTAAAAAAAATGAGAAAATAATATACTAAACACAACGAAACAATAACCACTTGATCAAGTAATAATATCCCCTTGCTTATAATTAGAAGAAAAAAAAGTAATATCCCCTGTTTAACAAGGAAGTGGGACAGGCATATCCTCTTTCTCTCTGTTAGGCCGGCCCCACTTGTCATTCACAATCCCCTTGTTATTGTACCAACAAACCGGTACATTCAGCTCTTCCCTCAACAACCCACAACTCTTGTTCACTAATGCCAAGTCTCTCTTTGCATTTGATCTGAAACCAGTACCAGAACCAAGGAACCCATCTACCAAATGTAGGTAAGTCTCGAGGCTGTGAAACCCGGAGAAATCCAAGCCTTTCTTCAGGTAAGGTGAGTTATTTATGTCGAGACTGAGCTCGAACCCAACATGCGTGTAGACCCAATCAAGCGATCCTGTCATGCTTTCGATTCTTTTCAATCCTTCATTGAAGATGATGCCTGTGAAATAATTTAAATTCATTTGAATTTAGCCGTTTCGAAATGGAAATAGTCTTGTGTTGTCCGTTCGAAAATAATGCGAACATCGTATGTAATCAGAATAACCTTTGTTTTCAAATCATCTTTAATTTTTCTTACCAGGGGTTTTTGGAACCAAGTCCTGTTTAACCACCACACGAAGTGCCTTAACTCCTAATCTCTCTAACTCATTCCTAAATGCATCATTACCGACACGGGGTGCACCAAAAGAGATGACACTGACAGGTAGGTCCGGGATAGCAGAGGCTGCTTCGTGAGCATTTAACAATGCCAGTGCGCCTCCTAAGCTGTGACCGGTGATTGTCAAGCTAACTCGTTCTCCCTTCTCTTGATAGTGCTTCGCTAGCTGCTTTATCTCCGCCATGACTTGCTCCGATGCGCTCGATTTGTTGTACCGGGTCAACTCGCTTTTGGATGTGTATAGGCTGTGGAACCCTTGCTCAACCTATAATTTTTTTATATTCACACAATTCTGATATTAATTTTTTTTTAAATAATAATTCACAGTTCCATAATTTAACGCAATTATTATAAATAGGTGTCAAGAGGAAATTCCATCAAATTATTACCAGAAATTGATTGTAAACATGCTAATTGCTAACAAGTAGAGATATTTGCCTTGATCTCTCCCAGGAGTTCTGTCAGCATTAATAAGTGAAGGCTTCTAATGTTATTTTCAATATTAATTGTTTCTGGTAAGATACAGTTGGCATATGGGAAAATATTTGTGGCTCCAGATGTACTTTGATAGTATTTTTAATTTTTACTTCAATTTAATTGGAGTCCAGAACATTCTCCTTAACGTGCACATTTTGCATAATATAAATTATGGAAAATGATTAACACAATTAATTGACTTCATGAATTCAAATTATAATCGGATTTTAAATTTAGCAGGGGATACTGGGAGCAAACTGAACTGGTACTTGTATGAATTCTAACAACCAGTTCTTTTTTGGAGACAAAATAAAAAAAAAGCAAAAAAATGATTTGCCTTTTGTATTTTGAACGTTGAACTACGGACACAGATACCAGCATAAGAAAATGTCAACGTATATGATACAGTGCCAGTTGGCTGATACAATATGCCTGGATGGTTTTACAATATTTTAGAAACTGGTGGGTTTCAGTGCCAGTATATTTTAATTGAGGAGGGTTTAAATCTCTTTTATTTTTTTTTCTTTCATTGTATTAATATTTTTTAAATGTTAATAGTTTAAAATTTCAATGTTAAAATAAAATCGTAAGACGTGATCTATATATTTTTTATGCACAGAGAAAAGATTACGACTTTTCAACATTATTTTGATTAGTATCAAGAGTTTTGCAAAAATAGATTGGTATGGTTAAATTGGACGTTAATTTTATAACTTTTTTATTTATATAAAAAAATAAAAAGTAAAAAAAAATATGTGCATACAGAAATCAGTAAATTATATTTAACAATTTTATTTTGGCATATAAAATTTAAAAAAATTGTAATTAGAAAATACAAAGTAGAAGTATGATGGAGACAAAAAAATAAAGACATTTGAACGTTTAAATTTCATAATAAATGATTACTTTTTGTTGTCTTTAAGTTGAATAAAGAAGGTAAAAAAAAAAAAAACTACGGATAGTATATTGGTACAATAGTACAGTAACAGATCATCCTAAGACTAAAAAAATTGATGTATTATTTCTCACCTTGGCATCACCATGCTCCTGTCCAAGTTGCTCAAGCTGGTTTTGTAGGTCCTCATACCACTCTGCCGGTGCAACAGTACCGCGCCACGCAACCGCAATGTCCCGACATCCGATGCGCCGTGACTCCTCATCTCCACTAACCCCCACAAACCCCATCCAGTTGGAGTCTTGGCTCCACGCCTCTGTGTGCAAAGATTTCTCGACCCATTGTGGCAGATCGATATGTGACATGGCGTATAGGTACTTCGTGACGTTGTAACCATGTCGATCGAGTCCCAACTTAGAAAAGAGATTTGATTGGGAGAAGAGACAGCTGCCACAGAACTCAGAGAATGGATTGTAATCAAATGCATCATATGTCGCCTGTGTGAACTCGCCGTATTTTATGATCTCACGTCGTAAACCCGGGTGGAGCGGGTCGAGGAGGGATGACCAGTCGGCCTTTCCATGGATAGCAGGGAATAATGATGAGATATCCTCTTTTTGCGAAAACATAGGGCTCAAGCGAGGCACCGATGCGGTTGATGAGGTGGTAGAGACCGGGACAGGTGTAATGTGGTGGTTTTTTTCATGGTGGTTGTCTTTGTTAGGGGTGGTAGTAGTGGAGAGATGGAGAAAGTTTGCTAGGGTTACAGGGAGGTTGAGAAACGAGAAGTCGACATGTGGCGGCTCGGCAACTGTGGCAGCGGTAGTGCGGTGAGAGGTGTGGTTGGAGAGGAAAAAGGCCTTGGAGGCTATGGATGAAGATGTCCCCAAGGCCATGAGAAATCAGATACCTATGAATTGGTTTCTACAATCAGAGGCATAATTGGTTTGAATTATTTGGGTTATATATATATACCACAAGAAGTTGACTTTGGAGCAGAGAGCTTGGCAGCTTGCCTCAATTTTGAGTAGGGGTGGCAAAAAAGATCGTAGCTCGTGACTTGATCCTGACTCGCACCTGACTCACTCGTTACTTGACCGAGTTGTTAACGAGCCACTTTGCCACTAGCTCGGTCCAGAATTAACGAGTGTTCAAGCTGGGGCCCAACTTGCTTGCCAGCTCGCGAGCTAGCTCGGCTAGGCATCAATTTGTGAATTTGTATGAATTTGTGTGCATTTTATACTGTCTAGCTTGGTCCAGCTCGGTTAAAACAAGATCCAGCCAGACCCAGTGAGCCAGCTCGTCAGCTCGCGAGCTAGCTCGGGCTGGCTCATCACGATTTCAAGCTGAGGTTTTAGCTCGAATGCCCTAGGTCCAGCTCGCTCGGTCCAGAATTAACAAGCTGAGCTAGGACCCAGCTCGGCCTGAGCCAGCTCGTTGACAGCCCTAGACACAGGGATTCAAATTTTTGAGTGAAGTCTTGAAGGAATATTATCAAAGTAAACAATACATGTTTAAAACAATTAGCAGTGGAACATTTAATCTCTTTTAATAAAAAACAAGGAATTGGATTTTGTCCGGCTTTGGACAAAATCTCATCCAATACTGAACCTAACCGTTTAAATTGCATTAAGATTCGTGCAAATATTTTTAAAACTTAATAAATTTAAATGATCCCGTAAATCTAAACTGTTGATGCAAATTTTAAATCAAATCGGACGGTTTAAGACTGATTTTGAATAGGACTTTGTCTAAAGTCCTTTGAACAAAAACTCCACCCAAAAAACGATCTGCGTACGAATCTTAATGTGCATCAAACGGTTCAGAACCGAAAAACTGTGATTGTTAATTTTGTGATTTTTTTAAGGTGTTTGACTTATCGTGCCAGCTGATTGCCTTGTTGTTTATATATTTAATTAATTGTATCGTGTAATGTAGATAATTAACATATATAACCCTTTAATTGGACCTATAGGCTGCGTGTCTTTCACTGCTGGAAATAAGGATTAATAATTAATTAACATCGTGCAATTCCTTATTTTTGGCGAATTATTATTATAATAGACATCGCCTAGAATCTTCCAACTTTTAATAAAAATTAAGTTTATGTATTTAAAAAACAGATAAATCAGAGGCACGTCTCACGTGAGGGCCCACATGTTCACGTACGTTTAATATTCTGCTTAATCAATGCACTAAAATCTTTATTTTGTTAGGTGTTTTTACCTTCAATACTAATATATTTAAGTATTTGTTTATACCTTCAATACTGTTGAAAATAAATAAGAAGATCTCAGATTAATCTTCTTCATCGATCAAGTGAGCTAAGATTGTACGATATATATCTTATTCCTAGCTTGAGGAGGAGTGCTAAAAATAATGAAGAAGTCTAGGATCGATCTCAGTCATCCATCACTGATCGAAGGACTTAGATTAAATCAAGCATATCATAGGGTCTTTAGTTTATTTATGAAAAAGCAACAGTTGGTACCAACTGTACAATAAATAGGCACAGTACCAACGGTACAATAAACTAGCCGTTAGATTTTGTAATATAAATAGGACTTAGAGCTTGTAAAGATTGTGATGGAGATTCAATACAAGACAAATGAAACTTCTACATAAATAAATTGATATTGTTCCGCATAAATCCTTCTCCTCAGGACCTCATAAAATTCAACAAATACTAATATATTTATAATTATTGTTTGACACAAGTACTTGACAATAGGAAATTAAATATTATGGATAATGCCACTATAAATCTCAAAATTTGCAAGCTATAGACAATCTCTCAACCAAACTTTTAATTTTGATAATTACCTTTTTCAAACTTTTAATTTGTGACAACTAGCCTCTAGCCGTTAAGTTCAATTAATTAGCCTTATTACTGCATAATTATCCTTCTCAAAGATAGATATATATATTTCTCATGTTGAATTTGAATTAGGTCAATTTGAATTCTTTGACTAGCTTATAGGACTTAATTTGTAGACAATTTAAAAGGTTATATATATGAGGAGGGATCCAATTACACCTTTTTTGGTGACACATCATGATACCGTTTTTTATATAGGTCAATTTTGCGATTTCAAAATCCAAACAGCTGATCCAAACCGTTCAACATGATCACCATATTAAAATGTGCTTGGAGATCAAATTTTACATTTTTTTGAATTTTTTTACTATTTATTAAGATGGTTACAAAATCGTTGTTTTTCAATGGTCTGAAAACAACGATTTTTGTAACCATCTTAATAAATAGCAAAAAAATTCAAAAAAATGTAAAATTTGATCTCCAAGCACATTTTAATATATCCATCATGTTGAACGGTTTAAATCGACTATTTGAACTTTAAAAATGGTAGGTGTCAAAGTGTGTCACCAAAAAAGGTGTAATTGGATCCCTCCTCTATATATATATAAGGTTACATGAATAATTGCACCATCCTTAAGTATTTTCTATGTATTATTTAATTTCCCCCTTCGATACAGCAATATAGCAGTTCGACAAGTTTAATTTAAAGCAAAAAAAAAAAAGTTTAATTGAATTGAAGAGATCATGCTATAAAAAAAATGAATTGAACATCTCTATATGGACAAATTAATTATAATGGCGACTTGTCGCCCTTCTCTACTAAATCAACAACTATGCTAACTTCTACATTCCTTTCAGTTGGAAGTTGGAACTAGCTAATTCAAATTAAAAAATATATATAGACAAATTAAGATGCAATGACTTTGGACTATTTAATAAAACTATATAAAATTACAACAAAATAAGATAAATATTTGGAAGCACGTAGGTGGATTAATTAACTTAGATAAATAATTTCCACATTTTAATTAGCCATTTAATTATACAAAAGTTTAGCATTATAAGTACTATATAATACCATAAAAAATAAAAGCAAAGTTCATCAGTTGCTTTGAAATGTTGTTAAACACGGTTAATTATCTTTCAACATGCTAATTAACTCTTTATCTTTTTTTTACTTTGCCGCTAGGTGACAAAATAAAGACTTATTAAAGTTGATGCCACCATATCATACATAATGAATTAATGTAATTTTCGTTGACATCGATCCAAAGAAAGACCTCTCCTCTTTGATAAATTCTTCTATATTAAAAGATTCTTTCTTTGATGTAGATATATAACACACAAATCACATTCATTATGCAATTTTAATATTCAACTTTAAAGATAAAAGTATTATAATGTTTCCAATTGAAAGAGATGTGGAAGCTGGCATAGTTGTTGATTAAGTGGAAGGGCGAAAAGTAACCATTATAATAATTTGTTCATATATATATAGAGATATCTTCAATTCAATTTTTTTTTATAGCATGATCTCTTCAATTCAATTAAAATTTAAAATCAATCCACTCATGTAACCCTATAAAATCTTATAAATTGTGTATTCTACAGCTTTATTAGTTAGTCAAAGCATTCAAATTGATCTCAATGTTCACATTTGGCAGAGAAGCTATTTTAATTTAAATGGTATCAACGTGGGAAATTAAATATATATTTAGCAAAAATAAATAATCTGAATGTATGTTTTGAGGAATAAACCACTTATTCATCACTACTATAACCTATTCTTCTTATTCTTATTCTAGTTTGGCAGCTTAAATGAGAAATAAACCACTTATGCATCCACTTAAGCTGCAACCAAACAACATCTTTAGATGTAAATTATCAGATTTTGTTTGTCCAATGCAAACCATATATGCTCTTCATATAGTTCATAATTACTGGATTTCATATTTTAATTATTTATATGGAATTGTTAAGATTGTTAAAATAATAAGTTGTAAATAAATATTTAATCTTAATAGTTCTTGCGTATAGTATTTATTTTACAAATTATAAAATGGTATGAGAAAGAAAACTCGGATGTCGGACTGGACTCTCAATTAAGTATTAGCATTGGCCCTTGGATAAGAACATACTGCCCAAGGGCCAAGGCTAATACTCAACTCAGAGTCCAGTTCGGATCTATTTTCCTAATCCACTAGCAAACCCAACCCGATCCATCACCTCTGCATAGTCCATCCCAGACTATTATGGGCCAAAAATTGGAAATTTGATACTTTTTACACCCTCTTAGGGCCTGTTCGGCAGCGCAGTTACGATTATTGTTTACGTGGGAAAAAAAAAATTCACTCAGAGAGAATTTTTTTTTACCCCCATGAACAGTAAAAAATCAGTTAAAAAAAAATAATTTCTGTGCCCATTTCCCAATCCATTGTGCTGCCAAACAGGGCCTTACTAATTCCCTCTTTTGAAAATTTTGCTGCACATTCCCAAGCAAGAATACCATACCAACAGCCATGTCATAAGTCCTCCCTGACTTTATAGAGCCCAAATACTAAACATACAGAAAACAAATCTTTATATTTTTACATAATTTTTGCTTGAACTCATAATGTATTGCTTATGTAGGTGATGGTTTCCAAAAGTGTGAGAGATGGGTGCAGAGGGGAGTCATTGATGACTCTGACAAATTGAAAATCACGTCTTGGCTAAACAGGTTCATAGGCCGTGCAAAGAAGCCCAAAATGACGTGGCCTTTCTTTTTTTTTTCTGAGGGAAGAATGTTTGTCCTGACAATCCAAGCCTTACCGGACAGTAATTATTGGTCCCCAAAATTTTTGCTATTTGAAAACAACACCTAACTGTTGCAGGTCCTGCCAATAATGAGTAATTACAAGTGAGGCTATAGTACTATGCATATCATGGATTGGTCCGTACTACGGATCAATATTTTTGTTGTCAAAATTCAAATAGTCGATCTAAACCGTTCAACATTATTTCCATATGGAAATGCACTTGTGGACTAAATTTGATATATTTTAATTTTTTTACTATTTTTTTAGATAGTCGATCTAAATTTGACATACTTTTGAATAGTCTAGAATTTTAGATTAAGTGATTTTCTACCTATCTAAAACAATAGTAAAAAAATTCTAAAAAATGTAAAATTTGATCTATAACTACTAGTATTTTCACATGGAGATCATGTTGAACGATTCAGATCGATTGTTTGGACTTTGAAAATGAAGATATTGATCCATAGTACAGACCAATATGCGCTATGCACCTGGCTAAATTTCTTACTCATTTGTTTATATATTTCAGGGATTCACATTAGAAGATGCGACCGGGCTAGCGATAAAAGGAGATATCGATGTACTCCGTATTTGCAACATCTCTGCCCCAAACCCACCCAAGCTTCTCTCCTCAGCAAGTGCTGGAGAGGACTGACAAGTGGCGGGCCCGACCCCTGCTAATGGGACCCGCCCAGTTGTTTATCGGCATTCTTTCAGCCACCAACCATTTTGTAGAGCGTATGGCCATCAGGAAAACATGGATGCAATACCCTGCTATCCAGCTTGGCCATGCTGTTGCACATTTCTGTGTTGCTTTGGTAAGATTCTCAATTGCTTGTTTAGATTCTCTTGTTTGAGTTGGAGCTGTTTATCAAAATGCGCTCAGCCTTTCAAAAATTTGCAATTTTGTGTATATATAGTTCAAGTCATATTTCATTCTTTATTTTTTTGAATAAAAAAGTGTACCAAGTACCACCGGTTTCCATTAAACAAAACAAGTTTCTACATCCTGAAACATCATTTAAAACCTAATCTACCTTTTACCACTATAACCATACCTTCCCCCTTATCCATATCACATCAGGGTTTACACTTTGAACCTTATCTCATGCACCAGCAAGCATCTTCAATTTACATACATCAAGCTTTTCAAATGTAATTTTTTTTTTTTTTAATACATATGAAGCTTTCTTTTTTCCCATTTGTGGGTCTTGTGGCATCAATATGACTTAAAAGTATGACAATATTATTTATAGTAGTAACATTTTTTGTTTCTGCTCTCTGATTATGTATTTATTTTTGCCTCTCTTAAATATTTTAGAGCCCAAGGAAAGGAGTAAATGCAGCAATGAAGAAAGAGGCAGAGTACTTTGGAGATATTGTTATTCTTCCGTTTTTGGACCGTTACGACCTTGTAGTTCTTAAAACTTTCGCTATTTGTGAATACGGAGTGAGTTTTAACTTTCTATGTTTTTTTCATGTATAAGGCATCCCCAATTGTATTAGGTCCTGTATGGTAGAGGTATAAAGTGGAGGAATAAGGGAATAACTATTATCCCATGTGCATATGGTGATATTAGACTACTGGTAAAATAAAAATGAGTAACAGTAGATTACTGGTAACTGTACCTGCACTATAACTGTCTGGACCCCGCTTGTCCTTTCCAGTGGACCTGGCTGGTTGTTCTACTACCATAATGCATTTAATATTGAGTGATATCTTACATATTGTGCGTAGGTTCAAAATATAACATCTGACTACATGAAATGTGATGATGACACATTTGTTCGGGTGGATGTGGTGCTCAAGGAAATAAGTATCATGGGCCAGAATAAGCCCATTTATATGCTTGCACCGCCCTCTCAGAAGCGGCAAATGGGCTGTCACCTTTACCGTTAAAAAAAATGGGGAAATGTGGTGCTATTTGGTAACACAATGAAGAGTAAATGTAAATAAATGCTTCAAGTGCCTGTTACTATTTTATTTACGGCCAACCTATATAAGTTTGTTAAAGTAATTACAGTTGTTCAAGATGGAAGACGAGAGCATGGGGATGTGGGTCAAAAAATTTGATTCAAATTGGTTCCAGTCGAGTACTTGCACAGCTGGAAATTTGGTCGAAAACTACTACAAAATGATTTGCCTTTACGACAACCTAATGCAGGGATGGCTGCAGTGCTGCAGTTACAGATGATCTTCACTTACACATTGGCTGACTTAGGGATTTTTTTATTTTTTATTTTCATATAGAAATTCTTAAGTTCATTCCATTTATTATATAAATGCAGTGCTGCAGTTCCAGTCGAGTGCTGCAGTTACAGATGAACATTTCCTGCAAATTGCGTATTCTTTACTTTGTTCCCTTGTCTCTAATTTTCTATAATAATAAAAGAGGAGGGATCGGATTACACCCTTTTTTTTGACACCTACCATTTTCAAAGTCCAAATAGTTGATCCAAACCGTTCAACATGATGGATATATTAAAATGTGCTTGGAGATCAAATTTTACATTTTTTTGAATTTTTTTACTATTTATTAAGATGGTTACAAAATCGTTGTTTTCAGACCATTGAAAAACAACGATTTTGTAACCATCTTAAGTTGATCTACATATTGAAATGTGCTTGAAATGTGCTTGCAGACCAAATTTGCTTGCAGTTCAAGTTGAAAAACAACGATTCTGCAAGCACAGTTCAAGTTGATCTACATATTGAAATGTGCTTGCAGACCAAATTTTATATTTTTTGGAATTTTTTTACTATTTATTAAGCCACTTTGAAAATTGCTGATCACATGGTCCAGAAATTATATGAAATGTAAACGTAATTTCACTAATAGTTTACTCCAATTTCATTTTTGTTTTCTAAACTACACTTTCACAACAACAGAAATAAGTACAAATGCTTGAAATATAATTTTATTGAGTAGAAGTTTCAGAAAACTTTTTAGATAATAATAATTTTAGTTTTTAAAATTATATATCTTATAAGACAACGGGTACAAAATAGTTTTTTCTCATATTCTTTTCTATTAAGCTAACATAAAAAACTTTATTAATACCGTACCAAATAAGCTAATTGAAACAAGTCTTACCGTACCTGTCTAATTGAATACGATAAAGGGGGTCATTAATACTCCTATGAGGACCTCTTTATTTATAAGTTATAATGAAGAGTCATGTTGCAGAATGAATTATAAAATTGCTTTGATCTTAAAATTGCAGTGGCCTAATTGTTTGAAACAGCAATCATAGTATTAATTTTGGGAAAAAAAACAACAATTCCACTCATTTATGCCACAAAGGAAATAAACACTGACCAAACAGTTACCTATAAATTATAAGATCGAATGTCAATTTCAAGAAATATTAAGAATACCTTTGACCAAGTTGCTCCAGGTACTAATTTGCAGTCTCCTCTGTAGTCTCTCCTTTCTCTGTGGTAACAAAATCTAACACCAAATTTGAATGGGAGCTCCACCAAGTAACTGCAATACAAAAGAAATATTTAAAAAGTACTCTAAATGGTCCACAACTGAAATCTGACTTTAATTACAGAGTAGCAAAAATTTGTCAAATGCTGCCAATTTGAAGGCTGTTGCAGCTTGAAACTCTAGACCTTAGATTCCTCGCCAACAGATAAGGCACCACCAACTAATCAGGCCTGAACATGATAGAATGGGAAGGAAATCAATAAGGGAGATAGAAGTGAATTCCAGATAGAGAGAAGAGAGGAGACACTCACCAGGTAAAGTTGCAGTTTCTGGTTCAGGACAGGAGAATTGACCCGGTGGACTCAACAGAAGAAGAGAGAAGAAAGGAGAGCGCGTAAGTGAGGGAACGGGGAGAATGTAGGGTGCTGGAGAGGAACTTATGGTTGATAGGGAGGTAAAATATATAATGAATTTATGATAAAGCTAAAAGCTGAGCAAATATTGCCTTCCAAGTAAATTGTAGTCTACGTTTCAACCTTTATTCCTATCCTCCAATTTGAATCCTAATAGATGCCACTGCACATGGGATTTTTTTTCACAAAAATTTTATTTTAGTTTTATAATTTCATTATTTGTTCATTTGCAATATACACCATTTATACATAATTTACTTCAAAGAGAGAGGAATTAATTTGAAAGTTGTCCGACATTACATATTTATATATACGTCGAGGGAGTAATTGATATATTGAACAATTAATAAAAAAACTAAACATGATACCTCTCCATTTTATCTATGACATTTTTATTTTAACATTTTTGTGTCACTTTATTAACATTAATAACATCTCCAACTTTTAACTTTTTATATATTTATATACATGAAGTAATATGTCTACCGCTGGCTCACTTTAAGTTGTGGCAACGCTTCAAATTATAATTATGGTTACGCCTCAAATCATGCATTCACATGCCTCAACTTTCTTAATTAGCATCACGTAGCTACCTAAAGAGTCAAGAGCAAGCTCAACTCAAGCATTCCAAGGAGTTAGAATAGTAAAATACACAACATGAATCCTATCTTTTTCCTCTACGTACACAAAGTGAACCTTAATTAATATATATGCTCGAACCAGCTGGATATAAATATGCAAAATTATGTCAACCTTACACCTTGTTATATGTGTATTTTAATGTCTAATTAATATTTTTGTATGTATATATATGTATAGAGAGAGAGAGAGTTACTGTAGTATTAGGCACAAAATAAAAAGTATAACACAATCTAATCAAACATACAAACTGTTCCAATGGTTAATTAACTGGGCTGCTTTGTAGAATGTTGTAACTTGCTAGCAGAAGTTAGTATAGAATGATATCTTGTCATGGTTGCTTTTAAGTGACCTAGGGAACAAGAAAGTAATATACTTGTGGTCTAGGTTGTTTGTATACATACATTCTTCTGCTTTCAAAGAAATTATTTTTCTTTTTCTTGTCATGGTTGCTTTTAAGTGACTTAGGAAACAAGAAAGTAATACACATTCTTCCTAAACAGAGAGAAAGATAAGAGGTGTGCATTTGTGCAAAGAGCAATATTCAAAACCTGTTTCGGTAGCAAGGGCTCCACAGGTTTCCTTCAAAAATGAGAGAGAGGAAAGATAAAGATATAGAGCGATCAGAAGGGAATAGGAGTATCGGATCTGCTTTTTCACCTAGTTTTTAAATTTACTGGTCCTGATCCAAACACTGTTTGATCTTCTGTGGCAACGAATCTTGCTGCCACAATATTCTAAAACTCATTTAACTAATTCATTAATTAATCAGATTAATAGCTTAATAGTTTGGACTTTTAGAGCAGTCTTTTTATGTGTACCATAAATTCATTTTGATCAACTTTTGTTGGTCTTGCTTTTGTATAAAGTTTAATGTTTGTTTTCTAGATAAACACAAAATAAATATTATATATTACTTATTTTTTATTTAATGTTGAATATTTAATAAAAAAAATCGGCCTAACATCCTGGCCAAGGTCAATTTTGTCCTTTCCTTTTTTTAAGGTTAGGGTTACACCTGATCTCTTCCATTTAATCTCGTAGTTTCGACGATGAACGTGGATTCGTCGATGGCGAAAGAGCATGAATCGTGGCAGGATAGGATGCGAACCTTCTATTCCTTCGAGTTTTCATCGGCTCAAGCAGCAGACGCTCCATACCCACATGGCCTTACACCCGAAGCCCTGATAGCACTTGGAGAGGAGGAAGCCCAAGTCTTAGTGTACTCAGGGTCCCGCCGTATGATGTTCCATGGATCCAAGGCGATTGAGGGGAACTCGGCTATGCGTTGTTTGGTTCACCCCGCCTGCTCTGAATCTACACCAATTGGAGAGGTGGTTCTTGGTAGTCCAGTTGCACCAACAGTTGATGAGTCTGATGATACAGATATATTCGCTGATGTTGACCCCGACTATCATATGCTAATCGTTCAACAGGAACTATGGTAATTGCTTCCTTTTGAGATCATACTGCATTAAATTAATTCTATGGGATATTTGTCAAACCAAATGAGTTACCAACCTGAGCCACATGGGGAAGTAAGTACTGGTTTTGGGCCCTTTCATGTTAGTTTGTTATTGCTACGTCTTGGTTTACCGTTCTTCTTCTCTCTGTCGGCGTACTTCTAGCTAGGAAAGAGCTTTCCCAAATTATAAAATGACTCTGCACTAGATTATATGAATTTTTTTTAACAGTGCCGTAGCTTTGATACAATTAAAAACATTTGACACAGTGGAAGCAATAGTTTTTGTTTTAGAATTAATTATCTGGTCAAGTCAGGGAAGATATTTTCATGTTTTAGATATTTGGAAGTCAGCAACAGAAAGTTGCTCTATATGACACTATGACTGTATGTCAAGAAAAACTGAATTAAGCCATGTAGAAAGTGCAAGCTGTCAAATGGGCTTATGAGAAATAATTGAAATTGTGAAGTCGGTATTGCACACAAAAAAAATATGATTAAATTTCATTTGTCATGATCTGCATGGCCACTAATTTGAAGCTGTAAACTCTTGTACCTTTCAATTTAGCACAATGCGCATCTGGAGGCCGACAGAAGATATGGTACAGACCATCAAGGGAGTGATAGTTTGGTGTCTACGTACTAATGGGATATTTGCCGAATTATTTACCCGGGCTAATCTAAAGAGGAAGCAACTGCTAGAAAAGGAGGGGGGCTCATGCAAAAAACCTACCATCAATAATTCTAGCCTGATAGTTGTAAGCATTCTATTCTTGGCCAAGCATTACCATAACCATTCTCTCTGGTATCGATGCGTAATTATGTAGCATACTGGATATGTGTGTGTGTGTGTGTGTCCCTTGTAAGTTTTACGGCTGTTCTAATGACTCTGATTGGTTTTTTGCTTGACAGATAAAGAAAGCTTCAGGAACCATCAAGTTGTGGCCCAGAAATTGTTGTCCAAATCCAACTCTGTCAATTGAGCAGATGATGAAACGGGCGAGGGAAAAGGATGAGAGCTGTGCAATGGTAGTTGTCTTTGTGGAGTGGAAATTGAGCACCCCCACCTTATCGCGGCTCCCCCTTGTACCTTCTCTCCACAGTGATCTTCCATGGTTTTACTTGGCTAACCCTGCTGGGACAAGCCAAGGTAACCACATTTTCGGGAACATTTCGGCACAGCAGAGCTTTTTGGTTGCCAATTCAGGTTTACAATCTAGCTCTTGTTTAATGTACTCCAAAGATGGATGGTTGCTCTTGCGTGGGCAAGAACCGTTGTATGTTGGCAGGGGATCCCCGAGGCACCCAGTGTTTTTATTGAATCCCATTACTGGGGCCCGCATAGATTTGCCAGGCATCCATGATTCACTTGGGCGTGCTGCATTCTTCACCACAACCCAGGGCACTCCGGGAGTTGTTCTTTATGTTTGTTTTATGGGGTCCATTGTGAGGGTATACATGGTCCGACCTGGTGGTGCATACTGGGAGGAGCATCCTTATGTCTTGAGATATGGTGAAATTGGCACAATTAAGAGGACGTTATTATGTGGCGGCTCTGTGCACTTGTTTTTCACATCGCACACTCTTATTTTCAAGCTTGCAGATCTTAGCTGGCATCTTCTAACAGGTGGGAGCCTCAAGCACAATCTCGTTTACTACGAGCCTGTTGAGGTTGAAGGAAAAGTTGTGGTGGTCGGCCATCCGGAGTTTTTCACCAATCCTCTGTTGGGGTGGGGCTCAGTGCCTTTCTTTAGGATGGAGATAAGTGGGGACAAGTTCAATTGGCTAGAGATAACAGGCAGCGATGCCGAGTTCGATGGGTGCATTTGGTTTATCAACCGTCGTCAATCTTTTTGTGTCAAGACTGCAGGCTCTGGGCAGAAGATATGCTGGTTTGCATCCAGAGGATTATGTGCACCAGGATTTGGCAATGCATATGCATTACACTGTTTAAATTTGACTACACGTGCCCACTGCAGGCTCACTGCCGACTCGGTTTTTAGCAGCCAGTGTGCATGGGTTGACCTAAGCTGCCCCTCCGACCCTAGTCTCTTAGATCGTGGGATAACCGTCGACAATCTTCTTCCTGGCTTCTAAATTGACATCATATTTCTACATTCTGTTATCTACTTGCTTTTTTTTTTTTTCCCATTATGTTGGGACCTTGTATATTTTGTGTTCGTTGCATCAGACTGCAGTGCTATGCTTTGTGCTTTTTCCCAATGTAATACCTGACTTCTGGAGCTGTTAACTAGTGTCATATCTGAACTATTTTGATTTAGAATTGCTCGTGTTTGGTCCTGGTAGAAAAGCTTGTGTTTCCTTTTGTATGCTTGTGGGTTTACTATGAGTACGTAATTATGTAGCATACTAGATTCAACCTCAACCGGTGAGGTTCTCAGATTCAAGATAGCGGATTTAGGTTTATTTGAGTATCATCCCTTGCAGCTTATAGTATGAAAATAATCTCACTTGATGTCACCTTCTTCTCACCCTTTTGAAAAATAATCACAAAAGAGAAAGAAGCATGTCTGAATCAGATGGTAAGCAAGAGGGATGCTGGTAGTAATTAACTTGGCAAATTTGAATGGCAGACAAGAAGCATACATAAGATTCGAGTTATACTATGTGCTCGGGCCAGGATGAATTTGGCATCTGAAAGAGATGCTATTGGTGTGTTTTCTGGTTTAAAAAACTGGGAATCGTTGTAGTTGGACCATAAGAATGAACTTTGACCCAAACTTAGTTCCAGTGACTAAACAAGGTTAATTTATGGTTGATACTGATAAATATACAAGGCACTAGTTTGATGACAAAATTGATTTTGTTTTCGAAATTTGATTCATGCAAATAGATTATGCATCAGGTGGACCCCAGGAGAAAAATCGATCACTATCGGGAGTACGCTTCGAACATCCATACTTCCATGATGTGCATTTTATTTCCCTAATTTCAGGAATTTGAAATCTTCATATTTATTTTTTAGTTACAGAAATCAGGTATACTGGACGGCAATTGTTTTAATAGGGGTTGACAAAAAGGTTCTGGGCTAAAACAATTTTTTTGGAAATTATATCTAGCTTATCATCCGAGTCTGGTGCCATACCAGTCTGACACTAGGACCTGAAACTTGATGTACCATCATAAGTTGCAATATTCATAAATTTTCATTGCTAATGTTATTTTACTATCTTTTAGGAATATATATGGCTGCTTCCGGAGCAGTTCTCCAATTCAGAGATCGGGCCTGAAGCAGGTTTTATTTATTGTTTGATAAATTTGCTCTTTTTGATTTTTGGGAAAGTTTCTTCTGTACCCCTAAGCAACATTGATATATCAGTCTCATACAATGCTGTAAAATAGGAACCTGGATGTCATAGAAAATGTCAATTGTAACCATCCGTGCTTCTATGATGAAATGAAAGCCACATTTCTAGAAGAATAGCTTAACTATATTTGTTTAAAATCTGAATACATGCTTACAAAAAGGTCATCTGAATGCATGCATTCAGAAGAATTGTTTTCTGAATGCATGCATCAGGTGGTGAAACTCGAGAAACAAAGATCTGTACATCTCTGTCTAACGATATGAATGCATGATTTGAGACAACTCTTCTATTTCTATACACGTGTTCAGATTTCATGCATAATATTGCAATCATTCTAAATACAGGACTATTCTTTTGGTCCTTAATAAAACCGGGGATGAACAGAAAAAATTCCATGTTTGAATGGGGTAAACTGATATTAAATCAGTATGGCTTGTGCCAAATTTTGCCGATATTAAACCAATGCTTATAGTTTTTGTTGTTATGAACAAGTTAAGATAAACTAAAACAAAAGGATAAGGCGTAATTAATCAAATTTTACTTGAACTTTCACAGGCATATGCAAGCCTGTCTAGGCGTAAGTTTCTAAAGTTGCTATTTGACTTCTAATTTTTTTTTCTATCAGGTTCAGAAAAATAAAGTTTTTATTAAAAATTGCCTAGGCTTTGTTCAAAAAAATTGGAAGGCTATAGGATTTTGATGCCTATACTTCTTATAAACCCTGATCCAACATTGTCAACTTGATACCAGATGTGACGAGTGCAGGGTTCGGAGATTATATCATTTACCTGATCTAGTTTCATTTTCTATATTGTGCCTTTCGGTTATTAGGTATATTTTTCAGGTATGCCCCTGGAAAAGCTCTAATACCATATCTGTCCCTCCAAAGCTTGAATTATTTCATGGATACAGCTCCAAACATGGATTGTACTCGATTTTCCGTCATTGAATGCTTTTGGGGCCCGGCTACATTTGAAGAAATATTCCTCAACTAGCATTAGCTATGCACATTGAAATTTTACAAGAATAAATGTTAGTATAGTGTATGTGCCTGACAGAGACCAAAGTACCATGCATGTCCCTCATGCGCGCTAAAGATATTATCAAAGTCTCCCCGCATTTTCTTCATTAGATGCTTATATAAAAGCCCCTTTATTAGTGCTTACGTTTTATCCTTTACAGCTAGGTGATCTTCTAGATGTAGTATCAGATCTTTTTCTTTTCTAAGGTTGACATTATATTTTGAGTTCCTTCAAGGCCGGAATTGCAAAGCAAAAAAAAATTTCAGTAGGATTGTGTTCTTATATTTGGGATAATATTTAGGGCACTGGTACGGCTTGAGACATTAAAAGAGAGTGGGTTCGAGATGCTATTATTGCGAGGGGAGGTGGTGAACGACCCATCTGCAAATGTAGAGGGGTCTTCTCAGCATTCTCAGTTGCCGAGGTGGCCTAGAAGTGAGAGCTGTCAATGCACTGAGAACAAATGGATGGGGGGTGGGGGGGGGGGGGGGGGGGGGGGGGGGGGGGGGTGGGTGGGAAATTCGGGTAGGATATGGTGTTTCAATTGGATCCCTACTGACTCACTATTTCAGTATCCATGGTCATAGTTCATGTCTTGTTGGCACATATCTTTCTAGATTCTCATTATTTACATGTAATATTCAAACATGCCCAACATGCATGTACATATATAGCTTGGTAGTTACAAATTCTGAGAGGGACAAGCTATGCTTAAAAGTAAAAACACTAATGGATTCACTAGCTTTCCACAAGAAAACAAATCCAGGGCAATATATGTAATTCCTTGTATTTAATTTTTTTTTTCCATAATGTACCTTCTATTTCTCTCTTCAGGAGTCATCTGAAGAAAGTTGACAAGGTCTTTAGCCCCATGCCAATTGTTAGCTTCTTTACATGTAAGTTGACATATTTTGCCTTATTTCAAAGAAATTGCTACGGGTAAAAGAGGAATATATCACTTTTTATCCTAGAAATCCTGCTCCAGTCCAAGTAGCATGAGCTGGTCTTGCAAGTCCTCATACCACTCTGCCGGTGCGACGTACAGTACCACGCCACGCAACCGCAATGTCCTGGAACCCTATGCGCCGTGACTACTCATCTCCACTAACCGCCACAAACCCCATCCAGTTGGAGTCCTGGCTCCATGCCTCCGCGTGCAAAGATTTCTCGAGCCACTGTGGCAGATCGATATGTGACATGGCCTACAGGTACTTGGTGACGTTGTAGTAACTACACAGGCCTGATTCATGGCACTTTCTTCTTTGTTTTTTTTTTATTCAATTTTTTATACAAGTTCTATGCTCAAATTGGGGAGTTTTTGTTTCTTCTTAATTTTAGTCCCATTTTCATAAAAGAAAGCAACAATATTTCTACTCATAATAAGAATATACTAAAATTGTGTGTCAAATCTGAATGTATGCCTCAAGGAATAAACCACTTGTTCATCATAACTTTATCATACTCTTCTTATTCTTGTTCTTGTTTGGGAGCTTAAGGAGAAATAAATTACTTATTCCTTCACTTAAGTTGCAGCCAAATATCATCATGTAGATGGCCAGACTTTTTTTTTCATATGAAATTGATCATGCATTTGTTTAGTATTTTTTTTTGTTGGCAAAGAATTTTCTAAGTGGTTGAGCCCTTATTTAAAAAATATATATATTTCATTAGTAGCCGAGCTTAATGACTAATTTTGGAGGGCCATAAGGAGGAGGAGAACAGGCTGATTTAGCTTATTTCTATGCACATTAGTCCTTTTAATACATAGAAAAGTTCAAATTATAGTCCCTGAACTTTCTTATAAAACCAACTTGATCCCTAAACTTCCATTTGCATCAATTTTCTTAACATCATCAGATTGAAAAAATAATATCGTTCCAAAAGACTGAAACAGCACAGGGCGTAGAAAGTATCAGTTCTTCATTACAATCCCAATTTTGGGCCTGGTGGCTTTCCCATAGTTGAGTGGGGCTGAACTATACAGAGATGGACCGGGTTGGGTTTGCTAGCGGATTAGGAAAATAGATCCGGACTGGGCTCTGAGTTGGCTCGGGTCGGGTCGAGTCGAAAATGGAGTTGACAAGGCCCAAGTTACGAATCCATATCACCCCAGGTATATGATGTGCAAATGATAAATCCGGACTGTTCTTTTTACTTGGCACGAATCTCAAAGCAGATCCCCTACAGACTCCCAAGTTACCTGGTCGAGTATTAGCCTTGGGTAGATTCGATGGACATGGGACCAAATTTGGTTCGATATCCATTTGGAGCTATTCGATCACCATCAAGCTTTGTGCATAAAGCTTTAAGATCTGTGCGGATTGAGTATGGACGAATCTTGATGCTGATGCGGATTGAACGGTTCCGACCGAACATCGGACCAACCCATCAGACCTCCTTTCATCCTTGGCATCCGGGTTTTCCTTCTCATAATATTTGATAATTTTTAAAATAAATACCGTACGCAGGAAGTGCTATTGTTATTAAAATTTTATTTACAACTATTTATTTAACAATCTTAACAATTATGAATTATGATATATAAATAAAATTTGAAATCCAGTAATTATTAACGAGTCCGGCTACTATACTACTAGTGTCATTTGAATCTAAATAACACCACATCATGAGCCGTATGATATGCTTTAATATCCGTGCATGATATCCTTTTGATCCAGTACTACATCATGCACGGATATTAAAGCATATCAGACGGCTCATGATGTGGTGTTATTTAGATTCAAATGACACTAGTGGTATAGTAGCCGGACTCATTATTAACTACATGAAGGGCATATATGTTTTGCATTTGACAAATAATGAGAGTTAATTGACTTACATTTGTTTGTGGTTAATTGAATGGTTGAGAAGTTTTTAGTCTTAATTTGACCGATTTTAAATCATGACTACCAAACTACAGTCAAGTTAGTGTAAAATTTCAAGAGCAGGTTAGTTAGGTGTCTGAATACAATCGTATAAATTTATATTCAAATTTCAAACCTTTGTACTGATTTGATCTTGGAACAATACTCTCAAAATTGTCAAATAAGATCAGCATCTTACTCCTGGTCTCCAGCAATTAATTAATATTTACTTTTTTATTTTTATTTTTTTGAGTGGCCGATTCATTTTTATTTGAAGACAGAATCGAATTTTTTTTTATAAACCATAATTAAAAAAAATATTATTACGAAACCAACATGATTACTTTTTTTTTTTACAAAAATCATAAGAACCGAAATGTCATTTCGGTCCAAAATTTTTTTTTTATTCCGGACCGAAATGTCATTTCGGTCCGATCCCCTTTTTGAATTTTCTGCGGTGGCTCATATGAAAACTTGTGAAAAATGTCATTTCATTCCGGAATAAAAAAAAAATTTCAGACCAAAATAGTATTTCCGTTCTTATGATTTTTGTAAAAAAAAAAATAATCATGTTGGTTTCGAAAAAAAACAAAATTTTAATTACGGTTTATAAAAAAAATTCGACAGAATCTATCAATTAAATGTTTGAGTTTGGAACAGAGAGAAAAAGCAGTGTACATGCTTGCCAACATTGACCTGACCATTCAGTCTCTCTCTCTCTCTCTCTCTGAACAGCCCCACATGAACTCTTACTAAAAGGAACGAGTGTCAGTTCAGCACCAATAGCTACATCCCAAAAGAAGAATAGTTTCCAATTCCAACACCTCTCCTGCTTTGAATAAATGTTGGACTTCATATACAAATGTCCAAAACAAAAGATTGTACCCTCTCTATAATTCTTTCAAAATGTATTGCACGTGTTTGTTATTCAAAATCAGGTGTAGTGTAGGGGCATCAATTCCTACAAAATAATATCTCTACCAGATTTCTTTCTTTTCTCTTGCTTTGTAAATCTCTACCAGCATTTCAAATCCTTGTTTTCCCAGAAACAGTAGAAGAAAATAAAGACAATAATAATACTTGTTACATGGTCAATTTTACTACAGAACAGTCAAAGTCTGAACAAGAGTTGACGAAAATAAATGCATGCACAATGATCAATAATAGTACATTAAAATCATGAAAAATCCAAAACAAAAACAAAGACTAATTAAACTATCAGAATCAGATGCAACCAAATGGGCAATGATAACTCTTCTTTTTTCGCTATCAGAAGTTTGAATACCAGAATCAGACGTACCGACCTCTGTACCGGTCTGATTAGCCCATGTCTTGTTAGTAGCCTTAGGAGAATCCACACATGGAGGTGCCTCCAAGTAATATGACAAATTTGGGTACCTCCTTTGATCAATGCACAACTCTTTATTATCTCTCACATCCAGTCTCTTGCCTAGCCTTGTGATGAACTCGCTAGAGAGAGAAATCTCTCCCACTAAATGGTTTTGACTCAGATTAAGCTGCCCCAAATGGGGAAGTGCACTTAAACTAGAGGGAATAGATCCATTTAGGCTATTTCTATCGAGAGACAAGGCGGTAAGATTCGACAAAGAACCGAACGAGTCCGGTACCGGACCCGATAACCCGCAACCTGAGAGACCCAAAACCAGCAACTTTTTCAAAGCACCAATAAATGTAGGGATATTTGTCCCTATTGGGTTGTTTTCAATAAGAAAATATTGCAAATTTCTTAACTGAGATAAGGTGCCCGGTATTGGGCCAGAGATGGAGTTGTGACTCAAATCCAACAATACCAACTTCTCTAAATGCCCCAAATCTTGTGGTACATTACCTCCGAGTTTGTTGAAGCTTAAATCCAACTTTTGAAGAGAACTCATTTGACCTAAAGAGAAAGGCACTGATCCTGTAAGCTGGTTCCAACTGAGGTCAAGTATGGTCAAACTGGTCAAACCTCCGATCTCTGGAGGAATCTCTCCAGTTAGAAAATTATAGCTGAGGTCCAGTTGTTGCAACTCCACTAGCTGACCCAACTCCTTTGGTATATTCCCATGAAGACTGTTTTGAGATAGACTGAGAACTCTTAACCTTGTCAGATGGGAAAGAGAGGAAGGGATATCTCCAGTTAATCCAGGGTTTGACATCAGAACCAACTGCTCCAAAACGGAGGCGTTGGTGAAGAGAGAAGAGGAAAGAGAGACATTTTGAGGTTTTAAAAAGCAACTGAAAAGAGAGAGGGTTTTGAGGTGAGGTAGCTTGAGGAGTGAGAGAGAAAGTTTTGCATTGGATTTGCACGCTGGAATACCTGCCACGTCAGGGCCTACATGGAGTTTGGTGACATGAAGAAGCGCATCACCCGGTACCAACTCGCACTGGATACCGGGCCATGGTGTGTCGGTACAAGGGTGGGGATGCATATCAACCCATGTTGAATCTTCTAGAAGGTCTCCCATGACTTCAAACAGAGCTAATAGTTCTTCGTTCGCCATGTTTGACGCGCCGTCTAGTTCGGTAGGTTTCACCATTGGTGGTTGTATTGCAAGAGATAAACAGAGAAGGCTAAGAAAGAGAAAATGGTGCAAGGTTTCCATGGATGAACCAGTATAGAGAGCAGAGATCAGAGAGATGGATGTTTGTTTTTTCTTAACTTTACATCTGTTTCTCTTGCTTTTTTGTATGTATGGAGAGCTTTCTATTGCCGTATACATCTCTGCTTCGGTTTGTATAGACTATAGACTAGGATCCGAATCCTCCCGGGTACCTGATTGAAGACAATTACAATCGAACGGCCCAGATTAATCTTATTTGGGCCAACCTCAATCCGGTGCCTATGGAGACTGTAGGTGGTCTGTTTTGAGATTCGTGCCATGTTCAAAAACCGTCCGATCGTAATTGTCTTTTAGTCAGGTACCTGGGAGGATACGGATTCCTATAGACTATAGATCACAGGAGAGATTGATGAAAGACACCAAGACCTCTGCAATTCAAAGTAGAATGCTTCCAGAAATTCATTTACAAGTTTTTTACACTCAAGACTCTTCACTTTAATTTACTAAATATGTTTTTATTTAAAAAGATATTTATTTAAGGTTATCTTTTGGACACAAAAATTGATTATTTGTTTATCTTTGATTTTAGTTTTTTTTTTTAATTATTGAAAAGTGTTTACTGTATTTTTCATGTTGTTTAATGTATACAATAATAAGACTTTGAAAACACCTACCATGAGGGTGGGAGAAAAATAATAGAATAATACTGATTATAGAATTGTTCTACTTTACATTATAATTTATAAGACTTAAATTTTATCAATAAGACTATCAATCATTTGAAAAAAAAAAAAAAATCTTACTGCAAATTTTAAATATTTATTATTATTTTTTTTCTTTTTTTAGGTACAAGTATGTGGCAATAACAACTTTTGAATTTGGAATTGATTAAATTGAAAAAAAAATGGCTATAATCTAATTTAGATACACTTAAATTGTGATTGTACTTATTCTTATTTCTCTTGTTCATCTTTTAATAGGCAATCTATTTTTATGTAAACATCTATATAATTTGTTTACTATAAAAAAAATGGTCAAAAATGAGCAATAGTGGTAGGAATTCTACTGAGGAGTACTGTAAAGGACTGAGTCGGCGAAAAATAAGGCTGAGGGATGCACTGTTACACTGAGGTGTCTGATTTCCCTGCTGAGGAAACATTGACATGAAGTGTCCGGACTCCGGACTTAAAACTATTCGCAAAAAATCTCTCAATTATTGCCAGATAACAATTTTATAATCTTTTGTGTGTGTGTATACACACTCAGTCAAACATACGGTTATATATGCTTGTGTATTTTATTCTATTTATTTAATTGCTTCCATTTATTTCTCTATTTAAAATGCTCGCAGTGCAGAGAAACATCATATCATACAACTGTTTGCAGATGATCGTCAGAACTTTTTAATAACATGTTGGATTTTTATAATGGAACGCTACAAATGTGATAAAGAAAACCTTTTGAATTCATGCTGCAAATCAAAATTCAAAAAAGACGCGAAATGCCATATTTGTCTGCTAATGAAACAAATATTTACAAGGTATAACATATGATTTTTTTTTATGATGTCTTCTTAATAAATAGAGAAATTGATGATTATTTACATTCTTTGTTATTTATTATTGCATCCATTTTGTTTTTTTTGTCCCATCAATATTTCATATTTAAATATAAAAATACTATGTTAGTGAAAAATACTACAAAAATATTTTAATAATATTAATAAAATAATTACTTTTTTTCAGTAAAGTTGAATGTTAAGCCACTCAATTATTTTAATATCCACTAGAGAATTCCTCGTCAGAATTTCAAACCTGCGACTTTTCAAACAAAAAATATTATTTTTGTCACTAAATCACTACAGGCACAAATTCCACACACACACAAAAAAAAAATCAGCCTATTGTGTTTAGTTTCTCTAGTATAACATTTTTAATGGGAAAAAAATGTTATACTACAAGGGGAAAAAATGTTATACTAAGAGGTAGCCTATTCTCGGTGTTTATTTTTAATATATATTATATATTATGTTGATCATTTTCATGTCAATCACTTTATTTTATTTTTAATCGTAAACTTTCTCAAAAAATTATGTCTGATGAAATTATTAATATGGACCCCTTTTTTCGAAAAATCTATTTTTTTTTCAATGTCACAAGCATCATTTTAAAGACTATAGTGAATGCTACTAAGAGAAAAATTGAACTTAAAGCTAAGAAACAATTGAAATTATTGCTTAAATTCACAAAATTTAATAATATTAATAATCAAAATACTTTGAATTTCTATATCGAAGCTATTCTCTTGATTCGCACTAACGTAAAAACGCAACTATATTTTGAATTTTTGTATCGAAGCTATATATTGTTAACATGATTATTTAATAAGTATATTATCGACACAGTCTCTTATACTTGTAAAATTATATATATTATGAGGAGGGATCCACTTACACTATTTGTAAGTTACAATATCTTATAACAATCTAGTTTTGCGATTTTAAAAATTCAAACAGTCGATCCAAGCCGTTTAACATGATATTAAATTATTAATATTAAAATATGCCTGGAGATAAAATTTTATATTTTTTTGAATTTTTTACTATTTATAAAGTATTTTACAAAACTGTTGCTTTTAGACAATTCTGGACCATTGAAAGATAACAGTATTGTAAAATACTTAATAAATAGTAAAAAAATTCAAAAAAAAATGTAAAATATTATCGCGAAGCATATTTTAATGAGTGAGGCTATGGTACTTCGACTAGTGTACTATGGCTAGTGTACTACGGCTCAATATGGTACTTTTTAAAATCCTAACGGTCGATCCGAACCGTTCAATGTGATATCCATATGAATATGTACTTGCAAACTAAATTTTATATTTTTTTGAATTTTTTTACTATTTTTTTAGATAGGTAGAATTTTGATGGTCCAAAATTTGTATAAAACACTGAAAATTTTACCTATCTAAAAAATAGTAAAAAACATTTGAAAAAATATAAAATTTAGTTTGCAAGTACATATTCATATGGATATCACATTGAACGGTTCGGATCGACCGTTAGGATTTTAAAAAGTACCATATTGAGCCGTAGTACACTAGCCATAGTACACTAGCCGAAGTACCATAGCCTCACTCTATTTTAATATAGATATCATGTTGAACGGTTTGGATCGACTATTTAGACTTTTAAAATCTCAAAATCTAATTATTGTAAGATGTTGTAATTTACAAATGTTGTAAGTGGATCCCTCCTCATATATTATATACCATATATATTTTTCTATATTATTTGAAAAGCAGTTTCGTCCTGGCTGATTTGCGGGACAGACTAATTCGTTTATAAATAAATTTATCAATGAAGCTCATATATTTTTAATTAGTGAACCATGTAATAAATATTATGTGCTAGGAAAACACTAAACTATTTGACAGAATGGCAATAATATTTGGAGCATGGTTTATTGATAATAATTAAATTTGACAACGTTGATTCTTAAATCAAACTAACAAAATTTAAAATATATAATAAATTATATTTTTACGGTTGTTAAAATTATTGAATTAACCAAATATGGATAAATACATACAAATAATTGTCAACACAGTAATACAGAAATGCTCTTGAAAGAGATAGTCATAACAAAAAGATCTTTGATATAAAAACATGTCACGAATTTTGGGAACGAAATCTGCTGCTGTTTAAAATCACTGCTATCTGTGCTTCTCTCTATCTCTCTCCTCTTTTTTTGAGAAAATCTTAACAAAAGCTAAGAAGTTGTGAGAGGAAATTCAACTCTCAACTTTTGAATAACCAACAGTCTTAGAACTTTTTTTCCTAACCAACTGTGTTACCTTCTCTTTTATCTTATCTCTCTTCTCTTTTGAAAACCTTCACAGAGACTGCGAAGTTACAAGGGAGAATCGAACTCTCGACCTTTGAATAAACAACAGTTCTAGAATCTTTTTTTCTAGCCAACTGTGCTACCTCCCCTTTCTTCTATCTCACCTCTCTCTCTCTTCTCTCTCTTCTCTTTCTCTCTGTTTTTTAAAAGAGAGAAAAGTGGACAGCACCACCCTGCTATTATTTGTTCTCCTAAATACATTTTAGTGCAAAAGAAAATTAACATATTTTGATGAATCTCTTAGTTCAAAAATGTAGTAGAATAAAGGACCCTGGTACATTTGTAATTCGGATCACCTCAGGTACCTGACTCAAGCAAATTACAAACGGACAGTCTAGATTAATTCTTTTAATTTGATATGAATCTCTTTTAAAAATACTGGATTAACTTTGACCTGGCTGAGATTAATCGGGACCGTCCGTTTGTAATTTTCTTGAGTCACATACCTGGGAGGATACGGATTCATACATATTGATAATATCGTTTTCTTGTGAGCTTACTACTTGCTACTTAGGCATGAAGTCAATATTCACGAGACTTGGGACCAATGATATTATCATCGTCAAATCTACAATGGACGATCTAGATCCCGTGATGACCATCAGTATTAAAATCCGTGCAACGAGAGAGGGTCAGGGGGCCAACTCTATCACTCTATCAGGCTATCACCAATATTCAACAATCAGTCAAAAGGCTGTTCCGGTCGCAGGAAGATTCAGCATGTTGCCAAGTTGTTGTTTGCACTTGGTCTTTGTGGACCACTGTTTAATCACCGAAAATATACAGTGACCATTTTAAGCAAAGTACCCGTAACTAGTATGGGAATGTTTGAATTAATACTACTGGTGTTTTTCTGGTGCTATGAACCCAGATGCGCTGCGGCTTGTAGCCTTGTAGGATGTGGGGTCTTGGGAAGGACTTTGAAAATCCTTCTTAGTTTTCTAAGTTGGCCACGATTCAATTATTCAACAAGGTCCACATCGCTTATTAAATGAAGCTCTGTTACTCTGTCTGTTACTGTTTATTGATCATCAACCAAGATATGTCCACTACTCCCGAAATTTTTTTAGTTACTGCTTAATAAAATCAAAATTAAATGAATATCACCATTTTCAATTTATTTTTCAATCGTACCACTCACGCAGACTGAGTCCGTGCATCAAAATAGAACGATGCACAGACTAGGGAGGCGCACCAGTGGTGCTCGGACTGGATAGGCACATCCCTTGGTGCGCAGACTGAGAGTGCGCACTAAGGATTCAACTAAAAATTTAATTGTTTAAGCTCAAATTAAAACCCAGCTAGATTTCAATGATGCGCCCAGCGCTTCATGCCTTCTCCTATAGGCATGGCTCCGAATTTTTTATTAATATCCAAAAAATAAATTAAATTACAAAATATAACCATGTTGGTGTTGAAATTCGGAATCTACCCAAATTGGAAAAAAATTTTCCGAACTTAACATTTTTTTTTTTTTTTTTTTTTTACAGATTTCGGAAAAAAAATTTCCGAACTTAATAAATTTTTTTTTTTTAACAGATTTCCGAAAAATTTCTTTCGAACTTAAAATTTTTTATTTTTTTTAACAGATTCTGGAAAAAAAATTTTCCGAAATTAACATTTTTTTTTTAAGAAAAAATAGCTAAAATACTGAAATCTAACACTAAAAAATCGAATTGTTTTTTTAAATATTTGTTAAATTAATTTAAAAAATTTCAAAATAGTGTAGAATAATTTAGAAATTATCAAAATAGCTAAAATACTGAAATCTAACACTAAAAAATAGAATTGTTTTTTTAAATATTTGTTAGATTACTTTTTTTGATAGCATATTTATACTAAAATACGCTAAATACTTGAATATGTTAATTTATGATGATTGACACTAGATTACTTTAAATTATGTTAACTTTTTTTTAAGAGACAAATAGTTAAAATGCTGAAATCTAACACTAAAAAATCGAATTTAGTTTTAAATATTTGCTAGATTACATTTTTTTTATATATAATTAGCATATTTATACTAAAACACGCTAAATTACTTGATTTATGCTGAATTACACTAAATTACAATAATTATGTAGAATTATGCTAGAATACGGTAAAGTACGCTAAATTACGTACGAATAGGGATGATATCTTCACTGAGAAGGCGAAAAACGACGACGAAACTTCAAACGGTCATAAAACGGCGCTCGAGTGTCCGATTTCAGCAAATGACCACTTTTCGGAAAGCTTGCGAAAATGCGCATGCGTTCGAACTCGCTTTGCCGTATTTAATGTAGCATAATTCTACATAATTATTGTAATTTCAGCATTTTAGTAAATTTACCGTATTTTAGCACAAAAATCGGCCCTATTCGTAGTAAAAAAATAATTCGATTTTTTAGTGTTAGATTTCAGCATTTTAGCTATTTTGATAATTTCTAAATTATTCTACACTATTTTGAAATTTTTTAAATTAATTTAACAAATATTTAAAAAAACAATTCGATTTTTTAGTGTTAGATTTCAGTATTTTAGCTATTTTTTCTTAAAAAAAAAAAAAATTTGTCAAGATCGGAAAATTTTTTTTCCGGAATCTGTAAAAAAAAAAAAAAAAAAAATTTGTTAAGTTTGGAAAATATTTTTTCCGGAATCTGTAAAAAAAAAAAAAAAAAAAAATTTAAGTTCGGAAATTTTTTTTCCGAAATCTGTAAAAAAAAAAAAAAAAAAAATGTTAAGTTCGGAAAAAAAATTTCCGGTTTGGGTAGATTCCGAATTTCAACACCAACATGGTTATTTTTTGTAATTTAATTTATTTTTTGGATATTAATAAAAAATTCGGGGCATGGCTCATGAAGAACCCATAGAGTTTGCCTCACCGGAAGTGTGCACCGCGCTCACCCTAAGGAAAAGAGCTTCTCCTCCAACAGCTAAATGGAAAAAACGACAAGAGAAAGAGAATGCATAACAACTGGCCTCTGCGTTCTTTGACCCACTAAATTTAATTCTTTAGTTGTATTCTACTCAAATTCTTGGTGCGCACCCTTAATTCGCGCATCAGTCTATTTTAGTGCGCGGATTGAGTGGTAGGAATGGAAAAAATATGAGTTGGGTGGTATTAATTTAATATCGATTTATTTGGATGGTAACTAAAAAAATTTCGGCCACTACACTTATATTTCATGTATGGACATAATTTTATTTTGGTTCCAAGTTCTTCGCATGTCAATTGTCAATTTGTCATGCTCATATCTAACTTTCATGATACATTAAATTTTTTGAAGGTATAGATATTATTTTTGAGTAAGAAAAGTATAAATATTTGAAAGAAAATATTATTCAAATAAAAAATAAAAAAATATATAATTGTGTTCTGAATAAATTGATCATTTATCATAACCTTATTGAAACTTCAATGTTAAAATTTAAAAATGTATAATATAAGGCCAAATGTCTTTCAAATCGATTCAAATCCGATATAATAAAATAATAATTTTGAATACATTTAATAATTTTTATTTTTTTTAATTTGAACAAGTTTTGTCCGAAGCTATGTTACTCGGATACTTTAATATAGGCTCCGTACCCGTATCGGACACGTATCGGATATCAATACGCGCCTGATACGGCACCGACGTATCCGATACGCCAGCTGGCATATCTGCTTATGTGACGTATCCTTACTCGGCCGATAAGGTCATCGATACGCTTTGACTCACCTGAATACGCCTGCCCACCGTGCATCGTGCCAAACCCGTGGACCGCGCATGCATTAGCGCAGTGAACCGCGGTGGACCAGTGCCAAAAATCAATTTTTAGTGCTCCCCACAGGAATCGAGTCCATTCCCTTTGAGTTAACAACATACATCTTTACCGTTGCACCAACTCCTATTAGTTGTTAGAATATAATAGCAATGATATTTAATGTATAATTGAATTATTGTATAGTCTCCATCTAATAATTTTGATATTTATAAATAACATAAATAAAATAATAAAAAATAATATATTTAATTGGCATATCGTGTCCGGAATTTTTGAAAATTACCGTATCGCCGTATCCGTATCGTATCCAATACGATTACCGTACCCGTATCTATGCAACATAGGTCCGAAGTAACTACTGTACTTGCACTAGAGTCTAGAGGTTGAAATACACTTATGGAATGAACGAGTTCATGCAAATCAAGAGTCGCAAGTAGTCACGTCACGTATCACGAATTGGTGTCGAACAAAAAGCAAACAGTGCAACAGCATCATTAAAGCCAGTTATCCAAAATAACCTAACATATATTATTACCTTCGGTGGACATAAGGACCTATTTGTAAAATAAGTACTATTTTTATTTTCAAAGTTCAAACCGTCGATCCAACCGTTCAACATTATCTCCATATTAAAATGTACTTGGAGGTCAAATAATGTAAATTACTATTTATTAAGTTATTTACAAATTCAATGGTCTGAATTTGACTAGTTTTTGTAAAATACTTAATAAATAGTAAAAAAATTAAAAAAAAATGTAAAATTTGACCTCCATGTACGTTTTAATATGGAGATAATGTTGAACGGTCGGATCGACTGTTTGAACTTTGAAAATGAAATAAGACTCATTTACAAATAGGTCCTTATGTCCACCGAAGCAAATGCCTATTATTATATATATGCATCCAAGCAGAATTTTTTTTAAAAACCATAATTAGAAAAAACAAAATTAACAAACCAACATGATTAGCCGGATTTTTACAAAAACCATAAGAACCGATTTTTTTTTCTCTGGACCCGAAATGCCAATTCGGGTTCCCCCTATTTTCCCAGTTTTTCCGCAGCGCAGAAACAGTGTAGCTTTTGGTGTAAAGCCTTGGACCCGAATTGGGATTTCGGGTCCCATTACTATTTTTTTTTGTTAGAGACAAATAACTAAAATGATGAAATATAATACTAAAAAATCGAATTTTTTTTTCCCTCTGTCAAATTATTTTTTTATAGCATATTTATACTAAAATACTATAAATTACTTGAAATTATGTTAATTTATGTTGAATTACAGTAAATTACACTAAATTATAATAATTATGTAGAATTATGCTAAAATACGGTAAATTACGCTAAATTACGTATGAATATGGATGATATCTTCACTGAGAAGACGAAAAAACGACGACGAAACTTCAAACGGCCATAAAACGGCGCTCGAGTGTCCCATTTGAGCAAATGACCACTTTTCGGAAAGCTTGTGAAAATGCGCATGCGTCTGAACTAGCTTTGCTAGATTTCCAAATTCAGAATCACCGAAAAACAACGGGAAGAGTCTCAAAACTTCAGTTGAAGTTTCCGATTAAGATTTTCATTTCTATTGTTTAATCTACGTAGCTCAGTAAATTAGTTATGTAATAAACTTGTAGAATACAAATTTATTATTTTTATTATTATTTTTACTATTTTTTATGATTTATGAAAGATGACACAAATTAGCCCTATTCATACGTAATTTAGCGTAATTACCGTATTTTAGCATAATTCTACATAATTATTGTAATTTCAATTAGTTTAGTATAATTCAGCATAAATTAACATAATTTGAAGTAATTTAGCGTATTTTAGTATAAATATGCTATAAAAATGTAATTTGACAAAGGGAAAAAAATTCGATTTTTTAGTATTATATTTCATCATTTTAGTTATTTGTCTCTAAAAAAAAAGTAATGGGACCCGAAATCCCAATTCGGGTCCAAGGCATTACACCAAAAGCTGCACTGTTTCTGCGCTGCGGAAAAACTGAAAAAATAGGGGAACCCGAATTGGCATTTCTGGTCCAGGAGAAAAAAAAGTCGGACCCGAATTACCAATTCGGTTCTTATGATTTTTGTAAAAATCCGGCTTGGTTCACTAATTTTGGTTTTTCTAATTATGGTTTTTTAAAAAAATTCATCCAAGCTAGTGATCACTGATGAGGCAGAGAAACCGGAGGAGGTCAAATAATTCCAATGCAGGCAGTCAATCTCTGTTCTGGTCCCTGGATCTTTTTCTTATCACCAATTAACACCTCTCTCCAGTCTCCACTGTACTGTGCTCTTCTCTTGCTCTTGGGTAGTAAAGGAAAAGCATAAAAGGAGGTTGATGGAGACTTGTCAAGCAACAGCAGCTGATAAGTCAGGGGCTTTGCACAGTTGCGCGCGTGGTCTTGCCGTACCACCAAAAATAATATCACACTGTTTCTGTTTCTGTTTGTTTCTTCATCAACAACCCACCTTTATTTATGTTTGATAAATCATGGCTTTAGACGAAAAATGCTAGCCAACTGTACTTCTCTAGTAGGTTACAAAGTGGTGTTTGTAAAGTGGCTGGTAATGGATCGGGTCCACTCAATATTTTGAAATGCAGTTTTCATATGTGGTAGACTACAACATATCACATATAGAGTCTGATTTGTATGCAAACTTGTATATAGAGTCTGATTTTTATTCAAATGTTTAATATATATTAAAATGTGCTTGAGCCAAATTTTATATTTTTTGAAATTTTTTTACTATTTATTAAGCTGGTTTGAAAACCGCTATTTTTCAATCCTGTAGAAATATAATAAAAATAGCGGTTTTCAAACCAGCTTAATAAATAGTAAAAAAATTCCAAAAAATGTAAAATTTGGTCTCCAAGCATTAATATAGATTGAACATCTAATGGTTTGAATTTGTTGTTTGAATATCAAATACTAAAATTTGACCCCGTAGCACTTCGGTTGAAGTGCTTCCGGAAGCAATTTAGCCAGACTCCTTATATATATATATAGAGTAGAACTAGGGTGCTCCTAAGCTCACCAAGCCCTTCCGTGAGCACGACTCTAAAACCTATCGAATTGACTTCAAATGATATTTTCAAACCGTTAGATGTTCAATCTATATTAAAATGTGCTTGGAGACCAAATTTTACATTTTTTGAAATTTTTTTACTATTTATTAAGATGGTTTGAAAATCGTTGTTTTCCAATGGTGCAGAAATTTAATAAAAGCAGCGATTTTCAAACCATCTTAATAAATAGTAAAAAAATTCCAAAAAATGTAAAATTTGGTCTCCAAGCACATTTTAATATAGATTGAACATCTAACAGTTTGGAAATGTCGTTTGAAATCAATTCGATAGGTTTTAGAGTCGCGCTCACGGAAGGGCTTGGTGAGCTTAGGAGCACCCTAGTTCTACTCTATATATATATTTCTACTTATATAAGCCTATGAGGACATATACTTATAAGTAAATTTTACGTTTTTAAAGTTCAAATTGTTGATTTGAAGCGCTTAACATATTCTCCATATTAAAATATGTTTGGAGACCAAATTTTATATTTTTTGGAAATTATTTACTATTTTTTAGAATTTTTTCAAAACAGTGTTTCAATATGCTTAAAAATTTATCTCCAAGCACATTTTAATATGGAGAACATGTTGAACTCTTTAGATTGATTATTTAGACTTTGAAAATGCAAAAAATAACTTATATACCCTCGTATGCTTATATAAGTAGAGTAGCCAACCCCTCCTCTCTTTTTATATATATATATATATGAGGGGATTCACTTACAAATGTAACATTTGTAAGTTACAACGTTTTACAACAATTCGGTTTTATGATTTTTAAAATCTAAACAGTCAATTCAAACCGTTCAACATGATCTCTATGTGGCCGAAAATGCAAAACTGCATATTTAACCGAATACAGATTTTCTATTCGGATTGCAACCAAATACGAATATGCAGCTATATAGACTGAATTTTAATACACTGAAATGATGAGAATCTGAGGATCCAAAATGGGGATCGAAATGTAATAAACTGTTAACATCCCAGTGCGCATCTGAGTTTATTTTCTTGTATCGATTGGATTTGGATTGGTTTTAGATTTTGTATCAAAATTTCAAAAATAAATTCCCGGTCATTATAAACAGAAATAAATGCGGTGGGATGATCCATCCGGATTTTTTTTCTTTGCCAAAATCTGTCATTTTTTTAAAATGAAATCTAAACAGGAAATCCGCTTAGTGAGACGCGTCTGAAACCATATCTATTACGATCCGACTCTGCTGCTTTTCTCAGAGAAAAGCACCTTCCTGCTTTTCCGATCCGAACCATTCAAATTTGTTGAGATTTGTGTTTGAAAAAGTTACTTTATCGAGATACGCAAATGAAAAATTTTGAATGGTTCGAATCGGAAAAGCAGGAAGGTGCTTTTATCTAAAAAAAAACACCTGAGTTGGTTCCATCTATTACAAGGATGTTAAAAATTGATGAGTTCCAATTACAAAAAAATGATTAATTTGACACCGTGTAAGCTAAAAAATAAATAAAAATGAAACAATACATTTTTGTCCGTCACAGTGCTAAAAACCTAAAACTGTACACCACATGGGACAGTTATTTAATCAAAGGTTAAAAATCTCAATATTCAATTTGTCCGAGTACTTGTTGAGAAAAGTAAGAACGAACTACAGCTCTATAATGTACAAAATTGGTCGTCAGTCCTGTACCAGTACCAGTCTCATAGTGCCATACCATTCCCCACAAACCAGCTCATACCACCTAAAATAGAAACAAAATAAAATAAAATAACATAGTACATGATCATAGAGACCCGAATAGGTAAAGCAGATTGAGCTTGTCTGACTGTCGCACCTCAGCTATAGCAGATGATCACTGGTCTGAGCTGTACCAGTAAAAACCAATCAAAATGGCCTCAAAATGGACCCAACTCTTTACTTTAATACCCAAAACGGACCATAATGGACCTCCTTTACCCAACCCAAAACTTGAAACTTACACAGAACCCATAATGGACCCAACTTGAAACTTGCACATAACCCAACCATAACAACCACACTCTGAGCAAGTTTGAAGCCGAAAGGTTTTCATTCCATAGGCGACCTTTAACTGATTCAAGTTTCAAACCCGGTACACACATACATGCTGTAAACCAACCTTGGTATGATGAGTGGAGTACAAAGAAGTCTATAATGTTGGTACAGTACAAAGAAATCTTATTATTGGTTATATGATCTTTTCTAAAAGCTACCTAAAGCCGTGGACCGGCTCCTTGGTGCCCGGGCTAAAGGGTTGGATCCAACTAATAAGACTTGCCGTTCCGAGTTGCATATGGATTTGTCTTGAATGGTGGTGGTATGAGGTGATGATGGTTGTGTGTGGTTGGCTTTTGAACCCTAAGGCAAGTGTTGCATCCTTTGGCATTCTAATTCAAATGACTTCTCTCATCTATGTTTTTCCATCCTCTCTTGGTATGGGCCTCTCGACCCGTGTGAGTCATGAACTAGGAGCCGGTCCACCGACTCAGGCCAAGCTTGCCTCTGCTGTTGGTTTGCGGCATTACGTCTTGCCTTTTTACAATATCGGTCAAGGATGCGTGGGGGCAGATGTTCAACAAGGACCCTAGTATAGTACACTTGACAGCAGTTGCTTTGCCGATCATCGGCATCTGTGAGATGGGTAACAGCCTTCAGACTGTTGGTTGTGGAGTGCTTAGAGGGAGTGCGAAACCCGCAATAGGAGAATATAAATTTTGCTGCCTTTTACCTTATTGGAATACTTCCTGTCTCCTTGTTGTGTGCCTTTCCATTCAAGCTGGGTTTTGTTGGATTGCTGATGGGACTTTTGGCTGCTCAGGCATCATGTGCTTGCTTCATGCTGTATGCTATCTGCACCATTGATTGGGAGGCCCAGAGTGAAGGCCAGAAACTTCACTGAATCTAGGTCGTGTGTCAGTGTGTGTCGGTAGTCAGGGACGGTACTTAGTGTACTCCAAAGTGGGCTGAGCGACCTCATGATTTAAATTTTTTTAATTATGTATATTAAAATATAATTGAATTTTCTTCTTCTTTAAGTTTTTATATAGTTCAGTCCTCTTATAAAACATTAAATGTTTGATTGTAACCTAGTTGTTAAAGTTATTCATTGTGGCTACATATACATTTTTACATTTTATTTTTCAGCTCCTTTATCTACATTTTCTAATTCCGCACCTCGATATTAGGTTACAGAAATCGGAAATTTTTTTTTCCTAAATTTGTCCATGCGGTCGATATTTCAGCAATCAGCAAACCATATGGTGTCCCGTAGTCATTGCGATACAGTCGTGTCATGCGGTCGACATTTCAACCACATATACATTTCTACATTTTATTTTTATAGAAATTAATATAAAATAATGATCCTCTCAAGATTTTGATGCATATTTTTTTCGGTTCCGTCTATGGCATCTAAAACTTACGGTACTCATTCTAATACCTTATATTCTTTTATTATATTTGTTTTTATAAATAAAAATTCTGAAAATAGAGTAGCAATCTTTATTATTTTAGCTGATCGATCTTAGATAAATTACTGGTATTTCCCACACCCCAGTTTCTCTTTTCACCAAATATTATAACTTTACATAATCACCAATTTATTTTTTTACAGAGAAAAAGAGCAAGCTTACCTAACTAATTTTAAAATGAGATGGATTGTATAGGTATTTATTCTTTCACTAGGTGTCTAATTAAATGGGTCGTTTTGGTCCACTGCAGGTGCAGAATAGGATATTTCGGTTCTCACTTTTTTTTGAGATTGACACCAAAAGTGAGAATTTTTTTTTTTTTTGAGTAAAGGTTGGAGGGCACAAAGTGAGAACTGAGAAGTGAGAATTTTAATTTTTAAATTCAGATATTGCTACTGTTGTTTCCTCTTATTTCTTGGGCTCTATGATTTTCTTTGATTCCGGATAGTATCTGATCCATCAGGGCAATAAAGAGCAAGTAAGAAAAAAAGGAATAAATAATCAGTAAATTATAGCAACTAAGCAAATTTAATAATTTGACTATCTGTTGTAATTCCATTTTTATGTGTCAACATAATTTAAGAGGCCATGCAATATGTCATTTACAAAATTATTGGGAATACATTTATAATAAGATTTTTAGGATTTAATTTGGTTGTGAACTCAACAGCTAGCAAGTATAAAATTGAAGTCAGAAATAGGAAGAAAGCAATTTACTTACATAAAGAATTGAAACAGTGAACACATTCAAAGTAGCACCTCTGTTTTGACATGCATATGAATTAGTTCAAAGCTACTTATACTCCTAGCAACATTTAGTACATTCTTGTTCTTGTTAAAAAAAAAAAAACATGACAAACATGAAACAGACACAACTCTACCCTGATAGGAATCTATGTCTTCTTGGTGAATATATGAGCAAATTGTTTGAAAAGCATAATAGGGATTGATCGCCTCACTTGAGTACAAGCTTCCTTAACTCAATGATCCCGCGTACTACCATGCCACAGAGGAAACCGAGCGCCGCACTCGATCCAACCAATGAAACAGAAGTACAAATTAAGGAGCATCACGAAAGCCTCTTGTTTAGTTGACATGTCCCTTGCTGCCATTGCCAACTCGATTCCCGCAAATAGTAACAACACACTGAGTAATCTGACCGGGAATTCAACAAGCACCCGTAATATCGATCCACTGAGCACCAACCCCAACACCAGCTTCAATGCTCCAAGTTCCGCTACACATCCCCCGCTCCTTACCCCAAATTTATATTGGCCAGCTGGGCCGCCCGCCCCATGACAACACGGCATGGCACCGAACCAACACCTGATCAAGTTCATCAACCCAACTGTCACAGAGAGTGACGTGGCACTAACTTGTTTTTTCTGGGAACAAATCCTTGGACAATTTGCAAACGGCAATGACTGAGTTTAGTAAAGTAAGAGGTAGTCGAGGGATTGCGCCTTTAACAAATCCGTCCTTCCAAGCATGCCGTGATATGTCTATCACGCGGATTGTCTCAGGACCGGTACATAGCTCCTTGACAGCACTGGGTCTCCTAATGATTGCCAAAACAAAAATCATGACAGCTGATGGTATCGAATCAGCTAACTTCTCCAGGAAACTTTTAACGCTGCGTTATGGTGGGATTAGGGTTTTCGTCATCATTAGTTAATTCATCTTCATTCTGTTGTCGAACCTCTTTACCGGCACCGTTAATTACAAGTATGAAGCAACATGCGCCAATTGCAAGGACAAAACCATCAAAGCTGGTCCAGGGGTGTTCTCCGAGTGATTTTCCCTTTCCAAGGTTTTCCTCTTTTCTAATGTACTTGACGGCCGTCATGGCGAAATTGAGGCCTTGTGCAAGTTGGATACCTCGAACAACTGAAAGCGGTATCAGCCAATATGCTACTTTCATCAGGCCGGTTACACCGAGTACAAGAACCACGCTGGAAGTAATTATACATGAAGATTACATGTGCTTCACCATTAATTTAGAGAAATACCTTATTATGATAGTCATACTAATATATCAAAATATATAATTAACTGATTGTTTGGCTGCAAAAAATTAATCAATTATTTTCATATTTCCTAAAATTTTACCAGCAGCCATGATTTCAGGGACACCGAAGGAGCTATTGGAGATGGCAACAGCAGCAATGGATTTCATCGGCTGAACCGGCATGGGTACTCCATAGAGGAGACCAGTGACTATGTTGTAAATTCCAGTGAAAATAAGAGTTGTCCATAGATCAAGATTCCTACATCAGAATATAACAAATATGAACACATTGTGAAGAAATTAAAATACTAATAAACATCATCTTTTGTTTTATTAAAAACTTCAAAATAATTAGATAATTTAGCACAATATAAAAACCTGGCAAGGGAGAGAGCAAGGATGATGGGGATGTAAGTGCCGAGATCACCCATGGCACCATTCACCTCTGCCCATTTCGAGCGAAACGCAATGTTGTTACCCGCTTTCGCTACGAAAATTTTCGGCATAATAATTTGCGGCTGTTTCGGCTTAGCTGATTCCAGATCGTCTGCGTCTATCGTGTTGTTTGCCATGAATGCAGTGCTTACAAACAATTAAATAAATAAATAAAAGCTGCTAGTTCTCTATTGAAGAAAACTTAGATAGTTAATTTGGAGCTCAATATATAAATGGCCTACTTGGAACAGGAGAGAATAGTTGTTTCTTTATATATACAAAGGAATTTAGACTTCTTTGGTTTTATTCCTTTTTGTTTTTTGTTTTTCCAGTTGGAAAATCCTTAATGAAGTCTAACCGGTCCAATCTTTATCTCTGGATATATAGAGTAGATGCTGACTTTTGAGTTTTGAAGAGATAATAGTGACTGCTACTTTTTTTATTTTTTATTGTTTTCTCTTTATACATAGCTAATGATGTTAATTAACTGGTCCAGTCTCTATCTTTAGATAGAATAGATGCTACTTTCTAAGATTTAATAGTGACAGCACCTTTTCATGTATAGGCAGCACATTGTTTAAGAATTATCCTTCCAAGTATAAATGTATAATATACCTTATCCTCGTAATCTTCCTTCTTCTTTTTTTCCTTTAATACTGATAAAATAATGCATTTTCTGGAGAGGAGAAACTGTCCAATTTTATTTACTAGCTCTTGGAGTCATAGGAAGCCAATGAAGCAAGGCACATATGTATCTCATGTAAACATAGACTTTTTGCTCTCAAATATTGATTATTTATTATCAAGTTCTGATTATTCTTTTCTCAGGTGGTTAAAACTTAATTAGAACTTGAAACTAATTAACATAACGTATGAGCAGGGACGGATGCAGGATTTCTGTCGGAGGGCAAAGAGAGGCAAATCGATTTTCATAGAGAGGCAAAGCAGAACCGGACTTGTTTTTTTTCACTAAATTTCAAAATCCAAGGAGGCAATTGCACCACCCTCCCCCCTCGGGCGAACGTGGGTCCACCCCTATGTTATTCTTTTCTCGATCAGGTGGTTAAAACTTAATTAGAACTTGAAACTAACATAACGTATGAGCAGGGACGGATGCAGGATTTATGTCGGAGGGCAAAGAGAGACAAATCAATTTTCATAGAGGCAAAGAAGAACCAGACTTGTTTTTTTTACTAAATTTCAAAATCCAAGGAGGCAATTGCACCACCCTCCCCCCTCGGGCGAACGTGGGTCCACCCTATGTATAAGGTATGACTATTATTTCCTTGAAAGAGTGTTGTTATTATCAGCTTCGTCACGATACATCACTTCACGCATGACAATCATGTGACATGATTCGCGTGTCACGTGATGTGTCCATTCGTGTGATGGGTCAATTTGTGTGACGTGTTTCTCTTTAATTGAAATTGGCATGTCACGAGATGTCACACGAACTGACTCGGCCACGTAACACATAATGTCCATGAATAATTCTTCTAACATTATTTGTTTATTTTAATTTATTTTGCAATATAAAATTTCATTTTTTTAGCATCTTTATTTATTTATTTTCTATGAACTAACTTGAAATTTTTAAAAAATTAGTCACGTCATGTTTTATCACAAAACGTCTGATCACGACGTGACCACATGTAACGTGACCACATGTAACATGATTATTAACGTGACGTGACTGTACAGGGCCAATCCCAAATTCACTTAAAAAATAGTATATGACGTGACTGTCATATATTATTTTAATCACTAAAGTTAAAAAAATAATTATATGAGATAGTGTACAGGGCCAAATCCCAAATTCGACCGAAGTGATCTCTGGCTAGACTTGGTCTACACGGGGTCCACCACCAAAATTAATGGTGAACCGAATCAAACTTGGTACAGAACTGAAAATCGTCGCTGCCTGAACCATCGAATAAGATTTTCTAGTATTAAAATTCATCTGCAATACTAAAACTGTACTCACTGACTATACAACCGGGTATGATTTCAATTCAACATTTTGTAATTTTGATTTTAACGGTATTTTGATATTACTTGTTGTCTAAAATTCAATACGAAAGTGTACCTGATTCAAGTCACACTCGAGCGTTTGAGCGCAAAAGCGTAACCAAAATTTGATCTTTCCGAATTTTTTTTCTTTCAATTCTTCAAGGTCTCTCACTCTGTAATCTAATGAGATAACTGAGAGAGGATTTAGTCGGAGTAGCAATCTTTATTATTTCAGAAAAAGTGCTGTCAATTTAATCTTAGAAAGTAGCACCTATTCTATCCAGACTCCAGAGATAGAGACTGAACCAGTTAGACCTCATTTGTATAAAGAAGTCAAATTCAATTCCTTTGTATAAAGAAGCATCTATGCTCTCCTGTTCTTAGTAGACCATATATTGAGCTCCAAAATAACAAACTAAGTTTTCTTCAATAGAGAGCTCTGCAGCCATGGCAAACAACACGATAGGCACTGACGACCTGGAATCAGCCAAACCGAATCAACCACAAATTAAGACGAAAAATTTCATAGCGAAGGCGGGTGACAACATTGTGTTTCGCTCGAAATGGGCAGAGATAAACGGTGCCATGGGTGATCTTGGAACTTACATCCCCATCATCCTTGCTCTTTCCCTTGCCAGGTTTTTATATTGTGATAAATTATCTAATTATCATGAAGTTTTTGATAAAACAAAGATGATGTTCATAATTTTTTTATGTTCTGATGTAGGAATCTCGATTTAGGAACGACTCTTATATTCACTGGCATTTACAACATAGTCACTGGTCTCCTCTATGGAGTACCCATGCCGGTTCAACCGATGAAATCCATTGCTGCTGTTGCCATCTCCAATAGCTCCTTCGGTGTCCCTGAAATCATGGCTGCTGGTAAATTTTAAAAAACAAATAATTGATTAATTTCTTTCTGTCAAATAATCATAAACTATCAACTAATTATATATTGTTCTATATTAGTAAGAATATATATCATAAGGTATTATTCTAAATTTCAGGTATAATTACTTCTGGTGTGGTTCTTGTACTCGGTGTAACCGGCCTGATGAAAGTAGCATATTGGCTGATACCTCTATCAGTTGTTAGAGGTATCCAACTAGCACAAGGTCTCAATTTCGCCATGACGGCCGTGAAATACATTAGAAAAGAGCAAAACCTTGGAAAGGGAAAATCACTCGGTGAACGTCCCTGGTCCGGACTTGATGGCTTAATCCTTGCAATCGTCGCATGTTGCTTCATACTTGTAATCAACGGTGCCGGTAAAGAGGTAAAACAGCAGAATGAAGATGAAAGTAACAATGACGAAAACCCTAATCCAACCGTAAGACAACGTAAAAATTTCATGGAGAAGTTAGCGGATTCGATACCATCAGCTGTCATAATTTTTGTTTTAGGGCTTATTTTGGCAATTATTAGGAAACCCAGTGCTGTCAAGGAGCTACATGCCGGTCCTGAAGCAATCCGCGTGATAGATATATCACGACAAGCTTGGAAAGACGGATTTATTAAAGGCGCAATCCCTCAACTACCTCTTACTTTACTGAACTCAGTCATAGCCGTATGCAAATTGTCCAAGGATTTGTTCCCGGAAAAACAAGTTAGCGCTACATCACTCTCCGTAACGGTCGGGTTGATGAATTTAATCGGGTGTTGGTTCGGTGCAATGCCGTGTTGCCATGGGGCAGGTGGTCTAGCGGGTCAGTATAAATTCGGGGGAAGGAGCGGGGGATGTGTAGCGGCACTTGGTGCATTGAAGTTAGTGTTAGGGTTGGTGCTTGGTGGATCGATATTACGGGTGCTTGTTGAATTCCCGGTTGGATTACTTGGTGTGTTGTTACTATTTGCGGGAATCGAGTTGGCCATGGCAGCAAGGGACATGTCAACCAAACAAGAGGCTTTTGTTATGCTTGTTTGTACTTCGGTTTCATTGGTTGGATCGAGTGCAGCACTCGGTTTCCTCTGTGGCATGGTAGCACACGGGATCATCGAGTTAAGGAAGCTTGTACTCAAGTGAGACAATCGATCCGGCCCTTTGATGCTTTTCGAAAAATTTGCTCATATTTTCACCATGATTCCTATCAGGGTAGAGTTGTTTGTTTCATGTTTGTCATGTTTTTTTTTTTCTAATAAGAACAAGAATGTATAAAAATTGCTAGGAGTTCAAGTAGCTTTGAACTCCATATGCATGTCAAAATCAGGGGTGCTATTTTGAATTCTTCAATTCTTCATGTAAGTAAATTCCTTTCTTCCTTTTTTTTACTTTAATTTTATACTTGCAGTTGAATTCACAACCAAACTAATTCTATAAATCTTATTATACTTTAATTATGTTGACACATAAAAATAAAATGACAACAGTTAGTCAAATTATTAAAGTTGCTTGGATTCTATAAATTTACTGATTATGTAATATTCTTTTTTTTTTACTGGCACTTTATTGCCATGATGAATGATTTGATAATATTCTCGCTTTGAAGTTTAACACAATATAAAGATCACATTTTGGATACCAGAAAATGAATCAGATACTATTCTTCACCTTCAATGGACTAAATCAACCCATTTAGACGACCTTCTGGTGAAAGAATAAATACCTACATGTAGGGGTGTCCTTTGGATCCGGTTATTTGGTTTTTAATCGAACAAACAAATTTGACTTAAATTATTCGTTTTTTTTTTTTCAATTTAGATGGTTCGGTTCAATTTAATTTGAATTACTTAAATTTTTTTATATTTAATTTGATTTAATCTCACATATTGGTTCAACTAAACAAACCGAAATTTATATAATATTTTACTTGAATTATTTCGAGTTTTTATATTTAGTTCAATTTTATATTTTTTTTATATTGATCTTGATATTTATTTCTATAATTATTACAAATAGTTGTATATGTATTGAGTTTTGACCTTTTAAGATCTATTTTATTTCAGTTCAATCAAACTAATCAAAATTTACTTTAGTTAGGTATTTTTAAAAACCGACTAAAATTTTTGTTTAACTATTTTAATTCAATTATAACCGAACCAAACGTTGAACACCCCTACCAAACTGCACCATCCATCTCATTTTATAAGTTAGGAAAGCTTAATTTTTCACTGTAAAAATATAAAATGGTGATTCTAGAGTATGATAATTTTCAGTAAAAAAAAAGAGAAATTGGGGTTTGGGGAAGTACCAGTAGAAACCGGATCCTCTGCATTAACGCAGCGTTTGAGATAATCCCTGGACCGACCGATCAAAATCCAGACCAATCCGGCGCATGCCTGTAGAGCACAGGGCCCTTTAATGTTCATGCGAATTTAAATCGGACAGTCCTGATCTTAACTCAAAATTTGAGTTAACTCATTGGATACGAATTCATACCAGTATCCTATCTAAGAAAAAAAGCAGCTAATGTGTGCAGCAAAACATAATATACTACCAGAATATACCAAAATACCAAGTTCAAAATTGAGAATTTAAAATTACAAAACATACTAATTTGCCTACTAAATAGATGCTCAGCCATTAATTTTAGTATACAATGAACTACCAAAATTTCACCAGCTCAATATCACACCTTTCTTCAAAGATTCAGAATAAATAATTCAACAAAATTTGCCCGTAAAAAAAAAATCACTCTGATTCAGTCTTTCTCTTCTTACCCTCTTTGTTTTGTTTGGCTTCGCGCCTCTCTCTCTTGAGTCCTTTAATGTTATTTGATAAAGGCATATCTCCAACCTTAATAGAACAAATAAATAAGTAAACAAACAAGACTTTAAATGGAAAACAGGAGTTCTATTAAAAAATAAAAACTAAGAAATAGGTTTGAATCAAAACCTTCTGATCAGGCATGTAGATTCTTCCAGTTTTTCCCTCGATAACATCACTCGTGACATTCTTGATCTGAAAAGTAATAAAAATAATAGGACTCAGTACCATATAATTAGGAAATTCAGAAATTTGGAAAGAAAAAAAAAAACCTTCTTTCAGATCAAATTTTACATTTTTTTTAAATTTCCTACTATTTTTTTAGATAGGTAGAATATCACTTGATCTAAAGATTCTAGACCATTCATAAGTAGTGATTTCTTTACCTATCTTAGAAAATAGTAAAAAAAATTACTAAAAATATAAAATTTAGATATACAAAGAACAATGGCTGCTAATTGATGCATATGTATATGTATTATGATAGTAGTTTACCTTCTTAGCCTGATCAGGTGCTTTCATGGCATCTTTGAATAAGCCTTCACTAGGAAGCCGGTGCCTTCTGACGACCAAGTCCATAGAGGGGCCCACCTCAACCAACTCCATTCTGGGTACAGCTGTGCCGGATTTCTTAAGACGAAGTGCACAATGATTCAACAGCACGGATTTTGAGGAAATAGCAGTGCATACATACACGTGATCCACCCCTGTTAGGTTCAGGTTTTCAATCACCTGAGAAGCAATAATGAATTAATACTTAATATACATACATATATATACAAATAAATTTTCTAATAAAAGATCTTTGCATGTACCCAAAATACAAGGACCAGAAAAAAGGGAAATGATCTTTGCTGCAAAAGTTAATATTGCCAAAACAATGCAAAACACAGTATATATGTTTATAATTTGACAATATAATCTCCTCTTATGATCAGAACACAGTACATACGTTTTTAATTTGACCATAAACTTTCGAAAGAGTTTCCAATATTTCTCATATTTGTAACTACCACCAATAATTGTATGAACTTTGCAGAAGCAAAATTTAGAAACGAAGGTACATTGAAATTTGAACACAGAACACCCAATATATAAACTACCACAGTATATTTTTCACATATATTCAGATAAATTATTTCCTGACATACTAATGCAATGTTCCAAATCAAAATCTAAATTCAATTGCCTTTATTCGAGTACATTTGGGCCTAATAAAGAAAGAACAGTAACAAGAAATAAGAGCAAGAGCATCAAGGTTTCATATATACAATCTTTAATTTCACAACAGTCTCATAGTCAGGCATAATTACAGTATATGACTGTATGAAAACCCTGCTGTTATTTGTGAATATAGTAAATATAGGGTGTGTTAAGCAAAAACCAGAAAACAATTATTACAAGTACCATAGAGTGAGGCTATGGTACTATGCATAGCGCGTAATGGTATGTACTATATGAATCAATATCTCCATTTTCAGAGTCCAAACAATCGATCTAAACCGTTCAACATGATCTTCATATAAAAATATACTTGTAGATCAAATTTAAATTTTTTGATAGGTAGAAAATCACTTTATATAAAAATTCTAGACCATTCAAAAGTAGAGATCTTCTAATATGCAAGTACATTTTAATATGGAGATCACGTTGAACGGTTCAGATTGACTATTTGGATTTTGGAAATGAAAATATTGATCCGTAGTACGGACCAATCTGCACTATGCATAGTACCATAGCCTCACTCGATACCATATATAGTGGTCTTGGCTTTGGCCAAAAGTAAGCATACCTCTCCCCTGAAAATATCAAGAAGCACCTCTTTCAAGTGCTTCAACTCATCAACAGTCTCAAATTCTTCTCCTATAAAAGCAAAGAACGGTTTCGACCCGATTTTCGGTGTCAACTTCTTGTCATATTTGAATGATTCCATGGATTTGAAATTCTCAACTCCGACTTCAACAAGGTCATAGATGTGGTGGTCATATGTTCTCCCAAGAACTAAGTTGTTCGGCCTTTTCTTTGAATGTGCACCATACTGGCACATAAATAATGTAATATTAGTCAGAGAGAAAAAATGACCAAATAAAAATTATAGGGGAAATTTCACACACACCCCTCTAAAATTTGTAATATCATGTTTACCCTTCTAAATTTAAAGAACTCACAAATTTACCAGATTTGTCGACTTTTAATAGAAAAGTAAATAAATTGGGTAAATTGTGAGTTTTTTAAATTGAGAAGGGTAAATATGATATTATGAATGTTAGGAAAGACGTAATTTTGAGATTTTTTTAGGGGTATACATGAAATTCCCCCGAAATTGTATAACATATTTCAAAATTGTGAAAGTCATAACTAGGACCTTCATAATGCCAATATTTTAATTTGTTTTGTTACTTTCCTCTTCTCTAAATTGAGTAAATTCTCTTGACTAAACTAACCATAAAGGCACAATAAGGATTGGTACCATGCTTCAGCAGGAGAAGTAATATGAACAATTGATGTTAGTAAAATTAAACAAATAAACAATTAATTAACATACCACAAAAAGACTGCAATCTGTTTTAAGAGAGTAAAACTCCAGAGAGGTCTCGCCACCGCTCTCAAAAGGTCTTATATTTTCGTTCTTTTTTGAGAATTTCACCGCACTGCCTCTTTTCAAGTGGTATAACTCAGTCAAAATTGAATTCAAAACAGCACTTGTTTTGGTGCCATGTAGAATCAGTGTTTTCTTCCCATTCTCAACCTAAATAAGAAGTAAATCAATTATACCCAATTCACTGAAGAAATTATTAAAAACAAAAAGAAGAAAAAATATAATAGTTGTTGGCTCTTGTTAATTGTAAAAATTATATCCAGTTCACTGAATCAGTGGTCCATTTTTCCATGATTCAGTTAAAAAATATAATAGTTACAATCAACAAAAATTATAAATGAATCATGAGAAAATATACTTTTAAATTTAAATGCCCTCCTATTTTGTGTAAAAATAATTATAACAATTACAAATAAGAATTTAATAAAGAGCCAAAAATTATATCCCATTTTGTTATATTTTCTGGCTCTTGTAAATTATATCCTGTTATATTTTGAGTATCTTAACTGAATCATGAAAAAATATAACAGGATAAACACAAATTAAACCATGATGGATCAACAACAACAGAGAAGTTTTGGCTTCATGCAGCGCACATACCATAGAATTAAAAAGAGCACACATATGGTTCGTGCGCTGCATGAAGCCAAAACTGATCTGTTAAAATCTTTGCCTGTTCTATTGCCTTAGGAGTATGGTTATTTAGATTCAGGTAAAAGAAAAGAGCAACAAATAACAAAAACAAACAAATAAGGGAGAGAAAGAAATGAAGTGGGCTTACGAGTTTAGGAGCGCGTTTCTCAATCTCCCGCTTCGCTCTTTTCGTTTTAGGTGTCTTTATTTGCATGATACCAGCTACACAAAACCACAACAAAAGTAGATTTAAAAGAAGAAAACAAACAAAATCTGAATTAATTGTGACCGCAAGCGGTGTCGGGAGAGAGAGAGAGAGACAGACCTTTCGAGAGGATTTTAATGGAGAAAAGCAGAGATTGTTGGCCGCAAACGGTGTCGCCGCCGCCTAGGGTTTTAGAGAGGGTTCTGGAACCAAAACCGAGTTTAGAGAGAGAAAGACCTTCTAGTTGTAGAGAGGGTTCTATCGAGGATCGAACGGTTGGCCTTTTGCATCAATATTCGTGTTTCTTTGATAAAATCCAACGGCGATGGACTGGAATGAGAATTCAGATCCTCCCCGGTACTGTAATAGGTAATCTTCTAGAATTATTCGATCTAGACCTTTTTTTAGCATTGCACGAATCTCAAAGCAAAATGATACTGCCTCCTGCGGTAGCGCGAATCTCGAAGCGTGTGGGAGTTAATCTCAAACCGTAAAGTGAGGGGAATGTTTTACAGTACCTGGGAGGATAATATTCCCTGGAATGGGACCCGTTACTCGTAGCTTTCTTCCCAAACTTTTAGAACAAAAATATTGTTGGGCCCAATTGGAAAGCCCAATAAATCTAAGACCTGTCACCTGTAAATTAAAAACTGAATTATTGGAGAATCCAATTGGTCTTTAGCGAATTTATTTCGGATCGAATTGATTTGGATTTTGATGGGACAGTTCGGATCCAAACTCCAAATTTGATTTGGATTTTGATCGGACGGTTCGAATCCAAACTCAAAATTTGATTGGAATATCACTTAATAAGTGATTGGATAACAAAGAGCCCAATTGGGGATAAATTTTATAATTGTTTTAAATTTTTTACTATATTTTAGAATAGGTACAAAATTATTTTTTATGGACCGTTTAAAAATAGTGATTTTGTACTTATTTACAAAAATAGTAAAAAAATTATAAAAATTATAAAATTTGGTCTCCAAACATATTTTAGTATGGATATCATGTTGAGTGGTTCAAATTGACAGTTTGGACTTTGAAAATGAAGATATAAAAAATGAGATATAATGAGGTATGAAAACATGAGATATTGAAATCCTCGTCAAAAAAAAAATATTACTTTTAATATATTATTTTATGTTCATAATAAATTCGCCCATCAAATAATCAACTCCTATCTTTGTTGTCATGTAACTCCTATTCTTTTGCACGAATACAGGAAAGTATTTAAAACAAAAGTTTTTAATTTGTTAAAGAAATATCTCTTATGTTGCTTATTAGATTTTCTTTTCTTTTATTTTCTTTTTTAAATTACTAAATGGATAAAGTCATCTAACACCTTTTAATATTCTCAAGGGACTTCAAGTTTGAGTTTCAAATATGTAACTTTTCATACAGACAGTTTTATTTTTTGTCACTAGATCAAAAGCTGATTCTTACTTATTATATTAGTTTATCTACGACTTTAAAAATAATTACTATCATAATCAAGTTGAGATAGGAATGATTCATAATTCTGTTTTAGTTTAAATTCAATAACCAGCTTCATTAACTTATTTTCTAAACACCACTCTATAAACTTTTTACACATAATGCCTACGGGTTGTTGATAAAAAAACTTTTTACGCATAATAAATAAATATTTGACTATTTCATAATATACACTTCTCATTTATACATTACATATTTACTTATTTCATAATGTACTAAAATCATAAAAAAGAAAAAGAAAATGAGGTAAAAGTGAACTTGGACATGGGTAACTAACTTGGGTTAGTGTGCTATTTTTTTCTTTATACTGCATGCTATTTAGTTATGTTTGGATGAAGTGAGAATAACTGCTAACCTCAGTTAGCGTGCTATTTCTTTTCTCTATTTCGTGTTTGGATCGGTGCTGCTAACCTGAGTTAGTGAGCTATTCTTGATTTTTTTTACTAATCTGTCCAAAACAAAGAATTAACTGCAAACCTGGGTTAGTAGCTATCCTAAGTTGGCATTTGTATTTCATTCAAACATATTGACTTGGAAAATTAAGTCTTGAACACAAGAATGGTTGAACTCCTGAGAGAACTTCAAGAGTGTTTATTATTGACTCCCATCTTAGTCCCCTAAGCATCACACGTAAAATTTTCCTACAACTTTATTGTTAAATATAGGTTCACCTAATTAAACAAATTCATTTTGCATTTGTAACATCCTATTATACATACCCTCAACTAAGGGTGATTAATGAGCGAGTTTGAGCAAGTTGGGGTATGCTCATGCTTGGCTCATTAGCTTAATGAGCGAGTTATAGCGAGTTGTGGTATTCTGCAATACATTCCTTTATTAATTGGACAGCCTCTTCATAAATCTCAAGTAATAAAGTGTTCACAGGTGATTATGAAAAAATAATAATAATTAAAAGAAAAGAACTCAAAATGGTGCTTTTGTTTGGTAAATGAATAAAATTAGGCCAAAGATTTGTATGTTGTATAAAAATGTTACTTGAATAGATCTCAAGTATTGTTACCTAATTTATAATTATGGGTTTGATTCAAGGGATTAGATGTGGCAGGATTTATGTAACTCAGTTCTTAATGAGCGAGTTAGGGTATGCTCATGTTCGGCTCATTAAATTAATGAGCGAGTTATTAATGAACTTTTAACGAGCGAGTTATGAGCGAGTCACGAGTTATGAGCAATTTACTCACCCTTATCCTCAACTGACTCACCATCTCCTATATTAAACATTTCAAATCTAGTTTCTAAACCAGTGAGTTTGGTTTGTTTAATTTGGGCAATACCTTCAAATTTATTTATTATGGCTTTCCACATTTCTTTAGCACTAGTCATGTTACTAAAGATTATGGCTACTGATTCACTAACTGAACTGTAAATTACATTTACTGCATTGTCATTTTCTTTCTTCTTCAATTTTGAATCGGCAGTAAGTTGGGTTGAATTGGTCTCGGTTTAAACAAACAAATAAACATCAATAATTAAATAATATATGTATTTAACATTAAAAATCATTTTGCTTATAAAATTTATAATTTAATCAAATGAAACAGAGGAGGTTGTTATGCTTGTGACGCTGAGATAAAAGATCCAAATGAAAAAAAATAAAGAATAATAATGTTACAACCCGAGTGAAATTATACCATACCATAATAATTGCATACCATGATAAATTACTGAAGTGATTGGTAGAGTTTCAAAAATGAGAACTTAATTGATTACAAAATGTTTATTATAAATAGAGTAGAATTAAGGTGTTCTCAAGTTCATCAAGCCTCTTTGTGAACTCAACTCTTAAATCTATTAAATTGACTTCAAATAACGAATTCAAACTATTAAAACTCGTCTATCTTACGAGTGATGTCTACATGCAAAAAAAATTAACTTTCGAATTAATTTAGTATAAAAGTCAAGTGGTCAAAATTAAAAGATTTATAAATTAATTTTAATACATTTTTTTTTAATGTTTTTTACTGCTTGAATCTATACAAAATTAATTCGAAAATTTAAAATATTTACATGTAGATGCATCACTTGTAAGGTAGACGGGTTTCAACGGTTTAAATTTGTCATTTGAAATCAATCTTATAGATTTTAGAATTGAGTTCACAAAGAAACTTGGTGAACTTAGGAACACTCTAGTTCTACTCATTATAAATAAGAGAGTGACCATTCAATTAACTGAAAGGCCTAATAGATAAACCCCAAAAATGTTGTTCAAATTTTTTACTGAATTGTTTTTTTCATTTTATGTTTTCTTATCTTTATTTTTCATTTCTTATTGATTTTCACCAATATCTTATATGATCCAAAAAATGTCTATCAAGAATTGAGTTATTAATAGGGAAGCAATTGATTCTTATTTCTTCATTTAAAGATAGTGTGAGAAATATCAAGAACAAAACAAATTATTTGTGAATTGAAAATGAAACTACCAAAATTAACGTTCCCAAGACAAATAATAATATTTGTTTAACATCTAAAATCAAACTTCTTCAACGTATACAATGTTCCAATGTGGCATATCATGCCATTTATAAAGGCATCTAAAATATTATTTATGTATAAATGAAGTGCTTCACATTGTCTCGGTAACAATGATTTTTATTTCAAATTAAGAATTTCTCAAATATAGAAAGGAATTTGCAGTATCTATTGTTGGTCCCTAAGGCACATAGAGGAGGTGAATATAGGGCATTTTAAAATTTAAAGCTAAGTACTTTTAACTAATGTATATATGTGTTATTCTTGGCGGAAAATAAATAGAAGAGTTGAGAGACACTTGACACGAGAGTTGTTTACGGAGTTCGGCACTAACGCCTACGTCTCCGGGGCTCGGGACCTTCGAGATGGCGCACCTTTCTTTACCCAATGAGAAAGGAGTACAAGGTGAAACCGGTGAGCCCTTACAAAGCTTGGGAAATCACACGGCCTGAGCACGGAAATGGCTCACGAGCACTAAAGGCTCAAATGTATGAAACAAACAAGATGATCACTAAAGGATCACTCTATTTCTTACACAAGATTGATTGTGATTTAGTATGCTTGAGATTGTTGTATGAATATTGAAGTTGTGTGCACAAGCAACAATGGTTTTTTCTATATCTGAAAAGAATTCGGAATATTGCAAACCTAGATTTTGCTTCTATTTATAGAGAGAGAAGCAAAATAAGATATCTGGCCTTAACCGTTGTAACGGTAGATTAGGCGTTACAACAGTTAACCCCAGATAGCAGGTTTGGCTGCGCTGAGAAACCGTAATGCTTATTAGTTGTTACAACGGTTGTCACAACATAACTTCTCTGGAAATTTTGGGGTTCCGGTGCAACTGCTGTCATAACGGAATAAATTAATTTGACTGTGTATTTTGAATTATGAATTATTCCGTTGTAACGCCTATTTAGCCGTTGTAACGGTTCATGCAAATTACCTCAATTTCAAACATGCTTTACCAATTTTACAGATTTCTAAACCTAATCTTGAGATGATGCTTCTAGATCCAATGCTTGGTTCTTCATGAGTCATCCTTGATTAATATTGCAATTCATCATGCATCCTTGATGTGTATTTTAGCAATTCATATCGTCATGAACATGTACAATATCTCAAGACACAAAATTATAAAATTCAACAAATATATGTTTTGCAAATTTAGTCAAACAGACAAGTAGATTATGGCACAATCCAACATCTATTTTGTATGTCAAGAAATTTAGGGACAACATTATGAAATAAGAGGAGGGTTCAAATGCACCATAATTTTGTCCGAACAGTCGATCCGAACCGCTCAACATGATATTCATAATAAAATATTTTTGGAGACCAAATTTTATATTTTTTAGAATTTTTTTTACTATTTTTTTACATAGGTACAATATCAATTTTTCGGATGGTCCAGAATCTCCTTAAAACAGTGATTTTGTACATATCTAAGAAAATAGTAAAAAAATTCTAAAAAATATAAAATTTGGTCTCCAAGCATATTTTATTATGAAGATCATATTGAGCGGTTCAGATCGACTGTTTGGAATTTGAAAACAGAGATAACGGATGTGGAGCATATTGGAGCACAAAATAATAGTGCATTTGAACCCTCCTCATGAAATAATAACAAATGTTTTTAATTACTTGTGGAAATGAGGTGAGCATTATATAATGCAACTCTTATGCAACTTCATCTGTAAATGTTGATCCTCCTGAAGAAATTTATTTAAATGATGTATTCCAACAAATTGTTATGCGAATGATGATTAAATTATGCAAAACTCGAGTTTTTAATTTTTGTTAGAAATTAACAAAAAAAAATTTAATCCTCATTTTGATAAAATTATAAAAATATATACAATTTTTTTCATATGTCAAATCTTTGTTGAACGTATTGAAAGTTTACAATTCTTTACAAAAATAATTTTCATAATGCTGCAAAATATCTTAATTAATTAACGAAATAATTTTATTACCCTTCCGTTTGCTGAATTTTATGACTTTTATTATACTTATATGTTTATTTACAAATAATAAAGTAGGATGAAAGTAAAAGAAATAAAAAAAAACCATTATTTAAAAATAATCTAGCATTTTTTAAAGTTGTTAGTCCCTAAAATTCTGCAAGTCTTAAAATATTATTTTTTAGATTTTCTGTGGCAGTGGATTTATGTGCACAACCAACCAATCACTGATATCGTTGCATTTAAGCTTTGTAGATATATAGTCTTGTAGAGATACTAAATTAATTCATTTTGCATCATTTTTCACTGTTTGATTTTATGTTAAATTAATTAAAAATTATATTTTTTTCATAAAAATATATCATTCATGAAATAGATCAGTTTGAACAGTTTGAATTTTTTAATTAATAATTTAATATCAATATGATTAAATTATGGTGTATTTTGAACAGTTTGAACAGTTTCATAAAAATTATGGTGTATTTTGAACAGTTTGAACAGTTTGAACAGTTTTACTCAAATAAATGTATCTCTTTATTTTATTTTACTTTTGGGCTTTTTATTACCAATTTAAACACCGAAAAAGAATGTAGGCCAATTCTAGGCCTCTTAGTAAATAAATTAATTTTATTTGGCGAGGGCAGTGAAATTTCAAAATATCTTGTATAGTTTTCATGTGTAAAATCAAACTAAACACCAAAAATGTGATACTATAATGTTGTTTGTTATATGTGTGCACGAAATTAATGTGAGCATTCATGTGAATGGATTATGAACACTAAAAAATATCACTTAATTCTCAATCTAAAATCTAGCACCTCACCGTCTATCTACTTAGGTGGTCTATATGTCAATCAGATAATTTTAATGCATTCATTTTTCAACATTTTTGACCGCTTAATTTGGTACTAAAATAACTAGAAAATATGTAAACGCATCATTCATAAAATAAATCAGTTTGAACGGTTTGAATTAGTCGTTTGAAGTCTATTGAATCAATTTTGTAGTTGGTGTCATATGACACTGATGTCATACTAGCCGGACTTATTACTGTGATATTTAGACATGTGACAAAGGCTTATATATGTTAACAATTGTAGTACATATATAATTCGCCTAATATATTCAACTCAATTGTTGTCAGATCCTCATGAATTAGGGCTACTAGACTTTGTACATAGTGAATGCAGTGGACTAATTAATTTATTTGCTCTGCATTTTATCTAATATGTATGTATAAGATAGCGTTAATAAAATTTTGTACATATACATAATAATAATGTTTATAAAGTTCTCTCCAAATTCTATGCTTTCTTCAACCTTGACATATTCTATGCTTTCTTCAACCTTGACATATTTTGTACATATTTGTACGCACAAATCTTAAAGCGGATCAGACAATTTGAGAGCTCATCCGACGCAAAAGATTATGTTCTCCAAAAAACTCCGAAATTTTTATTAATCGAAAAAAAATAAAAAAAATATTGCGAAACGGCAGAACTTTGTGGAAATTCCATATATAGATAGAACGGGAATTTTCGTACCGTCCCATGGGACGGGAAGGTCCATCCTGTCCGGCTGGACGATTTCGCTAATCTCTCTGATCCGCTAATTACAAATCAAGAACAGTAAGAACAATCCCGTCCGACCTCGAAAAAAAAAAAAAACCAGGAACGAGTTGGATCGTCCCGTTCCTCGAATGATTATTTGATTTCTACGATTTGGTTAATGAATTCTGGGAACATACGGAAGGATCTGATTGGAGGTTTAAACCACGGTTTGGGAATTCAGGAGGCGGCTTCCGAAAAATATTAAAATATTAGAAGGCAACATAACCAAATCGGTGGGACCATTGAAATACAACATAACTCTATTGTTAAGAACAATAAAATATTAGAAGGCATTTATTATTAGAAAACAAACGATTACAGATGATAAAATATTAGAAGGCATTTATTATTCCAGGGACGGGACGATCTAACCCGTCCCTGATTTTTTTTTTTTTTTTTTGGAGGTCGGACGGGATGGTTTCTACCGTCTCTGATTTGTGATTAGCAGATAAGAGAAGTTAGGAAAATCGTTAAGCCGGACGAGATGGACCTTCCCGTCCCATGGGATGGTACGAAAATTCCCGTTCTACCTATATATGAAATTTCCACAAAAGTTCTACCGTTTTGTGATATTTTTTTTATTTTTTTTCGATTAATAAAAATTTCGGCAAAAAAATTTGTGCCCAAACGACCTACTCCGTTCTCCAAAAAAAAATTATTTTCTGCTATTTTTCAGCTCTAACCAGACAATAAACATGTTTGTACGGCACCAAACTTCTATCAATTAGGGTATGTTTGGTTCTAAAACAAAAAAAGCTAGAATAGGTAAATCAAAAATAGTTATTGTTTGTCTTATTAGAATAGGCAAATCTCAAAACCCTTAGGAATAGTCTATTCTAATAAGACAAAAGGTTTGGATTCACTATTCTAGCTATTCTAACTCAACTAAACACTGAATAGGCTATTCCGAATGGAATCAAAGTAGGTTCGATGCCCATCGGACCTACCTTGATTCGATGGATGTGATGACCATTCAATCTGCATCAAGATTCGTGTGCTCTGTATCAAAATCCGTGCAAGACTGTATCAATTTCTGTGTGCATAGATCTTGATGCTAATCGTACGGTCCTAGAGCTAATTGAACCTAAATGTAGGTCCGATGTCCATCGAACCTACTCCTATCTCATTCCGCCTATTCTCATTCTAACCAAACATACCCTAAATAGAACGGAGGAAAGGGGCGAAAAGATTTGTTGATTATCTAACCCTATTGAGTTTTTTTTACAAGTGGCTCTATTTCATACATAACTTATTTGTGCCAAAATCTGCCATTTATTTAAAATGAAATCTAAACCGGAGATCCGAATAGGGAGACGCGTCTTAAGCCGTATCTATTACAAGGGTGTTAAAAAATTAAAGTGTTCCAATTTAAGTGGACGGAATTTCAAATTACAAAAAAAAAAAAAAATTTGATTATATATGTTGACTCCTCTGTATTTTAGAGGTCTCTAAATGCATATCAAAATAAAAATGAAAGTATGAAACAATACATTTGTGTCCCTCACAGTGCTAAAAACTTAACACTGTATATAACACATGGAACATGTTATTTCATTATTTAATGAAAGGTTAAAAATCTCAATATTCAATTTGTCCGAGTACTTGTTGTTTTAAAATAAGAACGACTACAGTTCCCGTACCAGCCAAAAGAAAAACTAAAAAATGACATGTTACTTGCTAGCTAAATAAGACTTCAGTAGTACGGACAAGGAGTAAACCAAGTTTTATCTCTACCAACAAAAGGGCAATACAGACTCTGTGTTATACCATCTTTTATGTCATATTTGTAGAGAAAATCATGTTCCAAGTAGTAAATGCAATTCTCTCCAAGTCCTTTATATTCTACAGCACAGAAGGACGATGCTCGATGCTCATCCAAGAAAAGCACTTGCTCACCGATATCGGCAACTTCAACCCAAGAATCACTTCCTTCGTCACTTCCAAGACACAGCCAATATATATCGAAGTGTAATTGATCAAGACCGCACATCTTGCGTACCAGAAGGATCTCTCCATCGGACTCGACCATCCAAAACTTCCAATTATTGTGATCGGGATCAATCGGTGGCAACTCACAAACCAAATTTTGTGTTGTGATATCTGTCACCTTTGTTACCCCCGTTAATCTATCGACAAAGAAAAACCCTCCATTATAGCACAAACTGCCATTACCATTCATTCCTTGTAATCTAAACTGGGAAGTTTCTTGATCCTCAAGTCGACACAAAATCATCGTGTCGCTGTACGGATGCGGAGCACCATACATAGAGCACATAGAAAAAACTGCAATATGCTTGCCACTTCGAGTGGGATCGGGTCCAATCCATTCGACCCAATACAATTTATTTTCCTCCAATTGAGGCAGATGAATCTCATCACTTGTTAGAGGGTTCAAAAGAGACCACAAGAACCCGACTTTGGTATGACGGTAGGCGACTAGGTAGTGGTATGATGGTCCTATGAAACACTTCTTGCGTGATCTGATGCAAGTGATGGTAAGGATTTTACCTGAGGATAGAGAGTAGAAGCGTAAGGCCGGGTCATCGGGGTATATTCGATACTCTAAGATCCAAGGGAGTTGGAGAGGAGGATTGCATTCGCACGCACGCCAAGCCTTGCAAACGGCATGAAAGACGACAAAATCATAGATGTCCGGAAGCTTCTTGCAGATGAGGTGGAGAATCTCCGGTGGGAGGTCGCACCAATCCCTGTTCGGCTTCTCCATTAAAATCCCTGTTAATTAGTTGAACTTTTAAGGGTCTACGTTCTATTTATTTTATTTTTATTCTATTTTACACCTTGTTTGGATGGAGAGTAGAGGAAGGAAGGAGAGGTGAAGAATAAAAATGAATGAAATAGAATAGAAAGAAAAATTAACATATTTAATTTGTAAGATATAGGATTTGGAATTATATAGGTAAGATATAAGTAAGATATCTAAAAATATTTGCAACAAAATTTGTAAGACATATTTACTACGTTCTATGAGAATTATATAGGTAAGATATAGGATTTGGAATTTGTGTTTTTTATTCTAAAAATATTTGCAACAAAATTTATTTCTATCCGTTATACTTCAAATTTGGAGGAAAACCGATTCTATTGATTATAATGATACAAGTTTAAACGTTGCACCTCCTGTACCCTTCACCTCTGACATAATTTTGTCAACCAAACACGATTCGACATAAAATTTTCTTTTATTTCCATCCCTTCCTTCCTCTACTCTCCATCCAAACAAGATGTTATAGTGGAAGGAAGGGTAAATTAAATTTAGGATGTTATGATCGGAGCATAAATTTATTATAATAAAGATAAATGCTCAAAATAGGATAAATTGAATTTGAGTTGTGCATTTAGCTCTTAAAATAAAAATATCATCATAAACAAAGACGATAAGCCAAGTCATTTTTTTTATTCTCTTTCAATAGTATTTAATAGTTTCCTTTTATATATTGAATACAATCTTTTATTAAGTTTTTACTATAACTAGAATAATCTATAAAAGCGTAAATTAAGTATGAAGAGAAAAAAAAAATCTCTTTGCACTAAAAAAATTGATTGTTGCTTTCACACTGCCCATCTCTTTATTAATAGATAAACAAATTATACAAGTCTATTAAAAATAACTGAAATTACACTTAAAATTTGTTTGAAATAATAAATTGACTTGGTCAACCACAAAGGTGGTATCACGTTAGAAAGAAATGGAAATAAATCTGCTGTTATTTCAATTTCAACCGTTAATCTTCGTTAAGATTTGCTTGAAATTTGCTCATGGAAAAGTTTGAACGGTTGAAATTGGAATAACAGGTTCTGTTATTTCTTCAGAATAACAGCATATTTATTTCCGAAAGAAATAGAATGCTGCTATATAATGCTATTTTGGAATATGTATCCTCCCAGTTTCAGGTACATGACTGAGTACAATTAGTTTTCATTAATTTTCAACTGATTGAATGAAATTGGATGCCTATTTAGATATAGGGTTTCTGTTTGAGATTTGTGTCAGATTAAAACTGACGACTCAGATCTAATAGTATTCATTCAGATTTTGCATTGGATATGAATTCACTGTTTGGAGCATTCAATTTGTGATATTTTTTTCCTTTTATATTGATTCTGAAGTTATTACAAAAAAAATCTTTTGCTTTAAACTAATAAATTATGTTTAAATACAATACACTTGAAAGGAAACATCTAATGCATTCTAAAGAGAACACAGCTGCTCCTTTTTCTTTTATGAAATTCCAATTTTGGAGTTAAAATTTTCCAATTAGGAATACAATTTTTGCAATGAGGAGGGTTCAAATACACCATAATTTTTGTGCTCCAATATGCTCTACATTATTTATCTCCATTTTCAAAGTCCGAACAGTCGATCCGAACCACTCAACATGATCTTCATAATAAAATATGTTTGGAGACCAAATTTTATATTTTTTAGAATTCTTTTACTATTTTTTTACATAGGTACAATATCACTTTATCAGATGGTCCAGAATCTCCTTAAAAAGGTGATTTTGTACCTATCTAAAAAAATAGTAAAAAAATGCTAAAAAATATAAAATTTGGTCTCCAAGCATATTTTATTATGAAGATCATGTTGAGCGGTTTCGGATCGACTATTCAAACTTTGAAAATGAAGATAAAGGATGTGGAGTATATTGGAGCACAAAAATTATGGTGCATTTCAACCCTCCTCGCAACTGCAATAGTCTGTAGCGTATAAATATAAATTTCTAAATACAATTAGGAATGCAATGTTTTCAACGAATGTATAAATATTTCCGCGTGTCATTTTCCTTCTAGTGAATTAACATAATAAAATCGGAAATTTTATAAAATATTTTTCTTTATGAAATCATCAAACAAAATACTTCTTTTCTAAAATCTTTGTCAAAATATCCTTGTGAATCCCACTTTTTCCTACAATCGGTGTCAAAATATTTGTCACCTTTGTTACCCCGTTAATCTATCGACGAAAAATACTCTCCGTTAGAACACAACCTGCCATTACCATTCATTAATTCCTTTCCTTGTAATCTAAACTGGAAAGTTTCCTGATCCTCAAGTCTACACAAAATCATCGTATAGTTGTCCAGATTCAGAGCACCGTACATAGAACATAGAAAAAAATGCAATATCCTTGCCACTTCCAGCGGGATCGGATCCAATCCATTCGACCCAATACAACATATCTTCCTCCAACTCTGGTATGACCAATGTTTTAAAATGCGGTTTTGTTTATGCATATGGAAGGCTACTGCATACTGCATATACGAATTTTAAATGAGAATTCATATATATACATATTCATATGTGAGTATTTAAATTTATTTCTGCATAAACAGTATGAAGTGTGCCTTATTGTATATAAAAAATACAATAAATTTTTACATAATAATCAAACCTGCTAGCTGCTTCACAATTATAATTAAATTTGTTTTCTGCATAAACAACAAATTATGTATGCAATAATTATAAATACGCATAACACATATTAAATTTGAGATATTGGGTTGAGTCCGCATAACGCATATTAAATTTTAGTTCCATACGTCGCGTATTAAATTTTGCACCTGCATATCTGCATATGCAGCCGCATATTCAAAACCGCATGAAAGACTGTGTGACGTTCTGAGCGCGACTGCATATGCGGCCCATGCGGCCGTATTTTAAAACACTGGGATGACGGTAGCCGGTAGGCAACTAAAAGTGAAAGTCTTACTTTTCTTCAAAAATATAATGAGGTCACCATATATGATACTTCATGAAAAATCAACAAAGCGAACTTGGCATCATGTTAGAAAACATGAGCTTCCTGACAAACTGTTAAGGTTTATGGACAAGAACATATATACTATAAATTACCATAAAATAGAGAACTGTGAGCTGCATAGTTGGCTCGGGCAATGTATCGAGCACTTTATGGGCATTGGACAAGGATCTCTATTTAATATGTGTAAGTAGGAGCTTAATTAATATACTGGCACAGATCTGATGAGATTTGTACTGTTTTGAAGGAATTTGAATTGGTAATATTGTTTCTACTTTTTAGTGATTTGGGTGGTTTGCTTTTGGTTTTGATAATTAAGGGTCCTATTTTATTTAATTTCTTATATGCGTATCATGTGATAAAACCATTGCGTACCAAGTCATCACATGATATTCTGATTTTGCTCCGTTTGTGTGGCTGTGATATACGGTATCATTGAGTACCAAGTAAAAAACCAATATGCTACTACTTTTGGGTACGATGAACTTTAGAATAGCTAGAATAGTAAATAAGAATAGCTACTGTTTAAGAACAGTGCTAACTCAAGCTATTCGGAATAGTGAAAAAATTGTTTGGATTGCATATTTTGGAATAGAGTTTGGAGGGAATGAATAAAGTAATAATTTATGTGTTAGATTAAATATAATACAATATAATATTAATTGAAATATTAAATATTAAATTTAATATAATATTATTTTAAATATTAGATTAGTATTAATTATACTAAATATAATATAATATTAGCTTAAATATTAAATATAATATAATATTAGGTTAAATGTAAAATGTAATATAATATTAATTTAAATATTAGATTAGTATTAAATAAAATATTAGATTAAATGTAATATAATATTAGTTTAAATATTAAATGTAATATAATATTATTTTAAAAATTAGATTAGTATTAAATAAAATATTAGATTAAATGTAATATAATATTAGTTTAAATATTAAATGTAATATAATATTATTTTAAAAATTAGATTAGTATTAAATAAAATATTAGATTAAATGTAATATAATATTAGTTTAAATATAATACAATATAATATTAATTTAATTATTAAATGTAATATAATATTATTTTAAATATTAAATGTAATATAATATTAGTTTAAATATTAAATGTAATATAATATTATTTTAAAAATTAGATTAGTATTAAATAAAATATTAGATTAAATGTAATATAATATTAGTTTAAATATAATACAATACAATATTAATTTAATTATTAAATGTAATATAATATTATTTTAAATATTAGATTAGTATTAAATATAATATAATATTAGATTAAATATAATATAATATTAATTTAAATATTAAATGTAATATAATATTATTTTAAATATTAGATTAGTATTAAATAAAATATTAGATTAAATATAATGCAATATAATATTAATTTAAATATTAAATGTAATATAATATTAGTTTAAATATTATATTAGTATTAATATTGAAAGCAACAAATGTTATTCCAAGAATAGCGAATAGCTCTATTCTCCCTATTCCGAATAGCTCTATTTCTCGTTTGTATTGTCCTTCCGCAACAAATTGTCAAAGTTGGGGATATGGTAGATAATTACATTCAATTTTCAATGTGGGGAATGGCAATAACACTTATTTCTGGCATGATCAATGGGCTCAGGATAGAGCTTTGAATATCATGTTTCCAGACCTATTTCAGATTTTCTATGAACAGAAGATTACTGTTAATCAAGTGTTGCAAGCAAGATCTTAGAGTTGTTTTACATTTGAAAAAGGGGTTGATCCTTGGCGGCCTGGCCCAAGAATGGGATGATCTGCAACATTTGGTTTTACTTGTTCCGAATAGTAATGCTATTCTAAGAATAGTGCTATTCTTAGTGCATCCAAATATAGCCTTTATGGTGAAAGGTCGGTGTTGCTGCTATGCAAATAAATGACAAAAACGTAACAGCTTAAATGTGTTTCTAATTGGAATCAAGCGGCCATTTGAGTTGGCTTAATTGACGATCGACTAATATTACATGTCAAATTTATGTTAGAAGGGCGTAGCGGGTGAGGGGAATGAGTGGATGGCTGGGGTTGTATCGGTCTCTCCAATACCACCTAAGTAGAGTGGAAAAAACATGTTGCGTCGTGCTGTGCCGTGACTAATACGTTGTTATTTTGATTTCGTGTTGTGCTGTGCTGTGATTAAGTTAATTTTTTACGTGTCGTGTCATGATCAAATGATCATTTGATCACGGATAGTCACGGCACGCGAATGGTCAAACCACGTGAGTCACGCTATTTTCAAACGTACCGTGACTCGTGTGACCATTTGATCAAGATCTAACGGTTCTAATTACACGTGACTCGCATGATCACGTGCTGTAACTAGATCTTTCGCGTGACATGCCGTGCCAAAATTTCTAAAAATAGTCACGGCATGTAACCGGTACACGTGCCGTGCCGTTCTGTGACGAAGCCGACTCCGCCGTGCTATTTTTTTCACTCTACACCGAAGTAAAAGATTTCGGCTGTGGACTTGGGTTCAGCGGAGGACAAATTGGAGGCGTGGAGTATGCAGCAGGGACTGGAGGCGCTAAGGGTGTAGTGATGGTGGGCTGAACAGGTAACGAGAGAAGAATGGTAAAGAGAGACCGATGTAGATCTCCGATCACAGCCCGAAACTGCTCGATAAAAGATTGGTGGGCTGGAGCCCTGTTTATGGGCCATAATGGGCCAGTAGATACTGTTCTGGCACAATCAAGCGAGTAAGGATTGGGCTAAGAAAGGAGAAAATAAGACTGTTGAATTGGCGATGATGGATCTTGAATCGCCGGTCAGTATTGGCCCAAGAACAAAACAATTGAGAGCTTTTATTAGTGCATCCATTGTTTAAGCATAGCTCTTATTAAAAGTTACTCTAAAAATTAAAATGTTTGATTTTATTAAAGTAAACTTTATATTAAAACTTTTATGTTTAAAAAAAAATTTCAAAGTTTCAAATTCTTCAATTTTAAAACTTCATATTTTAAAAAGAACTTCATCAAGACTATAAAGGATGACTATTGGTTACAATGATCAATACAAAAATTGAACGTTTAATGGAAATTTGAGTCTCTGTCTATTTATAAACACATGATAAAAATAAATTAATTTCATGCAATTTGTGCTTCTTTCCCTTCTAGGAAACCAATTGTTATTTTTGACATTTATTTATGTTGGAACTTGGAAATTGATTTGAGAGATTTTAGTTTTATGTAGTCAAGCAATCAACCAACTGAACTATAGTATAAATTAAGCAAGCAATCAACCAACTTGGAAATTGATTAGAGATTTTGGTTTTACGTAGTCAAGCAAGATTAACTTTGCTAATAGAATCGACATAGTATAAATTATAAAATGTCATAATAAAAGCACTCCAGCGGTGATTTTATTTGAATTTCTAATCCGCGCTGGCAATTGTTTTCTTAATTTCAGGCATGTACAGTACTTTTTTAATTAGTAAATTTGCTTTTAAAGCAAACAATTCTAAAGTCCACGCTGGCGAAAAGCAATATTTTCATTCGCTAATACCTTTCCGTCTCCCCTCCGCTCACTCTGGAAAAACAGAATTAAATTAATTTATTCACCAAGTGGCATTTCACGGATGTAGCGTCTTTGAAATTGAAGTTAAGTTAATTCCAATACAGCTGTAATTAATTTTATTTGGATTCCACCGCTGTAGATGCTCTAAGAGTACATATTATACAAGATTTGTCGTGAAATTTTTTTACGAGAAGACTAGATGGCAATGAAATTAAATTTTACTGTAGAGTTATAGTAGAGATATAATAAATTTATTGGCGAGTTCTTACGATATTTTTATTTAACGCTAAATTATATGTACAATTAAATAAAATTATCATTATAAGTAAAAATATTGTTTACTGCATTTCAATATAGGTCATTAGTAAATTTAATTACCATATTTTTGTATGGACAGATGAATTATTATCAGAAAAATATTATTTGTATTTTAATGTAGGTTCTTATTGAAATTAATTTTTAGGAGACGTTTTGTATGTGTTGAGTGAGAAAAAGATCGAGAAATTTTACATGTATAGAAAGAAAAAGAGAGATCAAGTATAGAGAAGAGTTTTGCATGATTGCTCATTGTTATTTTGTAGTATCACATTAATTACATGAGTGATACTAATTAGCGTTTGCTATATATGTAAAAAAAAAAAAGAGAAATCACTTGACAAGTTTTTATTTTGACAATCGTAATAAACTTTAAAAAAAGCTCAAATTTGAAATCTCAACATTATAAACATGATTTATATTATCCACATATTATTAACAAATAAAGTCTAACTTATCTTATAACATAAAATTTAATAATAACATTTATTTATGATATTATTCACAAGTTTAAATTTCGAAATAAGATATCAGAGAATATTAAATATTAATTGGATAATCTATATTATCTACATACAAGTCCCTTCTAGGACAATTAATGGTATTATGCAGCTGTTACTACCAGAAATGGGATATCGACATATCACATATGTATGTATTAATGTATGTATAATATTCCAACAGTGGCTCTTTATGTTGCTTAAAGTCGAATATTTGTGTTAAATTTGCTTAAAGTCGATTTGTAAAATGTACAATGATAGTTGATTTGTAAACACAAAATAAAACTTGAAACAGATTTTGAGTCATTTTATTTTTAGTTTTGTTACAGATTTGACTGCAAAACCTGAAACATTTTTACTCAATCAATATATCAAATAAGGGCTGGCCCTTATTCTTTCTCAAAAAAAAAAAAAAAATCCCCTGGTTAGTTGGTCTTCCAAATATTCAATATCTGGTAGTTCAACGGAAACCAATTGTTATTTTTGACATTTATTTATTTATGTTGGAACATGGAAATTGATTTGAGAGATTTTAGTTTTATGTAGTCAAGCAATCAACCAACTGAACTATAGTATAAATTAAGCAAGCAATCAACCAACTGAACTATAGTATACATTAAGCAAGCAATCAACCAACTTGGAAATTGATTTGAGATTTTGGTTTTACGTAGTCAAGCAAGATTAACTTTGCTAATAGAATCGACATAGTATAAATTATAAAATGTCATAATAAGAGCACTCCAGCAGTGATTTTATTTGGATTTCTAATCCACGCTGGCAATTGCTTTCTTAATTTCAGGAATGTACGGTACTTTTTTAATTAGCAAATTTGCTTTTAAAACAAACAATTCTAAAGTCCACGCTGGCGAAAAGCAATGTTTTCATTCGGTAATGCTTTTCCGTCTCCCTCTGCTCACTCTGGAAAAACAAAATTAAATTAATTTATTCACCATGTGGCATTTCATAGATGTAGCGTCTTTGAAATTGAAGTTAAGTTAATTCCAATACAGCTGTAATTAATTTTATTTGGATTCCACCGCTGTAGATGCTCTAAGAGTACATATTATACAAGATTTGTCGTGAAATTTTTTTACGAGAAGACTAGATGGCAATGAAATTAAATTTTACTGTAGAGTTATAGAGTAGAACTAGGGTGTGATGTGCTCACCAAACTCTTTGGTGAGCACAACTCTACATAAACTATCGGATTCACTTCAAACGAGATTAATCCAACCATTGAAACCGATGTACTTTACGAGTGATGGGCGTACATGCAAAATTTTGAATTTTTTGAATTCATTTAGTCTCAAGTCAAGTGGTCAAAATTGAGAATTTTTTGAATGCATTAAAACAACTTCATTTTGGATCATTCATTTTTCATCAATTTTGACCACTTGACTTGAGACTAAATGAATTCAAAAAATTTAAAATTTTGCATGTACATGCATCACTCGTAAAGTACATCGGTTTCAACGGTTGGATTAATCTCTTTGGTGAGCACATCACACCCTAGTTCTACTCTTATAGTAGAGATATAATATTGGCGAGTTCTTACGAAATTTTTATTTAACGCTAAATTATATGTACAATTAAATAAAATTATCATTATAAGTAAAAATATTGTTGACTGCATTTCAATATAGGTCATTAGTAAATTTAATTACCACATTTTTGTATGGACAGATGAATTAATAAGAAAAATATTATTTGTATTTTAATGTAGGTTCTTATTGAAATTAATTTTTAGGAGACGTTTTGTATGTGTTGAGTGAGAAAAAGATCGACAAATTTTACATGTATAGAAAGAAAAAAGAGAGATCAAGTATAGAGAAGAGTTTTGCATGATTACTCATTGTTATTTTGTAGTATCACATTAATTACATGAGTGATACTAATTAGCGTTTGCTATATATGTAAAAAAAATAGAGAAATCACTTGACAGATCTTTATTTTGACAATCGTAATAAACTTTTAAAAAAAGCTCAAATTTGAAATCTCAACATTATAAACATGATTTATATTATCCACATATTATTAACAAATAAAGTCTAACTTATCTTATAACATAAAATTTAATAATAACATTTATTTATGATATTATGCACAAGTTTAAATTTCGAAATAAGATATCAGAGAATATTAAATATTAATTGGATAATCTATATTATCTACATACAAGTCCAACCGTTCGATAAAATTTTTAACTTTCTTATTAATATCTTAAACATTGACATCTCCAAATACATTTCAAAATTTGAGGACCAAAATATACATTTATTTTTCTATCCTTAGGGTACTTCAAATAAAAAAACATTATAATCATTCAAAATTTAATATTCTTTAAAAGTATCAATGTAAATGTTACATAAGATACATTTATTGTGTCTCCAACCTCTTTATTTAAATTCACATTAATTATGATGATGTGTGTCTCTTCTAAGCACCACCAACATCGTTCTCAATTTTTTTTCTACTCTAACCATTAGAGCTCATCTATTATTGCTGGAAAGAGATGTGTTATTTGAATCAAAATTTATTATAACTTTTCGAATTTCATTTGTTGTCCACAGTTTTTCACCAGTGCTTCATTCGAACGGGACTCAATATTTTTTTTTAAGATGGAGATAAGTGGAGATAAGTGGAGACAAGTTTGATTGGGTTGAGATTATAAATAAGGATGCAGACTTGGACAGACACATTTGGTTAATTAACATTATAGAATCCTTTTGTGTCATAGCTGTGACTGTAGACCGAAGATATGTTGGTTTGAATGTAGAGGATTAAGTGAACGTGTTCAACAAAATTTCCAAAATTCGCATAATTCGATCGCCTTAAAAAAAACGAGTTCAATAGATTTTAAGTTATGATAGTTTGTTTTGGATTGAATGTTACAACCCGACTACAATGAAATAACTTGTACATATTTATAGACAAAATCAGACTAATATCACGTTTGTATTCTCTTAGAGCAAATTCAAGAGGAGATTTGAAGTGTTGTTTTTTATTCAAGTGATCTTGATAATACTGCACATCTTAATCATATGCTCCACAAAGAAGTATAAACTGTGAATAAAATCACTTTTATAAAATTAAAATTAAAAGTATAGCTAGGTGAAATATTCGATTAATTCCACAATTCTTAAAAATAATATCTTATTCAATTTAAAAACTTCGCATTTTATTAGACGATGGCTTCAATTTTGCCGATAACTGTTAATTAATTACAATAATTGATTAAAAGATTGAACGGTTTAGTGAAAACTTGCAATAAAATATTGCCTCCATCTATTAGAAACGCATGCATAAAAAAAATTGCAATTGGCGTTTCTTTTCTTCTTAATTTTCTAGGTCAAATCATGGTATTATGGAGTTGTTGTCACAAGAACTGAGATATCGACAAGCAAGGGCGAAGTTAGACTTTCAAAGTATGGGGGTCAAATTTGAATGGGGTCAATCATATAACATTTTTGTGCTCTGAATGAGAGTCAATTTTACAATATCCATAACATTTTACTCTAAATTACATAAAAAATCATGTATAAATAAAAAAAAAAATTAAAAAATGGAGGTCAATTGACCCCATACTCTGTTAGTGGGTCCGCCCCTGTCGACAAGTACAGAGGCATCAGATAAAACATCTCTTATTAAATTGTTGATCTAAGTATTTTTTTTTTTTACATTTATTATGCTGAAAGATTAACATGGTGAGGTCCATATAACTTGTAAATTGTAATGTTATCACATCACACTTCCTTCAATGCGAGGCTAACATGCAAGCCGTAGATATTAATTTTGAGATAACAAGGTCAATTTTTCAAATAATCTGTCAATAAATATAATGGCTCTTTGATGTGACTTGAAGCTACTTTTTATTTATTAAATTTGTTATTCTAGTGATTATGAATAGTATAATATGCAAAATGATAGTTATTTTTTAAGTTCAGTTGACCATCGATGATCAACAAAATCATTAAGAAAAATACAAATATTACAGGAATAAAAACTTAAAAGATTAGTAAAAAAGAAAGAAGTTGTGGAAAAATATTGAAATAAATTAACAAGAAGCTACCAACCTTGTTATTTCTAAAACCTTGAGAATTATATTTAGTGAGTATTGTTATGGTGTTTCCCTTTTAATTTTTTGTTGTTGTGTTCCTGACCATTATATATAGCCCTAGATTTTCCATATATGAAATCTAAAACGTTGATTTGATGAAGGACAAAACAAATTCACAATAGTTAATGCTGCATTTGATGCTAATTTTTGACAAATATGGTAATATTAGTATTTATATTTACTAAAGAAAGGGAATATTATAGTAAAATATGTATTTAACGCAAGACAAATATTATGCCTTTAAATTAAGAAGAAAAGCAATCTAAATTTTTTTTTTTGCAAAGGCACAATATTTCAAAATAAAATTTGAAAACTTTTTATAATGAGAGGTAGCTAGCATAAAACAAAAATGACAGTTTTGATTTATAAAATCATGAATTGATGGGGGAATTACCTCATCAGCCGGTTGCCTATTTATGTTACAAAATTGCTTTTCTGCAATTATGGTATGCGAAACCCTATGCCTCAATTTCTTTCTTTATTGGTCATTTCCTTATCAGTTATATAAGCATAGATATTTATATTTGAGTGAGTCTATGGTACTATGCATAGCACGGATTGTTCCGTACTACGGATCAATATTTTCGTTTTCAAAATCCTAACAGTCGATCCGAACCGTTCAACATGATTTCATATGAGAATATACTTGTGGGCTGAATTTTCTATTTTTTAGAATTTTTTTACTATTTTTTTAGATAGGTAGAAAATCACTGTTTTTGGATGGTCCAGAATTTTTAGATCAAGTGATTTTCTACCTATCTTAAAATATAGTAAAAAAATTCAAAAATATATAAAATTTAGTCTGCAAGTACATATTCATGTGGAGATCACGTTGAATGGTTCGGATCTACCATTAGAATTTTCAAAATGAAAATATGACTTTGTAATACGGACTAATCCGTACTATGCATAGTACCATAGACTCACTCTTTATATTTTAATTGAAATTACATAATTGTCAAATATAAATATATTACAAAGTAGAGTGAATTCATACTATGCATAGGGCGGATTGATCTGTACTGTGAATCAATATCTTTATTTTCAGAGTACAAACAGTCAATTTGAACCTTCAACGTGATCTCCACGTGTTAATGTACTTGCAAACTAAATTTTGTAGTTTTAAATTTTGTTTACTATTATTTTAATTAGATAGAAAAATATTATTTTTGAATGGATTAGAATATTTAGATCAAGTGATTTTCTATCTATCAGATTTTAAAATTAGGAGAATTTCATATATACCACTCAAAAACTGTGAAATTACTTATTACCATTCAAATTTTTATAATTACGTATTTACCATCTAAAAATCTAATAACTCACATATTTACCCAATTAATCAAAATCTTAGATTAATTAGAGATTAATTAAGTTTAAATTTATAAAGAATATAATTAATACTTGAATTAGTCCCTTCCCCTTCTATGCACATAATTATTCTCTTTTTGACGCGACAGTTTCTTTCTATGCTAAAATTTATCGTTCTCCCTCGCCTCCTCCTCTTCTGCTCCACTAAAACTTTCTCCTCATCAAAAGAATGCTGACATCAAATGAACGAAAATAAATAAAAATTTACACATCTTACATCACACCTTAACTTGCAACTTGCAGATGAAAATAAATAAACCAGCTGCATAATCAGCCTAAATAACATGAATTGAAAATTAGAAAGAAATCCTAAAATTAGTGAAAAAGTTTCACATTCCTAGTTATGTTGCTCATGTACCTGTTGGAAAAAAGAAGGTAGTTGCTTGAGCTGGAGCTAAGTTAATCTTTGATTAATTAGATAACGTATGTAAAGAGAGAAAGAGTTAATCCTTGATTAATTATAGTTTTAAGAATATTAAGCATAATTAATTTTAGTTTTGGGTATATTTGATATATACTAAAGTTATATTGGGTAAATATGTGAGTTATTAGATTTTTAGATGGTAAATATGTAATTATAGAAATTTGGATGGTAAATATGTAATTTCACAGTTTTTGAGTGGTATATATGAAATTCTCCCTTAAAATTAAGATATTAATTCATAGTTCACTCTACAAAGTATGTGTAAATTTGTATAAATAATTTTTTTTTTTCTTAACGAATAAGAAAGTCGGCATTTAGATAGAAACTAATGGAGTAAACTCATACTTGTGCTCTCAAAGTATTAATATTATGTATAATTGTATACTTGTGCTCTTAAAGTCGACATTTTATATTTTTTGGAAATTTTTTACTAATTTTTAGAATTTTTGAAAATCACAACTTTTCATTAAATAAAAAAATAATAAAAAATTCACAAAAACACTAATTTTCAAAATTTCTAAAAAAATATAAAATTTGGTCTCCGAGCACATATCAATATGAAGATCGTGTTGAGAAGTTCGGATCAACTGTTTGAACTTTGAAAATGGAGATATGAGCAGAAAGTAAAACACCCTATTTACTTCTTAAAGCACCGTAGCATCACTATATATATATAAAGAGAGAGAAATGTTGGCTAATATCAAAACGTTTGTTCCGGAGCAATTGGTTTTCCAAGTTTTAAAGTCCAAACAATCGATCCAAACAGATAGATGTGATCTTTAATTAAAATGTGCTTGGAGACCAAATTTTACATTTTTGAATTTTTTGTATTATTTATTAAATCAGTTTTAAAATCGTTGATTTTAATAAACAATGAAAAAAATTGAATCATTCAAAACAACAATTTTAAAACCGGCCTAATAAATAGTAAAATTTCCAAAAAAATGTAAAATTTGATCTCCAAGCGCATTTTAATATAGATTGAATGTTGAACGGTTTGGATCGACTGTTTGGACTTTGAAAATGTAAAAACCGAAGCGTTTGTTCCATGGCCTAGGAACAAACGTTTTGATATTAGTCACTCACTATATATCAAAACGTTTGTTTCGGAGCCGTGGTGCAACCAATTAGTTTTCTAATTTTCAAAGTCCAAACGGTCGCTCCAAACCATTAGATGTGATATGTATATTAAAATGTGCTTAAAGAGCAAATTTTACATTTGTTGGAATTTTTTACTATTTATTAAGTCAGTTTAAAAATCGTTAATTTTAATAAATAGTGAATTATTTCTGGATCATTGAAAACAACAATTTTAAAACTGACTTAATAAATGGTAAAAAAAATTCAAAAAAAAATGTAAAATTTGGTCTCCAAGCACATTTTAATATAGATTGAATGTTGAACGGTTTGGATTGTTTGTTTGAACTTTAAAAATGTAAAAACTGAAGCATTTGTTTCTTGGTCCAAGAACAAACGTTTTGATATTAGCTATTCTCTCTCTCTCTCTCTCTCTCTCTCTATATATATATATATATATATATATATATATTGAAAGATAAAATTATGCATAATAAAAATAATACGATAGAAAGGAACTTATATATAGAAACACAGAAAGAATCGAATTAATTTAAGTTTTTGTGGCATCTGAGATACATCAAACAGTTTTTCTTTAAATAAGATAATCATGTAAAAACATAAAAGCTATCCGATCAAGATAAATAAAAAAAGAAGCATGATCGGACGGTTGAGAACATATGTGATGTAACATGGCAAAAATGTTTAAAACTCGACCCTTGTTATATATATGTATTTTGTTTAATTAGAGGATTAGATATCAAGTAATCCAATATCTTTTTCAAATTCTTGTTATACAATAAAAGATATTCTCATTCGGATTTGAACCTATGATCTCTCACATCAGATGACATGTATTTAATTTTACCGCGACCAAAAGTTGATTCTTATTTGTTATATATTTATACATGTAGTATGCTTATGATAGAATTTTGATTTATTTAATTATTCAGATAGGGTGGGGTTATTGTTCAGAGGGCTTGGACAAATTTCATCTAAAGTCAAGTCAAAATCATCTTATTATTCGCATCAAAATTTGTGCGACAGTTTAAATTTTAAATCATTTTGCACGAATCTAAACGCAGATTAGATGGTGTAAGTCCGACTTTACGTGAAATTTGTCCAAAACTCATTGGACACAATCCGATTCCCAAATAAAAACGTAACATTAATTTTTTGTAGAAACATTAAATCAAGGGAAGACCCCAACAACAGTCTCGATTATTTACATTAATTAATCTCTCAAAGAGGGTTCTCCTTCTCCTAAAAAGAAAAGGAAAAAACGGGGCCATGCATGCTACTACTAATTAGATACTAATTGGAAATTAATTAATAACACTATATCGATGATCACCAACTAAATTTAGACTGATTCATTGTTCAACTGAAGCCTCATCTCCCTATAATACCTCCTAATAAACTCTTCTACTCTCCTGTTAAGCTCCTCGTCGGAAAGCTTCTCGTAATCATGGCTTTCGCTCTTGTTGCAACGGCTCCTTTTCTGATCCTGAGTTACCGACCGACGGAGGGTCTTCTCAGTTGCAACAAGCCTTCTTTCAGTATGCACCTTTGGATCGAGTGACTTGGCTTTCAAAACCTTCTTCCCATTGTTATTTTTCACTAATGGTAGCGCCTTGTCGACCTCTTTAGTCGATGTTACCTCTGCACGGTATGCATCGTTTGCTCCATTTTCCTTGGGACAAGAGGAGAATGGCTTAATTTCATTCATGGAACTTGTACTATAATTATCTATTAGTTTCTCTTTCACAACTAGAGATTTGTCAACAGTCTTTGGTGGCTCCTCCATGATCATGTACATGCTTCGCGGCTTGCTGTATGTTACAAAATCCTCGTATAATTTCTTTTCGCATGTTTCAGGCAGCGAAGGTGCGAAGAGAGTACCCATGTCGACGGCGATAAATATAATAATTGAATTCGACATGAGAAACCAAAAGGTGGTGTCTTTGAAGAGTGTGGAAGGAGGGATGTGGAGAAAAGATACATAGAGGATGGGTATTGATATAACCAGTACTAAAATTGAGATGTTCTTTGCTTGGATTGCTTTATTATTGTTTCCATCTTTTGGGGAGAAGAGGGAGGGTTTTTCCATGATTGTTGAGGCAAGCTAGTCTCACTAAAAGAGAGCAAAGGATTTGCTTGATTGTTGTTATTAATTTGTTTGGTGTTTAATTGTTGGCTATTGACTAGATAGTATGGAGGTTGGAGGAGCATAATTTATATAGGAGAAGAAAAAGTAAGGTGGGACCCACGGGACAGAATCATTGGTCTTGAAAAGTTGCAAGTAATTGGAAATCTAGAGACTTGGAGACACGGGCGGATCAAGGATTTTCATCAGGGAGCAAAAAAAATATCGAATCGGGTTTAAATATCTAATTGGGTTTTAATCCATTAACCAATTGAGTACTCGATAAAAAACAATGCTTTAACTTATACTTTCCAATGCTTTGACTTGTAATTTCTGATGTTTTGACTTATAATTCTAATTACCAATCAAAATTCAACAAATTTATTTCAATTTTAATCCTAAATTTAACCCGAATTACAAATCAAACGTCCAGAGGGGCAAACAAAATTCCAGGAAAAGCAGAGTCAATCAAAACCGATAAATCTCCACTAAAATTCAAAATCCAAAGGGGGGCAGCTGCCCCCCCTGGATACACCTGGGTGCGCCCCTTCTCCGAGAGAAGTAATTGATTGTCTGCATCTATGATTTCGTTATATCATTAATTATGTGGTTGAACTCTATATATAGCCTTATTATTGTTCTAGAAAATTTTTCAGAGAAAATTAAAGGTCCCCCAAGTAATTTCAAGATTGTATTAGAGCATCTTCAACCCACTTGAAAAGTAATTGAAAATGTTTGATGGAAAGTAATAAACAGTAATTTTGTACATATCTAAAAAAAATAGTAAATTTTTTTAGATGGGACTAGAAGTGTCATGTCATCACTCGGTAGTCCAATTAGTGTTCTAGGAATATATATCTTAGAAAAAAAAAAAGATCCATGCAATTAATTTCAAAATCATATTGGAGCATCTGTATATCGCTTGCTAAACAATTGTCAATATTAATGAGACAATTACAGTTTTAATTGTAAGGAGAAGAAGCAATTGTTAAGTTATTAATTTTGCTAATTAGTTAATAACCTGTCTAAAAGTATCAACTTTTTAACAAAGGTTTTCAATATATGAAATTGTAGGGTTGAGATTGTAAAATAAATAACACAGTTGAAATTAAAATTAATTGTAGGAGATGATATGAAATTTATTAAGAAATAATTATTAAAGTTATTAAAGATGAAATACTCTTAATCATTAATCTAGCATAATGTTTTCTTCTTTTTTTCACCGTGAGATGTATGATGGTTCTAGATTATTGTTTTATTTTCTACTTATACCGAATTTTAAACAAAATATCTTAAAAGAATTTGGAACATGTTAATTACTAGAGGATTCTTGAAAAAGAATCTCAAGCTTGCTTTATGCTGGTTGAACACGTAAATTTTTTTAGCGAAATTAATAATTACATTTCGTTTGTAAGTTTCTCTGATGTGATGTGCCGAATTCATATCATCTGCATTAACTCAAAAGAGAATCTTTTGAGTTAATGAATCTTGACTGTCTGATTTGTTTTAGGATTCGTGCGAACTAAATCTGCACTAATATTAAAGAGACCCTAGGTTATAGACACGAGCCGGATTGGCTCCGTTTAAAATCAGACGGTTGAAATTTATTAACTCAAAAGATTTCCTTTTGAGTTAATGCAGAGGATACGGATCCGTGATGTGCCTGTATCTCCGTACATTTAAAAATCTCCGAAATTTTTATATATAAGAAAATAAATTAAAAAAATATTAAAAATGAGAAACTGTTTCTGGAATTTTGAAAAATAAGAAGGCAGGTATATGCCATGGCGTCCCACTGGGACGCCATGGCATACTCCAGCCAGTCAGAAAAAAAAAAGGAAAAAAAAAAAATTAAAAATACGGGACGCCATGGCATATCCCGACCCAGGAAAAAAAAAAAAATAGGGACGCCATGGCATATCCCGACCAGGGGAAAAAACGTAAAAAAAAAAAAAAAAAAAAAATTAAAAAACGGGACGCCATGGCATACTCCGGCCCTAAAAAAAATAAAAAATAAATCAATTTTTTTTTCTGCTGTGTTCAGTTAGAAATCTAATAATTTTGATCAGATTCAAAATTCATTTTAGAGAAAATGGCTACATGAATTTTTGTGTTCTTTATATCAAAATAAAGGTATGAAAGTCTAGTTTCCAGATAATATAATTTTTCTATACAAAAATATTACAGATTGGTACAGTTTTAGCGATTAATTGACAGAGGTCAGAATTCAGAAAAGCTGAAATTCCAGTGAGCAGTCCTATAATTTTGACCAGATTCAAAATTCAATTTAGAAAAAATGGCTACATGAATTTTTGTGTTCTTTATATCAAAATAAAGGTATGAAAGTGTAGTTTTCAGATAATATAATTTCTCTATACAAAAATATTACAGATTGGTACAGTTTTAGCGATTAATTGACAGAGGTCAGAATTCAGAAAAGCTGAAATTCCAGTCAGAAATCCAATAATTCTGACCTCTGTCAATTAATCGCTAAAACTGTATCAATCTATAATATTTTTATATAGGAAAATTATATTATCTGAAAACTATACTTTCATACCTTTATTTTGATATAAATAACACAAAAATCCATGGAGCCATTTTCTCTAAATTGAATTTTGAATCTGATCAAAATTATTGGACTGCTCACTGGAATTTCAGCTTTTCTGAATTCTGACCTCTGTCAATTAATCGCTAAAACTGTACCAATATGTAATATTTTTGTATAGAGAAATTATATTATCTGGAAACTAGACTTTCATACCTTTATTTTTATATAAAGAACACAAAAATCCATGTAGCCAATTTCTCTAAAATGAATTTTGAATCTGATCAGAATTATTGGATTTCTGACTGGAATTTCAGCTTTTCTGAATTCTGACCTCTGTCAATTAATCGCTAAAACTGTACCAATCTGTAATATTTTTGTATAGAGAAATTATATTATCTTAAAACTACACTTTCATACCTTTATTTTTATATAAATAACACAAAAATTCATGTATCCATTTTTTCTAAATTGAATTTTGATCTGGTCAAAATTATAGGACTGCTCACTCGAATTTCAGCTTTTCTGAATTCTGACCTCTGTCAATTAATCGCTAAAACTGTACCAATCTGTAATATTTTTGTATAGAGAAATTATATTATCTGGAAACTAGACTTTCATACCTTTATTTTGATATAAAGAACACAAAAATCCATGTAGCCAATTTCTCTAAAATGAATTTTGAATCTGATCAGAATTATTGGATTTCTGACTGAACACAGCAGAAAAAAAATTGATTTTTTTTTAATTATTTTTAGGGCCGGAGTATGCCATGGCGTCCCGTTTTTTTAATTTTTTTTTTACGTTTTTTCCCCTGGTCGGGATATGCCATGGCGTCCCTATTTTTTTTTTTTTTTCCCGGGTCGGGATATGCCATGGCGTCCCGTATTTTTAATTTTTTTTCTTTTTTTTTCTTTTTTTTCTGACTGGCTGGAGTATGCCATGGCGTCCCAGTGGGACGCCATGGCATATACCTGCCTTCTTATTTTTCGAAATTCCAGGAACAGTTTCTCATTTTTAATATTTTTTTAATTTATTTTCTTATATATAAAAATTTCGGTAAAAATCTGCACGCCATTCCCTTGGATTTTTTTATAAACTATAATTAAAAAATTGATTATTAGGAAACCAACATGATTATTTTTTTACAAAAACTATCAGAACCGAAATGTCTATTTCGTTTCCGGAAATATTTTTTTTTTTTGGACCGAAATGGCATTTCGGTCCCAATTAGTTTCGCAGCTTTTCGCAGTCTTTCTTTGTGAAACTAGTCGAGACCGAAATGCCATTTCGTATCATATGATGCGATGATAACCCATTAATTAATAAGGGTTCAAATGTCTTCGTTTTTTGTGTCTGCATTATGCTTTTATTTTTTAAATATTTAAAATTTAAAACTCAAATAGTAAAATAAAACCGCAAGATTTGATCTATATCATTTTCTTTATACACATATAAAAGATTGTGACATTTCAACTTTGTTTTAATAACTATCAAGAGTTTGAAAAAATACACTGATTTGAATAAATTCTGAACGTTGATTTTTCAACTTATTGATTTATATAAAAATAAAATCGAAAAGTGATAAAAAAAAAAGAAATTATGTGTGTAGAGAAAATACTATAAATCACATCTGACGGTTTTATTTTGACAAATAAGTTTTAATTTTTTGTTATAAAAAAAATTTAAAAAAATAAAGGTAAAATGGAGGCATTAATTAATAAAGGGCAAATAATAGAATCTGTGGGCCCATGCACACATGATTAACTAGTAATTGTAAGAGAATATGTAATAGGTGGCAATACTTTTGAGCTAAGCTTTCCATGATCTGATCCATTAGAGTTAGTTGATTGAAGGCCTGAAACATTTTTTTTTTAGCATAATTATTGGATTTGTGGAATTCTTACGTGGAAGAATAAGAACTATCTCTGCTCAGCTCCTTTTATTCCTGAATGAAAGAAGTCTCCTGGTCAGAATTTTTTATTATTAGAAATATAATAAAATATTTTTCGGATTGATTTTTTTCGATTCCAGATTCCCTTTAGAATATTTTTAAGAGACTGTATCTTACTGTCACACTTATCCGTAAAAATTATGTATAATCCAATATGTTTTATATTATAAATTTCTGTATATTATTAAACAAATTTGTATTGTTAATATTATTATTATTGTTCCTACTGCTGTTGTTGTTCTCGTTATTGTTTATTATTTTTCGGAATCAAAAGCATTTATTTTTAATTAATTTTTAGTAACTGCTTGTTCTTATAACTATTAAAAGAAATCTATTAAACTTTATTATGTCTAATTAATTATTTCCTTATAATGATGATAATTCTGGAAGAAAAAAATTGTTGAAGTAAATGAGTTGTAAAATAAAATTTAAAATATTTTCAATTTAGTGAGAGATATTTATCTTTTCACATCGGGCTTTTATGAATAAATACAATTCTAGAAGCAAAATATTTAGAAGCTTTTTTTACAATCTTTGTATAACTTTAATTTTTATTCATAATAGATATAGTGACATAATTTAGTCAGAAATAAAGTACATACTAAAATCGAATATATCAAACGTAAATTACAATACACAAAAAGGTCATGTTCTGTGCGTAGGGGTGAAAACGGTACGGATAATATCCGATCCGTATTTGAAAAAATTAGATGTGGATATCCGATATCCGAATATCCGTGTGAATATGGATATTGATATGATTTTACGTTTCAATTATCCGTATCTGAATAGTAGATATATATCATGTATTTTAATAGAGGAGGGATCGGATTACACCCTTTTTTTGACACATTTTGACACCTATCATTTTCAAAGTCCAAATAGTCGATCCAAACCGTTCAACATAATGGATATATTAAATGTGCTTGGAGATCAAATTTTACATTTTTTTGAATTTTTTTACTATTTATTAAGATGGTTACAAAAATCGTTGTTTTCAGACCATTGAAAAACAACGATTTTGTAACCATCTTAATAAATAGTAAAAAAATTCAAAAAAATATAAAATTTGATCTCCAAGCACATTTTAATATGATGATCATGTTGAATGGTTCAGATCGACTGTTTGGATTTTGAAATCGCAAAATTGACCTATAAAAAACAGGGTCAAGATGTGTTAAAAAAAATAGTATAATTGGATCCCTCCTCATTTTAATATATATTATAAAAAAATATTATTATTCACCATTAAAATTAGATAAATATTATGAAATTTTGTATTTTTTTATATTATTTTAATAAATATCTTATCCATATCCGTATCTGTATCTGTATTCGGCTGATATCCAATCCGTAACCGTATCCGAAAAATTAATAAAGAATATATCTCATGTTTGAATTTGATCTCATGTTTGAGTTTGATCACATAATTTTAAGTGATGTGTTGAATATTGAGAAGTTTTGCATATGCAGAAAGAGAAAGATCGAGTAAGAAGAATTTTGCACGATTGCTTATTTTTATTTTCTTAGTATCACATGAATTACAAGAATATATTAGTTATTGTTTGTTATATATGAAAAAAAAAAGGATCACTTTACAATTTTCTCTTCCTGTCAATCATAACAATCTTAAAAACGAAGCTTCAATTTGATAATCTATATTATCCACGTATCATTAGCAAATAAAGTCTAACTTATCTTATAGCAGAAGATTTAATAAAAAAAAAAAATTTATCCATCACATCATGTATAAGTTTGAATTTTGAAATAGGATATCAGAGAATATTAATTTAATGATTAATATTATCTATTAGAATTTAGAAAATAGAGTGAGGCTATGGTACTTCGGCTAGTGTACTATGGCTAGTGTACTACGGCTCAATATGATACTTTTTAAAATCCTAACGGTCGATCCGAACCATTCAATGTGATATCCATATCAATATGTACAGACTAAATTTTATATTTTTTTGAATTTTTTTACTATTTTTTTAGATAGGTAGAATTTTGATGGTCCAGAATTTGTATAAAAACGCTGAAAATTCTACCTATCTAAAAAAATAGTAAAAAAATTCGAAAAAATATAAAATTTAGTTTGCAAGTACATATTCATATGGATATCACATTGAACGGTTCGGATCGACCGTTAGGATTTTAAAAAAGTACCATATTGAGCCGTAGTACACTAGCCATAGTACACTACCCGAAGTATCATAGCCTCACTCTAGAAAATATGTCCAACAGTTTGATAAAGGTTTTAATTGCTATGTGATGTTTAAAACATCACTATCCCAAAAATAATCTCAAATTTTGTAATCATTCAGGGCCTGTTCGGCTGCCAGGCGGGAACATGAATGGGCTTGGGTTCAGGTACAATTTGAATGGCCGAAATACTGCGTGCTTGAGGAAAAAAAAATTCACTTTTTTTTCCACGTGCATAGTGGCAACCTAACGGGCCCTCAAACTTCAAGGTAAAATGATGTGTACCATGTCAGGTAAATATTTTTTACATAAAACACATTCATAATTACCATGACATGACATGAGGCTCTTCTAAGCTCACCAACATCTAACTCAATTATTATTCTGCTCTAATCATTAAATTTAATCTTCAATGGCTAAAGAGAAACATGTTATCCAGATCAAGATAACCCTTGGAGTTTCATTTATTGATAGAATAAAAAAATATTAAAATCATTATGAGTTTCTTGATGCCGGTTAAGAAACAAAAATGACAATCTCTCTAAAAAAATAAAATATATGTATGTTAAAAAAATGTTAATATAATTATGTAAAATATTAATAAAAAATTACTTCGTTGAACAACAAGTTTAAGAATGAAGGCTTGATAAAGTAATAAAGTAAAAAAGTAAAAAAAAAAAAAAAAAACAGCTTAAGGAGGTTAGTGCGCTAAGGTAGCGAAATACTCAGCTTAAAATTAGGCTCTAAGAATGGTTAAGGAGGAGACCTTAAGCCTGTCTAAGGCATAGATACTCGGCCTGATTAAGATGTTAAGGAGCTTTTTTGCCAAACACGTACTATGATTTTATTCGTTCATGTAAACTGAATAAAATATAATTTGAAGATATAAAATTTTCAAGAACTAAGTAGATAATGTATTTGTAAAAGTTATAAAAAAGGGAATTAAAGTACCTTACTTCCGAAGGTACATAACATAACACGTTGATGTATTTGACAAATTGATCTGACAATCATCGGCTTAAGTTATAATGCCTAGGAGAAAAGCTAGGCGTTTAGAGTCTCAAAAATGGACACCATGCATTATTGGTTTATCCCAATCATACAGGGCCCCCATGAGCAGTGCTCTCAAAAGCAGCAAACCAAATATTATGAGCTTAGAAAGGAAGGTTTCGTTGCTCTCCATTTCCAAAAAAAACGGACAATGACTTGGACCCCATTCTTTCAAACAAAGCTTCCAACTTACATTACAATGCAGTTTTATTGATCTATATAGCAATATAAGATGTCCTGAACTACAGACTTAGTGTAATGGCATGAATTCCGTCTCTTTAAGAAAAGATGCAAGTTCAATTCTCGCGAAAAACATCTAAATTATATTGAATATATTGAGACCCTTTAATAAAAATAATTAAAATAATATAAGATGTCAAATGTTGATTAATTCATTTATCGCCTTTTGAAATTAATTCGCAAATTTTGCGCTACATGAATTATCATAAAAGTATCTGATAATATCATAACAAAATAGGAGGTCGCAAGTTCGAAATCCGAATGAGAGAATTCTTTATGGATATTAATAGTTAGGTGGCTTGACCTCAAACATTTACTACAAAAAATATATCATAATAAAATATAATTTTTAAGAATAATTAGAACAAAAAGTTAAGCTATCGAACAATTAATATATGTTCTTAAAATAAGCAGATAATAGGGGAAGAAGAGACAATTATTTATCTTTTGTTTTATTTCCTACTTCCTAAAATACCATAAATGCTGACAGGAGACCTCCATTTTTCTAAGAATTGAGGGAGCTTGACGAGAGAGCAGCTATATAAGTATATAACCAGTAACGGCGTTCAATCATTCCACGTGTCACCAATCCTGAAATCATATGCACCGGGGACACTGGCTATGACCTATGAGCATCTGAGTCTACTCCTATTCTTTCGTCTGTTGCTGTTTTTACATTTTGACTCCTCTTTTTCTGGCAAAATTGTAGTTCTGTGAGCAGTGGTGTTTAACCGGTCTGTTTGGATCAAATTGAATTGTTTTTTTGCCGAATTGCGGTTTTGAACTGAATTTTGAAAATTTAACTGAACCAACCGAATTAAAATTTTAAACCGATCTAAAACCGAACCGATTAAACCGATTTAAACTTCGGTTTTTTCTGTTGAACCGAATACAAACATTTCAGTTACAAATAAACATTTCAAAACCGGTTGGTTCGGTTCAAACCGATTTGGATAACATTTTTGATAACCACACAAGCCGGTTTTTGATAAACCGATCCATTTTTTATTAAACCGGTTGGTTCAGTTCAAACAGATTTGGAGATCCCAAAACCGAACCGAACCATTTGAACCGAACTTCTTCAAAAACTAAACCGAACAATCGATCCAATTAAACCCAAATTTGCTGGTTCAGTTTAAAACCGAATAAACCGATCCATTTGAACACCCCTATCTGTGACTATGATCCCTACATATGTGGCATACTAGCATCTCAATCAAGGCGGATTTAGGATTTTTGTCAGGGAGGGGCAAAAAAATAACGAATTGGATTTGAATAGTTAATCGCATTCATACTCATTAGCTAATCGGGTATTAGATAAAAAAAATGAATGCTCTAATTTCTAATTTTCAATACTCTGACTTCTAATTTTTAATACTCTGACTTCTAATCCTAATTAGCAATAGAATTAAACAAAATTATCATAATTTTAATCCTAAATTTAACATTAATTACAAACCAAAAGTCCAAAAGAGGACAAATAAAATTTTAGAGGAAGACAAAGTCGATCCGAACTTATAAATTTGTATAAAACTTCAAAATTCAAGAAGAGACAGTTAACCCGCCCTGGACTAGGCTGGATCCGCCCCTGATCTCAATAAGGCCCCTCTCAAATCCCAATTATGTGAAAATATTTTGCACATAAGAAAAAATCATAAAATTTCGAAAAGAATTTACGAAAATTATGGTCGATTTAAGATAGAAAATCATAAAATTAAGGAAAAGAATTTATGAAAATTATGGTCGATTCAAGATAGATATTGGACTGACAAATTAAATTAAATCAAATCAAGTCTCACTGATTTAGGATATGAAAAGTACAAACTAATGAGTTTTCTAACTTTAAAAATAAGAAATTATAACCGAATCATCTGGTTTTAAAAAAATGGACTGTCTATATCCTTGGGATGATTTAGCGAATTTTGGACATCAGAAGAAAACTTTTTTTTTTTTGAAAATCTTCACAGAAGTTGTGAAATTGTGAGAAATATCGAACTCTCGACTTTTGAGTAACCAACCGTTTTAAAATTTTTTTCCTAACCAACTGTGCTACCTCTCCTTTCTCTCATTAAAAGAAAACTTGAACATCAAAATGCATGATTGTGATGCTAATCACAGCTGTCTCTAATATTATGCACTTCTATTTTTTCAATGATTTTGATTTTGAAATACTCTTTTGTAAGATTCAGAGATTATATCTCTTATAGAAAATAAGCGGTGATTTTAAAATAAACTATCATTTCTTTAAAATATTGGATTTGACCTAGTTTTCCTTCAAAATGGACCCGGTCTATTATTAGAGTTCACAGTTGGCTCATTTAAATATCAGAAATTATATTTATGAAAATGAAGGAATATATTATCTTATCACTCTATTTTTTACATGATTCGAAAAATAAGATAAAGATATTCGCCGTATTGTTTTAGCTTCACGTAACACACGAGTCATGTGCTTTTTCACTTTAACTCTATTATATGTACACTGTATTAAGCAAAAACAATATTGTCAATATCTTCACCCGATTTTGCAAAGCATATATCAATTTAAACTCTTTATCTTCTTTTTTTTATGTTTCTTAATATGTTTGTCAATTATTCAAGATTTACGGGAAAGAAAGAAAAATTAAAATTCATGTGTGAGGTTACAAGTTTGAAATTTAGTATTTATATTGGAAGTGAGTTGGTGAAAATTATGGTGCATGTAACATTTTCTGTATAAAATTATGAGATTTGTTGATTCTTATTGAACAATAAAGAGTAGAACTAGGGTGCTCCTAAGCTCACCAAGTCCTTTTGTGAGCGCGACTCTAAAACCTATCGAATTGACTTCAAATGACATTTTCAAACCGTTATATGTTCAATCTATATTAAAATGTGCTTGGAGACCAAATTTTACATTTTTTGGAATTTTTTTACTATTTATTAAGATGATTTGAAAATCGCTGTTTTCCAATGGTGCAGAATTTTAATAAAAACAGCGATTTTCAAACCATCTTAATAAATAGTAAAAAAATTCCAAAAAATGTAAAATTTGGTCTCCAAACACATTTTAATATAGATTGAACATCTAACAGTTTGAAAATGTCGTTTGAAGTCAATTCGATAAGTTTTAGAGTCGCGCTCACGAAGGGCTTGGTGAGCTTAGGAGCACCCTAGTTCTACTCAACAATAAATTATATCAAAATTACATAAAAAAAAGTTTCATTAAGCAATTTATATATCTGAAAGCACAACTATTAAAAATTTAAAAATATATACTCTCACCATGATCACACCCTTGTGATAGTTTTATAACTGTTTCTCATGATCCTCATTTTTTATTTTTTTTAAAAACACCAATGTTATCACCGACTCAATTGGACAGGGATTGACAGATTTCAACATGCACATGCAAGTTTAATTAACTAAAAGCAAAAAATTTGGATGTTGTCATATCAAGTCACATATATGGTAATTAGGAACCAAGAGGTTTATGGTTAAAATCTCCCAAATTAAAGGAATTTTTTATTGGTAGAAATTAATAGAAAAGAAGAGAGAGAAATAGAAATAATACATCAATTCTTACATTAGTAGAAAAATCGGTAAAATTCTTACTGATTCAAAAAATAAAAAAGTTTGGATCGGTAGGAATTCTACCGATCCAAACTTAGTTTTTCTTTTTTTCTTTTTAATCTGATGTATAGATGGAGAGAATTCTTATATTAGATTTCTAGTAAAATATGAAAAGTTTTTAAAAAATAGATAGAATGTTTCTATTATATCTATATTTTAAGATACTCTATCTATTTTTGTAAAAAAATTATTTTACTAGAAAAAATGAAAGGAAAAAAACAAACTGGTTTTTGGATCGGTAAGAATTTTACCGATCTTTCTACCAATATAAAAACTGATGTACTATTTTTATTTCTTTCTCTCTTTTTCTATTAATTTCTACCAATAAAAAATTTCCCAAATTAAATCTATTGGCAAATGAGATAAACGACATAACACATTTGCCATTCGGTTAGTCCTCAAATCTGAGATTTTTTTATTGGTAGAAATTAATGAAAAAGAAGAGAGGGAAATAGAAATAGTACATGAGTTGTAATATTGGTAGAAAGACCGGTAAAATTCTTACCTGTTTAAAAGTTTTTTTTTCCTTTCATTTTTTCTAGTAAAATATAATTTGTTTTATAAAAATAGATAGAGTATCTTAATTAGATATAATATAAATATTATATCTATTTTTTGAAAAACTTTTCATATTTTACTAAAAATCTAATATAAAAATTCCCTCCATCTATACATCAGATTTAAAAAAAAAAACTAAGTTTGGACCGGTAGAATTCCTACCGATCCAAACTTTTTTATTTTTAGACCGGTAAAAATTTCCGATCTTTCTACCAATATTACAACTCATATACTCTTTCTATTTTTCTCTCTTCTTTTTCATTAATTTCTACCAATAAAAAACTTCCCTCAAATCTTTCCTTCAGCGGAGGGACCATTTGTTTCCACGCGTCATTCCTCCGATTTTAAGTCGGTTTGTCAAGTATAAATTGGGTCATGTGCCTCTATAAAGTTAATTTTGTACTTTAGCGTGGATTTGTTGTGGAACTACTGAGGTTTGGGTGTCAACGGGTACGATACGGGTCGGATAGAGACATTTTCATATCTGTATTCATTATGATAATGGAAAAAAAAAAATTACTCATTTTTTTAATACGGTATGAATTGAGTAAACAGATAAAAAAATACTATTAACATCTCGATTTATGCTTTGATAAAATAATTTTTAAAATAAGAAAAAAATAATAATGATACAATTAATTTGTATTATAAAAATTTAGTAAAACACAGAACTTCATTATATTATGTATTATCTTTGTATAAATATATATCTATATATATAATGTCATTTTTAAAAGTTATTCTATATAATAACATGTAAGATAATGAAAAAAATCGTTACTCTTATCCGCACCTGATAAGTTTACGAAACAAAAAAATATTATTCTTACTCGTTTTTTCGAATACGATACGGGTCGAATAAACGGATAAAATAGTGCCATTGACACCCCTAACTGAGGTGGCTGGCTTTAATGGTAAATTTGCTTTTGAGTAAGTGTTTGTTCTGAAGCAAATCCGGTTTCCCCCTGAACAATCGCACCTGTTCAACCGTCCATTAAACGTTCCTTTTTTTATTTGAAAAAAAAAAAGTATTGTGAACCTCTACAATTTTGCTCTTCGTTCAATCAAGCAATGGTAGTTCCTTGAACATTTGAGAGTAGTTTTTTTAGTCCGAATCTGCTGCGATCCTGGGTGGGATCGCAGGATTCTAAAATTATGAATCAACGGTTCAAATTTTTCTGTGCGCAGATCTCGAAAACACTTTGGAAAAGTAAATTTTCATGCACGTATCACGAAAAAAACCAGCAGCTGAGATTTGGGATCGCAGGGTCCTGCGATTCCCGAGAATCACAGCAGATTTATTTTCTAGTTTTTTAGATAAAGTTTTTAGCAGTAATGCAAGATTTAACTTGTGAAATCCTTTGGGAAAGCAAATTAAGTTTGCTCTATAATATCTTGGGGTAGAGTGGAAAAAATGGCACGACGGAGCTAGTTCTGTCACGAAACAGCATGGTTACGGTACTACGGCACGCATGTCGGTTACGTGCCGTGACTATTTTTAGAAAATTTGGCACAGCACGTCACACGAAAGATCTAGTCACAGCACGACACGTGAATCACGTGTAATTAGGACCATTAGATCTTGATCAAAGGGTGAATCTTTAATAAACTAACCTAAATTATGATCAAATGGTCACGTGAGTCACGTTTAGTCACGGCACGTTTGTACACGGCGTGACTCACGTGGCGTAACTATTTGCGTGGCGTGATCACGCCTTAACATTTTGGTCACGGCACGGCACACAAAAAAATAACTTGATCACAGCATGACACGGCACGAGACCAAAATCACGGCGCGTTAGTTGCGGCACAGTAGTTTTTTTCCATACGGACATGTGTTCTATTTAATACTATTTGAAATAGCAATGTCATTCCGCAAAAATAGATTCGCACATTTATTTCGCAAGTCCCACAAGATATTTTCTAGTAGAGGCTTAGAGCTAAATCACTGAACTTTAATGAATATAATTATGAGAAGTAAAGACATTCGAACATATGAATAAAGTTGACAACAATTTTGGAACATATATTAAACTTATCGAGTATAACTAGAGTGTTAAGCTCATCAAGTGAGCTTCTTGATGAGCTTGGTTTCAAAATTTATCAAATTGACTTTGAACAATAAATTTAAATTGTTGAAAAATAGTTTAAACAACTTACTAAATATAATTATGAGAAGTAAAGACATTCGAACATATTAATAGGGTTGACAACATTTTTGGAACATATATTAAATTTATCGAGTATAACTAGAGTGTTTTTAAGCTCATCAAGTGAGCATCTTGATGAGCTTAGTTTCAAAATTTATCAGATTGATTTTGAACGATAAATTTAAATTGTTGAAACCGATCTACTTCACGAGTGATGTGTTTACTTGTAAAATTTATAAATTTTGAATTAATTTGATGTAAAGTCAAGCATTCAAAAAAGAGGAAAAATGAACACATTAATACTGACTTATAAACCTTCTATTTTTAATTATTAATTGCTTGACTTTATACCAAATTAATTCGAAAATTTATAAATTTTATGTGTAAACACATCACTTGCAAATTATATCGGCTTCAATAATTTGAATGCATCATTTGAAACTAAGCAGTAACATTTCTTCTTGCAACAATTGCTTTATTCTTCCAGAACGCTCTACTAGACATTATTATAAAAATTTGAAATAGAGTACAAGAGAAGAGAAGAGAAGATATTTTGTGATTACTTTGACTCTATTTAAAAGATTGGGAAAGCATATAAGAGTGGCAATTGGTAAAGGGATTTTTTGGAAACAAAAAGCCAAATCTTCCAATCACAATGCATGTACAAATTTAGTACTGTTATACCAAATTTAACAGTACAGTACAAAGTCGGCGGCCACCTAAGCTAGCAATTAAATGTTGTAGGCTTCATTAACTAATATTATAAGTTTTCAATAGTACAACCCTTTTGTTATGTCTCTATATAATACTATCCGACATTTTTATTTATATCCAAAGTTAATTACAAAATAATAAAAATATCCAGGTCCGCTTAGTTTTATTAAAAATGTTCATACCGGCCAGAAAATGGCCAGTCCCTTATTTAAATAGGAAACCGGCTAAAAAAATAGCCGGTTTCCTATTTTTTTATGTTTTAGACTCTATAAATACTCATTTTTCTCTCTCCCCCTCACAACTCCCTTCCTTCCTGCCGAATTCTATAGGTATATTTTTATTTAATTATTGTTTTTATTTAATTTAAATTATTTTTTATTATTTTTTAATTATTTTTCAGTAACTGTGTAAATTAGTAACCTCACAATTATTTACTATTTTCAAAATGTAGTTTGATTGCAATGGCCTTGAGTTCATAACACTGTGGTGGTAAGGTTCTTAATAATGCAAACGGGACTTATTACAACATAGAACAAATTAATTCATTTATGATTCCCGATGATATATCCCTTTGGGACTTGAAAGCCATGATTTACACATGCATCGGTTTTAACCTGGAAAGGTGCAACCTAGAATTGGCCACCCGAGTTTGCAATGGAAACACCGGAAAATATGCACTTGCAAAAACGGTAGATGAAAATACCTACAGAGGGTTGTACGGTGATTTTAAGGCGAATGGAATTTTTATAATATAAATCTATACCAGAAGAGTTCCAATAGAGGCAGGGGTTGGAAGTTCCGGCCAAAATTCAGTTGCGCCAACTCATATAACAAAACGAGAACCATACACTCCGCCGTTCCTCTAACACAACGAGAACCATATACTGACCCAGAAACATACAGTCCCTACACTCCACCAGCCCCCAACCATGACCTCAACCAATACTCTAAATTTCATTCCCACCTAGACCCGTGCATGAGGCGCCTTTACCATTCCCGCGACCAGAACCTTACCCCATACCGGCACCATTATACGATGAAATTAGGTCGAATTTTGAAAATATTAATGAAATTTCGGAGGAAAGTCTACAAAGTGGGGATGAATATGATGGAGAAAACTGGGACTCTGATCACCTGGAGGCATGTGGTGGAGATGGTTCAGTTGAAACAGCTCAAGGGCCCATTCGAACCAGATCTGACTCAATGTCGCTTAGTGGGGGAAGTGATACGCACCTGTTCCCAGGCTTTAATGATGTATCTGAGTTTAGAGAAGCATATATTGGTTATTATAGGCAACAGATTGAGTACAAAAGTGAGCTGGCGTCGGACCAATATTTTAGAAGCAAAGATGAATTAATTAAGAAGATTATATAGCACTATGTTACTAAGAATCAGGAGATTATAATGAAGAAAAGTGACAGGGACCAGATTCATGTGGTGTGCAAGGACCCGTGTTGTGATTACGAACTTAGGGGAAAACCAACGAGATATGGAGATGTCTGGGTTATAACGAGGCAAAACAAGCCTCATACATGAAGGACTGAGTATACAAGGATCGACAATGAATGTCTGATGGCATCAATCATTACCGATGTCATTGAGAACAGCATTAAGACTGACCTCTGTATGAGCATCCAGTCAGTAGCAAACTGTGTTTTGACTATGTATGACAAAGTAACCCCCAACTACAACTGACTGTGGAGGGGTCGTGAGCTTGCAATAGCCCAACAATTTGGGAGTTGGGAGGCTTCGTACGGCTTGCTGAGACCACTCATAATGGCAAATTGGGACAGTAATCCCGGCTCGAAGTACCAATTTTTGACCAGTCCGATACGAGATAAAGAAACAGGAGAAATTATGAGAGATGTCGTTCAGTTCAGAGCCGTCGCCTGGGCTTTTGATCCATGCATTGCAGCGTTTCAGTTCTTGAGACCAGTGATCAACAAAGAGGTACGTAACATTCATCAAAAATTATATTTACTTTCAATTTGCACTAACTTACTAAGTAACATATGCAAATGCAGAGGCAAGAAACGCAGCAAATGAGTACGAGAATGAACAAGTTAGGGCAAGGGCAAGTGTGTCCGGAGGGTCACGGCGTTCCCCCGCTACAAGCCATTTAGATGCTTATGTTATGTTTGTAGAAACAATGGGAGAAGTAGTTAATTTAGGAGGTGAGGCGGTTGGAGTGCAAGGGGAACCATCTGGAAGCCAACCGAGGAGGTCAACTAGTAGGCGTACAACAAGGGCATCTGGAAGTCAAGCAGGGCCATCGCGTAGCCAAGCAGGGCCGTCTTGAAGCCAAGGAGAGCCATCTAGTAGACAACCCAGTAGGTCATCTACCGAAATCGGTTTTTTTTCGCGAATTTAGTTTTAGGCATAGTAGTAATAGGTGATTTATTCCTATTATGTACACTTGTTTATTTATATGTTGTGAATTTTTTATTTCCAATTTGTGTGGATTTTTAATAACACAATTTGTGTGGACTTTACTGATTTGAATGATACGTCAGCGAATTTAATTGTGACTTTGAATTATTTCTCACGCCTGTATTATCAAAAGAAACAACACGTGACTAATGAAAACAACACGAGATTCGGCAGGAAGAAGGAGAGAGAGAGATTAATGGGTATTTATAGGATCTAAAACAGAAAAAAGGGTACCGGCCAGAAAATGGCCAGTTTTCTATTTAAATAAGGAACCGGCTATTTTTTGGCTGGTATGGGCATTTTTAATAAAACCAAGCGGGTCTGAACATTTTTATTATTTTGTAATTAACTTTGGATATAAATAAAAATGTCGGTAATAATATTATCAGAATCAATATAATATGAAAAATCCCATGTCACATATTAATTATCATATCATAATGTTATTTGTATGGTACTTGGTGGGTGCCAGTTAGGTGCGAATGGTGACCGTTTGAATTGTGATCAATTACAACATGTTGCATCTGATACAGGGCAAATGATCACTTGGTTAAGCATAAATTGATAATCTTTCCCATTAAAGCCATGGTCAAAGTGCTTCCCTCTTTCCATGGAAATAGGAAACTTTAGCTTCCCTTATCATACCTAATTACCAATTGCAACAATTCATGCAAATTCTCTAAAAAAAAATAATAATAATAAGGGAGAGGAGGATGTACAGATAAAAATAGCCAGTTAAAAAAAAGTGTTTCTTTCACAGAGTGCCTTCTGTTCAAAGACATCCTGAGCTAATTAATTTTGATGTTAGACTGCTCTGCATCAATTATAAATCATAAACTAAAGTTACTTGGATACAAATCAATGAAGACCTATTTCTAGTCTTATGCATTGAATAATCCTCAGTAGGACCTCAACAACAAAAATCCAATTAGAACTCTCAGCATTTAAGACTTCCCCACACAGCCCAATAGCCAGATCCGTGAGCCTTTATTAAGTTCTCCTGGACAATTTAATTGGGCTTTTATAGGCCCTGTGTAAAAGAGGTGTGATTAGGAAAACATTTAGCAAGTTCCAAACTTTTTGTGCAACTTCTTTCAGGCCCATAATTTTAATTTGTGTCTCTCTTTTTGTTTTTGTTTTTTGCATATTCTTTGGTTAATTTGGGTAATCAAACTTATTGAGAATACAACGCTAGTCCAACCTAGCTCAAATTTTTATAAATAGAAAATTTATAGAAGAATCAAGTATATATATGAAAATGATTTTACTATGTTTGTTAGAAATTTTCTAAAATTATTGATACTTTAATAGGATCTAGAGATTTCTATAGCAAGTAGAAATATGAGGTTTTGGTTCCTATTTTAAGCCAATCAAGCAATACAAGCAAAGAAAGAAGAGATAAGCAAAAGAGAAAGCAAGAAGAGTGGTATAGTAGTTTGGATGTATAAGATAATTTAAGTAAAAGTGTAATTTTAGAGGTTAGATAATTAAATAGAAAAGTTGTAATAAGAACTATTTTTTTCACATTTTTCTTAAATTTGACTCTTGTTTCATCCTATCATTTCCACATAAATTTTATAAATTCTAGAACAGAACTTTCAGAATTTTATCCTACCAATGGTCCAATACACAGACCACTAAAAACATTTTTTGTTACTATGTCAATTAAATTTCATCCCTAAGTGATTCGGATCGATTATTCGGACTTTGAAAAAAGATATAAGAATGCGGAGCATAATTGAAGTACAAAATAACGATGCATTATAACCCTACTCATATATTCATAACAATTAAATTACTGTTATGATATCTCTCAAATAACAATATAGGATTGACTTGTCCTGTCTTATTTATATAGGATGTCAGAAATACAACCGATGATTCTTTCCAATTTTATATATTGCCAAACGCAAACAATAAATCGCCTACACAACCAAAATCTAAGTTTCCCAAGAATATACATGAGGACATGAGGTGATGTGATGCACAGTATGGATTGCTAATTCCAACTAATTCCAACAACTATGTATATTTATTTCAGTGTCAACCGCAAGTAACCTTGTTTGTTCACTGGAACTAAGCTTGGGTTCAAATCCAACGATTCCAAGTTATAATCCAAGAAAAATGATGGGGATGTTCCAGCTATTACATATTGCCATACTGTTCTTGGTAAAAGAATGTTTTACCAATTTTGATTTGAAAAATTGTTCCATACGGACCTCAATCCTTTTTTATAAAATAATAATATCTGAATTATGAAAAAAAAATTCAGACAACAGACGGGATAAAATCTCATTTTTTTTCATTTGATTTCTTTTATTTTCAAATCCTATTTCATCATTTGATTTCTTTTATTTTATGTATTAAAAATAACAATTATAACAAACAAAAGCGATTAATTAGCGTAGTATCAATGAAAAAAAAAATAAGAATTTGAGAAAGTTAATAACAAAAATCCTATCTTGAATTCTAGATACTGGTAGGAGAAGAATCCAACTCAGTATTGAGAAAAAAAAAAGGGGGGGAAGAAGAAACAAGTCAAGGTGATATGAATCACCCCTTCTTGTGTCAAAGGTCTGACCATTTCCGAACTGGAGTTCCATTTCTTTTCAATTTCCATTCAAGAGTTCCTATGTGTTCCACACCTTTTTTTAGATCTCGAAAGAAATGGAAAAATTATTTTTCTTACAAACAAAGCAATGGAAACCTGCAAGCAGTTCATTGTCCCAGGGAGGAACATGGAATTAAGGTAGCTCACTGTTTAGCAAACAAGAGTAGATTGCATCATTGGGTATCCGTATCCGTATCTGTATCAAATAAATTATAACGGATAAGGATATCCGTCTGTATCTGATTACACTCTACACAATACCCTTATATATGATATATTTTTTTATAATAATAAATAATCAGATTCTTCTAAATGAAAACGTCTGAAATTTGCTAATAAAGAAAAAAGTAACAATACATTTATTTTCTATGAATCCTGACGCTAATTTAAAATTAATTTTGAAATAATTATTATTAGAATTTTTATTAAATGACATAAAAAATTTCAACAAGATCTTGTTTCCATTAAGTGAGATCAGCAAAAGGATTTCATTCTAAAAATAATAATAATAAAGGAAAGAAACCAACGAAAGAATTTCACTCAAAAAACTATGAATTGAAAGAACCGCTCATGTAACTTCCTTATTAATCATTTTCTTTATTAATCTCAATTAATAAGACAATTAATGAGATAGATGTAAGAGAGAGTCTAAGGGTAAAGTAGGTATTTAGAGAGGGAACTTTCTCTCAAACCTTAAAATAGCACTCCCCTTCCTCATACTTTTTTTTTTTATATAAAGATCCCGGTACACCCCAGAATCATTTAAATGTTATTCTCCAGGATTGAACCTAAGCCCACATTTAGCAGGCATTCTATCCACAAAAGATATATTATGTAGAAAAAAACCTACCAAAACAGTATAACACTAACATAACCTATAAACATCCAAAAGCAATTAACATTCAACAGGGACACGATCTCAAGAAGCTCTAGAGACTCGAACTAAAAATGTAATTGGCGGTAAAATTTTAATGAGTTCAAACGAGCAGGTATCGCCCTCCTGTAAGTTGTTTTCATTCACAAACCTTCCCCATCCGGCATACCGGATGAATTGTTGGTGTTGGCTGTAGAAGTACCTGACAACCCAGACTCCACTCTTTTCAGGTAAAAAGAGCACCAAATCTTGGCTTTCCTTCGGCAGGTGCTCAGCACTGAACTTCTTAGGAATACTCTGTTCCAAAAGAAACTCCTTAAAAAATTCAGAAGTAACAGTTTCTCCGAATAATAGCTAACACGAGTAAAAAAGGTTCAAAGTTCCAACCACAGCTTACCTCTATTATAACCCCATTTTTTTTAAGGTTAGTGGCCTAAATGCCTACTAAGGATTGTATTAATAACTGAGAAAGTATGTACAACACTTAAATAAAAAGATTTATGCCAAAAAAGAAGCCTCTATTCTTCTCAATTCTAGTGTTAACCCTCTCTATTCTACTATACGCTAGAATAAGAATCTCTATTCCAGATCTACATCCTTCTTATTCCCCTAAATTCCTCTCAAAATCTGAAAAAAGATAACCCTACTCTACTATTCTTACAGATCTACTATCCTAACCTTTATTACCCTTACGGAGACGAATGCAAAAATTTGTACTTTTAAGTCGATCAAAAGAAATGAAGAAATAAATATATGAAACTCACAATGCCACATTGGATGTTGAGACTGGACGGTTTCAGAACTAGTACAAACGATGGATTATTTCCTTGAACTCTGCATGCAAGTTGTTCAGTCCCAAAAAAATAATTCCCTGCAATCATTTCAAATTTCTTGTTACCATACATGTTAGTAAAAGACCATTGTAGAAATTCACTTAGCTTTAAAAAAAAAAAGAATTCATTTGCACTCTCCCACCTGTGCTGCATCCTTCTACAATTTCCATTGTGTTTCCAGAAGCTTCAATTTCACGGGATTTTTTGTTGGAGTTATCAGGTTTGGATCTGATGGGTTCAGCCCCATAGAGCACAACTTGCCCAAGATAATTTCTCATTTCATTTTGTACAGTACTGCTATTTTCACGCCCACTTGTGCTAGCCTCCTTTCTCTTCCCTACATCCATTTCAAAGGTAATCTAATCACAAAATAGAACCCAGTAATTCGCATAAATGCGATTTAACACCTCCATTTTGGGGTTGATTCCGAGCAACACCCAATCATAAAGCAAGACCCAGTACATATAACACTCATCTTTCTCGCATTTAACTCCAAAAAAACTAATTTGGTAGCAATTTCATATACACAGAGAATCCAAGTTTTTAGTATAGCTTTTCTTAGTTTTGACCTGCTTTGTCCTGTGTTAAAACTTAAAAGTGCTCACAAAAAGTGCACGATTGTAAATACTAACTCAAGATGACACCTGGTGCTAGTCGCAAGTTCTCATAATGTTGTAAATACTAACACAAGGCAACAGTGAGTGACGTTGGAAGACATTTGCAATTACAATATAATACCGGCTGTTATTTGTAAAACCAACTTATTTTAGAGGAAACATGGCATGCTTACTTGATTTTGTATCCGGTCGCTTCTTAGCAGGAGTCACGGTGTCACCAATTTTAGCAGTCTCTGGTTCAGACATACTAGATTTATTTCTCCGTACCAGTGGTGTGGAAGTATTCTTAGTAATTTCATCTATGTCACTTTTTTCCCAGCCCCACGGGTCAAATATTAGCACTTCAAATTCGATCCCGCTGACATACTTGAATACCAGAAGATCATTAGTTGAGACACCATTTTCATTAATGAAATGTTCCCAGCCTGGTTGGATTACCAGCTTTTCATTCAACCTGGTAAGCCCGACATGCCACGTGGCTCCACTTGGCCGTTTGAGCTTGATCAAGCTGCCAAGCTCTACTGGAATGTGTGGCGTCAGTTTATCTGGTAAGGTCTGTGTTGATGCAGTGTATAGATTAGTTATGAGAACTAAGAGATAAAATACACATCGAGATTCGTGCTAGTCTGACAGGCTTTCGCCCAGTTTCATTAGACCAACGAAACCATTCAGTTTAGTTACAAAAAGGGCTGATCCCATTAAAGAGAGAAAACATATCTCTCTTTTTGCTACTAAAGTAGAAACCTCTAGGTTATTTTTACTGAGAAGAGATGCTATGAGTCGATTCTCAACTCGAACAATAGCGCAATTATGATTTGGAAAGAGAGAAAAAGAAGAATTTAGGGCTTACGATACTATGCATAAAGGGGCCCACCATCTGCTTGTAGAAATGCATCTTTGAGAAATTCCTGCAGATGGAGTTGCAGCTACTTCGCACCTTGCTATGGTAGCACTAGTTAACCTCAATTTACGCAGAGAATCGTAGAAACGCGAGAGAACTCGTCGAGATTAGTTAGCGTTTTCCCTCTCTATTTTGTCGTGGAGTAGAGACCTCCCGCCCTTTTTTTCACAATACAAGGTGGTTCTGGTTCTACATTACGAACCCTATACAGGGAGAATTCGGATCCCTAAGGGTCCGCTCCCGGAGTTAATTTGGAGCGTAGAAGACGTCCTGAATTCAGATCAGTGAAGTAACTCAAATTTTGGGTTTTGGATCGGGACCGTCCGATTCGAATCCGTGACCATCCAATTAAAGTGGAGTGCACGCAACTAAAGAGACAGGTTCGAATTCCGGGGTGATCTTGAGCGACAGATTCAATTCGGACGGTCCAGATCGAAAATCCAAATATTGAGTTACTTTAGAGGATCCGGACCCGTGAAATGGCTACCTATTCTCTTCCCTTTCCATTCCTTAATTTTATGAGCTTATTGTGGAGTACAGCCTAAAGTAACTCGAATTTTGATTTTAGATTCTAGCCGTCCGATCATATTGAGCACGAATATTAAAGTGGCCACCTGCATTACAGGTCGGGCTGGATCAACCCAGATTATGATCGGACCGTCCAGATCTAAAATCAAATTTTAGTTACTTTATGGGATACGGACCTCAGTGAGGCACATGAGATTTTAGACCGTTTGATTGGAATTATAACGCATCGGATGGGCACAAGAACATGCGCCAGTTATTGTCGGTGTATATGTCTGAATACCAAGTTAACAAGTTAATAGCAAAAGATAGAAAAAAACTTTAGACAACTATATATATATAGAGCAAAATTAGGGTGTGATGGTGCTCACCAAGAGGGGTTGGTGAGCACACCTCCAAAAGGTTATCGGATTGGCTTCCAACTACGAATTCAAACCGTTAAAATTCATGTACTTCGTGAGTGATGCATGTATATGCAAAATTTTTAAAGTTTCAAATTTATTTAGCACATGATCAAGTGGTCAAAACACTGACATTTTATAAGTTATATTTTAAATTGTTTTATGTATTCATTTTTCATCATTTTTTTGACCACTTGACCATGTACTAAATGAATTCGAAACTTTAAAATTTTTGTATGTATATACATCACTCACAAAGTACATGAATTTCAACGGTTTGGATTCGTAGTTTGAAGCCAATCTGATAGCTTTTTGGAGGTGTGCTCACCAACCCCTCTTGGTGAGCACATCACACCCTAGTTTTGCTGGGATCCACTTACAACATTTGTAAGTTACAACATCTTACAACAATTCGATTTTGTGATTTTCAAAGTTCAAATAGTCGATCCAAACTGTTAAACATGATATCTATACTAAAATGTGCTTGGAGATCAATTTTACATTTTTTTCGAATTTGTTTACTACATATTAAGTATTTTATAAAACTGTTGTTTTTCAGTGGTCCAGAATTGTCTAAAAACAATAGTTTTGTAAAATACTTAATAAATAGTAAAAAAATTCAAAAAAATGTAAATTTTTATCTTCAAGCATATTTTAATATAGAGATCACGTTGAATGGTTTGGATCGACTATTTGGACTTTTAAAATTGCAAAACTGAATTGTTGTAAGATGTGGTAACTTGAATTTTCGGTACCACAACCTTTTTATGTCATAATTTAATGCTTGAAATGCAAATTAGAAACCTATGTATATAGAGAGATAGACTATGGTGAGTTGTGAAGTAAAACGTTGTTTTACTTCACGCTCATATTTCATTTTGAAAATTCAAACTATCGATCCGAACCGCTCAACATGATCTCCATATTGAAATGTGCTTGGAGACCAAATTTTACATTTTTTGAAATTTTTTTACTATTTATTAAGCCACTTTGAAAATCGCAGATCCGGATGAACAGTAAAAAACAGTAAAAAATTCTGGACCATTCGATCAGCGATTTTCAAAGTGGCTTAATAAATAGTAAAAAAGTTCCAAAAAATGTAAAATTTGGTCTCCAAGCACATTTCAATATGGAGATCATGTTGAGCGGTTCAGATCGGTTGTTTCAATTTTCAAAATAAGAATATGAGCGTGAAGTAAAAATGACATCTTACTTCGCAACTCACCGTAGCCCAGCTCTATATATATATATATATACACATACAGATATATAGAGAATGGCTAAGCTCAAAACATTTTTTCCATGGCCATGGAACAAACGATTCGGTTCTTCAATTTTCAAAATTCAAACAACAAATCCAAACCGTTAGATGTTCAATCTATATTAAAATGTGCATGGAGACCAAATTTTCCATTTTTTGGAATTTTTTTTACTATTTATTATTATTAAGATGGTTTGAAAATCGCTGTTTTTCAATAGTGCAGAATTTAAATAAAAACAGCGATTTTCAAACCAGCTTAATAAATAGTAAAAAAATTTCAAAAAATGTAAAATTTGGTCTCCAAGCACATTTTAATATAGATTGAACATCTAACGGTTTGGATTTGTTGTTTGAACTTTAAAAATTGGAGAACCGAATCGTTTGTTCCATGGCCATGAAAAAAACGTTTTGAGCTTAGCCCCCCTCTCTCTCTCTATATATATATATAATATAGGTTGGTTGATATACTAATATTAGCATAGAGCAATTTGTCATAATTTTGAGAAACTTTTACTTTTTTTTGGATTTTTTAAAATCACTGTTTTTAGATTTTTTTTTAAATTATATTTTTACCATATTAAAAAATTTAATATCGAACACTGAAATGTATTTTTAATTTTGCAGCATACAGGTGCGTAGAAATACAAAATTGAAAATGTATGTTTACTTTATTTTTTAAATTCATATGATTAATATTATAGCGAGCACAGCACATGCTTTTATTCTGTTCCGAATTGAGGAAATTTTAAATATCTTCTATTAATTGAATGAAAGAAAAAATACAACCGTTGGCGTGCGTTTACATTATTGTATCCCAAAAATAAAAGAGATTTAAATTATGCTTTTCGTTTCAATTTGTCGCGTGGAGACCATTCTCTTTTTATTTCATTAAAAAAATGGAGATTATCCTCTCCAGTCAAATCTTAAAAAGAGAAGTCCCTAAGCGACTTCTGACAGAGACACTCTCAAGAGGGCTCAAATGCACCATTCCTTCATGCTCCAATCGTATCTCAATATTTTTTTTTTCGATTTTAAAGTCCAAATAAAATATCTGAACCGCACAACTTCATATTCACGTTAAATGTGCTTAGAGATGAAATTTTATATTTTTTTGAAATCTTTTTACTATTTTTTAAGATAGGAACAAAAACATTATTTTTCAGAAAACCGTGGACCATCTAAAAACAGTGATTTTGTACCTATTTTAAAAAATAGTAAAAAAAATTCTAAAAAATATAAAATTTGATCTCTAAGCACATTTTAACGTAGATATCATGTTGAGTGGTTCAAATCTTTTGTTTGAATGTTGAAATCGAATATAAAAGTGTTAGGGTACAATTGGACATGAAACAAGAGAGCATTTGAGCCCTCTTAAATAAATACTGTTTCAAAAAAAATTCAAAAAAGGGGAAAGGATTTAAGTAAAGAGCTTTATTTTTTTGGGTTTGTTTCGAATCTCCTGGCAATTTTAATTCCTCCATATTTCAGAACAAATATATTCTGCACGCATATAAGCAAGTTATCTAGTTAATTTGATTTCAAATTTGAAATTTAGAAGTGTCACTCTAAATATTAGACTACGTAGTATAAACATCAAGTGTATTATTTCTTAACACTGATTAAATTGAATTTTCTATTAAAACATCAAACAATTCAAGTTTAAACACAATCAAGTATAAAACATATGACCACACATTTAAGTATCACATATTAAAAGTTTAAATACCAAATAGTAAAATATAAACATCATATTATTTGCAAAGTTATATAACATCAGTGTAATTTCAGCCTATATAACAGCCACTCCAAAACATATCAAATTGACTTCAAACGGTGAATCCAAACCGATCTATTTTATTAGTTGTGCATTTACATGCAAAATTTATAATTTTTCGAATTTATTTAGTATCAAGTCAAGCGGTCAAATGTGTGAGTTTTTAAGTTAATTTTAATGCATTCATTTTTCAACATTTTTTACCGCTTGATTTGATACTAAAATAACAAGAAAATATAAATTTGTTGCATGTAAACGCATCACTCATAAAGTAAATCGGTTTGAACGGTTTGAATTAGTCGTTTGAAGTCTATCCAATCAATTGTGTAGCTAATGTCATATAACACTGATGTCATACTAGCCGGACTGACTATTGCAAGTTAAAATACCTACAAGTTTAAAAAGTTAGTAGTTTATGTATAAACATCTAGTAGTATTGGTATCTCTATTTTTAAATAATTGAAATTATTTATAATAATTCTAAAAGTATCATATTAATTCCTTATCAATAAATCTATATTAATAATTATTTATGTTCGATCAAAGAAAACAAGAAAAATTAAATTGCATTATCCATTTGCTCAAGAAAGGGAGAGGAATACACCCGACATTTTTAAAAATACCCTAAGTTAAATAAAATTATTAAAAATACCCACGGTCCCAAATTTTTATTAAAAATTCCCATACCGGCCAATTATTGGGCGGTTCTGATTAAAATTCCCGACCGGCCAATTATTGGCCGGTTCCGTGATTTTTTTTTTCTTTTTTTTTTAGAGAAAAATTGCTAAAATGCTGAAATGAAATCTAACACAAAAAAATTGAATTTTTTTTTTAAATATTTGTTAGATTATTTTTTTGATAGCATATTTATACTAAAATACGCTAAATTACTTGAGATTATGTTAATTTATACTGATTGACACTAGATTACTTTAAATTATGTTAACTTTTTTTAAGAGACATTAGCTAAAATGCTGAAATATAACACTAAAAAATAGAATTTATTTTTAAATATTTGCTAGATTACATTTTTTATATATAATTAGCATATTTATACTAAAACACGCTAAATTACTTGATTTATACTGAATTACAGTAAATTACAATAATTATGTAGAATTATGCTAGAATACGGTAAAGTACGCTAAATTACGTACGAATATGAATGATATCTTCACTGAGAAGGGGAAAAACGACGACGAAACTTCAAACGGCCATAAAACGGCGCTCGAGTGTCCGATTTCAGCAAATGACCACTTTTCGGAAAGCTTGCGAAAATGCGCATCATCCGTGCCGGCGATATCAAATTGCCAAATTCAGAATCGCCAAAAAACAAATAGAAGGGCCTCAAAACTTCAGTTGAAGTTTTCGATTGAGATTTTCACTTTTATTATTCAATTTACGTAGCTCAGTAAATTAGTTATATAATGAACTTGTAGAATACCAATTTTTATTATTTTTTTACTATTTTTATGATTTATGAAAGATGGCACAAAATCGGCCCTATTCATACGTAATTTACCGTATTTTAGCATAATTCTACATAATTATTGTAATTTCAGCATTTTAGTAAATTTACCGTATTTTAGCATAATTATTGTAATTTACCGTATTTTAGCACAAAATCAGCCCTATTCGTAGCGTATTTTCTAACAAATATTTAAAAAAAAAAATTCAAATTTTTTGTGTTAGATTTCATTTCAGCATTTTAGCAATTTTTCTCTAAAAAAAAAAAAAAAAAAATCACGGAACCGGCCAATAATTGGCCGGTCGGGAATTTTAATCAGAACTGGCCAATAATTGGCCGGTATGGGTATTTTTAATAAAAATTTGGGACTGTGGATATTTTTAATAATTTTTAATTAACTTAGGGTATTTTTAAAAATGTCGGCTCTCTGGACCTGCTTGGTAATATTTTATTATTTCTTATATCAATTTTCAAGGTAGGTCATTGTTTTTTTCTGAGGTGGGATCCACAAGCTGTCAAGCTCAGCTTTATCCATTTGAATTCAGAGTAGGTCCGATGCCCATCGGACCTACTTTGGTTTGATGGGTGTGATGACCATCCGATCAGCATCAATATTCGTGCCCTCTGCATCAAAATCCGTGAGAGTCTGTATTAATTTCCGTGCGCACAGATCTGATACTAATCGTACGGTGATAGAGTTAACTGAACCGGGCATCGGACCTACTCCTATCTCATTTGTGCCTTGTCACTGTTATGTTGCGTCTGCGGCGCTCTCTCAGTAAACTAAATTCGGAAAAGAACTCTTTTGCAATTGCAAATGAGAGAGAAGATGTGAGAAAACTAAAAGTCAGGTTCTTCTGTGGAATTTCCAAAACCATCGTTACTTGTAGCGAGTCATAATGGATTTATGTTTTGTAGACATCTAAACAAAATACATGTGAATTGAATAATAATGGAATATGCTAGCAAAATAATAAAATATGTCAAATTTTTGTCTATATCATATTTAATACGATTGGTGAAAGAATTTATTTGTCATCTCAAAGGTACAAAAATTTGATATCTATATAAATAGGGGCTGATCCAGGTGTATCCGAGGGCAGCTGTCTCTCCTGGATTTTGAGTTTTAGTGAAAATTTATCGGTTTCGACCGACTTTGCCCCCCTGAAATTTTTTTTGTCCTCTCTGGACGTTTGATTTGTAATTCGGGTTAAATTTAGGGTTAAAATTGAAATAAATTTGTTGAATTTTGATTGGTAATTAGAATTACAAGTCAAAGCATCAGAAATTACAAGTCAAAACATTGGAAAGTATAAGTTAAGCATTGTTTTTTATCGAGTACCCAATTGGTTAATGGATTTAAATCCGATTCGATATTTTTTTTGCCCCCCTGACAAAAATCCTAGATCCGCCCCTGTATATAAAACATTCAAAGAGTAATGAAATGACAGGAATTTATATTTGAAAATATCAGTGTTCTAAATAGCGCGCTATAGCGTTTTTGGACCCCAAACGCTACGCTATGAGCCTATGACATCAAAATGCGCTATTTGCGCTATACAATATGGGGTTTTTTTTAAGCAATTTATATGGGTTTTAAATAAAGACCCAAAAAAGCTCAAATCGAAATTGAATTTGTTGCTACTTGCTACAGATAAATCAATTTGAAATTGGGAATAGAAATTGAAATTTGAATAGAAAAAAAGTCCAAACCGAAATTAAAATTTGAATAAAAAAAAATAGATTATGTCATGAATCATGATACTTAGGATATTTTTAATTGGAAAAATCGATAGTTTATGATATTACTATGGATATTTTGAACCGCAATTTGGACTTTGTACGGGTTCAATATGAATATTATAATTTCTTAATTACTTTGGTGTTATTTATTGTTCTATGAGACTTTAGATAATATTGTATTTAGTACAAATACTGAATATACGAAATATATAAAAAAAACGCTATTTGGAATAGCTTCCGCTATAGCGACACTATTCGCTATAGCTTTTTGTGTAGCCTTCCCGCTATGACACTGTAAACGCTATTTAGAACCTTGGAAAATATAGATTTGGAGGTAGCCTCACAGTTTATGGAAGACAACAAAATATAGATTACTTTTATTTCTTTCATAATCAAAAGAATAATTTTGTGAGTGTTCATGAATTATTTTGTAATTTTTGCGTAGTATATTTAGTATATTTATTATAGCTAAATTAAAATTGCATTGTGGCGCTTTGGTGTGAAATAAGATCGTTTAGTGCAGCAATAGTAATGTGATCTTATTAAACACGTGTAGGATATTAAGAATCTACTTTAGCAAGTAACAAAATGTGATTATAATTTTTGTTGGTTGATTCGAATAGTTAGGTAATATTATACCTTGCAATGGGAGTCTTTTGAATCAAAGCGGTTGTTTTTAAGTTTGTTGAATCTACACGCCCACCAACTCGAAACGCATATCTCTTAGGGTTTGTTCGGCAGACGAAGGGGAACGGGAATGGGAACGGAATTAGAAAATTTTTAAACTACGAATTACTGTGCACGTGGGACAGAAAACAGGATCTCAGATTTTAATTTTTTTTTTCCACATGCACAGTAATTGCACTGAACAGGCCTTAGATCATTGTCTGGAGATAGACTATGATTTGTTGAGTCCGTCCCTCTATTCCACAATCTAGATATCAAACACCTCGAGATTCTCAATATGCGGACTTAATTCTCCGTAGTGGAAAAATTAAGATTTACTTTGCAAAAAATACAATATTAAAATTCTAACAAACATGAATATCTCCAATGACATAAAATCTAAATTCTACATCTTTTCAGGATTTCAACGATCCAATTTATAGGCAAAACGAATATACTGACAGAAAACTGCATATGAACAAGGCAAATTCTTCTATGGACATAAGGACCTATTTGTAAAATGAACATATTTTATTTTCAAAGTTCAAACAGTCGATTCGACCGTTCAACATTATCTCCATATTAAAATGTACTTGGAGGTCAAATTTTACATTTTTTTTGAATTTTTTTTACTATTTATTAAGTATTTTACAAAAACTAGTCAAATTCAGACCATTGATTTGTAAAATACTTAATAAATAGTAAAAAAAATTTAAAAAATGTAAAATTTGACCTCCAAGTACATTTTAATATGGAGATAATGTTGAACGGTCGGATCGACTGTTTGAACTTTGAAAATGAAAATATGTTCATTTTACAAATAAGTCCTTATGTCCATAGAAGCATCTCTCGTGAAACAATTAGGACCATAACCCTCCTCAGTCAGATTTGACCGAATTTTCGAGTCGTATCGATCCATTATCTATGTAGAAGATCAAAATTCACTCCGTTACTCAAAATGTCATTCACATATATATTTTAATTTAATAATATAACATTTGAAATCTCTTTTGCATGTAAGTATTACAAGAGTTAAAATAAGATCGAGAATAATAAAATTATGAGTCCTCTCAATCAATTTTCTTCAATTAATTCAGATCCTATTATTTTTGTAGAGGCAAGTTAAAACAAAATTTCTCTTAACTTAAAGTTGATTTCTCCTTTTAGAATCACTTGTTACAGTTACTATTTTTTAATATAAGATTGTTAATTTTGTCGATCAAGTGATTTAATTATTCGGATACATCAGCACAAATATTTCTGATTGTGAATCTATTGAGTTACAGGGGTGTTCACTGGTTAGGTTCGGTTGAAACTGAACTGAACTAGGCAAACTAAAGTTATAATTCGGTTTCTAAAATAGAACCGAACCGAACCGAACCGAACCGAACCAATTTAGCATTGCGACCGAACCGAACCGAACTAAAGTTTTATTTCGGTTTGTTTGGTTCAAACCAAAATATATTAATTTTTTTATTTAAAGCAATTGATTTATGATAAACTGAAGTATATTAAGAAATAAACCGGGTATTAAGAAATAAACCGAAGTATTTAAAACAATTGATTAAGAAATAAACCGGAGCGGTCCGGACCAAATTCATAGTATATAAAAGTTCGGTTGGTTCGGTTATTTTGATTTTGAAAATTTTCAAACCGAACCGAACCGAAATTATAATTCAGTTTTAAAAAGCAAACCGAACCGAACCATTAAACTGAAAAAACCGAACTGTTTAGTCCAAACTAATTTAGTTCGGTTCAAAACCGACTAAACCGAACCCAATGAACACCCCTAATTGAGTATCTGTATCCCACATACAATATCACAGGAACATATATTTTCAACCTAGTCAAAATTAATTCAAAACTATTTAAAATATAAAAAGTTCGCTTTTGATATTCGTATCAGATTAAAACGGACGTCTTAGAAATAATTCTACATGGTCAGTTATTGCACCGGATCTAATTATCTAATTACGTTTGGATCGTGCAACGATTAGTGAAAGAATAGCGATTTTTGGGTTAGTGGTTGAGAATAGTGCTAACCCAAGTGGTTTGAGAATAGTGCTATTTTGGACTATTCCGGGTCAGTAGAAATGTTGTTTGGATTGTATTTGGAATAGCGATGGAGGGAATGAATAAAATATTGATTAAACTAATCTAATATTTTATTTAATACTAATAGAATCTATTCTAATATTATATTTATTTAATAGTTAATACTAATCTAATGTTTTATTTAATACTAATATAATATTTAAACCAAAATATTACATTACATTTAACATTTAAACTAATATTATATTATATTTAACTAATATTTTATTTAATACATATAATATTTAAAGTATATTATATTACATTTAATTAAATAAATATTATTACATTTAATATTAAAATTAATATTATATTACATTTAATTAAATAAATATTATATTATATTTAATATTAAACTAACATTATATTATATTATATTTATCTAATAGTTTATTTAATACTAATCTAATATTTAAAGTAATATTATATTACATTTAATATTTAAACTAATATTATATTATATTTAATATAATATTATATTTACTACTAATCTAATCAAATCTGATATTATATTTACTAATGTAATATTTAAACTAATATTATATTACATTTAACACTTAACATTTAAACTAATATTATATTATATTAAAATTTATTATATTTAATCTAACATTTTATGTTATATTAATTTAATTTGATATTATATTTATTTAATAGTAATATAATATTTTAAATAATATAATATTAAATTTAATATTTAAACTAATATTTTATTTAACACTAATCTAATCTAATATTATATTTATTTAATACTAATCAAATATTTTATTTAATACTAATTTAATATTTAAACTAACTCTAATTCATAAAAAAAATGGATTGTCCGAATATTATTAATATCACGAACCCAAGAGCACCTGTTTCGCTAATCCAACATTTATGTGGAATAGCGGATTAGAGCTACTCCTCCACTATTCTTATTTTCTATTTGTCGTTTGGATCACACTGTACTGAGAATAGTACACTAATCCGAGAATAACTCTATTCTCTATCAATCCAAATGTAATCTAAATGATTTACTGATGTGAAGAGGCCCTCGTGCGGATGTGATATTTTTTGTGCCACTCGTTACACGTTTCATTACAGAATGAAGGTGCACAGAATTGGTAATGGGAAACTGAAAATAAAAATATAATAAAACAGGCGCCTAGGCATGGGCGCACCGAATTTCCATTTCCACTCACTTTCTCTCTCTACTCTCCAGACTTCATTATACATCCTTTCTCTGTTAATTTTTTTGTTTTTAAATTTCCTCTTTCAATTTTTGGGAAGAGAGAGGAGAAACATGGCAGCTTTGGCAAGGAGAGTTGTGAAGAAACTTGCGTACACACGGACCATGTGTGCCCTAGCTGAGAGATCGTCGGCCTTGTCTTCTGAGGAGCTCATGCGCTTGGAGCATGAACACAGCGCTCACAAGTATAGGATTGCCATTTGGGAATTATCGTGCTTTTTTTTTTCTCTCTGTATTTTTGTTGTAATTTGGATAATTCGCAATTATGCAGTTACCATCCAATTCCCATGGTATTTTCTCAAGCAAAGGGATCTTGCGTGTGGGACCCGGAAGGGAACAAGTACATCGATTTTTTATCTGCTTACTCTGCAGTTAATCAGGTATTTATAAGTTCTAACCTTTGAAATTTTTTATTTTGGGGAAGTGATTTTGGCTCTCTTTTAATAAGGTATTAATCCTTAAATTTTTAATATCAACTTTTTAAACAAACTTGCATCAACAAGTGTCAATCAAACTTGTGTATCAAACTTATATTAACAAGTGCCAACCTAATTTGTGTCAAGTATGGTATGTTGATCCCGGGGAAATTTAGGCTACAAAGCCTTGGAGATTCCGGACAGATGGCATTCTGTGATACGCAAGTGAATCCAAGGTTAAGAGGTTTTTTTGAACCAAAAAATCTTGTTTATATTACAATCAGGTCCTTAAATCCGGTGTCCAACTTAATTATGACTTTTTCCGAATTCTAGAAATCAAAACATCTGTTCATCTATTGTACCAGTTAATTTCTTCATTCCTTGAATCATATAAATAAAAATGGATTTCTAGCCATATCAGCTTTATTTACACAAAATATTAAAGCAGATACTCGAGTTCCATGTACAAAATTCTCTTTAGATAATTTAATAATACAGTGAAATTTGTTTATTCTTTTTCCAGGGACATTGCCATCCAAAAGTGATGAAGGCCTTGGTTGAGCAATCAGAGAGGCTGACTCTTAGTTCTAGAGCTTTTTTTAACGACAAGTTTCCGGTCTTTGCTGCGCAGTTGACAAGTATGTTTGGGTACGATATGGTGCTGCCAATGAATACTGGAGCTGAAGGTGTGGAGACAGCTATCAAATTGGCAAGAAAATGGGGATATGAAAAGAAAAAGATACCAAAGAATGAGGTGAGGGTGCCAAAACTATTGATAGTTTTTGTTTTTTTTTATTACTGTAAAGTTTGTCTCAGATTTTGGTATCATTTTTTGTGTGTATGTAGCAGTATGCTACTGGTAAAGATTCTATGTGCCAGCTGGTATGGTGTAGCACTATTTTGCCTATGAAATTGGCCACATTATTTGTCCATTTGTGGAATTTTGCTTTCCTCCTTGTTTGGTTTGTGTTTAAGAGCGTACTTTATGTCAAATCGAGCCTCAAAAGCTTATGAATTGTGACTGAGTATAAATTGATGCATAGTTTGCATGTTGTGGGGTTATTGGTCCAAAGAGAGTAGACTAAAATTGAGGCTTAGTAGGTTACTTGAGTTGCACTTGCCAGTAGGTTAGTCGAGGGGCAAATTGAGGTCTACTTTGGTCTTAAATATGAATATACATCAGTAATACACCAGTTTCACATGAAGGCTTTACAACACGTGGCAGTCAAATTTCTGTGAAAAATCAAATTTGAAATTTTGTGTAGTGTCAATACTGTTTAAGAACATATACTTGGTGTACATGGACCTCATACAACTGTACTACTGTAGTTAAAAGTAATATGCTGTTTCAGGCTTTGATGGTGTCATGTTGTGGTTGTTTCCATGGCCGCACACTTGGCGTGATTACTATGAGTTGCGACAATGAGGCTACTCGTGGGTTCGGCCCCTTTGTCCCCGGACACCTCAAAGTTGACTTTGGAGATATTACAGCTCTCGAGAAAATCTTTGAAGGTCAAGTTTTGTTCCCATTTGTTAATATTAATTAAGGACATGGAAGAAAAAAAAAGTATATTTCTCTATTGGCTTAAGCTTTTGGGCCTGATTGAAGCAGTGAATCAATCATTTGCTTATTGCTTTGCTACAGACACTGGCTTAACCACCTTTTTTTTTTAACTTAAAGTTACGTGAACTGCAGTGGTGAACAGTCTCAGATTTTCGGTAAGATTAAGTTAAATGATTACTTACTGCAGTAAGAAGTTTTGAATAACACATTGGGCTTACATGGTGGATGAATTGCATCAGGTTAAGTTCTGATCATTTGCATGAGGGTACATGACTACCAGTTCGTAAATTAAGATATTTGAATGTGCAATTATTGAGCGAGTAAATTGTGCCATGGTTAATCAGTAATATATATTTTATTCTGGTTTTGTTCTTGTAAGATTTTGAAGGAATTATAACACTATTTTAATTTTTTTTGCAACCTTCAGAGCATGGAGATAGGATATGTGGGTTTTTGTTTGAACCGATTCAAGGAGAAGCAGGGGTACGTATCTTAAGATATAGTTTATTTCTTGATTAACATTAGACTTTGATCTTGATACTCCAGTGCTTGTGTGATATTTGTGTATAAAACCATATCAACCAGAAATATATCATAGAGAGTTGTCGTTACCTGTAAATCTTGAGCTTTTATTTGTTTACTATTTTGGCTATGTTTTGGTGTTTATTTGGTTTAATATTATATTTTAGACAACAAATTGTAACACCGTTCCCAGTCCTACTGACTGACTGTCCATTTCAAGTAACACTTTGTTATATGTGTATAATTGTGTAATGGCAACTGTAATAATCATTTTTAAATTACCTTGAACTTGTACAGGTAATAATTCCACCTGACGGTTATTTGAAAGCCGTGAGATCTCTGTGCACCAAACACAACATACTAATGATTGCAGATGAAATCCAGACCGGCATAGCGCGTACTGGACGATTGTTAGCTTGTCAGTGGGAAAATATACGTCCTGATGTAGTGGTGAGTTTACCGAGTCCATGTCCTCTGAGGTAACAGAATGTTTCTGTTTAGATCCGGACCCGTCCGATCAATATCCGGGTCAATCCTGCCTGAGATGGAATGCATGGGTTCCCTTTAATATTCGTGCGGGTTCTGATCAGACAGTCCAGATCTAAACAGAAATATTCTGTTACCTTAGGTGATATGAATTTGAGTTTACCTGCCTTTGTTTTTTCTTAGCATTAGTGATACGGTAGCAGATCAGGCATTTTGCCAGTCAACTGAATTTTGCTAACACTTTTTTCTGAAAATTGCTTTTTTTTTAGATTTACTCTTTTCCGTCTGTTTTTTTAATTGGATTGAAGGAAAATGGAAGTGAATAGAAGCCTGACTTGAGTTATTTTGAGGCTGGTTTGTAGAAGCAGTTAATTGTTAATTTTTTTTCTGTTAAATTATAAATATTACTAATTGGTTGACTCAAAAATACTTATTTAAGGTTGTAAATTTTGTCCATAAATTTTCTACTATTTTCACATCAAACAGATATTGGGAAAAGCTTTAGGTGCTGGAGTACTACCAGTTAGTGCAGTACTGTCTGACAAGGACGTAATGCTGTGTTTCAGGCCAGGAGAACATGGAAGGTCAGCACATCTATTCTTTTAGATATAATTACTGATAATTTAATGTGTCAGCCTGTAAAATCTTATCATGTGATGTATTGAATAAGACTGTACATGCCCCTGCAGTGTATATGGAATTGACTTGTTTTCCTAAGAAACATAATAATATACAGCATAAGCTCTCTTCTGTATTACTTGAAGAGACCAAGATTCCTCGTTTTTCCGATTGCTTGGGCTACATAATGAAGAAAAAAATTTGTCGGGATACATGATGCATTGATGTTTCATGGCCAGAAGCATTTATTTATTTATTTATTTTATTTAATATACTCAGTACATTTGGAGGGAATCCTTTGGCAAGTGCAGTGGCAATTGCGGCATTGGACGTAGTCAAAGAGGAAAGACTAACTGAGAGGTACATTGCTTCTGTTAAGAAATGTGCTAAAAGATTCCTATTTTATCAATATTTTAAATAAGAAAAAGGTACCCGAATTGCTGAAGAATAAAACGAAGGTTTGTCCCACTAGCTAATACTGTCTCGAGTTAATTGCACAGAGGGTTCTTATAGTATCACTCATTACCCCTCGTGGTTTTTGGAGTTCTATAAGTATCAATTCGGTAATTAAAGTTTCCATTTGTTTTCCCAAATTGGTCCTACCTTTCACATCCATTAAAAAAGAATGGATGTGAAATAATGTTGATATAGTTATATATATTCACCCTTCTGTTGTCCTTTCATCAATGCAAATAATGTTGATATAGTTGCACTGTCAATACAGATGACATTAATGCTAATATTATTATCCTCAATATCACGTATTGATAAAAAAAACTAGCATTGACATGAGTATCATCATAAGTAAATTAAATATTACATTCATTCTTACCACGGACATCATCATGATATGGATGCTAACATGAATTTTGGTCTAATATTTTGACCCAGTGGTAGTGGTAGGATCAATTTGTGCAAAACATAAACTTTTAAGGACCAAAATGGGAGAGTGTGCTATATTATAGTGAGGATAATTACAAGAAATAACAAATATCCTTGGGAAGAAAATTAAGCTATCATTTACCGGATCCATTGTCTCAATTATAATTGGAAGATACTAATACAATTTGTTAAGACATTTTCTAAAGACTACTTTATAATCTCCATCGGGGCAGAGAGTTTGTGCATTAATTACACATGAGAGTCTATTTCCAGTTGACTAATTACCTGGGTGCCCTTTTGCAACTTATATTTTGTATTTCCTTTTCTTTCCTCTCTTGCCTCTAATTATTTATTTTTTATATAGCCCAAGACTCTGAATTTATATGATTGTGTCCCCAAATAGCAAAAGTTTTCTAAAGAAATAAAAAGCTAGTTCATCTCTCACTTTTTCTTTCTTCTCAGGGCGGCCAATATGGGGCAGGAATTGAGGAACCAGCTAGTGAAAGTGCAAAACAAATTTCCTGATATAATAAGAGACGTGCGTGGTAGAGGGTTATTAAATGCTGTTGAATTAAATGCAGAGGCTCTTGCACCTGCCTCGGCTTATGATATCTGTATTAAGTTAAAGGAAAGAGGAATACTAGCTAAGCCAACTCATGACACTATAATTCGACTGGCCCCACCTTTGTCAATCAGGTACGAAACTTTGGTATGTAGATTTATTGGATACTAATCAAAGAATTGCAATTGTGACCCTAAAGGACCTCACATTATGAGGAAATATGTATTATTCCCCTCGGCATCTATAAATGTAGCACATATCCCTTGACAAATGATGGGGTCATAATTTTAAGTTTTGAGGGGTATTATTGATATATTTATGTACATTGTGTTTTTATGCATGATACTGTGTTTATGCACAGTTCTGTAGCCTGAATCAGTGCTCATTATCTGTTCAAATTGAAATTATGCAATATTGCTAAAAATAAAATTAAAGAAAGTGCTTTTATTGTTTACTGTTTAAAAAGCTCTCTGTTTCCTTGGGCAGTATTGAGGAGCTTACTGAAGCATCAAAGGCGCTCAATGATGCATTGGAATTCGATTTGCCCAAATTAAAAAAGCAAAGCAGCAAAGCTGAGGCACCAAAGGAGAAAGAATCGTGTGACAGATGTGGCAAATATGTGTAGGCCTAAAACTAGCAAGTGTAACTCCTGCCTTAGGATCGCAGCAACCTGTGTGTGGGGATATTAGAAGAAACAGTAAGTTTTGGAGTAGAATAATTGTCGGAAGCAAATAAACTTGTTATTAAGTAATTATTGTTAGTTTTAATAAAACTTGCTTGGGTTGCAGAAACCCAAAGGCTAGTGTACTTCCTCCAGGTGAGGATTTGCTGTATATTATTATGTTGTGATTCGTGTGTTTTATGTTGTGATTATTTAAGTGACGTGATTATTATTCAAATAGTTGGCACGGCACGTGAACTGGTTTGGTTACAGTACGACATGGTACGTGGTCATGCGTGATCAAAACCGTAATATCTTGAATTTTGAATAAACTAAATAAAATTATGAAAACGTCATATATAATCAAACATAACAAAAATAATTAATTACGTTTGAATACGACATTTGTGTCACAAATATTTGTGATCATAATGTGACTAATATACCGTAACAACAATTTATTTCAATTTAATCAGTAAAATTTCAACTTATCCAACACGATACAATACGGACATAACGAAAGTCCCAACACGACTATCATTTTCCTTTTACGTGCCTGCTGGTTTGCTCCCCTGAAGCCTGAATATTGAGTCGAGTTCGAGACTTTTGCTCCAAATGTTAACGTTCGGATGAATCTAGGCCGTCCATATTTCCTCGCTATCACCCAATTTGAACCGTTCGTTCAAGTAAAAGTGTAAAACCCTACATCGAGTTCCCTCGTCTCCGGACTCATCCTCTCCGTCTCACTCTCGTCGCCGACCCGCCTACACCTCTCCACCTTGCTTCCAAATTCTAAAAAACTAGATCCGATCTCACCGTCCCCGAACCCGGCGACTCGCAGCTCCTTTACCCCTCACGCTTCTCTCCGTTCGGTGAACTCTCATCCTCTCAGGTGTCAAGGCAAGTCGCTCTCCCTCAAGGCAACTTCTCTCTCTTCCTCTCTCTCTCTCTGGCACATACTGTCTCCTCTCTCTGTGTGGTACATACCCGACCACTTCAGCATTGTGTTCAACTATTAAGGTCTAAGTGTGATAACTTTTAACTAGCTTTCGCTTTCTACAATGAAATTAACTGTTTCCAAGTTTGATAACTTCACCAACTCCACATCAAGAGTCATAATTAAATCTGACATAGTTGAAATTGGATATAGATTAACTTGTTTTACCTGAGTGATGCATATCACTCATTTCGTAAATCTGACATTTTGCTTATTTCTTTTGCAGATGAGTTCTAAAGCTTAGTATGATCTTCCTTAACAGTTGGCATTGAAAACAACATTCCTGTTTGTTTCAACTACAGCAAGGTACTGCTTAATTAACTTAATCTTCTCATTTAATCAACTACATTTGCTTATTTCATAAATCTGATATCGATGCTTTCAGTTTTTCTTTACTGAATGTGGTTTGTATGAACTTGGTTTCTATGAAATTTAAAGCAACTCAGTTCAATTGCTTATTTTGAATTACGAGCTGTATGATTCTAATTGCAGCAATTTATTAGCAATCTGCTTTTCTTTTTGCAGGATATCAGGGTTCTATCTAGTATCTACTTGAAATGGCTGCACGTCTTTTTTCAAAATCATCTTCAGGTAAATTATGCTACTTGGCGGCACTCTTTTCTCTTAACCCTTTTTTCTCATTTATGTTGTAGTGAACAGTTTACCGCTGCAGTCTGTGCGAACTCTCCAAATTGTGCAATTTTTGAGGCCCAAGCAAACTTAAATTTTGCAGTTTGGCTTAATTTCATAATCAGTGATCCATTTTTTCCACAATTATGGTTAATTTTATCATATTATTAGCCCAAATTACCATCATTTTTTGTACTCAAACTCGTAAATAAGCGCTATGGACAGCACTAACTTTTTACTGTGTTTATTATGTACAGTGGGTCATACTTTGCTTGGAGCTCTTGGTACCAGTTTGGTTGGAGTCGGTTCAGCTGCCCGTGAGGCGACGACTAAGCTCAACTACAGTGATATTTTTTTTCAGGTATTCTTCGCTTGTCTTTGCAAAACCTTTTTGCGATGAAGTTTATCTATACATGTATTGTTCTGGAACTATTTTCCTTTGGATATGTTATTTTTGCCTTGCCGTGGCACCTGAACTATTTTCCTTTGGTGAAAATTGTTGGAAATTAATGTATCGAACTGATCTTTCGACCTTCATTTTTTCAACCTCTCGATCATGTGCAAAACAAACTAAAAAATATAAATTTTTGGGACACATGGCTCTAAGCAGATTAAGAATGGTTAGAAAAAGTCTTTCAGACCTGATTTGATGATTTTTTATATTAAGCTCATACAAATATTGTAATATTGCCCCTAGGTGGTTTTTGAAATTATTATTGAGAACTATATTATTCTGATTGGAACTGAGGATTCATATATTGTGTATTTGTGTTTTTACCTGTGCAAAATATCACTTTGCAAACTTGCCCCTCAACTGCTAAATTCTTCCATATCCTATTTTTTCTTTGACCTCTTTATTACACAATTTACCTGTACAATTTTACATCTTTACTTCCTTTGTTGGGTACATATTGGGCCTGATTAAAACTTTGCTTGCTCAACCCCTGATATCTCTAGTAAACCTTTTTTTTTTTTACTTCTCCATACCCTTGGCACTCGTTTTGCAATTCCTTTTGTCTCATCGGTACTTAAGAAGTTCTCTCAACTATAAGTGATAAGTACCTTCTCTTTCTGTAACAGCAACAAAGAACCTTTATCCAGATGAGAACAAACCTCAAAGTAGTAGATAATTCGGGAGCAAAGCGTGTGATGTGCATCCAAGCGTTGAAGAGCAAGAAAGGCGCAAAGCTGGGTGACATCATCATTGGGTCTGTCAAGGAGGCACAGCCCCGTGGCAAGGTCAAGAAGGGTGATGTCGTTTATGGTGTGGTCGTTCGTGCAGCGATGCAGCGTGGCCGCTGTGATGGCAGCCAGATCAGGTTTGATGATAATGCAATTGTGCTGGTAAATAAGCAGGGTGAGCCTATTGGGACCCGCGTGTTCGGCCCGGTCCCGCACGAGTTGAGGAAAAAGAAACACGTCAAGATTCTGGCACTTGCTGAGCACATTGCATGAGGTTCCAATTGAGAGAAACTAGTTTTCTTTACTTTTTCTTTCTCTTTGATACAGTCAATGAACTAGATTACTAATAAAATGATTAAAGGTTCTATAAAGAACTGGAAACTTATTTCATGTGATTTGTTTGGTGTGTCAGATTGTGCTGGCATTTTGGAATCAGTAAATATATGCTTTTAATTTTTGTATTCACTTTCGTAGACTTAAATTTATAACAACGCGAGTCACTTGGATTTTTTGTTTCCATATTGCGACTTTGCAAAATTATTTTACCAATTTATGAAGTGCATTTACTAATACTTTGGTGCACAGATAATTCAAAACCAGGAAATTTATTGGTGAACATCATAGTTAACTGAGACGTGCTTTTATCAACTTAACTATCTTTACGGCTTGATTGGTGAAAAAAGATCCAGCTTACAATATTATTAAAGAAAAATGACGTCGTTAGAACAAGTACATGAGTTTTAAGTTGTACATTAATCAAAATTGGAGCAAAATTATTGCTAAAATTGGACTTGGTTTTTGCACTTGATAGGATGGATTTAAGGATCCAACTTCACTTCTAACATAACCAAACTTAATAGAGTGATTAAAGAATCACGAATTGTACTATATACCGATGTAGTTCTAATTGGCAATTCAAATCATATCACTATATCAAGGGCACAATAAAGTGCAACAATTACAAAAGTTTTACAAGAGCACATTAAATATCAATTACTATACGAAGTTCATTATTCCCTATTTGGTACTGGTTAGACCAATAAAAAATTGGGAACTCACACGGGTAAATTGCTATGCATAATGTTAATGTAATTTATATGGCAACTTACTAATCCAGTGACTGAAATACTGAAGATTACTTCAATAATTAGCCAACAACACAAGATTAAACACAATTTAAACATTTAAGTCAGTTTATTGCTCGATTGATTTGGAAAATGCCGAAAAGCCGTTCAAGAACATAGTTACGGTAATAAAATTGTCTTATGTGCAACTTGTTATGAACGCTCTCACCAGTATATATATATATTGTTGCTCAATTTTACTTTCAGAATTAGAAAATACAATCTTTTATTGCAATTACTTATTCATGTAATAGCACAGCATGGCTCGACGAATGACAATTTTTTTTAAATTGTAGAAAATTTGATATACAACCTGAAATATTAAGAAATATATTCTTTTATTGAGATACAAGGTTCTAAATAGCGTATATAGCGTCATAACGGGAAGGCTACAAACAAAGCTATAGCGAATAGCGTCACTATAGCGGAAGTTATGCCACATATCGTTTTTTTTTTTACATTCCGTATATTCAATATTTGTACTAAATTTTAACATTATCTAAAGTCTCATAGAACAATAAATAACACCAAAGTAATTAAGAAATTATAATATTTATATTGAACTCGTACAAAGTCCAAATTGCGGTTCAAAATATCCATAGTAATATATAAACTATCGATTTTTCCTATTCAAAATATCTTAAGCATCATGATTTATGACATAATCTATTTTTTTTTATTCAAATTTCAATTTCTATTCCCAATTTCAAATTGATTTATTTGCAGCAAGTAGCAACAAATTCAATTTCGGTTTGGGCTTTTTTTGGTCTTTATTTAAAGTCCATATAAATTGCTTAAAAAAACTCATATAGTATAGCGCACGCTATTTGCGCTACGCGCTATAGCGGCCGTAGCTCAATTAACGCATTTTGATGTCATAGCTTAGCGTTTGGGGTCCAAAAATGCTATAGCGCGCTATTTAAAATACTGTTGAGATACTAACAAGCAAGGAGAAGGAAGTTGTATATATAAACCCCTTAGCTTTGTAATTGGAATTTATAATTTATAAGTTACATATAAAAATAGAACTGGATTATTTAACATAACTGCAGTAAATGCAAACCAGTAAAACCGATTTAATTATAGAGGCTAAGATGATTATCGACTACTCAGCACTTCTGCATGACAGTACTTAGTTGCATTTCTTTTAATACTAGTTGTTTGCTTAGTGTACTGTTCTTCTGTTAATGGGGAAATGGAAATTTAAATGAAAATTCATTGTTTTGGTCAACATTGTTTCGCTTTGAAGAACAGTACATTTTCTGCTGCAGCAAATTTGGGATTCAAATCAGCTGAAATCTGAAATCCATGAACAGTACTCTGAAATTCCTGAAATCCCGAATCCAGCCGTCCAACTTTTCTGTGCACGCATCTCGAAACAGTTCAACGGTTGGATTCGAAATTTCAGAGATTTCAGGGGTACTGTTCATGGATCTCGGATTTCAGCTGATTTGGTTTCACAAATTTGTAGCAAAAACCTTCTTTTATAGGATTTCTGTTTTTCAAAACTTTATTTTTCTGTGGTTTAGTATATATTTAGTAAAACACTATAATCAGCTTTTCTTTTTTCTTCTTATAATATTCACATGTTCTATATATATAATCAATATTCTATAGTTATCTTAACTAAACATGCATCTGTCTCCCAATGCATATAATTAACCAAGATAAAATTTTCTTTCCTTGTTTAAATCTCTTTAGAAATACATGAGAGTGCACTAAACTGATTCAAAATAGCAGAAAACAAGACTCAAATCAACAAGAGAGTTGTCCTTGTGCATTGTACAGTTGTAAAACAATAGTCTGAATATACCAAATTTAGCAAACCTAAACTTAACCACCAATTCCTCCTTTCTCTCTCTGTCCTGCATTCAATCAATCAATTCTCGTTTCTTCCGTTCCTTCTGTTATAAAAAACCTGAACTTCATAAGGCACGTTTTGTCGGCCGGCGGGAGATAGATGGAGACTGAGATGAAGTCTCTAAAAATCTCCCCTCACTTGAGGAAATCAAAATCATCCGGTGGCAGCCTTACAAACCGGGGCCACTACGAATACACAAGCCTAAAAGACATCCTTGAATCACCGAGGGGCCATAGAAACCGCCGCAATTATAACAGCTGTGGCAATGAGTTGATCCCTGGCATAGACACGTCGAAAATTAACATTAGCAACCCAGTAGTGAGGCATGCTGCCACAATTTATCTGCAATCAGCGGCTTTGATCGCAACTCGGGATCAAAATTTCATGGAGGAGGTGTGGCTACGACAAGACCAGATGATCAGGTGTAATGGGGGTTGTGTCGGGGATTTTTTCGGCATTGTTAGGGAGTATGTTGTGCGTTTCTTGGCATCGTGTCAACGAAGGAATGTTGCATATATGTCACAGTAGCGTGCATTGAGTGACTGTGCATGTGTGTGTGTATAATATGGCATGATGAACTGCTTCCCTAGATGATCGAGTCGACGAAATTAAGCATGATTTTGTTGGCCTTGGTAATATTTAACGCATTTGCCAGTGTCGGTACAATTAATAGCTACACTACTTAGCTCCTTAAAATATGCTGCTTTATGGAGGGGTTTTTAGCAAATTACTTAACTTAATTACCGATTTGTATGTACTTAGCATGCCCACCTTGCATCTTATTGTGAAGTATTTTAATAGTACTACGTATGTACATGCATGTATATTTTATGTGTATATATTAATTTATATCACTTGTGTGTGTGTGTATGAGTAGGGTTAAAATGCATTATTGGTTTTGTGCTCCAATCATGCTTCACGTCTTTTTCTCCGTTTTCAAAGTTCAAACAATTGATCCGAACTGCTCAATATGATCTTCATATTCAAATGTGTTTGGAGACAAAATTTTACATTTTTTGAAATTGTTTTATATTTTTTTAGATAGGTACAAAATCACTATTTTGGATGGTCCAGAATCTTCTGATTTTGTACCTATCTACAAAATTAGTAAAAAAATATACAATTTGGTCTCCAAGTACATTTTAATACAAAGATCATGGTGAACGGTTCGGATTGACTGTTCGGACTTTGAAAATGAAAATAAAGACGTGGAGCATGATTAGAGCACAAAACCAATGGTGCATTTTAACCCTACTCACACACACACACACACACACACACACACACACATATATGTTTGTCTCTTCTATTTCGCTTTCAACTCCTATTTGAAATGAGAAGATAAACCATTATCCTCTGCAGCCATATTTTGATGTCATATGTTATTTTCAAAAGAAGTGTCATTTGAATTGTCGAATGCAGCCAGTAATGTGCAATTTTTTTCAAAATTTGAGTGGTGGCCAATGCATATGATATGAAAAAAAAAATCTGATGTAAATTATTTTACATGCAACTAGGTCCACATATTGTAATAAAAAAAACAAGGTCCTTGTAATATACTTATCATTTGGAAGATATAATTTCGCACGATAAACAAAGAATTTGGGAGATTAATTAATTGTTACAAATTTTATAATTAAAAAAGAACTAGACTGAAGATTTGTTGCTTTGGATTTGTTTTCTATGGTCTTTCTTTTGTGGGACTTTGTTAGTTTGCATGCTTGCACCAATCCAATTGCCAGATTAAATAAAAGGTGTTAATTTGGGTGGGGGAATTGGGAACTAAGTTTTTCTCATAAGTCTCCAATTGCAAAATATTAGTTCTTTTGGACATAATTACATTTCTTTCGGCCAATTCTGACTAATTTTAAGAAGAGGAGGGTTCAAATGCCTCCATTTTTCATGTCTTCACCATGCCTCCATTTTTAAAAACTTTAATAACTCAAAATTTAAAATTTAAAAGTCAAAATAAAACTGTTGGATATGATCTACATCATTTTATCTATGCACGTGTAGAAATTTGTAACATTTCAATTTTGTTTTGGTTATTATCAAGAGCTTATAAAAATCGTACTAATGTGGATAATTTCTAGACGTTGATTTTTCAACTTATTGATTTACATAAAAACAAAATCAAAATGTGGTAATTTTTTATAAGCACATAGATAAAATGATGTAGATCATATCCAATGGTTTTATTTTGACTTTTAACTTTTAACTTTTGAGTTATTAAAGTTTTTAAAAATAGAAGCATGGTGAAGACACAAAAAATAAAGGCATTTGAACCCTCCTCTTTTAAGAAATATACATTAAAAGAGAGCTTATTGTAGATTCACCGAACTTCAGAACAATGGTCACCAAAAGTAAAATGCAAGGTTAATAGTTTATATGTTGAACTTATTATACTTATGATGGATATTTTATGTGGCACGGAGGTGACTCCACTCGTAGGAAATACTCCTTAGTTGCTTGGAAAGTAGTTTGTAAAAGTAAAGATCAAGGTAGTTTAGGAGTCTTGGATCTTAAATTAATGAATAAGGCCCTCTTAGTCAAATGGTGGATTAGATTTCTAGACAACTCAGTTACGGGTAGATGGAAGGAGATTCTTATTAGCAAGTATGGTTATAAGACTTCTCCTGCAGTTTGTTCTCCTTTTTGGAGATCAATTCTTAAAGATCATGTGGTTATTAATTTAGGACTAAATAAAGAGATAGGCAATGGTAAATCCACTGCTTTTTGGTTAGATAGATGGTGTACTGAACATGCATTACAACATCAATTTCCTAATTTGTTTTCTATTGCTTCACATAGATTTATTTCTGTGGCTGATGTCTTTGCTTATTCTCATTTACACTTATCTTTCCGAAGACAATTAACTGGTATATACCAAGTAGAATGGTTAGCTTTACAACAAAGGTTTCAACATTTTTCATTATCTAATCAAGCTGATGACAGATTGATTTGGAGATGGTCTCAAGATGATCAGTTTACTGTTCATTCTTTTTATAGTTGGCTGAAATTTGGTGGTATGCCTAATTCAGAATATTCTTCTATTTGGAAATCTCATATCCCTTTAAAGATTAAAATCTTTTTATGGTTAGTCAAACGAAACAAAATTCTTACCAAAGTCAACTTATCGGCCAAAGGATGGCCGGGAGATACCACTTGTGAGTTATGTGACCAAACTGAAAGTATAGATCACTTGTTTGTCCATTGTTCTTATATTAGAATTATTTGGAATTGGATTGCCTCTCATAATAATTTTACTTTTGAGTGTGATTCCTTAGAGGATTTGTGGTTACTTGATGCAGCTATTCCTTTAAAAGATCGATTGTTAGTGGAATTAGTTCGAGCATCAGTTCTTTGGTTTATTTGGTTGGAGAGGAATCACATTTGTTTTAATGATACTCATCCTCTCTCTATTAAGGCAATTGGTACCAAGATAATCTCATTAGCTACTTTTTGGTGTAACTCTAGCTCTAAACATTCTTTACTTAACTTAAGCTTGATGATTCCTTTTGATGTTAAGGACCTCCTAGATCTCATTCTGGAGGAAGAGCTCAGCAGCCCGGATTCATCTCAGGTAGTGGATTCCGAGGTAATCTCTATTCAGGATTTTGGAGCTGGCAGCCCCCAAAATCGAATGTCTGGAGAAGAGTCGAGTGATGATGATGGTGTGCTTTGGAATGCCTTAGCTTAAGTTCTTTGTAGTAGTCATATGTTCTGAATTGCTATATTTTGTTGCTTTAGGGTTTTGATTAGCATATTGTGGTTGTTGTACTTAGTTTGTTTCTTTTCAGTTTATCTAGTGCTTATGTTATGATGTATAACTCTGGAATATGGTGTAAGGTACCTATTTTAGGTACCTGATCAGATCCTTTTTGGTTTCTATATGAAATCGGTGGATGCTTCCACTATTCTTCAAAAAAAAAAAAAATATGATGGATATTTTATGATGAATACTATTGTTATTATTATTTTAATACAATTCAAATATTTCTCTTTTTCAAAATATCGTTTGAGTTAAAGTTATATTCTTATTTTTGTACGTAGGAATAATCGATTAATTATTTTTAAACTAATAGAATATAATCTATATAATAATATTTGTATTTTATTAATAACATAGAAATAATATTTTTCTAACACTTTTTAATATATCACAGTATTTTTACATTCTATTATGAATATCACTATTTTTATACAACTTTTTTGACAATTGAAATACGGAGATAGTAAAAGTTTGGTGGGGTCGACTCACTTTATGAAAAATATATTAAATATTAAATATTTCCAGGTAATTTTAAATTAAAGTAGGTTTCCAGAAAGAAAGAAAAAAGAAAAAACATTTAATGACCGTTTGTTTGTTGCCGCGTGTCATGTCGTTTCCACGTTTGACCGTATTCGCTATTTATTCGAAAACGGCGGATCCAAGTGCGTAATAATAAGCATGCCTAATCAGTTCCGTGACCGGGTAAGTATATTAACAGAGTGATTTTGTCTTCATGCAGTGCACTAACCAGGTGCAGCGTTGTTTTGATTCTAATAGTCCGTCAGCTACGTGAAGCCAAAACTACACCGTTAAAATCTTTACCCTTTGGAGTTTGGACCCACTGATCCAATATCCTCTGAGATATCTCAACTTTTGCATGACCGACGTGTCCGGTGCCTATTTGGGGATAGCGCAGGGGCCCAGTATTATTTGTGCTTCGAGATTCGTGCAGATCGTATTTGAATGGTTAAGATGTTCCATAAAGTCACGCAAAGTTTGAGATATCTCAGAGGATGTGAATTTCTGATCCAAGGGGCACCGCCGAGTTCTCTGGAATTCGTATCCTCTGCATTAACTCAAAAGGGAAATTTTGAGTTAATAAATCTCGACCGTCCGATTGGTTTAAAAATTCGTGCAAACTCGATCTGCACTAATATAAAAGGGCCCCCTATGCTATAGGCACGAGCCGGATTGGCTCCATTTTAAATCAAACGGTTGAAATTCATTAACTCAAAAGATTCCCTTTTGAGTTAATGCAGAGAGGATACGGATCCGTTCTCTTTATCCTCACAAAATCATGGGTCTGGATCCACTAATGTAACCTAAATTTTGAGTTTTCATCCGGACGGTCCGATAATAATCCGGGCCAATCTGGCCCTAGGTGGAATGTACGAGTTCGTTCAATATTTGTGCCAAAACAGATCGGACGGCTCGGATGGAAACACAAAATTTTTGTTACTTTTGGGATCAGAATTTCTAATCCAACGGGCACCACCGTATCCTCACAAAATCATTTCCATCAACATTTCCATTCTGGTCCATTAGGTATATAATAAAAATTCGACCTAGATCCGCCTTCATTCAAATTTCAAATAAGCGAACGTTACCTCTTCTTTCTCTCAAGGATTCATTCGCTCTTCTGATAATTCTCTCTTGTTTTCTCTTTTTTTCGATTGGACAATTCGTTTCCCTTTTCGCGTCTAGCTATCTTGTCTCTAGAAATTGAAAATTTTCGGCGGGATAAAGCTTCTAGCAGTTTCGCGACTGGATAAATGGAGAAAAGCGGTGGTATTGTTACAGATCTCGATCTTTTTTTGACGTTTTCCCCCCTTTTTGTTTATTTGCTAAACGATTTGATCCTTTGTAGGTTCATCCCAAGCGAAAGAGATAAAAAAATCGGTTAGAATCACTGATAAGTGCGAATATATTCCTCAGTATTGTAAGTTCTTTTTTTGTAGTTAAATATTAAACAATTTTTTTTTTTTTTTTTTTTGTATGAAGAGATACGGAATCTTCAGAATTTAGATCTTACGATTGTTATCAGGCTTTGTTCATATCTTGGAAGTTCACAAATCTTGGAAATTGTACACAAATCTTTAATGCCTAGTCCCTTATTATACTGGTTTGATCTTTATAGGTGATTCACCAGTTAAAGAGATCAAGAAGTCCGTTGAATTGATAGAAATTTCTGATTCTGACCCTTCTGACCCTAGTTCCAGTAAGACATTCGTTTTGCACATTTCATCTACAAACCTAGTTATTGAAGTTACTAACTCATGGATATCTCTAGGCAACTCTTTGTCATCCCCAAATCAAATCCAAGAGACACCTGATTACATAAGAAGAAGCAACGAAAGGAACATCATCACACCGATTGAGCTCTTCTCTGACGAAATTTCACCTGAAAACAGTGCAACTGTACTCACCGTCAATTCTGGAGAGCAAGAAAAGGATGGGTTTTATGATGGAGGAGATGTTGTGAGAGCTTGTATTGATGCAGACATTGAGAGTTTATACTGCTCAGCACGAGTTGGTGATTTTTCCTACAGATTTGATCAACTTGAAGAAGGAGACTATGAGGTCGATCTTCATTTTGCTGAGATTATGTTCACTGAGGGCCCACCTGGGATGCGAGTTTTTGATGTTTTCATACAAGAAAAGAAGGTCAAATTTCAACTATAAAGGCAGAAAATTTCAGTTACTCAAAATATATGGAATCTGATGCATCACTCTGCCAAAATATATGACATCCCATGTTTATCCCTATAAAGTAGAGCTATACTCCCCATACTACACTTTAGTCACTTACCTTTTCTTCAAAAGATAACCAAGCAAGCTCTCTTACTAAGTATAACTCTTTTCATGAATACTAATGGGGATTCAGTTCTGGTTTTTATATATTTTGAATAATTTAAGTTGAGAGAGTTGTTGGGGGTAATAAATGAGATCTCTAATTTTGCAGGGAATATTAAATCAAAATGCCTTTGAATAAGCTGTTAAGCTTAATCTGATTTCTTCTATTTCGCAATTTGTTAACATATGCATGTTTGTGTAGGTGGTTTCTGGGTTAGACGTGTATGGAAAGGTCGGTGGTAATAAGCCATTTGTTCTACAAAATCTAAGAGCATATGTTAAAGGAAAAGAAGGCTTATCTATAAGATTTGAAGGCTTGGTGGGGAAGCCGATTGTCTGTGGCATTACAGTGCAACGCACTTGCTGCTCTTCTTCAGGAATTAAAGATGAAGTAGTGCCCATATTAGGAGAGGTAAATAAGGAGTAATCATATTATTTGTTTTAACTTCAATTATGAGCAAGCATAGTACGAAACTATGATCGTGTGTTCCAAATTATTGTATACAATACCTGCCAGTTAACTAATACCATGTAGGACTTTAGTGCACAATGACTGGTACTGTACCTACAGTTTATGATAATACCCTGGATAATGCTGACAGTTTCAAATCTGGAAGACTCAGTAGCAGTATCAGGGGTTGCAAAGGATCATACAGATTTTAAATACGCCAGTTAGTGTGCTATTTTAAATGAACTGTTGGTATTGATATGACACGCCAACTAGGTTTTTCCTGCTCGTAAACTTCACTGTTACAATGTGCTTCTTTTCAGGACAATTGTGTAGGCTGTCAGAAGATAAAGAAGGAGTATGAGATGGCATTGAGAGAACAAGAAAAGATAATAAAAATAATGGATAATTTGAAAGATGATAATGAAGCCAAAAGCAAAAAATGCCATGAGGCTTTGACTTCGCTGCATGAGCTTAAAATGGAACTTATGCGCAAATCAATGCATGTTGGTTCTTTAGGTACCTCTACTTCTCATTTTAAAGGCAATTTCAGCTCTACCCTGCAAAATATTAAAATAACAATGTACCCTATAACCCTAAGTTGTGATCTGTATCCCTGATCTTTCCATTTCATATGAAGTGTACCACCAAATCTACATACCTTATATGTATGAAATGCACATAATTAGTACTGTTGAGGAATGATGGATACATGATTGTTTCTTACCATGTTTTTATAAGGTCAAATAAGATATTTCTTATTGCAAGTGCAAATTTTGTTTTAATCCTTTATAGGGGCATACACAAAGTTATACCATTATATAGTGACTGTATGAATTCCAAGCGGAACTGTTATTCCTAGCTATAAAGTAAAGAATTATGAATAGGTTCTGTTTAGGCCTCAATTGAGCCAATAAATCTCAGGACCTATTCAAAAAGTTATTTAATTGTGAACCTTGATCATAATTTGGTAATCTGAAAATTCATATTTCATGTATTAAAGCATGTCTTAAATGCAGCCTTTGCTGTGGAGGGACAAGTGCAAGAAAAGAGCCATTGGTTCCAATGCCTCGATGGCATGAGTGAGAAACTTGAGGTAAAGCTTCCCTCTTTCTGCTCATGTTATTACTGCCCCCCTCCCCCCATTTCTTTCGCTGAGGAACTTTCTTTTGTACAGATGCTGAAGCTAGAGCGTAATGAGTTATTAAAGGATGCGAAAGAATACAAGAAGTGCCTTGAGACTGATTTTTTGCAACTGAGCACTGCACTAACAAGAACAGGTGTTTGTTTTCTTACACCATTTAATTTCTTGCATTTGGCATGTTGTATGCTTCATTTTTGTAACTGAGGCACGAGTCAAGCCTTAATTCTTGAATTAAGGTTATTTGAGTAGAAACTGCCTTTGACAAGGCTTCATTGAATGTTTGACCAAATTCGCATCTTTCCAATCTGGTGCATACCACTCAAAATTATTTTTTTCCTTGTTTTTGTTTAGGATGAATGTTCCATATATATACAAAATTAATTCTTGTTTATGTGAAAATGGTGTTTTTGTTTCTCTTTGGATTTCATTATCAGTTCTTCTGGTGACAATTCCATGTATGTTCTTGACAAATGTCAAATACCATGTATGAACTTGTAAAATAAGAAATGACTTGTAAATGTAGAATTATTGGGTATAACATTGTGAAAACACGAGTACATATTCTATTCACCCCTTCCTTCCCGTTTACATCCAAAGGGTAGGACCATAGACTAAATAATTTACTTTTTTTTTTTAAATAACTTGACTTTATTTAAAGGTACTAACTATAAATCTCTCTTATTGAACAGTGGATCATTGTTTGAAAATAGAAAAGGAGCATGAAGATGTAAAGAGAAAGTTCCTGCAGGAAACAAAGGAGAGAAAAGATCTATATAACAGCCTTGTAGAGCTGAAAGGTGGTCTCCTTTTTCACAACACACGCACCCACCCACACACCCACACACACACTGTGTACTTTTACATATCCAGAAGATCTCTCTCTCTCTCCTTTGTTGTGTGCACGGGTGCATGTGACCCTAAAATACACCTGTCATCACCAGTATTGTAGATATGTTAGAGCATCTACCAATAAGATACAGTTTTTGTCAGTTAATCTTCTATCATAAGTGATTTGTGTCAAGTAGTAGTTCTTACCTATGTAACCTAAAGCGTCAAATTGGAATGAAAGCAAATTGAACGCACCATATTTGAAGGATTTTTTGGGTTACTGGTGCCAACAAAACCAATTACATTCTAAAATATGAATAAGAAACCAATATTAATACTAAAAGTTTCAAATGATTACCATATTAAATATTTAATCTTTTCAAATGAGTTATGCCATTTGTGGCAAAAGGGTCACATTTGAACTAAGAGTTTGAAGTGATTCACAGGTAATATTAGAGTCTTTTGTCGGTGCCGACCAATGAATGCGCAAGAAGTGGAAGCTGGTGATACAATGGTAGTGGATTTCGAGTCGGCAAAAGATGGGGAGATTGTTGTAAAAGGCCATGTTTCTTCCAAAAAAGTTTTTAAATTTGATTCCGTGTTCGCCCCAGAAGAAAGCCAAGGTACGTAGAAATGAACTGATATATGTATTAGATTACCTACCATTGAATCCTGATATATCATTGCAAGTCCATTTTTCCTGTTTCTCATCAAAATACAAAAAAGAAAATATATAATTTCTCTTAGGCTTCTTTCCTGGTATTATCTTGCTATGTTTATATCTACACTATTTTTTTTTCCCTTATTTTTGTTACAGAACAAGTATTTGAAAAAACAGCACCTCTAGCCACATCAGTGCTGGATGGGTACAATGTTTGCATATTTGCCTATGGTCAGACCGGCACGGGAAAAACTTTTACAATGGAAGGGACTCAAGATGAGCGTGGGGTCAACTACAGGACGGTCGAGGAACTCTTTAGGATCATCAGAGAAAGAGAGGGACTTTACCATTATGAGCTTACTGTAAGTGTGCTTGAGGTGTACAATGAGCAAATTCGTGATTTGTTGAGATCGGGGCAGCTTCCACCTAGTGGAGCAGCTTCCAAAAGGTAAATCCAACAGAATATATATTTATCTATTTTGCTGATGTTCGGGTTTGCATCAAGAAAGTATTATGTGAATTCTAAACGAGTAGTAAGATAAGTTCAAATGCAATTTTTAAATATTTTACATACTGTTTTAGATTCTGGAGGACCTACAAAAAAGAAAACACCTAACATATAGACAGTATTACATTGTACCTAGGTAAATTTATGTTCCCTAGTTTTCCAATCTTCAATGAACAGTAGAAAGGAAAACCATTTTTATTTGACAGATTAGCCAGCGACATTATTTGCATTTTCATAACATACTAAACAACATTGGAGCTGCATGCAATGGGTTGATCTTAATCTAGTAATTTAGTTTTAAATCACATTTATTATCCTTTTAGGCTTGAGATAAAACAACAATCAGGAGTGCATCACGTCCCAGGTCTTGTAGAGGCACCAGTTTCTAACCTGGGGGAGGCATGGGGTGTGCTACAAGCAGGAAGTAAAGCGAGGGTTGTGGGGTCCACAAATGCAAATGAGCATAGCAGCCGATCACACTGGTTAACTACAACTCATTTTCCTATATACTCATTTTTTTTTAAATTTTTTTTTATCTGTACATGTAGTAGTTGTACTATACAAACCCACCTTTCAGGATTGATGTCTGAAATCAAGGAATTTAGTTAACCGACTTTAGCAAACTAGTAAGATAGGTCTCACATTTCCTGCCTTCTTTTGTTAACATTAGTTTCCAGTGTTTTTTTTTTTAAAGGTTGGTGGGCAGATTACCCACCAACAAATTAAATTAATAAAGGAAAGTATTTACAGATTACTTAACTACTCTCTCCCCTATTACAACTTGCCAGAAATTAAATATTAAAAAACACTGATATTAAAGAACAGTAAATGCTAGGAAAGTCTCCTCCACACCCTGTGCCAGTTTTGTTTAGTGCCTCCTTGGCTGATTTGGTTCTATCTGATGATTAGTTTCCAATTTTATGTACATTTTAATTCTATGGCCTAAAGGGGCTTCTAAGTGAGGCTGAATACTATGTTCTCTTGGAAATTCCATCAAAAAGTTGTTATCCATTGAACACTAGTGCAATTTTGTTAACATTAGTTTGCAATGTTATGTAGGACACTAATGCAATTTACTATTAATGTTTTAAGAAAGTAGGACTCTAATGTAAATTTTGCTCTGGTTTAGCATGCACTGTGTGATGGTAAGAGGGGAGAACTTGGTGAGTGGCGAGCGCACAATGAGTAAGCTATGGCTTATCGACCTAGCTGGCAGTGAGAGAGTGGCAAAGACAGATGCTCAAGGAGAGAGGCTGAAGGAGGCTCAAAACATCAACAAGTCTCTCTCGGCATTGGGAGATGTCATATCTGCACTTGCTACTAAGAGTCCTCACATTCCTTTTAGGTTTGTTGTTTCATCCCTTTCCCTAAAATTTTGTTAAAAAATGGGATTTCTGAATTTATGTTTGAAATAAATTATGTACGGGTGGGTACAGATGATAATAAGATTTGTCATCTCAGTAATAGCACGTACCACTACTGAGGTGACTACTTATATAGAGCCTCCTTTGATCTCGAACCTTGTTAAACTTAGAAATCAAGAGGAAATATCAAAGAACATTCATGCACACATACCATATTCAAGAAAACACAAACGGTAAAATAAATATGTCATTGCCAGTATAGAACTGGCACCTTTATAAAATTCACTTATCTGCATGCAAAATATCCAATAAAACTTATGATTAATTCAGCTCATTAAAATATTAATTATTCTATCCTTTTGGATATTACATGCAGGAACTCAAAGCTAACACATTTGCTACAGGACTCTCTGAGTAAGTATTGTTTCTGTCTAGCCTGACTCCTCCAAAGAAAGGTTCAATCGGGTTTCTTAAACGGATTTAAACTAAGCAACCTTGATTTTGTTGTAGGTGGAGACTCAAAGACCTTAATGTTTGTGCAAATTAGCCCCAATGAAAATGATGCGGGAGAAACACTTTGCTCTTTGAATTTTGCGAGCCGAGTCAGGGGAATTGAGCTGGGCCCCGCCAAGAAACAAGTCGATGTTAGTGAATTATCCAGATATAAGTTCATGGTATGATTATGATTTTCATAAGTAATATTTCATGAATTTTTTGTCTGTGTTTTCCAAGTATATCTTTCAAGTTCAACTTTACTACTAAGTACTGGTCATGAACTGTACTTGAATATAATTATTTCTGAGGATACTGGGTCAACACAAGTATTAGTGTTTTCCCCTCTTAAAGCTCCCATTGCATTGTTTTTCGTGTATGTTTCCAAGTATGAAATTTAGATTTTTTGATGATGGGTATGGATTAAAGCACTGATTTCTGTTGGTTGTTTTCTCAGGTGGGGAAGGCAAAACAAGACAACAAAAACAAAGACGAACACATAAAGTGCATGGAAGAGACCCTTCAATCCCTCGAGATGAAGAATAGATCAAAAGATGTTCTCAACAGAAATCTCCAAGACAAAGTATACAATTGTCCTTTCACTTTTACTTTTAGAATCAGAAATTTACCCATTTCAATGTGATTCGTCATCTCAGTAGTAGCACATGCTGGCATACTACTCTTTACCTGTCAGGTGCCAGTTAGGATTCCTGTTTTTTCTTTGTTGTTTGAGTTTCATTTGTTTTATCTGTGCCTTGGATTTTGAGTACAAATTAAAGGATTATGCTTTCTTCTATGCACAGATCAAGGAGCTCGAGTCACAGCTAGTTGTCGAGAGAAAACTCGCACGACAACACGTTGACACCAGGATAGCTGAAATTAACTTACAGCAACATACTTTACATAAAATAATTGATGAACCGAACAAAGAACAAGAGGAAGAACAAAATTCCAGCCCTGTAATAGAGCGGGTCCGGCACCGGCTCTCCATGAAACCCTTAACTGAGATTGACACAAGGTTGCTAAACATCACCACACCTACTACAACCACCAAACAAAATGATGCCATTTTCCGGGAGTTACTGTTTCTCAAGGAGAATGAGAACAAGCCTGAACCGCGGCCTGCTGTGAAACGTCTCTCTTTATGCCCTAGTGCCAAGCGGGTTCCGCTCAACAAGCCGCAATTTCGCCGCAACTCACTTGCCACGATTCCTGCAGTAAATGTACTTGCACAGCAGCGTCCTTCTCTGATCCCAAGTAGTAGCAATATGTGTGCCGGCGGTGGAAGTAATAAGAAAGTGAGTTCTATTCTTAGGAGGAGTTTGCAAAAGAAGGTGATTATCAGGCCACCAATTTGGCAGCAGGCTGGGAAAAAGGGTGTAAGTGGCCTTACTGGAGGTGGTGTGGAGAGGCCACGGATGTCAATAGGTTGTGCAAGGAGAGTGCTTACCAATAATGGAAATGGCGGCGGTGGTCCCAGCAGAGTTACTACTGGTCGGAAGGTACAGTTGCAACGCAGGGATGCGGAGAAGGGTTGGAACCAGAGGTTTGGTTTGAAGAAACTGTAGTGTAGTGAATATATTGCTCTGATATTGATTTAGCTTATTTTAGCAGATGGTTGCTATTACAGACCATTGTAACTTAGTGATGTCATTTCGAATAATTTGTTTGTTCGGCATTCGATGTTCACTAACATCCCTTTCTCTGGGAATGATGATTTCTTAGTTTCTGACCGTGGCCAAGTGACGTAATTTGGAGTAATTTGCTTGTTAGCATTTAATGTTTCACTAGCAGCTTTTTTTTTCAACTTAATACGGGTGGAAAACAAACTAGTGCACTGTAGGTCCCATGGGCACTAGAGCTGTCTGATATACAATAAAATTCGTGTGCATGAATCTTAAAGTGCATCAAACGGCTCTGATGCTCTTGAAAACTAATCAATTATAAGATTTAATTTTTTTACCCTGATTATATATTTTTATTTTTTATTAAAGGATAAATTGATAAAATTTATAAAGGATATAACTTTAAATACAGTATATTGATTTTGAGGGAGAATTGCGTAATTTTCAGGTATTTGAAGTGTAAAGCTTGTTCAATTTTTTAAAAGAGTTTAACATTTTTTTCTGAATATTTTGTACATATACGTGGCAATGTCCATTTCAGTCGAACATACAGGTTACAACTAACAACCGGTGATGTCGCCACACTCTTATCTTAAATTTCAGATTAATGTCTTCACCACAACGTTGTTACTTTGGAACAAAATCATGAATTTAAGTGCAACAATATGTGGCAAATTCAAACGAAAGTTCTTCAAAAGCATATTTGACTTAGCACAGTAGTTCAGGAGGTAGAAACAAACTTCTATCTCAAACAATAAAACAGCCAACGAGTTTACTCATATAATAAAATAAAACCTTTAACAGACTAAAGCTAAGTAAATGTAAATAATAGCTTGAACTTTTATCTAATCAAAATTTGAAGCAGCTTATAACTACAACATGTGACACCATAAACAGAGTAACACAATGTGTAAACTACAAGACTACATTCATCATTCCTAACACACCAGTATTGTTCTACTGTAGCAATGAAGAGGTGAAATCCAAGCTGTTCATTCTAACTAAATTCCTGTGACCAAAGAAATGGAAAAAAAAAAAAATTAATACAGAAAAAAATGTTATATTGTTTTTTTCTCTAGTCAATTGCTGCTTACTATTGAGGCTAAATTATTCAGGCCCAAAAAAGAAGCATTGAAGGAAACCAGTTCAATCTACAAAGAAGAATAGTCAGAATGAAAGATTAACTTACATCTGATTGATGTACCAGCCAGACAAATCAGGCGAGACTTTGTGTCAGTCTCTAAAAGAGGGACCCACTTGTCAGTCGATGAGGCCATGTTGACATCCCAAACTCTTATAACTCCATCTGACGATGCAGAAGCAATTAACTTAGGTGATTCTACCTTGAAGGAGACGAGGCCTTTCACACGGTTTTTGTGGGCATCTTGTATGCAAAATGCCTTCTTGCCACTTTTTGTGTCCCAGGCGGTTACATGGTGGTCCTCGCCACCTGTGTAGAGGGTCCCACTCTGACATAGTTCAGATCTAATTTGTTAGCAAAGACTGTACTTGGCAACGGTACAGCACAAATTAGTGGATCACTGTACCTGACCATTGTACTATGAGATTTTTTTTCCATGTAATTTGAAGTTGGTATCTTTCAAAAATGTAATAGTGCTATACTATCTTTGAAAAATTAAAACCAACGCTTAACTATCTTTGCTAATAACACCCAACACATTTATATTGCAACTATTACTTAATCTAACGATATTTTTACGGTATTTGCATATTTTGTGCCGAACTAATAGGTATGAAAAGAACAAAAGAACAAAAGAACAAAAGATGCATTCCATAAACTGCTGACAATCCTCCCATGCAGCTCAAATTGAACTAATAATCAAGCTAAGAGGATTACTATTGGATTACAAGTCAGGGCAAATTTTTGCAATATTTGTTTGGCATAATGTTAGTAGAGATTTCCCATATTTGGGATAATTTTAAGGAAAAGTAAATTAAAATAGGGTGAAGTTTTCAAACTCACATAAATTACCAGGAACAATTCATCATAAAAGAAGAAAAACAAATGGAACTACACATACCTCTCCATGTGCAACACAGAGAATCTTCTTCCCACAATCTATCTCTTGTATAACCCTTGCATCCTCAGAATTATGCACTGTGATCCTCCCTTCCGATGCCATTGCAAACCAATCCCCGCTTTCCCCACCATACTTCACAACAGATGCCTCTTTTTCTATTCGACAAGAAAAACTCCTCCTTCCCCTCACCAAATTAACCATCACCAGAGAGGAATCCCCACGGCCCACTGTCAGTGCCACCCGTCCTGATGGGTGCACTGCCAAGTCAGCAACACCTCCCTTCTTGTGTGCTTTGACCTGATCAGAGCATTGCACAACATTTTTCAGTGGAATATGTGTAAATCCCGTCAATTCTGTTTCTTTGATTTGTGCTTTTCGAGTAATTTATATTACCATGGTGTACATGGGCGTTTAGAAATCTTGGTCTATTTGGGAACATACTATATGTAGGAATCAAACTAAGGCCAATTTACATATCATAGTACTGGTACCTCTTGTACTCTTATGACTGGTATCGACAGCCCAGCATGTACTAATAATAATTCAGTTAATTAATTCACATTCTTTCGTCTTCATCAACAATCACTGATTTTACAACTAGGTTGACAGTACAAATAAAGAATCCAGCGAGTCAGCTATAATTCAACCTCAGTACACTCAACTGAAGATTTGATTGACGTTTTCCAATCAATTTCACTGGAACAACAAAATAAATTCAAGAAATAAATAAAATAAAGAAAGAATACCTCCTTGAGAAGAACAAAAGGGTCGGCGTCAAAAATACGAACAACACCATCGTCTGAACCAGATATAAGATTTCTCGGTATGGAGGGGGTGGAAGGGGCGCAGAAGAAAGAGAGAGAGGTAACGGCGGCGGAGTGGTCGAGAAGGGAGCCTGCGTCGGAGGATGAGGGGAGGTGGTAGATATGCACAGCGTCGTCGGCGCCGCCAGAGGCAGCTAAAGGCCCCGCCGCGGCGGCGCACTTGATCGGAGCGGTGTGGGAGGGGTAGGAGAAGAGAGGGTTTAGGGTTTTAAGAGAGAAGCCCCAGATAAATTTCTCGTATGAACCCGCCACCAACGCCATTGTGTTTGGTCTTAGTCTCTCTGCGCTTGAGGTTTTGGAGCAGGTGCAGAGATCGAAAGGGTTTTGCGTTTTGGCAACAAATTTTCCAAATTGCCCCTGCAATGTCGCAAAACACGTATGAACGCCGAGTCCATATCCTCTCAGGTAACAGAATATTTCTCTTTAGATATGGACCGTCCGATCATACATTATCCGTGCGGATTCTGATCATACGGACCAAATATAAACATAAATATCCTGTTACCTTAGGTGATATGAACGTATACCCTGGAAGAAGGAATTCATAGTCCTATACCTTATTGTGTTTGTTCTGAACTTCCTCTGGTAAGATGCTTAATTTATTTTATTTTTTATTTTATAAAGAAGTGTAGTATATCTTGCTCGAAATCTGTATATATCAAAACGCTAATTGTTTGTTCAAATAGGTTTACCGTGTAAACAAGATATCATGTTGCAAGAATAATTAGTTGTGCAGTATTTTTCCCAGGGCACGTATTATGGCCACATGTTTTTCTATAAAATTTTAGGAAAAATTTACATTTTGACAAACACGTTCCACATTTTATTACCTTTGTATTCGATAAGGAACTTTTTTTTATGGTAAATTATGATTTTGTAATGAAATGGAATTTATTATCGACTAAAGGGAATTCAATTTTTTTTAGAGGTTTGTTGCAATTTATGAATGCGTAAAAATTTGTATCTATGGTAGTAGGAGAAAACTTTAACAGCGAGTTTAATGATGTTTAGAATAATTAAGAAATTAGATGGGAGATATTACAAATGTAATTAGTTCGGATGTTTAGAAAAGTTAAAAGAGATGGGTATATAAGCTCATCATATTCTGAATTTTTTTTTATAAACCATAATTAAAATTTTGTTTTTTACGAAACATGATTACTTCTTTTTTTACAAAAATCATAAGAACTGAAATGTCATTTCGGTCCGTTATTTTTTTTTATTCCGGACCGAAATGACATTTCAGTCCGGTCCCTTTTTTGGATTTTCTGTGGTACTGGTTTCACAAGTTTTCATATGAGCTGCCATAGAAAATCCAAAAGGGAACCTGACCGAAATGCCATTTCGGTCTAGAATAAAAAAAATACGGATCGAAATGACATTTCGGTTCTTATGGTTTTTGTAAAAAAAAAAAATAATCATGTTAGTTTTGTAAAAATTTTTTTTTTAATTATGGTTTATAAAAAAAATTCTCATATTCTTGTATATGTTGAATTGAGACATATTTCATCCCAAAATTGGTCCAAATTACACGCTCTCTAATCTAGGATGGTGACAAGAGCGGATAAAATAAAAATTTGAATTGCTTTCTTGCAATAGCAATAGCCACTTGTTTCAAAGAATAAACAGAAAAGTTCCTTAATTTGAAAAGGCCAGTTTATTCCATTAGAAATAAAAGGAAAAAGATGAAAAAAAAAATCCCAAGTGAACCGGTTTTTTTTTTTTTTTTTTTTGGAATAAGGTGCCAAGAACTAAAATTCCAATCACTAGCATTCTAAAATTTACTCCCATAAACTCTTCAAGAACACAACGAAAGCACAATTTTAGATAAGCCAACATCACATTTCCAAAAAAATAATTAAAACCAATAAGCAGTGTACTTATTCGATGTCTGTTATACAAAGAGCCTGCTCTTCAATTGTGCTGTGTTTCACCCTGTTCACTGCCTTCTCCACCTGATTAACAATCAAATTGGCAAGTAAGCAAAAAATGTGGATTTGATTGTCAAGTGAACAAGTCCAGGAAATTAAGTAATATAAAATTCAATTATGACCTCCTTGTCCCAATTAGTTCTGGCTGTCAAAATTATAAGAGTCACTGTTTGCAGGAACACTCCAATAATCAGACCCCACCAAATTCCCTGGTAAAGAAACTTTCAGTTAGAATATATCAATAGAAAATAATCAGGGAAGCTGGATCTGATACTAATCTTAATCTCAACAGGTATGGGTACTGGTACCTACCCTTCTAAGTTTGGTCAGAACTGGTTCATCCTAATTTCATTGTTTGCTCATTTTCATTATTAAATGTGATTTGAGAAGATCTAAGTGTAACCAAGAAATCTGCCATTAATTCATTATACACCAAACAAGCTAAGGATAGAAATAGATAAAATTTTGTAGGGCTTACCGCAACAGATAGCGTAGTCTTAAACCCGAGAACACATCCAATTGGAAGACCGATTACGTAATATGCACCGACATTTACGTATGCAACTATTGCCTGCCATCCACTCCCAATTGCCACCCCTATAATTAGAGAAACAGGAATACAAATAAAATAAACTGAAACAAAGCAAAAAAAAAAAATTATAAAATTGAAAATATGATGTACCAGAGAGGATTGGTTGAATTCCATTCAAGAAAATAGATATGGAGAGCAATGGAGTTAGATTTGCTACTGCAGCTATGACAACTGTACTGGATGTATATAATTTGCTTAAAGGAGTTTTCAGTATTAGCACCAAAGCACTCATAATTACACTAATAATTATGCTTGTTGTCACCACCACTATAACTGCAAATCTCGCGACTCGAGGATGTGATGCTCCGAGCTCGTTTCCAATCCGAACACTGGATAAGAAAAGAACTTTACATGAGAACGAAACAACAATTTATTGGTTACTTGTTTATTTTTGTTTTTGTTTTTGTGTAATAGTGCAATACTCACCTTGCTGCATTGGCTAGACCAAGCATGATTTGGAAATCCCAGTTCCAGTAGTTGATACTGTACTTTAAGTTTATTGTTAACAATAAAAAATGATAAATTATATGAATAATTGAATGTTATATACCAGAAACCAAAATATTATTTTGAAAAACCTACCATATGGACACGGAATCTAGAGCAATCTCTGAATTAGGGAGGAAACCAGTCAAAAGCACAAAGCCTTGTACATACCAAACCTCCAATCTGCTCAAAATCAATGTAAGAAATATACTTAAATTACATGAGAGAGAGAGCAGGTTTTTTTTTTTTTTTTTTTTTGTAATATTGCAGTATGAAGAGTGCTTCTACAAATTTGACCAAAACAATATGAAATTTATTGAGAAAGATTGAGCACATCAATTAAATACTTACACCAGCATAACAGCTGAGGCACAGGTTAATTTTGTGTAACTCCACAGGCCACTAAAAGCCCTCATCGACAATCCGGTCCACGTGGCTTTACATGATGGACTCAGGATTATATAAAGCCACGTCAGCACCACCAGTATCCACCAAGAGATGCTCAGAGTCAACGCTGCACCAAGCAACCCAAACTTGAACACAAACACCACCAGGTAAGAAGCGATGACGTGGAAGACCAACACCGCAACGCTCAAATACGCCATTGGGTTCACAATATTTTGTGCTTGAAGAAATCTCTGCATGGGGCAGTAAAATGCAAATGCGAGCAGCTGTGGCATCAGCCCGTGTGCATACGTCTGGCCTGTGGCTGCCACATCAGCCTCCTGGCCGATAGCACGGAGGAAGGGACCCGCGTACCAGTACAGGAAGCAGAGGGCGATGGCGACAATGACATGGAGGATCAGGGCCCGCTGACAGATGATGCCCATGACTTTGTATTTCTTTGCACCATATGCTTGCCCACAGACTGTCTGTACTGCGCTAGCCATGCCAATCTTGAAAATAACATTTTCAATTTATTGTTACTTTTTTTTTTGCCTATGAATTATGTGAGGCCCTCAATACATGATTGCCTTGTTGGTTATGACCCTGTAATTACTGTGGGAGAACTCGATTTTGGGGGTAAAGATGTTAACATAACAGTTTTGGCTTCATGCAGCTCGCAGACTATAGAATAAAAACAGCGCTGCGAATGGTTCGATTTTAAAATCTTACTGCAAAAATGTACAGTGATAATATTTTTATATCATAGGTCCTCAACCTACTGCACAAAACTTGCATATCAAAATAGATACATACTTTAAGTATTTAACAGAACGAAAACAGTAATTAAATTGTTTTACTTTCTTTCTTTTAATTTTTTGTGTTTACCATAATGCCATAAGCAAGGCCTTGTATCCCAATATTGGTAATGGATGCACCGGCAAGCGAAAGAGCACCGAGATGCCCGACAAACATCTGGCTGACGAGACTGAGAGTGAAATTCGCAAGTTGAATGATAATTGAAGACCATGAAAGTTTCCACAGATTCTTCGACTCCCATTTGAAAAGCCGCCACCCAACCCGCCACGTCACTGGCTCCCACTGCAGCAACTCCTCTGACTTCCTCGAGCCTTCATCGATGTCTAGTAACAATGCCTGTGTAGTCCCATTCTCTTCCATAATTGCCTTTACCTAGCTTTCACTAAAATAGTTCAGTTAAATATCAAATAACCGTTGAGGGTTTGAATCTTTTGTGCAACCTAAGTGTATATATGTACTTGGAAGAATAGACTGTCTGATGTTTTAATGGAAAGAATTATCCGAATTTAAAAGGTTTTACTTGTCAGTCTTTGAGTGGTATTGGTTTTTGCAAGGGGAGTCAAGGAACTAACTGTCTTTTGAGCAACAAGTTGGTGGAGGGAATGTTAGATAGGTTTTATAAACAGTAAGTTGGCTGGAAAGTCAAATTAAGTGGTATAGGTTTTAATTATACTAATAATTTACTGCTCTTCAGTGCATTTTATCCCGTTTGAGCACCAATTTTGGTGCGCCAATTCAGTCCGTGCATCACCTCAATTTGGTGCGCGAACTGGAACCGCGTGAGTGGTAGAATTGAAAATAGCTTGAGCCGAGTAGTAATTATTTAATTTTAATTTTTTACTGTAGTAACTAAATTTTTTTTCGGTAAATCAACTCTCTTTGCACAGAAAAGACTCAAAAGAGAGAATGAGAAAACGACAAAACTCCATAATAAATGCAAGTAGTAGACCCCAACTTACATTTCATTGTTACGATTAAAGTGAGTAGTTCTATAGCATGCACAACTAGCCGTCTCCACCTAACTATTTTTCTAATAAATGCACATTACTAATTCTACAAACTAAGGCACAAAAAAAGTCTGTTTTAATAGATGTCCAAAAAAAGGAATTGGTTTTTCCTCTTACTTTATATGCTCACTCAATTAAAGCTATGACAGCATAATTATAGTACATAAGAAGTTATGATTTCAAGTTTTTTTAACTATGTTACATTATTAATGTTGTCATCCATTTAAAATTTTATTATTCTCTCATCATCTATCTTGATTGAAAGACTCATATATCATATTTTCTCTCATAATTTAAAGGAAAAACGTATGATGTACCTAAGATACTAACTCTTACAAACAATACAACTAGAGTGAGGCTATGGTGCTATGCATAGCACACATGTCTAGTGTACTACGGCTCAATATGGTACTTTTTAAAATTCTAACGGTCGATCCGACCGTTCAATGTGATAATCATATGAATATGTACTTGCAAATTAAATTTTACATTTTTTCGAATTTTTTTACTATTTTTTTAGATAGGTAGAAAAATCAGTGTTTTTTGAAAATTCTACCTATCTAAAAAAATAGTAAAAAAATTTGAAAAAATGTAAAATTTAATTTGCAAGTACATATTCATATGATTATCACATTGAACGGTCGGATCGACCGTTAGAATTTTAAAAAGTACCATATTGAGCCGTAGTACACTAGACATGTGTGCTATGCATAGCACCATAGCCTCACTCATACAACTATTTTATAATGATATATGTCTTTAGCAAATTAAAAAGGAAACTTATTTGCATCTAATTTTTTTTAATATAATAATTATTCTACTGGATCAGAATGATGCATTACAATAAGATAAACTGGATCAAGAGCTTTAGGCCTATTTAAACAAACAAAAAAAATATAAAGATGTACTTTGTAAATAAAGACTTTGTAATCTTGTATTGTACACACATGAGAAATATATGAATAAAGAGATTGCCATCTTTTATATATTCTCTCTATATTGTTTATTCTTGTTTATTATTCTATCTTTATTTTATAACAGTACTGATGGCATTATTGCACATTTGTTTGTGCTTATACCGGGACCAAAATAATTATCTAATCATTCAACCTCAAATCAATGTTATTTACAATTTTGAATTCCCTTATAATCAAAATAAATTATCCGCATAAATAAATATCAACTCAACAACCCGACCCGCTAACCCGAATGCTCCAATATCTGAGGAGATACGATTCCTCTCTCCACAAACTTCTCCCTGAGTTTTCTCCCCTCAATTTTAAACCCATCCAAATCCAATCTTTCACTAACCTTCTCACAAATCTCTAGATTCGGCACCAAATTTCTATTGAACACACGGCAAGCAACATTATATGCCTTAACAGCCGATCCATTCTTCAAATAAGCCCTGATCAACAAATCACAACTCGCCACATCATTTCTTGATCCGGTGCGCAAAACCTTCGGCAAAATATCATACGCCTTGTCCACATAGCCAAATCTACATAGTTTCTCAATCACCATATTGTAGCCATTTTTAAACTCTTGCCTGGTTAACATCTTATCTAAAATCTGAACTAATTCTTCAACCTTACCATTACAGCAAAATCTATGTATGACGGTACGGTATGTGACAGGGCTGGGCTCCACACCCCTATGTAGCATTTTTACAATCATATTTGTCATTTCTTCGAATCGTCCTTTCTTTCCGAGATTATCAAGTATTATTGTGTATGTGTACACATCAGGATGCTTGTTATTTAAGTACATGTCGTCGAGTAAAGAGAGTGCCGCCTCCATGTCACCTTTTTTACAAAATCCATGAATTAAAGTTGTGAAATTAACAACATTTATGGTACATCCCTTGTGTAAACACTCTTGCATGAAATTTTTAGCCTCTTCAGCCTTGCCTTCTGTGCAAAGTGCTTGTATGAATAAGTTAATTTCAATTGCAGTAGGGAAAAGGCCTTTTTTCACCATTTGAGAAATTAAATCGCATGCTTGTTTTAGTTTCCCTTCTCTCCTTAGCCCATGCATAACCACACTGTATGAGATTTCACTCGGGACCCACCACTCCTCTTCACTTTTGTTAAGCATCTCCAACGCCTCCAATGATTTACCAACCTTACACAAACCATGTAAAATGGACGTATACGTGACTGTATTTGGTTTGCACCCGTACTTATACATGTGCTTGACCATCCTGTTGGCCTCGTCAATTTGACCTAACCGGCAAAATCCATTAACTATTGAAGTGTAAGTTACCACATCAGGTTTATAACCATTTGAGACCATCTTGGACATTATTTCCTTGGCCTGCTCCATTAACCCATTATGGCAAAAGGCATGGATAACAGCAGTGTACCCAACTGAGTCAACCCGAAACCCACTTCTCTCGGCCTCTCTGACAAACTCAAGTGCCTCCTCTGCATATCCATGCTTTGATAGTACGTGTATTATTGAATTGTAAGTTACCTGATCAGGTATTAAACCTGCCTCCATTTGCATCCTCTTCAACAAGTCTCTAACATCTTTGATTCTATTTTCTTTACAGAAAAATGACATAATGGTGTAAAAGCTGACCTTATCAGGAGCACACCCGTTAACAGTCATTTGTTTAATCATATCCAATGCTTCGGTAACCCGTTTAGCTTCACAAAACCCTTTAATGAGGCAATTATATGTAACCACAGTCGGTACAATACCTACTCTTTGCATTCTGTCTGAAAAGAATAAGGCTTTCTCTAATCTCTTGGCCATAACTAGCACATGAATAGCTGTGTTGCAAATTTTTATATCAGGGGCAATTCCATCTTTTTGCATCAGGTTCAAAACCCGCATGGCTGCTCTCAGCTTACCAGCCCGGCTGTAAGAAACCATTAGGTAGCCAAACAGTTCGGGTCTTCTTCTAACCCCGCGGCGAATCATCAACCGCATGATTCTTCTAGAAGACTCACAAAGTTTCGTCTTGCTGAGTAGCTTGAGCATTTCATCGAACACTTCAGGTGCATGGCGGTACCGCCACTGCCGATCAGCCCAATAGAAAAAATTCATAGCAACACGCTCGTCTTTCTGTGCACGTAGCACTGCACGAACCTGGCGGGGATTACACATGCGCAACAAATGGAGGAGCTGGGATTCGAGCTTAGGGTTCCACTCATGGCGAAGAGAGATTAGTCGGCATATTTCCCTGACTAGAGGGTGACTGGACTCTTCCATTTCTCCCTCATCCTCATCTTCTTCTTCCCTGACTGAGTTCGCTGACACGGTACGTTTGTCAAACAGATCAAGTGCACCGAATTGGTCATTGTCATCGTCGGTTTCTTCGTCGTCAGATTCATGGGTTTCATCCGATTCGATTAGGTTGCCGAATTGGAGAGATGGGCCTGGATCAATTGCTTCGTTTGGATTGGGATTGATGCGTGGTTTGCCTTCATTGTCAAGGCTGGTTCTTTGATGCTTGATATTACTGGAATTAGATGAGAGAAATCTGGTTGTGCTTTGGTTAGTGTAGGTGGAGTATGAATTGAGCTTAGATTTTGACAATTTATTAGGTCTGAATTTTGATTTTGATAGGAATTGTCTAAAGCCCTGAGCGAAGGTTTTACGCATTGTTTATTTGTTTGCTGGAAACTGGGAAGAGAGAGAGGAGTTGAGAGCATCAACTCATCAACTGAAGTAAAAGGGCCGGAAAAAGGCGTGTATCGATTGGAACCCGTTGATCTTTGATTATTGCACGAATTTTGATAATTTGCACGCATCTTAATGCCTATCAGCTGCTTAAATTCATATCCAACTTTCACGCGTACAATTTTTTACGAGGATTCTAAATTTTATATGTTAGTATGAACTATGAAATGATGTCTCTCCGTGTACATAAAGAATTATTATTTTTGAATTTTTTATATGAATCAATAAGTTAAAATATTAATATTTATAAATGTTCTATATTATTGTATTTTGTTTGATAACAATTAAAATAAAGTTGAAATGCTATAATCATGCATGAAGAAAATGAAATTAATTATATTTAATGGTTTTGTTTTGATATTTAAATTTTAAATTTTAAATTATTAAAATTGAAAAAATAGAGATACAATGGAGACACTAAAAATAAAATTATTTGAACACTCCTCATTTTTTACATAAAAATTTTAATTGACTATATTAGCTATGATTCTTAATATTTTAAAGCAAGCATTGTAATTTTTTTAAGAAAAAAAAGAAGAATATGGTGATGAAGATCAAGCCTTCAAATTTCATACTCTTATTATTATAACAAATAATTTTTCCTATTCGAGTTTCGAACTCATGATGTATTTACCATTAGACTAAATGTTAATTTTTACGAGTATTGTAATTTGATACCATCGATATTATGAATATCAATACCTAAATATGTCTTCCACAATATAAATCCATATCAAATTTTAGCTAAAAAAAAGGTTGAAAAGTTAGTCTTGTACCCACATATTTGTTATTAAAAAAATCAAATTAACGACTTCAATGGTAGTAATTGTTGGGATATATATAGTTGAATGGGGATCGTTGGAATAAAGTTTTTTTTTGTCCTCTTAGGATTAGTTTTTATCTCTTATTACGCATTTTGATTAGTTTAATTTCAAAACCTATTGAATTGGTTTTAGATAATGAATCTAAACGGTTGATATAAATAGTGTAGGAGTTATGCGCTTACATGTAACATATAGCAAATTTAAAATTAATATAGTATAAAGTCAAACAGTTAAAAAATATTTATATGTTAATTTTAATACAATTATTTTTTCATTTTTATTTCCGAATCATTTTGCAACGATTCAAATGTTGAACGAAAAAACAAGCTACTATATTTCATTTGTTCTAGCCAAATAGGTCCTCAGAGCATCTATATCTCTGGTATTATTAGAGTTTCTAATCTGAGGTGGCAGTTTCTAATCCAGTTTCAGGAATGTGAAAGAGTTTCTTATTTAGCAACTATGCAGGAAAGTTTTTTATTAAGAAATTGTTTATAAACTCCACATTGGTCAAATGATTGACTCAAATTATTTCTCCTTTTAATTTATTGCTGACATGGATTAATAGAAACTTTTAAGTTAATTTCAGGAATGTGAGAGTTTAAAAACTTTAAAGATCTTAATTTCTAAAAAGTAATTAACAGTTATTTAGAAACTCATTTAAATTGTTGGAATGTATAGATACTCTCAGAAGGCAATAAATGGCATGCGCGGCTTATATTATTTTTTTCATTTGTCTTGTAATTTAGGATTAGAAGACTTCCGAATTATTTTTATGACGTGAAAAAATAAATAAATTAAATATATGGAATTGCAGATGCATTACTTACGAAAATAATGGTACACGCCTCAAAGAGAAGTGTAACCAATCGAAGATCAACACCGTGTAAAATCTAAGGAGTGAGGCTATGGTACTATGCATAGCACGGATGGGTCCGTGCTACGGCTTAATATTTGAGTTTTCAAAATCCTAATGGTCGATCCGAACCGTTCAACATGATTATAAAATGAATATGTACTTGGAAATCAAATTTTACATTTTTTCGAATTTTTTTACTATTTTTTTAGATAGGTAGAAAATCACTGTTTTTGGATGGTCCATAATTTTCAGATCAAGTGATTTTCTACCTATCTAAAAAAATAGTAAAAAAAATTGAAAAAATGTAAAATTTGGTTTGCAAGTACATATTCATTTTATAATCATGTTGAACGGTTCGGATCGACCGTTAGAATTTTGAAAACTCAAATATTGAGCCGTAGCACGGACCAATCCGTGCTATGCATAGTACCGTAGCCTCACTCAAATCTAAGCTACAATGTAACAGTAAGAGAGAAAAGAAGGAATCTTGTATTCATTTCAGTGTAACATATTACATTCATACTATGCTTTATTTATAGACTAATCAATGACTAACAATCAGCCACCTCTATAATTTTAAAATTTTAATTATACGTATAGAAATTTAATTTAATTTTTTTTTTAAACTTTTTATATAATCTAGTGGTTAAAATTTTATTTTATGGTGGAGAGATCTTGAGCTCAAATCACACTCACTATAATTATATATTTTAATTTTCAACCACTCCTATTAAAATTTTCTAGTTCCGCCCCTGCAAACAGTAAGCCTATAGTTCAGTTACAACTAACTAACAAACTTCTGTTACATGATCGTAGTCTTTTGTGTCTGGACCTGGTGTACATGATCACCTTGGTTATCACCGTCCCAATTAGAATTCTAAAAACTGAACAGCTAAAGAAATTAAATAAAAAACTATATATACTAGCTTCATTGGATAAAATAATTTTTAACGAGTATTTATAATTTCTGTGGTTTAGAAATGGTGAAACCATAAAAAGTGAAGAAATCAAGATAAAACTTGCTAAAGGTCGGTTTTGGATCATTTTATTCAAAAATTTAGGGAGATTGAATTCTTCCAGGGTATTAAAACGCATTTTTACTCTCCTTTTCTTTAGCTTATTCTCCTCTTAAATAATTTGCTAACAACTATGCTTAATACCTAAGTGTTTTTTGTTTTTGTTTTTTATGACTAGTACATATTACTATAATTAAGGAACTTAATACTTAACACTAGTACATATTACTATAATTAATATTAAAAATTAAAATAAATTCATAAAAAGTAAGAAAGAATTGATAATGATATTCATCGAAAGCAAATAAATTAATGAAAATAAATCAAAACAAATTAATAATCTAGAGTGTACATACGTATTCATGTGTCACAATTATTTATTTTGTGAGATAAAGAGCAAATAATAATGAAATGATTGCCGAATTTTTTATTAATATCCAAAAATTAAATAAAATTACCAAAAATGACCATGTCAGATCTGAAATTCGAAAAATACCCATTCCGGAAATTTTTTTTCCGAACTAAGCCTCTAACTTCGGAAATTTTTTTTCCGAACTTAGCTCTCTATTTCCGGAAAAAAAATTTCCGAACTAAGCTTCCAATTCCGGAAAATTTTTTTCCGAACTCTAAGTTCGGAAAAATTTTATCCGAACTAAGCCCTATAAAATCCGACCCAGCCCAGCCTATTTCGGTGCCTCTCCTCCCTCCCAGCGCAGCAGCGCAGCAGCCCGCAGCCGGCCCGAGGTAAAATTTTTTTTTTTTTTTTTATATTATTTAATTATTTAGTTTAAATAGTTTAAAATTTGTAGAATAGTCCAGAATAATTTAAAATTTATAGAATGGTCCAGAATAGTTTAAAAAATATCAGAATAGTCCAGAATAATTTAAAAAATTACAGAATAGTCCAAAATAGTTTAGAAAATACCAGAATAGTCCAGAATAGTTTAAAAAATACCAGAATAGTCCAGAATAGTTTAGAAAATACCAGAATAGTCCAGAATAGTTTAGAAAATACCAGAATAGTCCAGAATAGTTTAAAAAATACCAGAATAGTCCAGAATAGTTTAAAAAATACCAGAATAGTCCAGAATATTTTAGAAAATTACAGAATATTCCAGAATAGTTTAGAAAATACCAGAATAGTCCAGAATAGTTTAAAAAATACCAGAATAGTCCAGAATAGTTTAAAAAATACCAGAATAGTCCAGAATAGTTTAAAAAATACCAGAATAGTCCAGAATAGTTTAGAAAATACCAGAATAGTCCAGAATAGTCCAGAATAGTTTAAAAAATACCAGAATAGTCCAGAATAGTTTGAAAAATTACAGAATAGTCCAGAATAGTTTAGAAAATTACAGAATAGTCCAGAATAGTTTAGAAAATACCAGAATAGTCCAGAATAGTTTAAAAAATACCAGAATAGTCCAGAATAGTTTAAAAAATACCAGAATAGTCCAGAATAGTTTAGAAAATACCAGAATAGTCCAGAATAGTTTAAAAAATACCAGAATAGTCCAGAATAGTTTAAAAAATACCAGAATAGTCCAGAATAGTTTAGAAAATACCAGAATAGTCCAGAATAACTTAGAAAATACCAGAATAGTCCAGAATAGTCTGAAATGATTTAGAATTTTTTCAGGAACCTCTTTTTTTCTCGGATCCCTTTCGGAGCTCTGACTGTCTGATCACTCGGCTCTTCGATTGAGGTTTTTTTTAACTTTTTTTATTATAATTTTAATTTATAATACAATTAATTAGTTTATTTTAAATAATTTAGAATATTGTCCGAATAATTTAGAATTTGTCAGAACCTTCCAAAATGGCCCTGAATATTTTAGAAAATACCAAAATGGTTCAGAGTAACTTAGAAAATATCAGAATGGTCCAGTATTATTTAGAAAATAGCAGAATGGTCTAGAATAATTTAGAAAAATTAAAGATAATTTAGAATATTGTTCGAATTTTGTAGTATGGCAGACTTAGTACTGAAGCATACATTTAGCCCTTTGTTGTGGATAGCTCACGGCAATCATAGGGTATCTCAGGCGTCGAAGGAGGTAAACATTTACTTATTTTGTTTTTCATAACTCGGTTAGTAATCAAATTATATTGTAATTAATTTTTTTCTCTAATTTAGAGCAAAGAAATTTTAACGGTGAGACACTATCGACACAAATGCGAGTATCACAAGGACTATGCACCGGTATTAATTCGAATGGGCTTATATCAGCTCGCGACAATGCCTGATATTGCCCTCGATGCTGCTCTTATTCATGCACTTGTTGAGCGGTGGCGTCCGGAGACGCACACCTTTCATCTTCCTTTCGGAGAGATGACAGGTATTAACTAATTCAAATAAATTTGTTTTTTAGTTTCTTACTGACATGCAAAAAAAAATTACAGTAACGTTGGAGGATGTGAGCTGTTTGTGGGGTTTACCTATTTCGGGGGAGCCTGTAACGGGAATTACAGACGCGGCGAGTATTCATGGCCGACTGTATGAGCTGCTAGGCATCAAAGATAATGAAATCAAGGGGTTCATGAAAAAGATGGGAAAGGATGCGAGAACGTCCGACATGCTTTTGGCAAAAAAAGCGCTCCGTGAGCGCTTCAGAATACTGCCCACCGGTGCGAGCGAGATAGAAAAGAAATGGTTAGTATTTTTTTCTATTTAAAACCCTATTCGTATTTTGCATTTTTAATAATGTGCTCACATTTTAATATTTGGTGATCAGGTATGTCCGTGCATTTATCCTTGACATGTTAGGGAATACCATGTTTGCCGACAGTAGCGGGGACGGGATACCGTTGTGGTATCTCAACATGGTGGACAATTTAGACGATCCGAGGAATTACAACTGGGGCGGAGCTGTTCTCGCCTATTTATATCGAAATCTATGCCTCGCATGTAATCCTAGCTGCCACTCTATGCATGGTCCCACGATGCTTCTGCAGCACTGGTCGTGGAGCCGATTTCAAGTTCACCGGCCGTTATTTCCGAGATCTCAACCGACATGGGGCAGGGAAACAGAAGATACTTGCCCAGCTTATGGTGAGCTATGGAAAGGCCCACATGAGTGGGAGAGCTCGTCGCATTCAAAACCCACCGGTCCAGGTATCCCCCGTGATCAAATTCAGCTATTGACGGATAACATGGTGGACTGGCAGCCGTACGCGCATGTTTACCACAATCTTTCGATAAGAACTCGGGCGGACCAGGTATATTGTAATAAATTCGCATACTTTCTCCTATTTATGTCATCATAATTATAAATTCGGTATAACATTTCAACTATATTTTTCAGCCGTACTACTTGTACCGCGGTCCTCTTATTTTTTATTGGATTGTGGAGCATCACAATCCTGATCGGTGCATGCGACAATTTGGAAGATGGCAAGAAATTGCGCCACCGCCCCCTCCCTTGGATAAGGACGATCACGAAGAGCTACACAAGTAATATTCGCACTATTTATGTGGTTTATTTATTTTTGTGTACTTATGTACTTATTTATTTTACTAATATTGTAAACAGGTTGAAATGGGGCTCAAAGAGGAATGCGAACTGGGCGGATGTGCACCGCCGACATGTGACCCATGCGACACAATATGCACAGCATGTGCACGAGGTAGGACATCCGTGGGATCCGAGTGACATTGTAAAATATCGAACATGGTACCAGAAGAATGGCATGGCATCTGTCTTCCTGTTTGGTCAGCACGTGTTCGGAATGGATCGCAATATTCCGGTTCATAGAGACGAGCATTCGAAGTCCGGATACGTTCCCAGCGGATCGACATTTGTTCGAAATGTAAATATTTCTAACTCTGGAATTTATAAAACACTTATTACATATCATTTCTTATATTTCGACCATGTGTACAGGCATTGCGTGGGATTGGAGAGTTGGCACATGGCACATGGCACATGGCACAAAAACATTCTTCACCAAGGGTCTCCGTGCAATTGGCAAGGGGAAAATGAGGCTAGGTAGTCGACTTTGCAGTGATAATGGTTACGGAGACCGTGCGCGTGCCATGTTGGATGAGTCGGGGGTCCCACCTAATTGGGAAGACATTTCATCCACCGAGAGTGCGCCGCTGGGAACGGAGCCATTCCCAGCGGCACCTGTATTCGAAGGCCCAGATCCAGTGCAGGGTTGGTTGTATGATGGCTCTCAATGGAGAAGTTATATTTTGCCAGGACAGTTCGATCAGGTTACTCCACCAGCACATGCAGACGCCGGACAGGTATGAATTCAAATTACTAGAAGCTGATTTCAAATTTAGTTTATAGTTAAAAAACTGTGTATGAATTAAAGGCACAGGGGTACGGCATGCCGCGATCATCATCGATGCACGAGATGCCGCGATCATCGATGCACGAGATGCCGTCATCATCGATGCACGAGATGCCGCGATCATCGATGCACGAGATGCCGCGATCATCGATGCACGAGATGCCGCGATCATCGATGCACGAGATGCCGCATTTGCAGTCGCAGGGGTTCGGCATAGAGATTCCGGAGGGGTGTGAATGGATGCATTCACTACTCGGCTCTGGAGCCGGACATGTATGTAGTACTTTAATTGAAGTAATTTTCTTTTTTAATATATAATGAACTAAATTAAAAAATGTGTCTCAAATGCAGATGTCTCAGGATCAGGCGAATGAAATGGAGCAAATGCATGTTGATCAAGCCACATTCGAATCCCTACAGCAGTGGCAGGTTCATCCGACTTCAGGTGATGCCCGGGCGTCGTCTTCTTATCCACCTCCTCCAGTGGACACTGACGGGCTGCGACGTTCACAGCGTGAGAGACATGACCCTTCTCGCTTCTCGCATTCTGAGTATCCGGACCACACTGTACATGCACAGCGTGGCCTGTAGGAGTTATATATTTTATGTTGTCATTTGTGTTTTATCTTTTGGTATCTGTTTTACATGTAGGAGTACTTGTATATTTTGATATGATTTTGCTTTATCTGTAGGTATTAATTACATATTATAACTTAACAATTTCATCGAAACCGAATTCTATAAATTAACAATGCCATCTCAACCGTCTTCTAGAACTTAATAAATATGCCTCAGAAATAACATACTACTTCTGAAACTACATTTTCGACAAAACGAAGAAAAATACATAGAATGAAAACATTCAGAACTATTAAACTACATTTTCGACAACAGAATGAACAACATACTACTTCTGAGCACACATGTTATTTTCTACGACGCAGACTAAAATTCAGTCCGATGGTGCGCCAGGAGGTTGTACTTCTTCTTGCTGAGTGCTCTGCCACTTCTTGCGCCTGTCTTGCTGCCTCCTCTACATTGCAATTGGATCATGTATTAAATCGTGAATTTAATTAAAACAAGCATTTATAATTTTACCTGCTGCATTCCGATCAATTGTACCTGCTGCATTCCGATCAATTGTCTCACGATGAGGCTGATGTCCGAGTCTCCGACCACGCATCCTGTCCATTTCCATCGGTATGCGGTCGTGCCTTCTCCTTCCTTTTTTGATCAGTCTCTTCTCAGGTATAATTTTTGGGCTGTTGTATATAGGCCATTCATTTTGGTTGCCTTTCGGTCCCCAATGACCGCCCCATGTTTGTACCACTATTGACGTACGGTACAAGGGGTTGATGTATAGATTTACATCATATCTCATTTCGCGGACAACCGCCATGAAATGAGAACATGGTATGCCGGTCAATTGGGGCTTCCGACATTCACATTCAACCCTGTTATTGTCCGTGACAACAACCCTATACCCGAAATCCCTCCGGGTATACTCAAGTCTCGGCTGATTACGCCTTGATGGAAGTTTTTCACCCTTGACGAGAACCTCAAACAGCCCATGACCGCTGCGATAAGGAATCACAGTCATGTCCCTTCCTTTTTCAATACGCTTTTGCAATAACTTACTTACCCTGTCCGACCACACCTGACCGTGTTGCATTCTCATTTCAGCTTTGTTCCATCGTTCGAAAAACCATTTATTCAACTTATAAAACGTGTCCTCCACGACCGCTGCAACCGGTAACCGCCGACTAATTTTGAACACGGCGTTCAGTGACTCTGATCCATTTGTTGTCATTATCCCCCATCGGTGACCGCCGTCCAATGTTTGATACAACTTCTCTGGACGTGGAAGCTCGTCTTCATCATTAGGGTTCCTCTTACCCACCTTGTTAAGGTAGTCGACAGCCTCCGGACAACCAATTTCAAAGTCTTGTATCATCTCCTGCAACCTCCTAGGTTTGCATTTGTTCACTCCAGCTATGAACCTGTCGCTAACCTCTCTCTTACGCCCCACGTGCTTGAATAGGTTTTCGGCAACATGCTGAGAACAATACCGATGTACACATTGATCGGTGGACTCATCCCAGCCGAGAAGCGGATCCTGAAAAACAGCTTTAATTCCCAAATGTCTATCCGATATGACACAAAAGAAACGATTATCTCCAATTACTTCCAACCTCAACCATCTCATAAAAAAACCCCAGTTGTCAGCGCTTTCTTTCTCCACAATTGCAAAAGCCAATGGAAGCAATTGGTTTTCGGCATCGTACATACATGCCATTAGCAGCCTACCTTGGTACCGTCCCGACATGAAACATGCATCGATACTAATCACTGGTCTCAGGAACGGTATCGCTGCAATACACGCTCCAAATGCCCATGCCGCTCTATGGAAATGCCTCTCGGTTTCTTTGTCAGTCGGGGTCGAGGTCACACAATACTTAGTTCCTGGATTGTTTCTTTGGATGGCTTCCAATAGTGGAATAAGCAGGTTGTACGAGCTCTCCCAACTCCCAAACAGATTTGCAATAGCAAGCTCACGGCCTCTCCATAATTTGTTGTACTTGGGAGTTACCTTATCATATCTCTGCATGACGAGATCTCGGATATGATTTATAGAAGAGCACACATCCCTTCTAATGGTCTTATCAATCGCAAGGGCAACCATCTCTGCCGTAAACTGACAGTGATCAGTACGTGTTGCCGATACTGTGCACGTATGGGGAAGTGCTTGTTTGGTAATAATCCAAGATTCTGAAAGACCGTTCTGCTTCGCGCATACCTTAAATTTACAAAACTTATCTCTGCACACCACCTCGTAACGTCTAGGTTCGCTTCTAAGAACCTTGCACTCACAATTATTATCGAGATGGAACTCATTGATTGCTATCCTTAGAGCTGTTTTCGACTGATATACTACACCCCTAGCCAATGGATTATCGAATGTTTTGTTTGACCTGCCGAAAAAATCGACATCCGCAGGCCTAAACCCGGATATGTCATTGAAACTATCAACCGGATGTGTCATATTTTCCCGACCAGTTATCGGGTACTGTGCTTCACGGGACCGTGATTGTGGCTGGCTGAGCGGTTCAATATCATCGTCGGAACCCGATGACTCACCTGAGAGCCTCTCATCTCCACTCTCCAAACTGTCAGAATCAATTGCATCAACAGGGGCATGCGAATAATCACGTAGCTGTCTACGGGCCCGACTGGTACTGGGTCGTGATGTGCTTGGTAGATCCACAGAGTTCCGACCGGTACTGGGTAGAGGTCTAACTGGTAGATCCACAGAGTTGCTACCGATACTGAGTCGGGGTCTCTGTACATCCATAGAGTGCCGACCGGTACTAAGGCGGGATCTAACTGGTATTGGGTTGGGATCCACATGATTCTGACTGGTACTGGGTCGGGATCGAGGTTCAGGAATCTGTCTGGTATGGTTCGGTTCCAATTCTACATACAACTCCAGAACCGGTAACCTTTGTGCAAAAGACGACACAATTTCTAAAACCATTTCGAACGATTGTTGGTCCATTACCGGTACTAATTGATGGTCACGTCCCCCATCGGTAGACATATTAAACCTGGCTTGGATTTCTAGATTTGCTTGACTAGCATTATACCCAACAAATTTATAAATCTCATTCCGAAGATAATCAAAGCTGTGGTTGACGGTTAGCGGTAATGAGTATTTAGCTCGGGTACTGTAAAAGACCCCGTCATTATTGTATTTGATTTCTCCTCCATTAAAAATCTTCACATAAATAGTTGTCATTTTCAGTTCGATTGGTCTGGCAATTTAAAAAAGAACAACATATAAGTAATTACAAATTGTCCGGACCTCTCAAAATTATTTCATAACCATTTCATAATTTTCTAAATTATTCAATACCATTTCTAATATTCCTAAATTATTCTACATCATTTTGGAATTTTTTAAATTAATAGAAAAAAATTCTAAATTTTTTGGGAATTTTATATATTATTCTAAACCATTTTGGAATATGATAAAAAATTCTAAATTATTTGGACAATATTCCAAAAAATAAAAAAATATTTGGAATGAACTAATTAATTATAATATAAATTTTAAAAAAAAAATCAACCTGAATCGAAGATCGGATCAATCAGACAGTCATAGCTCCAGAAGGGATCCAAAAATGAAAGAGGTTCCTGAAACAATTCTAAATCATTTTAAAATTTTCAAAATTTTTCTATACCATTTTGATAATTTCTAAATTATTCTACACCATTTTGAATTTTTTTAAATTAATTTAGCAATATTCTAAAAAAATTTGAAATTTTATAAATTATTCTAAACCATTTTGGAATATTCTAAAAAATTCAAAATTATTTGGACAATATTCCAAAAAATAAAAAAAATATTTGAAATGAACTAATTAATTATAATATAAATTAAAATAAAAAAAATAAAAATAACCTGAATCGAAAATCGGATCAATCAGACATTCAGAGCTCCGGAAGAGATCCAAAAATGAAAGAGGTTCCTAAAACAATTCGAAATCATTTTAAAATTTTCTAGACTATTTTGATAATTTCTAAATTATTCTACACTATTCTGAAATTTTTAAAATTATTTTAATTAATTTAAATATTTTAAATAATTAACAAATAAATAATTATAAATTTAAATAATTAAAAAAAACTTACGGAGAGAGCGAGAGAGCTGCGAGTTAAATTGAAAGCGAGCTCAGTATTTATAATCGAATTCGGTACAAAACCGGATAAAATTTTTCCGAAAATTCAATCTGAAACCGGATTAAATTTTTCCGGAAACTTAGTTCGGAAAAAGTTTTTCCGAAAATTTGGCCTAATTTCGGAAAAAAAATTTCCGGACTTAGAATCCGGATAAAATTTTTCCGGTTTTTCAATTGAATTTTCGGAAAAAAATTTTCCGAAGTTAGAGGCTTAGTTCGGAAAAAAAATTTCCGGAATGGGTATTTTTCGAATTTCAGATCTGACATGGTCATTTTTGGTAATTTTATTTAATTTTTGGATATTAATAAAAAATTCGGAAATGATTGCTTCGTATGAGTAGCATGTGTGATTTTGACGAAAAAAATAACTCAAGACCCATATAACAAAAGGTCTGTGGGCAGTTTTGCCCAACGGTAAAAATGACCAACAAAATCCCATGAGATTAATGGATAATTGGATATTGAACGGGGCTAGATTGAGTATCCACTCAGATATCGATGGGAATCGGTTGTCCAAATGGTACTAAATAAATAATTTGGACCTAATCGGAATTCACAAGACGTATTAATAAAATACGGACAACTTTAAAATTCATGTCAATTTATAACGAACTGATCGAATTTAATCTATCCCCTCAAATACTTGTGATGATCCGAACTCAGACAAGATACATTGAAACACATGCACGGAGGGAGGGAGTTTCTTTGAAACAACATAAACAAATCATAGATGCCTAAACGAAAATCAACAACCCTCCGTGGTGCATTTGTAGGGACCTGTGAGTCTGTCAGTCTGTGATACACCGCGGAGCATATACAGAGTATGTTTGATTGCAAAATAAAAATAAGTTAGAATAGTCAAATTAAAAATAGTTATTGTTTGTTTTATTAGAATAATCAAATCTAAAAACTCTTACAAATAATATATTCTAATAAGACAAAAAGTTTGGATTCACTATTTTAATTATTCTAACACAACCAAACATCGAATAGGCTATTCCGAATAGCCTAACCTCAAAAATAGCCTATTTTCAATCCAACCAAACGTACCCATAAAGAATATAACCTTTTGTATTAAGATTTTTCTGGTAATTTGATTTAAAAAAGGGATTGACTAACTGTACCCAAGTTTCTGTATCCAGTTTTCACCCAAGCTCAACTGTCACGAAGTTGAACCATAGATGTAAATTACAATATGGATCCTGTAAAACTCAATATTGAATACTGTAAAATTGTCACCGAAAGTTGTCACAAGTCCCGACTTTTGAAAGTGGACCCGAGTTAGTTGCTAACTGCTTTGACCAAGACCACTTGGACAACTTGCAGAACTTTGACCGGGACCACTAGGACCACTTCTAGAAGTTCTCTAACGACTTTGCAACTAATCTGGGACCACTTTAAACACTGTAAACTATCACTTTGGATCATGTAAAATTAAACGTTGTAAAGAATAATGTAAAATTATTTTTTTTTCAAACTTTTATTTTATTTTTTTCCAAACTTTTATTTTTTTATATATGCATCTAGATCCTGTAAAACAACAAGATGGATACTGTAAAATCACAAGATAGATACTGTAAAATAACAAGATAGATATTGTAAAACAAAGGTTAATACTGTATAATTTTATTTTTTTTCAAAATTTTATTTGTTTATATCTGCATCTATATTCTATAAAAAAATACTATAAAACAACAAAGTTAATATTGTAAAACAAAAGCATAAATGTCTTCCAACAAACATAACATTTCTTACAATTTAAACAAACATATTGTTCACCAGACATATTGTTTCTAACCAACATATTGTTCACCAAACACATATTACATCATTCACAAATAGAAAAATACATAAACATAATGTTTCTGTCACTAAAATAAAAAAGTTATTACTTAAGAACCATCTGATACACATTATAAAGATGAGTCAGAAGTCTCATCACTAGAACAAGACATTTGTCACACCCCGAGATAACCCGCCACGTATTTACACGTAAGGCGTACACACATCACATACATTATCAATAACATCTATAAATGCCACATTAATTTCACAAAAAAAAGTCTTACAACAATGATCACGACAGATATGGTTCGAAATACGGCAACAACCATGCCAGTACAAGTGTATCAAATTACTTGGAAAATAAACATACAAAATTAAAAATGAACATAAGTGACATTTCATTCAAAACACGGATCCTTCTGCTTGCTCTTACTCGTGATCTTTGCTTAGGCGCCTCTTCTTCATTACCTCCGGTCATTGACCTCCTAATCCATGTCTTTTCTATCTGTAGTCATTGCCGGCCTCATCATTTTCTGGAACCTACGTAGAAGTGGAATGGGTGAGAGATCGAATAGTCTCTCAGTACGGGATTTAGTTCCAGTCCCGGAGTTTGTCAAATTGACTTATTAACACATACATGATACTGAAATTATATTCTCACATGCAATCTTACTAATGCATATTTAAATCTCTCTCACACACACACACACACACACACTTCTTTAGTTATCTTTCAAGCTTTCCGTTAATCCATTTATTTACCAATCCAATGGGAAATCCATCCAACATTGGAAGACCGCCAACCCGCTGGGAAATTCATCCAACAACGGGAGACTTTCTCACTAGACGGAGAATCCATCCTACGCTAGATCTTGACCCGTGACGGGAAATCCAACCAACGCCACGTTAACGAGGGGTCTAGTCGAACCCAGACCCAATGTATACATTCCAACATGCGTTCAACGCACGTTGGCCCCTTTCCTTTAACTTATCTGTTACATTTTACGTTCGGATGTCATGCTCAACACATCCTACTTACAAATCTCATGATCGATATGAATAATCCTATTAAATTGCTAAACAAGCCAAAGGGATCGTTCGATTCAACATGCACAATTCCATAAATATATAAATAAATGCATACAAAACGGTAAGTAACAATTTGACAATGTCCAGGAAACCCGTACCTGATATTTGAGGGAATTCTTGATCGTCCCTTACGTCACTTAAATCTTTAAAAGTCGAACCTAATAAATGAGCATACCTCTAATTAGAAATGTTTTAAATTCACTTGTTTTCACTTCCTCAAGTTCCTTAATACTATTGTTTATATATTAACATGTTATTAATTAATCCTAACTCTTAAACTGTAACTAGTTTATTTAACAATTAAATAAAATTCTGAGTTTAGACAAATATGCAATTAGAGTTATCAAATACAAAATTAAACTATAATAATATACAAAATTAAACTATAATAATATACAACGTACTCAAATTTGAAATCTATGCAGAGTGATTTATATATTACTTTAACTTGTAAATAAGAACACATATGAAATAGTAGATTGGTAGCATTAAGATAAAATACTTCATTTGTCAAGATGGTTAAACGTAAAATACACAAATGACAGAGAAGAAGAAAATAATAATTTAATTTAACAAATCATATAACTTCTACTAAAATCTGTTAACTGTAAAGATTTAAAGATAAATAAATACTTAATTAATATCTGTTATATGTTTTCGAAAATACTAAAATTGATAAATTAAGAGAACGTTTTCAGATTTTTAATTATAATTTATGAAATTCTTCAATATAAATAATTTTTGGATTATAAGATAATTAAAGAATGATTACTAACAACTTTATTTTTTTTTTCAGATTTTAATTATAGATCTAATTTGTTCACCAATTCATACAACCAAGAACAAAATTTATTCTAACTAAATATATCAAATTAACAGATTCTAATCAATCAATTTATGCACAAAATAATGAAATATTTTATACCTTAAGTGCCAAAAGTTTCCAACCAAAGAAAGGGGCTCTACTGCTTGGGTTTTCTTCCTGATCGGTTGTGAAGAAAGGGAGAGAGAGATACAAACAGAGAGGTTTGATATCAAATTAGAGATTGGTTTAATTAAACTCAAATATATTTATATATATGGGGTGCGGTTGTGAGATACAAACAGAGAGGTTTTAATTTATAATGGGCGGGGAGGGACCGAGTTTTTTAAAAATGAAGGGAACATGATTTAAAAACAGAGGGACGCATAGATCAAACGGTTTTGGGCAGAGGGTTGCTAATATGTTTTTATTTTTATTTTATTTTTGTTGGTTATTTTTGGAGAAGAGTAAATATGGGTTGCTATAATTTTATTGGTTGAATTGGGCCTGATTTCAAACCAATCAAAATTATAAAGGAAACAAAATATTTTTAATTAATTTTGTTGTGGTCTCTTAATTGATTATATTTATTTCAAAAAAAAAATTCAATTATATCAAATCTCAAATTACCTAGCGGTACAACATTCCTTTGATGTATCCATGGATACTTAACAGGTGTCTCATATTGCATCAGCTGCAGTACTAACTCAACAATCTGCATGAATCAATCCAGATATGTAGAATAAAGAAAAGAAAACTATTGCATAGATCCTGTAAACTATTGCATATATCATGTAAAACTGTTAGATAGATCATGTAAAATATTATACAGATTATGTAAACCTATTTGATAGATCATGTAAAATATTGTATAGATCTTGTAAACCTATTTGATAGATCATATTAGTAGGTAGTTCATTAGACTGCAGTTTCCCAGAAAAAATCTTCATTTTTGCTTCAAAATACATAGAACAACCTTTAAATATTGAGATTAATTCTAAGTTTTGCACATAAGATGAATACTGTAAAACAACAAGATGGATACTGTAAAACCACAAGATGCATACTGTAAAACCACAAGATGCATACTGTAAAACAACAAGATTAATACTGTAAAACAACAAGATGAACGGTCGACCCATAAAAAAATTACAAAACCAGACCAAATCGACAGCTAACCTGTTAGGTCAGATCAGATCAAACTCGAAGTATTACCAGATCAGATTAAGATATGCCAAAAGCAGCGAATCGATAGCGACATAGCTAGCCGAATACATAGAGCGCAGTATTGAAGTTTTGGTTACGACTTGCGGCAGATTTCAAAGGGAAAATTGAATTATAAAACCCGTTCTATAAAAATAAAAGAATAGATTCAACTTCTGTGCTTACGATCTGTTTAGCAATGCTCAATTAGCTAAAACAAAAATACAATGAAATCCACTAGTAAAGTCAAACTTAATTCTTAATTATGATCGCTATTAAAGCTAGTGAAAGTCTCAGAAAAACTGATATTTTCTTCTCACATTTGAGATCAAACAATGTCAGCATTACATCTTAGTCATCATAGAGCTTTCAAAATCAATAACAACGAAAAAAAAACACCAATAAACGCTCAAAATTAAACTCAAATACTATAGGATGGAAAAACAAACAATAATTTAATAAAAAAAATCGAACACCATAGATAAAGAGAGAGAGAGAGACCATGACGCAGTTCTCTGAGAAAAGTCAAACTTTATTCTTACTGATCGAGTTTCATACAGCTTGAATTTCAGGAGAATTTTGTCACAAGTCATCCGAGTCAGATAAAAAAAATCAAAATTCAAAGGTTTCAGCCAAAGCAGCAGGCGGCGAAAGCTCCTATTTTATAGCGCTCTCTGCCCAAGTCAAAAAAGAGGAGGAAAGAGAAGTTGAGAAGAAAAAAAGAGACTGATAAAAAAAGTTTCTTACCAATCGTTTTCGTAAAGAGAGAAGAAAGTTTTCTATATCGGGAAGTTTTATAAAACGAAGGACGTCGCAACAATTAGTTGGAGTTCGTTAGAAAGTGGATTGGAATGGCTGGATAAAAACTGAGTATAAAGCGCTGGGTATAAAAACTTTTTTCTCTTTAAAAAACGACCACTATAGATAAAAAAAATGTAACCTTTGTTCTACTATTCTATATATAGAGCAAAAAAAAAAAGAGCAATGCAGTGATAGTATTTATTTGGTATATTTTTATAAGGTGTGTAGAATGATTATTACTTAGATCATTGATTGGCTATGGATAGAAAATATCATAACTCAATTACTACGTATGATATTGGAAGTATAGACAAAATCCGATCAACTTGACCCGTATACATCCCGTAGTCTCATATACTGATCAGTCAACGACCCCTCTACAACAAGTCAACGACTACTTTCATTTACACCTTGTCTGATGGAGAGCAGAGGAAGAGAAGGGAGATGAAAAATATAAGAAAATAAAATGTCACACTCTAATTCGGAGGTGTGACAATTCCCACCGCGTCTATTTACTCTTTAATTTACTTTATGCTAGGTACAGATCTTTTTATGCATTGCTAATAGCATTCATTATTTTTACCACATCCCAATATATTTACAAGAATTATCTGACTATTTATAGTGAATGATAAGAAAATTTGCAAGTTTAACTCTTAAACCTTGAACTATACCATAACTTAATATAGGCACTAGTAATGAATGGTAACAATTAATGTCAAGAAATGTAAATCTAATAATAGTCAAATAATCCAACTCCATATTTTTACAAGAAATTTGGTACAATTAAGTATTGGTATCAACCTATGGCTTAAACCATACTTTCCCAAGCCCCAAACACATACTATAGAAAAATTCAACAGTAACTCAACACTTGTGCTCATATATTGCCAGGGTTCCCAAGACTTCAATCTATTGAAATTAAGAAGTAATTCCATGTGTGTTTGTAGACCATGAAGTAGAGGTTTAATAATTCATACTCTTATAACAACAAGGAATTGGACTAGACTTGTATATATTTAAGATTATATTGGGAAGGCTTCCAGGCTCCAGCTATTAAGCAAGCTTTCTAATTTAGTTCAACAGTTCAAATAATACTTAAGCTTGCTTAAAGCTAAACTTTCTTACAACTCATGATTCAAATAAAAGAATACAACAGAAACAGAAAGAGAGGTATATATATACCAAGTAGCTATGTATGCTATGTGCAGTGGAATAGAGAAAGAGCAATCACACATCAAAGAAATCCAAAAATCATGACTGGCATGGATTCTTCTCAAGTAACCTTACACAGAACATATAAGAGAGGGAGGAAGAAAACATGGTTCGAGAAACAATTAACCAATTAAGCGAGAGACACTTGATATGAGTATATATAGTAGGTAGCAAGTAACTCCTTTAGTCAATGAGTAACACGCTGGAACAAAGAGGCATTGCCACGTATAGAGAGAGAGAAATATAAATGAATATAAGTACTAACACGTGGGTCCTAGGTGACCCATTTATGAATAATTAATATCCTTAATGATACTAGTGAATCGTTTAATCATTCATTCTAACACGTGGATCCTAGGTGACCCATTTATGAATAATTAATATCCTTAATGATACTAGTGTATCGTTTAATCATTCATTCTAACACGTGGGTCCTAGGTGACTGACCCATTTATGAATAATTAATATCCTTAATGATACTAGTGTATCGTTTAATCATTCATTTTTATAATTAACACTTTAGTTTTCAAGTTTTGCAATTTAGTCCCCAAATCAATTGAAAGAAATTCATACATTTAATTATGTATTAACATTATATTATTCATTATATATTTACTAATTAATATATAACTATCCTAATTGATAAATTCTTACACATTATTTCAAATGATTTGTTTGTCATACTTAAGATAAAATTAACTTAATTATCTTATTCATCTGTTCAGAAAAAATACACTACAACAAAACAGGACATCAGCGACCGGTTCAGTCGCCGGTCACTGAAGACCCAAAAAAAAAAAATAATAAAAAAAAAAATGTTTCGGCGACGAAACCTTCAGCGATCGGCGCCCACAGCTTTCTGCAACCGATTTGGCCCGGTCGCTGAAGGGTGCCCATAAAAAACCCGCGCCAAGGATTTCCTTCTCTCTCTGTCTCACGCGCCTTTTAGGTTTAGAGGGAAAAAAAAAACCCGCCGTGCGCCCGATCGGATGCTTTGCCGCCTGATCCACGCTACCAGTGTTCATCTTTCTCTCTCTCACTCGATCTGCTCCAGATTACCGCCGCCTGATCCACCCCCCAACTCCGCCTTACCTCTCCGCCCAACTCCAGATTACCGCCTGATCTCCATTCTACTCAGTCAGGTATTGCACTGGATCATTTACGTTATTAATAGTTTTCAAAGGTTGAATTTGGCGGAAAAATAATAGTTAGGTAATGCTTGTGGACCATTTACGTTATTGATTACTTGAAAAGAATTTATAAATGAAGGGTTAATGCATGCTGACAGTGAATACGATAAATAAATAAATAATGCGGGGGTCCTGATCTCCACCTTCTTTCTTCCCGTGACCTTACCAAAATTCTTTTCTCCAGAGTTAACAAGCACTGGAGAAAACCAATCTCATATGATTTCAAAGGATAACTGGACATGTCCTTTCTATATGAAATTGAGTGAATTTAAGAAATCCTTACAATCCAAGGAAGCTCTGTTGACCGACTTCGCTGTCTGTAATGAAGTTGTAAGCCGAAGAAATTTTTGAAAGATTTAATTGGTTTGATTAATTGATTGGTTAATTAGTTCAGTGTTAATAAAAATATTGTAAAAGCTCTACAGTAAATTCATAATATTTCTATTAATTATAACTCTTACAATAATCTCTCATTCCGTTATCATCCGTTATTCTAATATAAATTTTTCACGACAGATCTTGTAATAAATTTAGTGTTCTTTCGTCGTGTCGTACAATTCCTTGTCCTAGTTTAGCTGTGTATATAACAGGAAAAAAAATTATTTGTACATCATTGTGAGATAATATGTCCCGCTTTCAAACTCAAAAAAATTTACATTTTTTTTTTCTGTAATTTTAGATAAGAACCTAAGATTATTTAATATTAGAGCATGGACTGCACTTAGGAAGAATGGCACAGCGGAGCCGGTTCTGTTCCAGAACGACACAGTTACGGCACAACATGTGTGTCGGTTACATGCCGTGAATTGTTTGTTCTGTGTTGTGACCATTCGCGTGTCGTGGTCATTTTTAGAAAATTTAACATAGCACAGCACATCACGCGAATGATCTAGTCACGGCACGACACGTGGTCACGCAAGTCATATATAATTAGGACTGTTAGATTTTGATCAAATGATGAATCTTGAGTAAACTAATCTAAATTATGATTAAATAGTCATGCGAGTCACGCAGGTCACATTTGAGCACGGCGTGACTCATGTAGCGTGACCATTCGCGTGCCGTGATCACTCCTTGACATTTTGGTCACAGTAGGGCACAGCATGTGAACAATTAACTTGATTACAACACAGCACGGTACGAGACCAAAATCACAACGTATTAGTCACAATATGACACGGCACGACACTTTTTTTCCGCTCTAACTCAACTTTGGTGCGAGTCTGAAGTCTGAGTGGAAAAAAGAGGTAGAGATAACTTGCACAGGATGAATAAAAAAGAACTTACTATTAAGACAGACAAATCAATGATATCGCTAAAATGACAATCCCAGCCCTCAAGGGAAACTAACGGATGATTTAAATATGACATCCCTAGAAAGTGTTAACAAAGTTCTTTACTCTATTATATTATGACATAAATGTGGATAAGATTTTTCTCGAAAAATATTTTTTTAATTAATGAATAAGAACATAAATAATAATTATTTTATACCCATCACCTAATAAGATAATTGATGAATATAAAATTACATATGATAATTTTTATTCGTATTTAAATATAAAAAATAGTATTATTACGACAAGATTGATCGATAATAACAATTTATGTAGTTTTATTTAATTTGTGTTTTTCTTAAATAATAAACCCGTATTATTTTCTTTTATATCTTGTAATATTATGTAGCTGATACGTTTAAAATAATATATTTATTTATTTATTTTTATTGAGTTAGATTATATATTTTAAAATTATTTATTTGTTGTTTATCTATTATCTACTAATGTTAATGAATAAAAATAAGTTACGAATAAAGTTAACATTTAATAAATAGTTATAAGAGAAGAGTTCAAAATGTCTTCATTTTTTGTGTCTCCATCATGCCTTCATTTTTGAAAACTTTGATAACTCAAAATTTAAAACTTGCAAAATAAAATACATCATTTTTTCTATGCATATGTAAAAGTTATGTCATTTCAACTTTGTTTTGGTTATAATTTAGAGCTTGTAAAAACGTACTAATGTGAATAATTTCTTGGCGTTAATTTTTCAACTTATTGATTCACATAAAACGAAACCAAAACATAATATTTTTTTCATGAGCACATAGAGAAAATAACATATATCACATCTAACAGTTTAATTTTAACGTTTATGATTCAAATTTTGATTATTAACGTTTAAAGATGGAGGCATGATGAAGACACAAAAAATGAAGACATTTGAACCCTCCTCAATTAAGGATAATGGATAAAAATAATAATTTTTTTTTTGAAGGTTAGTGGCTTTAAATGCCTACTAACAATTTCATTTATAAAAAATGTATTTACAATAGGTCAAATGACCGTAATTCCTAAATCTATTCTTTTATTCTCATAAAATCCTCTAAACTAATATAATATTCTAATCCTCTCGTAATAACTCTAATACCTTAATCATCATCTCGCTCCACGACCGGATCCGCTTCTTCGACTGCCGCCGCGCTTCGACGACGATCGGATCTACTCACCGTCGCGCTCCAATCGAGATGTTGATCACCCTAGTACTTTAATCGCCATCTCGTTCTACGATTGGATCCACTTCTTCAACCGCCGTCGCGCTCCGACGGCGACCGAATCTACTTACCATCGCGCTCTAATCGAGATGAGAACTCTATGCTCTAAACTCTGACGATATCGCACTCTCAGCTCTGATCGGCTCCGCTCGGCTCCAGTTCCTCCCCTCTCCCTTATTCTCCTCTCCGCTCGAGAAGGTAGAACCGAGAGAAGGGAGGTGTTGTTTCGGAATGAGGACTACAAGAAGCGAAAATGGTGGAGTTAAGTGAAGGGAAAAGGAGGGGGGATGGTGTTGGGGGGCGGCTGTTGAAAACCCTAGGTTTAAGCAATACTAATATTAATGGAACCAAATCAGCTGAAATCCGAGATCCATGAACAGTACTCCTGAAATATCTGAAATTCCGAATCCAACCGTTGAACTGTTTCAGGATGTGTGCACAGAAAAACCAGTTGTTCCGAGATGCGTGCACAGAAAAGTTGAACGGTTGAATTTGGGATTTCAGAAATTTCAGAGTACTGAATTTCGAATTTCAGCTGATTTGAATCCAATATTAATACATCTCCATACCGTAAATGTCAACTCAATACTTCTTTGGACTATATTGAACTGGAGAGATTCAGAACCAGTAGATTCAAAATTTTGGAATTCGATTAGGTGAGAAGTTACGCACTGATGCAGTTCAATTGTTTGAAATTATAATGATGCATTTTGTTGATAATAAAATGTTGTTTTATTAGATTATGGAAATCGTTTTTAATGCAGGTACGAAGAAAATTTTATTTTAACAGCAAAATGATAGTCGGATTCTCTCAAGTAACTGAAATTTTGATTTTGGATAGTAACCATCCGATCTGGTCTGACACAGATTTTAACGAGATACCGTGAATTCCACCACGGCCCGGATTGGTCCGGATTCTAATCTGACGATGATAGGGCCATGTATAAAGGCCTCATAAAGTCCTTTCTAGAATCTCACTTGAGCAAAAGCCCAAAAACGATACATCCGGCCTTTCTTCCAAATCCGGAATCCGACCTTTCTTCCAAACCCGGAATCCGACCTACCAACTTTATTCACAAAAGGCTTAAACCGGGAACCGACTAAGAACAAGCCCTGCCTGCGGACCGGGACTTAGAAATAGCCCAGAACCGGAAAACCGACATAGAGGCCCTATAAATACACAGAGAAGCCTCTAATATCGGGGACCGGAGAAAAGAGGCAGAAAAAAAGAAGATAACCCTGGTACGAAAAGAATAGAGTAAACGTACCCATAAAATCTAGACCCGTCCCAAGGAGGAAAGGAGAGAATTAGTGAACTGACACGCAAGGACAAAGGCGTTTCCGCTTAGTACTCGCTAATGACCGCTACGTTCTAATTAAGCCCGAATAGGACGTATCAGACGGTCTGGACAAACCTCAAAATTTGAGTTCCTTTAGGGGATCTGACCCCTCGTTTACAATGTATAACTCTCTTTCTCGACTCTCGAGAAAGAAATCCCATTCCCTCTTCGTCTCAAAATTTTTATTAATAGGAAAATTTAAAAAAATATATCGACAATAAAAAAAACAGTTCTCGGAAATTCGATATCTAAGAAAAACGTGATGGTTTATAACGTCATTTGGACGTTATAGACCACAACATTCCGTTAATCGAAATCACTCCTCACCCTAATTAGCGAAACAGCGTAAAAAAAAATTGTAGACGTTATAGTTGAGAACATTTAGGGAGCTAAGTAATAAGACCAAATGATTCAGTTTTACTCTGAACGTTATTACCTATAACGCCCTGGTTTCTTTTTTTTTTTCTCGAATTGTTTCATTAATTAGCGATAATTTAATTTCGCTAATTAAGATGTTGTGGTCTATAACGTCCAAAAGATATCATAGACCATCACTTTTTTTTTTATATATGGAATTTCTGAAAACTGCTTCCCCATATTTCCCCATATTGTCGATATATTTTTTCCAATTTTCCTATTAATAAAAATTTCGGCTCTTCGTCACTCTTTTGTTCGACGACTCATCGACACGCTACCCTCCCTCTTTCACTTTTACTAGAAAATGGGATCTCAGATAGATGATGGTATCGCCAATGGCGGATCTTCGCTGATATTTCTTGGCACGGGCTGCTCCAGCGCCGTGCCCAATGCGCGATGCCTCATCCAGCCGTCCGATCCGCCGTGCAAGGTCTGCTCCGACTCTCTCTCCATCCCTCCGGAGCTAAATCCCAACTACAGGTTTGTAATTGTATCATCTCCATTCTCATCATAGCCAAATAGAACAATCCTCTTCAATCGTAGTTGTTGTTTTATGATTGTTCTTTATGTTATCTCGGCTGTTAATTACAATGTTTACGAATGCTCAATTCACCGCTTTTTTTGTCATCTCAGCTGTTAAATAAAGTTCTGGTGAAGAATGGTGATGTTCTTTTATTTTTTATATCCATGAGAGATCAAATCGGGCGTGTATTTGCATATTGTCATAATTCTAAAATCTGTCTTTGGTTTTTCTTTGTTTAACATATTAATTTGCACTTCCTTACCATATGTGTTAGTCTAAGTTCATCTCTACTAACATCAAATAAAGTACTCCTGCATCAGTTTTTGTTTTTCAGTTTTTTTTTTTCATTTTGCTGTTTTCCTCTACTTTTGTTAATGTCAGGTGCAATACATCTCTTTTGATTGATTATTTGGAAGATGATGGCATGTCTCACCACTATATCCTTATTGATGTCGGAAAATGTTTTAGAGAGCAAGTCCTTCGCTGGTTTGTTCGTCACAAAATCCCTTGTGTCGATTCAGTGAGTGCTCTCATTTCTTTTTAATACCAGTATACAGAGAAAAAGATCATTTTCCAGAGTTATATCAAGTGGAATCTTTCCATGAAGTGAAGTCAATCCAGGCTGGGGATTCATTTGTTGAGCTATAATAGTCTACTAAGAAATCTGTTGATTAGATTGATTATTGCTAAAATCATTGTTTCAAATTAAACACTACTGTATTATATTTGCTTTTGCTTCTGAGATAAACTATACCCAAAGCAAGATGAAATCAAAATTAGAATTTATCTGGCTTGATTTTGGTGTGATTCGATCATTGGAAAAGCAAGCTCTTATTTAGTATTTAGTTTGGCCAATTTGTTTACATTTGGTACTTTGCAGATACCTCAGATATTGTTTTCTGTAAATTGCAAATATCAGGTTATTCTCAGTTTGCATGAAAGACCCTATCAGTTGTAAGATTGCAAATAAAAACTCACATCCCAAAACAATTGATTAGAAGGGTTCAAATTGGTCTCATAGTACCTGTTCGGCACATCTCCTTAATCCTACTTTACCTCTTAATCTTTGTTAATCCAGCCGAACATGCTCTCCTTAGGCCGGATTTACTTCCTCCTTAGTTCCTGATTCTTAATCCACCCTCCCCCCCTCCTTAAGAAAAGAGTCTCCTTAGAGCTTCCTTTAGAGAATTTTTAAGCCTTTTCTGGACGATTTTACCCTTAATTCGTACCACTCCTTAAGGAGCTGTCCTTTTCTTTAATTTTTCTATTCTCTCTCTCTCTGAGAAAGCAGCTCAGAGCCCGAGGCAAAGAAATGAAAACATTCTTCTATCTCCAACCAAAATCGCCAGTTCTACAATGATAAAATCGTGAATCATGCGCTGTAGATAGCTTTGTCTCGAGATTCTCTTTCTATTGACATCCATCTTGATGGGTATTATCTTTGGTAAGAAACGAGTTAAGCTGCCTACAGTACTGGTGAAAATGACTGAGATGGTGGTGGTTGAGATTGTTGAGATGGTTGATAAGAATGGTCTCTATTTCTCTGATGAGTTTTCACTCACTTTCCACATGCATTATTGCAAGCTGCTCAGGTGGCTAGTTCTCTTGCCGATGCTTGCCATGTTTGGCATGCTTGTTATTCTGAGACCGCATGAAGGTGAGCCTCTGCCTTCATTTTCAAGAAGTGCCGACTAAATTTTTTTAAGGTGTAATATAGGCTTTCCTGATTCGGTGGAGGTTTAGAAGAATGTTCTAATTTTTATATAGAAGGATGTTTATGATAAATTGATTTTGTCTGTCGAATATAGGGCTTTCCTGTTCTAATTTCTGAATTTTTCCTAATTCGGTGAGCTTTTCTGAGTTGTACATTTCGTTTATGACATGATATAAATTGATGCTTAATTTCTGAATTTGTCCCATTATTTGATGCCTTTACCGATGAGGTAGAGAGGAAGCGATTGATATCCACTTTGATGTTAAAGGGTTATTGGAGGAGACCGGTACATGGTACCGGGGGATGAGAGTCCCCTTTTTCCTTTCCTTTTTTTCCTTTTATCTGTACCGCTTAGTATCTGCTACTAAGAATCTCAAAAAAAATATCCACTTTGATGTTAATTGTCCAATTTTTGAATTTTGTCCAATAATATTTCATTATAACAGTGTCACATTTTTTTCTTTCAGGATACGGCACATATTCCACTTTTTTTTTCTTTTTTCCTAAGAAATTTGCCTAATTTTCTTTTTGACATCTATTGTACCCGTTTTTTATTCATAAAGTTAGATGCATTGGCTAAATAAATCAAGCATGTACCACAGGTATGTACCAGTTCCTGACTTCACTGTACCAGCAATAATGGTTATGGTTTTTGTTGAGATATACTAATACAATTTCGATAGCAATAATTTAAATTAAAAATAGAAAATGAATGATTAATTAAAGAGGAATTTGCCTTCTGCAACAATTTGTTTTTGCTAATCTCAATCAGGTATGGCAAGTTACTGATGAAGTTTGGATTTGCTGAGTATTTGTATTAGTCATTAACTTTAATTATTATACTAAATTATTTGTAATCTGTTGTAGAGGATAAAAATTATTTGTAACTTTAGATGACAAAAATATGTGAGAGGGTATTTAGGTCTTTACATACTACAACATATATTTTACTCTTATTAAGTCTTCATTCTTAATCTTACCACTTTACTGAACAAGAGCTCCTTAGCAAGGATTAAACTTTTAATCCTCACCCCCTTAAGGAGGGCTGCCGAACACCCCCATACAGTTCCACAATTTTTAAGGTTCCAAAATATAGTCAGCTAATAGCTTCTCTGCAATAAAATTAATAAACAAATAATTGAATGAATTAAATTATAAATAGAAAAGTGATTTGAATGCTTATAGTAGACACAGACTTGTGATGTTCTTTTTCAAACACAGATTATTCTGACACATGAGCATGCTGATGCAATCTTGGGACTTGATGACATACGGATTGTACAGCCGTTTAGTCCAACAAATGATATCAATCCAACTCCTATATACCTCACCCAATTTGCTATGGACAGGTACATTTTTTTTTTTGTGAAAAAAGAAGCAAGTACAGCTGATTGTGTTGGAACCCCTATCAATTAAAAGATAAGAAAATCTAAACATCATTTGGTTCGCTATTGGTTTTTAGTACCAGTATTTACATCTGAATGTGCTGAGAGCAACATTGACCAAAATATCTCTTAAAAAAAAGCACTGATCAATATTAAATTTTTTTTTTATGAAAAAGTTGACTAAATGGCCCCCTTCATCTTAACTAAATCAGATTAATTTGTAAGTTGTTCATTGCAAAATTGGGTCTACCATATAAATCTTAAGTTATTGTGTTGTAGGCAAATATTTCAAAATGATTGGTTGTCAGTACAAACATGAGATATATAAGGTGCTAATTGCAAAGAAAAAATAATACAAATGACTAAATTGCTCAATACCTTACATGTGATTCATCGTACTATTACAATAGCATGTAATGTTCACTTTCAAGATTGGTAAATTTATTTTTAATGTTATTCATATTTGTAACAGCATTGCTATGAAATTCCCATACTTAGCAACTAAAAATCTGAAGGAAGGGCAAGAGGTGAGACGAGTCGCTCAGCTTGACTGGAGAATTATTGAAAGCAACCTTGAAAAGCCGTTTCTCTGTTCTGGGCTTGAATTTGTTCCCTTACCAGTAAGCATTGATTTTTCCTAATTACGAAAAAAGAAGTATCTTTTTACAAGTGAAGCTATCATTAGCATACTTAAAACTAGATCCAAGTTCAAACATAGACTAAGGGAAAAATTACTAAATTGCCCTCACTTCTCTAAACCCCCTTTGTCCTGGTTTGTTGACAAAAGACCCTTCTTTCATCTTCAGTAATTTAACGGAGTTTAATTTTTTACCATAATGAAAAACAAGCTGTGTTTGAACTTGGGCACCTCAAAGTAGGTTCACACTTTTGTTTCTAGTATGAGAAGCATGACATTGTCCCAAATACCAGGAAAGGTGGGGTCTTATTTAAATAAGATGAGGAATCAAGTGTCTATTTATACGTGCACTGTCATGTCCCAATTGGTATTTTCCATTAAAATATCCAAATAAAATGAGGTTGGCTATGGTGCTTTGGGAAGTAAAGCCCCTATTTTACTTCCCGCCCATATTTTGCGATTTCAAACAATCAATCAAAACCGTTCAACATGATCTCCATATTAAAATGTGCTTGGAGACCAAATTTTTGACATTTTTTGGAAGTTTTTTACACTTTTTTTAAGAATTTTTGAAAATCACTGTTTTTTAGAAAATTGTGGACCATAAAACAAAAGTGATTTTCAAAATTTCTAAAAAAAATAGTAAAATTTTTCCAAAAATGTCAAATTTGGTCTCCAAGCACATTTTAATATGGAGATCATGTTGAACTGATCGGATCGACTGTTTGGACTTTAAAATGGCAAAATATGGGCGGGAAGTAAAATAGGGGCTTTACTTCCCAAAGCAATGTAGCCCACCTCATAAAATATATACTGTTAATTTGTTCGACATAGAAAAGCAATGTGTGTTAAAATTATAAATATGAGAGTTCTTTTACTACAAAGACTAAGGGACAAAAAGAATTGCACTGAATTACTTACAGATTACAATGAAATTGAAACCAGAGGGACTCCCTTGAGTTTTACAGTTTTGGATCTTCCTGCATTCGCTTTTAAATAGAACAAGATCAATAGTTTGAATTTCTTATTAGGAATTCAGATTTGGTTGAAAATGGCACAAGTGCAATTGGGCAATATGATGGGGCACAAAAAAGTAGGCACTCGATCCCTGGGCTCTTTGAATGCAAGGTTTTAATGGAGTACATATATATGTTGAAATAAAGTGTACAGACAAGAAATATTAAAAACTTGCTTCTCTTTTTGTTTTGACTTTGAAAACTAGCATCTCTTTTGCTATTTAGGTTATGCACGGAGAGGATTACGTTTGTTTGGGCTTCCTTTTTGGCCGTAAAACAAGGGTCGCATATATCTCCGATATTTCTCGGTTTATACCTTCTACTGAATCTGGTATATACATGTATTTTTACTTAATAGGCACCGCAGAGGTGGCTTTGAAATTTTTTATCATTTTACATTGTGTGTTTTATTTTATTTTTAATCCTCGTCTTGCATTGCAGTTATTTCAAAGTCAGGGGATCGGCAGCTGGACCTTCTTATCTTAGATACACTCTATAGGGTTAGTTCTTGCAAAAAGAGCATTCTCAACATCATTTTAACAAATTGAATGATAAAAAAAAACATTATTATGCGGTATTTCTCTCTTAGTTTTGCTTGCTATGCTTAGAAGCATTCATTGCGATACGAGCTTTTTCTTTGGTTCTTTCTTTCCAGTCAACTCAGTGCCACCACTAGTTTGACTGCTGCTGTGGATTCGTTGCACATTCTTTTCTAATAAAGTAGGTTTAGTTGGACCATTAGGTCATGTTTGGTTGTGGAGTAAAGTTTATGAGGATTAATTGCATTCTTCATCTTATTCATATTTTACACCTCGTTTTAGTCATGGCTTAAATTAATCCGTTTGGTAGTAAAATGGGTCCTACAGGTGGTAAGTGTGGAGTAAGTTAATCCCGAGATAGAGTAACTTACTCCGGATTAACTTACCTCTTACTCCATCTTACTACTATTTTACTCCTCATTTGACGGCTTAAGTGTAAAGTAAGAGGTTTACTAAACATGACCTCATGTTTGGTTGTGGAATAAAGTTAATGAGGATTAAATTGCTTACTCCTTGTTATTCCTTATATTTTACACTTTGTTTGATAGTTGAATTCACGGCTTAACTTAATCCATCTAGTGGAGTAAGATGTTGGAAAATAAATCTTTGCTTATGGCAGTGGGATCCATATGCGGAGTAAATGTGGAGTAAATTTCCTCCTAGAGAGGTGGAGTAACTTACTTCGGATTAACTCACCTCTTATTCCATCTTACTCCTCTTGTACTTCTCATTTGGCGGCTTAAGTATGGAGTAAGGGGTTTACTCCACCTTTTACTCCACAACCAAACATGGCCCCGGATTATTGCTGAGAGCTGATTGAGATCAACTTGACTTAATTTAAGTCTTAATTGCTTGTTTGGAATCCATCGCTATGAATTAAGTCTTCCTCTTTTTATGGTACAGGGAGGCTCGCATAACACCCACCTTTGTTGGGATCAGGTTTATTTATTGCTTCTCTTCTATGCTCCTTATTTGTTCCTTGCAGAAATAAAACTCACTTTCTTTCATGCAAGAACTGTGTTTAAAATATTTAACATATGGTTTATTTCAGACTCTTGATGCAGTGAAGAGAGTATGCCCAAAGAAGGCTTTGCTAATTGGAATGACACATGAGTACGACCACCACAAAGATAATGAAATCCTGTCAGAGTGGTCTCGACAGTAAGATATTTATATAATACTATTATAGGGATTGCTGGACCGTGTGGTACCAATACCTACCAGTTTTACATTTAAAGTTATAGAACAAATCCTTTCAGTTAAATGCACATAAGATGGTGCTTGGCTTTAATGGTTACTTCTAAAATTTGCTGAATGTTTTATTATATTTACAGGGAAGGAATTTCAGTACAGTTGGCTCATGACGGCTTACGTCTCTTCATTGACATCTAAAAATGTACTGTTCTTTCTAGGGGCTGAACATAGTGGTGGGGAAAGGGTGCTAAGCACCTCCTATAGTTTGAAAATTTGTAGTTTGATCCATTAAATTTGTAGTTTAGTCTATTAAATTTTGTAATTTTTATATGCATTAATATCTTTTAGCCCCCTTTATAAAATGAAATTACACTATATATGATTTTTGGCTCACCAATCTCTATTTTCTAGTTCAGCCCCTAGTTCTTTCATACTATTTGTAGAAGAGTTGGGCTAATATGTTTTATAAAGCATGGGCCCTCTTGGGCTTCACATCCTTTCGTGCTGTTTTCAAACTTCAAGCAGTTGATCCGAATCACTCAACATGATCTCAATATGAAAATGTGCTTGGAGACCAAATTTTACATTTTTTTTAGAATTTCTTATATTTTTAGATATGTACAAAATCATTGTTTTTGGATGGCCTGGAATCTTCTGTATAACAGTGATTTCTACCTATCTAAAAAAAATAGTAAAAAATTTCAAAAAAAAAATGTAAAATTTGCTTGCCGAGCACATTTTAATATGGAGATCATGTTGAGTTATTTGAATCGACTGTTTAATAATAATGTAAAGCACAAGAGGCCCATGCTTTATAAAGCATATCAGCCCAAAATCTTGGTATCTGATTTCTGTCTCTTACCAATGCTGGAATTATCAGATTTCAGCTACAAAACCAAAAGGAAATAAATAATAAAATACTTTACTTACATGGAGATCTCTCTTTCAGGTACTTGCGCAAACCCTTTTGAAGTTGTGAAGCCATAGATTGATTGAGACCTCCCACATTTTGGTTTATTTTATTTTTATTCTTTCCACTCGTTTAGATCAGCAAGTTCATCTTCTCCCGAAAAGCAAATGCCTAACACGTTGATTATATTGCTCGAGATGGTCAAAATATAATATTTCTATTTTTGCAAACTATAGACGGGTTCAAGGAATAGAGCATATGATTGTTGCGATTTTGTTATTGACCTTAGTGAGGCCATGCAGTATACCAGCACAGTTGTTTAACAGAATTGCATAAATTGCAGAATAGAAACTGTTTTGTAGTAACAAATTGTAATTGGATACTTGTATTTTCCATGATGAATCTGTATTTGTTGTTTTCTTGAGCAGGACTGTGTTACTATAATCATTTATCGGATCTAAAACAAACAAATCGGATTTTGGAATTGAGCAGGACTGTGTTTTTAGATTGGATGGATCAAATCATAATAGCAGGCACACGCTAGCCACAGTTGTGTATTTCTTACATTTAGTAAGACGAGAACAAGGTTAAGTTTTCTAGTGTATTCCTACAAGTCCTTGGGTTTGGGTTTACACTTTTAAGAATTCAGTTGTTTTGGAACTGGGGGCGGTCTGATGCTTGGTCTCACATTAATTGAAATTAACTTTTCTTTCTGCATTATAACCAAATTTAAGGGAAAATGCATAATCTATTGATTACATTAAATACTCATCAAAAGATGAAATAATAGTGGATAAAGATTAATTAAAAAATATATTTCTAAATTTTTTTTTATCAAATAATAATAATTTTTCTAAGTAAAAATTAAAAACATAGTTAAAGTAAAATTAATTTGCACTATTACATTTAAATGATATCTTGATTTTAAATTATTACAACATTTTATTACTTGAAATATCCAAAGGACGTAAAAAGATATATATTCTTCAAATCTCACATTTTGATCGAACTAATGAACAAATTTTTTTGAACCCGTAAATATATTAATATTTTAGAGAAAAATAATAAAACATTTTGTCTTATTTATTGGAATTGAAAAGTATACTGAATTATCAATACATTAGAAAATTGTTGTTATTATCTTAACAATAGAGAGAATAGACAATATCAACTTATTATCAATTTCTTATTTATTTTTTTAATTTTAGGCATGATTAGAAAATTTGCGTATATCTTGTCACTCCAAATATCAGAGTGTTGTTGATACAAGTAAACATAGATAAGTGGTATAAGCAAATGTATATGAAAATTTTCATATAAGCAAATTCTATTCCTTATTGTTGTTTGACAGTTTACCTAAATAATAAATACAATTAAAATTACTATATATTTGTTGTATAGATTGTTTTTCATTTTCTCTGATATCTTATTTCAAGATTAAAAATCATGCATAATATGATAAACAAAAGTATTTATTAATTGTAGTAAGATAAGTTAGACGTCAATTGCTAATCATACATGAAAAATATAAATTATAAATAAAATGCTTGAACTTTAAATGTAAGTTTTTTCTTTAAAAATTGTCAAAATCAAGAGTTGTCAAGCAACTCTCTTTTTCGTATATAGAAAATGATAATTAGTATCATTCTTGTAATTCATGCAAAGGTTTAAATAGCGTTTATCGCGTCATAGCGGAACGGTTAAAAAAACGACGCTATGCCCATATAGCGCTGCTATAGTGCTAAATAGCGCGCTATAGCTTTTATGGTCTGAAAACACTATAGCAGCACTATAGCGCGCTATTTAGAACCCTGAATTTATGTGACACTTGAAATAAAAAAAATAAGTAATCATGTAAAACTTGTCTCTCTATTCGATCTCTCTTTCACTGTCAACAAATGCAAAACTTCTCGATCTCTCTTTCTATTTCTACACGTGCAAAATTTCTGTGTCTCTTTTACTCATTCTACATGTACAAAACTTCCCTTAAACTTAATTTTCAATAAGGATCTACAATAAAATGTTTTTTTAGAATAAATAATAGGTACATATAAAATGTGGTAAGGCTCTATATTAAATTTACTAAAGACCTACCTTAAAATGCAGTTAACATTTCTTTTTTTGCTTAGAATTTTATTTAATTTGTACATATAATTTAGCATTATTTAAAAATTTGGTAAGAGCTCTTCAGTAAATTGTTATTATATCACACACGTTGTTATATAACAACCGTGTACGATATGAAGAAATCACACACAATTATATTAGAAATGTCTATAAATTACAGTATTGTAATGTCTACAAATTACCTATTAGTAAAATTTTTTTTGAAAATTTCTTATTATGAAATGTACCTCACAAAACTGGGTCAGAACAAACTTAACAGACCCGACCTGGTCTCAAGGTATAGTCAATGGTGATATAAAATAACTGTTGGTTTTTATTTTAAATTCTGAAACCAAAAAAATGAACCTTGTGATCTTTCTTTACTGGAATTTTTCCAACTGCTCCCATGTGGTTAGCTTCTAATTAGCTCATACAAAAAAGGACTCCCCAACATAAGTAGAACACATGCCTTTGTGGCTGTTGGATAAATTAAGGCTTTTATATTCTTTATTTATTAGATAAATTGCTTGTATCAACAACTAAGGCTTTCATCAAGCTTTACCAATCTGGTCTTAATAAAACTATGCCATAAAGACTGATTTTTTTTTTTTGCATTATTTGTAGGTAAACTCCTCGAACGAGAATTTCCTACTCTTTATTGGTCACCTTATGCTGCTCATTGCATAAATTTAATGCTCTCTGATATGGGAAAGTTGGTTGAAGTTGGAGCAGTAGTTGATAAGACATCGAGTATGACCAAGTATATTTACAATCACTGCTATTTTTTGCATTTGATTAGACAGTTCACTAAAGAAAGAGAAATATTCCGACCAGCACCAACCCGTTTTGCAACTAATTTCATTGCTCTACAAAACATCTTTGCACAAAAGGATGCATTGCATGCCATGGTAACATCTAGAGAGTGGACAACATCAGCATATGCAAAAGATAAGAAGGGTAAGAAATTCAAAGAAAATGTTTTAGACCAAGAGTTTTGGAAAAAGTGTGCAACAATTTGCCAAATAACAGAGCCGCTAGTTCGTGTCCTACGCATAGTCAACAGTGATGAGAGACCTGCAATGGGTTACCTGTATGGTGCTATTCATGCTGCCAAGGAAGAAATTGTCCGAAGATTTCAAAGGAAGAAAACAATTGTGCAACCATTTCTAGAAATAATTGATAAACGTTGGGATAATTAACTCAGTAAGAATCTTCGTGCAACGGGATATTGGTTTAATTCATCATATCAGTATAATATTACTGAACTTTCCAAACATCGAGCAACCATCTCTGGCGTGCATGATGTGATAGAAAGGTTTGCTTATGGAAAATTAGAATTGCAAACTAAGTTGACGAGTGAGATGAGGTTGTTTCTAAATGCAGAAGGTGATTTTGGGAGGGCTACTGCCATTCGCAGTCGTTCTGTGATGCCTCCAGGTAATATATAAGTTTTTGGATCTCTTTCTCTGTCATAAAGTTATATGTTGATATTATGTCCCAGTATTATTTAGCAAATGCACCTTTGTCATTATTTTTGTAGATTAATGGTGGATAACATACGATAGCAGTGCACCAAATTTACAAAATTTAGCAGTGCGCATCTTGGGTCAAACTTGCAGTTCATCCGAATGTGAGAGAAATTGGAGTGTTTTTTAGTTCATTCACTCAAAAAAAAGGAACATGATGGAGCACCAAAGGTTGAATGATCTTGTTTATGTTCGATACAACTTGAGATTGCATCAAAGGTAAGAAAGGTATTACAAGTGAAATAAAATTAAATTTTCCAACAAGAAGTTTAAAAGAAGTTGTTCTTGAACTACATGATATCATTTCGCGGAAAAAATTATGATCCTATTAGCTTTGAAGATTTTGTTAATAATGGCAAGTGGGTATTGGAGGATGATCCGCCATTGTTGACGGCTGATGAAATTAAGAAATTTTGCAAACAAATGGCAGGACTCACGATACAAACTAATGAAAACAATGGTAAAAATTTTATGACTCATAGTATATACTGATCCTCCCATGTAAATTTTCACATTTCATTTCTATTTAGGACCAATTTTCCTTTTCATTTCTAATTAAGGGTTTTAATCAGGATTTTCATTTAGACTGTTGCACACTTATGAGTTTCATTTTGTAGATGAATATTTGAATTTGGATGAATTTGATTCCGATGATGAGATTGAAGGTCCATTTACAAACAACACAGAAAGAATCCAAGAGCAAGGAAATGAAAGTGTCGAGGCTAGAGAAACCGTAGGAGATGACCTAGGACATGCAGATCCTAACCATGATACATATCATGATATTTCAGTTACCGAGTGGCATTTTACTTGGCTTTAGATTTCTAAGTTTTAGCATTTTAGTTTTGTTGCTAGTTAATTGTCTTAGCTATTAGAAGTATTAAACATTTTATTTTGTGTTATGAGGTTACTTGCGACATGTTATGTGTCAACTTTCAAATATATCATATAATCAGAGGTTGGACTTCTATTATGTTGTTGCTTTTCTATATTCTCTATGATTTTTGACATGTACTCTTTGTTAAAGTTTGTTAGAATTGCATGTTTTATTGAACCAGATACATACTCTCATTGTATATAACCAGTTTGGCTTTCAGATAATAAGTTATATATATATTTTAAAAAACCAGCAATTGAACCGGTTGAACCACCGGTCCGACCAGTGAACCATTGAACCGAAGCTTTAGCGGTTCGATGGCCGGTCCGGTTCTGATAACATTGCATCCAACTATTTAATATCCACAAGAGATTTTCACATTCGGGTTTCAAACCTGCGATCTCTCACATAGAGAACATTGCATTTGCCACCTTTTTTGAAAAATTGTACACAGTTCGTTTTAAAATGACCGTATGTATAAAGTTAATCTTGACACACATCTAGAACCGTGTGCAATTTATCGATACTTTCACACACGATGCAGTCGTACACGGTTGCATATCTGTGTGTCATTAGCGTTTTTAACCATGTATAGTCATCTATTTTTGTAGTAGTGTATGTTCGAAAGTCAGTAAAAAAATTGTGAATATTTAAAATTGGAAAATTTTACCATCATTTTTATCTTCCATTTTTTTTTTGAAATGCTTGGTTGATAGTGGGAATTTTTTTTATAAACCATAATTAAAAAAATATTTTTACAAAAACAACATGATTACTTTTTTTTTACAAAAATCATAAGAACCGAAATGTCATTTCGGTCCAGTACCCTTTTTGGATTTTCTGCAGCGGCTCATATGAAAACTTGTGAAACCAATACCACAAAAAATCCAAAAAGGAGACCGGACCGAAATGGCATTTCGGTCCAGAATAAAAAAAAAATTTCGGACCAAAATGATATTTCGGTTCTTATGGTTTTTGTAAAATAAAAGCAACGGAGATATCACTTAATAAGAACCCTTTTAAATTCCATCCTCTGCCTCTCTTAGTAGTACTCCTCGTGCTTCCTCCTCTACCTGCTTTGATAAATTACATATTAAAAGATAACACAAATCATAATTTGAATAAAACATCATGTTCCTTGATCCTACTCTGGTAATTTGCCAAGCTATATAAGCCCCACCAATGAGTCCATATCCTATGAGGTAACATAATATTTCTATTTAGATACGGACCATCCGATTATAATCCAGACTAATCCACCCCGAGATGGTATGCATAGAATCCTTTAATATTCGTGCAGATTCTAATCGGACGGGCCGGATCTAATAGAAATATTTTGTTACCTTAGGAGATGAATTCCCCTCCAATATAGATGCGAGTTACAGTGCATATATAGAAATTCGTGTGTTCATCTTCCGAATTCCGCTTCATCGCTCTGTTCAAAATCTGCGAAGAAGAGATGAGATTGCTTGATATTATATGCAAGCTAGAAACAGGGTGTGTCCTTTTTATTTTTGAAAACTTGTGCAAAAGCTATAAAGTCGTGAGGAGAGTTAAATTCTTGACTTTCGAGTAATCAATAATTTTAGAATTTTCTCTCTAGCCAACTGTACTACCTCCCCTTTCTCAACAGGGTGTGTAACGCTGAGTTCAAGAACACAAGCTTATGAGGTCCGTTTCATCTTGAGTGATCTCAATTATTTAGTTGATGTGAAAACCGGATCAAAACCTATTTTGGTGTCTATTTAAATGCATGGGCAGTATTAATATAAAATAGGTTGTTTTAAGATTTGTGTTGAACTGTTCAAATTTTGTACAGATCAACTCAAATTTTGAAATATCTTATCAGATGCGAATTCAAGCTTATGGAGCATCCTCGATAAACAATGGATGCCGCATTTTTACAGCATCCGTTAGTGTTTTTTTTTTTCAAAATTTATAACTCGTATGAATTGGCTCAAATTACTAATTCGAACCTTTTCCGGTCTTAAATAAAAAAATGACAAATGTTTTGGTAAGGATTTGATTAAATGTGGCGAAGAATATTATCAAAATGTGGCAACTCGAAGAAAGAAAGAAATGATCTCATTATGATTATTATAAGAGTTTATGAAACTAATTCATAGAATCCAAAATAAACAAAAAGGATTCATAAAAATGATCAAAGAGTTTTGAAAGATAAAATATGTCCTACTTCAAAAAATAAATATAAAAAAATTAACTTAAATCCATAAATTTGTGAGTGTAAACGATGGGATCCTAAATGCCCTTTTATTTGCAATTAAACAATGCGAGTTTTTGTATTTTGTATGAAAATTGGAAACAGGGGTTAATTTTACAGTTTCAAAAAAGATACTACAAATGATTTCTGAGATCTCTGTGTTAAAAGATGATAAATAACAAAATATAATGCCAAATTGTAACAGAGCAAATCGTTGCTCTTCAGCCAAAAGATTCAAAACAAATAAACAATGCAGTTGTTTTGCAAAGTTGATCAGTTCCATGAATTTTCATCAATTTGAGATCCAAATCGCTCCAATTCCCAACAAAAAGAAGAATAAATAGAAAGGAATAGTTCTCTGTGTATCTCATATCTTATTACAAATATACCAGAGATACTATCATTAAAAAATAAACATAGTTAACACTTATACATTTCACCTACGACACAAATAATTCATATCACCTGAGGTAACATAATATTTCTGTTTGAATCTGGACCGTCCAATGACGATCCACACAATTTTTAAAGCAGGCTTTTTGTAGCAACTTTTTGTAGCAAGTTGTAAGATTTATGTGGTTTTTTAATTTTTAATTTTTTTATGAAAAACAATAAAGACTGCAGTTCGGTCCCGAAAATTTTTTAGTTACCACAGTAAAAAAAACAAAATTAAATGATTACCACCCTTTTCAGCGTAATTTCAATCCTACCATCAACGCGGACCAGGTTTGCGCACCAAGATAGCGCAGTACGCAGACTGGGTTGGAGCACCAAACCCTTGGTGTGCGGACTGGATTAGCAGATTGTAGTTTTGTTCTGAATCAACCACGCAAAATTTTGGTGCGCCAACTAAAAAAAAAAAAAATTTGGTGCGCTAATCTAGTTTGCGCACCAAAAATAATAATAAAATAATCAATTTGGTGCGCCAGCTCAGAACCAACTTGGTGCGCGAACTGAGTCCGCGTGGGTGGTAGGATTAAAAAAAAAGAGAAATATGATAGTATTCATTTAATTTGATTTGATTTTTTGGCTGTGGTAACAAAAAAATTTCGGAGGATATATTCCGCCCAGGACTTTTGTGAACCGTTGGATTATAAAAATCCGGACCAATTTAAATAGCCACCTTTGGATTATAAAAATCACTTACTATCTCGCATAGAATGATTAGGATAATTAAAAAAATTTGATGAGAAGATCCAACTAAAGTGGGAAGTGACGTCATGTTAGACGTAGACAGGTCAGGCTTTTCCCGTACGAGAAGGCGGCGATGGGAGCGGCGCAGCGAGGGGACCACTGTCCTTGTATCATTACTTCATTACTCATTACTGTTTTGATTTTGTCTAATCTACCCTTTTCTGATTTATTAAATTGTGACTAGTACGCAAATAGTAACTAATGGAAAGTGCTAAAGTTGCTAAAGTCAGTCCACTCCCCCCTCGGGACTCTGCGACGCCTTGGGCGTGGAACTACTCTCTCTGCTCCCCTAATAACTTAATTAATTAGCCTTTGTAAACCACATTAACAATTTCTTTATTTCAAATTTCCACATGAATTACGTGTCCTTTGTCAATTGTCATCAGACAATGTGCTTTTGTCTTTGTTTGCAGTCATTTATGATTTATCTTTGGTAATTTAAAAACTTCTTTTCAAATGATAATGAGGTACTTTTTTAAAAAAATGCTACGATTTTTCTTTACAGAAGTTTTAAAGGAACTGTAAAATTGTTAAGTTTTTTTTATTTCAATTTATTTCTATTAATTTTTTATTATTTTTATAAAACAGTATATATTCATCAATGAGATATCATTAAATTTGCAATTCAAATATTTGTTCTGAACCATTTAATATGATGTCCATACAAAAATGTAACAGGATACCACTTTTTTTTTTTAGATATTTTTTACTGTTTTTATGGTAGATAGAAAATCATTATTTTCGGAAAGTCCATAATCTTTAGATCAAATGATTTTCTACTTATTTAAAAACAGTAAAAGAATGTTTTAGGAAATATAAATTTGATCTCCAAATACATTTTCATATGAAAATAATAGTTCGAATAAACCGTTTAAACTTTAAAAATGAAAATATGAATTCATAGCACGGGCCGACATGCGCTCTGCAAAGTACCATAGCCTCACTCTTCACCAATTGTACTATTGTAATAAAAACAATATATATGAGGATTTAAATAAGAAAAAAAATCAGAAAACATGGACTACAAAGTCTACACTGCTACCTAATTCTTCTCCAAACACTAAACATGAAGTACAAGCGAGATTATAATTTACAAAACAAAGCTTAAAAGATAAAGATTCCCTTTAGATGTGTGCCATGCTCAAAGCATGTAGGGGTTATAAGGTGAAGGGGCTCCAAGTTGGAAGCAAATTTAACATGGTTTTGCATTGTCTTCCTATCAATGCAGCGCGAATCTTGGCGACTTGTCCTTTTTTTTCCTTGAGCTATTCAATTTCAAGTTTCAACATAAATATATCTTTGCATAATTTCCTCGTGTCCACCGCCACTTGTTTCTGTATTTAGTATTTATTTCATATGTACTTAACACTTAATTAACTGACTTGTTATGTGCATGACTGTGAGAAGAATTTTTTAATAAACGAGATCTGAGATGATTAATTCGAACTTAGAATTTTTGTCGTTATTGTAATTAATTATCTGCTTAAAAAAGTTATGGGAGGGTCTGGCTAGGGTGGGAAAAATGGCTTCCGTGGCACCGCACGCGTGTCAGTTACGTGCCATGACAATTCGCGTACCGTGTTCATCTTTTGAAACTTTGGCACGGCACGGCACGGTACGTGAAAGATTTAGTCACGGCACGTAGTCACGCGAGTCACGTATAGTTAGGACCATTAGATATTGATTTAATGTTGAATCTTGAATAAACTAACCTAAATTATAATTAAATGGTCACGCGAGTCATGTATGGTTATGGCACGTTTAGGTACGGCGTGACTCACGTGGCGTGATCATTTGCGTGCCGTGATCACCCGTTGATATTTTGATCACGGCACGTGAAAAATTAACTTGGTCACAGCACGGCACGGTACGAGATCAAAGTCACGGCGTGTTAGTCACGTCAATACACGGCACGTTTTTCCTACTCTAGATCTGGTACTCCAAATTTGCGTTAATGTTTTTTTTTTTTTTTTTTTTTTTTTTTTTTTTTTTTGCAATTCTTAGTTGGAAGACAACATTTTTCCGGAAAAAAATCAAATCCCCCTATTAAAAAATGTTAGTTAGTTTCTTGCCTTTGTTTATTTTTTTACTATTTTCTACGCTGATAATTATCTTTTTATTCAATTAGAAATAAAAGTGAGTAGAAAAATTGACAAATTGAGTACGTAATTAGAAATAAAAGTTTGCACCTTAAAAATGTATGAAAAATATGTGTTTGGTATAAATACTATGTCCATCACTCTCCCAATCAACATGAAATAAAATTTCAACAGAGCATATTATAAAATAAAATAAACTTTATTAACTTTATTCACCGACCAAACACGACGAATATTTACCAACCAAACACGACGAATATTTACCCTAACTTAGAGTCGCTATACTTTACTTTGTTGACCCCTGGCTGGAATAAGTCCAGTCCATCTGAGTTATAATTTTTGTTCGCCACCAAACAAGTGTCGTAGCATAGTGATAAGATTTGCGAATTATATTTAAGTAATTCGTTTTTTTTGTGATACTGAACTGAACGTCGAATTATTCGGTTGACCGAACTTTAACCAAATTATTTCAAAATAATTCGCGAATTTTACGAACTTTTCCTGAATTTTACGAATTATTCGCGAATTTTTCTCATAACATTTTTTTTTTGGTTTTTTTTTGCTTCTTTGTAGGACTGAGATCTCTGATCGGGATTATTCCGAATCATTTCCGAATTATACCCGAATTATTCCCGAATCACGAATTTTTGACCTCGCCTAACCGAACCCGAATAATTTATTTGTCACTATGTGTCATAGTGTTGGAAAAATGTTCTCGGAATTTTTTCCGAATTTTTTCCAGAACATTTTTTTTTGTTTTTTTTTTTGCTTCCTTGTAGGACTGAAATCTCTGATCCGGATTATTCCGAATCATTCCCAAATTATGCCCGAATTATTCCCGAATCACAAATTTTTGACCTCGCCGAACCGATCCGAATAATTCATTTGTCACTATGTGTCATAGTGTTGCCAAACTAACACACGCATGGTTGCATGACTGTCGCCACAGAAGACCAAGCCAATCCGTGATGTTTGGTTGTAGAATGTAGATTCGATTTACAATTTACAATTGATCTTGAGTGTTTTGCATCATATATCCTTTTATAGAAGTTAATTAATTGCATCATATTGCTTTGTAACGATGGATTAAATTAACATTGGCACATTGGAGATTTTTGGAGATTTTTGGTGATTTTAGCAAACATATCCGCAATTGGCTCGGTCAAGGTGGTCCCTGTTTCGCCAAAAGAAGGCGCAACGACTATTGTTTGTGACTTTCTACTGTCTTTTTATCTTCTTTTTTTATCCATCCAAAACTTTCTTTCTTTTGTTTCAAGGATTAAAAAGTGTGTTTAGGAGGGTCCATGAATCGGGTTGGTCAGATTTTGTCTATATTTTTTATTTCATCCAAAGTAATTGGGTTATGATATTTTTGTTGATTTTTTAGATTCTGAAGAGGAATTGCATTTTGGAGAGTATGGAGAAAAATATTTTTAGTGTACTTCTCTGTATATATATGTTACAATGATCTATACAAGACTCAACTAGCTGTTATTGTACTTATTACTGTACCAACGGTACCATTTATCTACTTCATACCTATTTCTAAAAATAATAAAAAGAACAAACATTTTATTCTTGATTGATCCTAGACCGCTTGATCGATGATGAATGACTGAGATTAATCTTTCAATTCTTTATTATTTTCAACACTCCCCCTCAAGTTAGAAATGTAAATATTGTACAATCCTAGCTTGCTTGTAATGTCTTCGAATGGACTCGGGTCCGATTCTTTGATGAGGATATTGACAAATTACTCCTCACTTTGTATGAAAATCAACAATTTTCAATCCATAACTTTTTATCATAACTTAAACTTCGTTGAAATGCATTTTTTTGGCGGTCAAGCTTTGCAATTTTGGCGGGTTTTTTTTTATAAAAATTATCATATATAAAAATTTTATATGTAATCTGTCCATGAAATAATTTTATTTTGGCCAATTTTGGTTGTCAACACTTCCCTCGTCCTCTATACATTGGATGATTTACGCTACCAACAATAAAGATGTAACCGATTTACATCCATATGTTTATTTTAGCACACTTACCTTTTGCCTCTTAAAAGCAAACCCTAAAATTACATATTGAAATAATAAAATTGATGCACGTTGTTTGCAGTATGCTTTATTAAATGGGAGACTACTTTTGCTTTCACAATGCTTAGTTGCAATCAAATGGATCTAAGTAACTTTATTAGGTTTTAGCTCCTCAATTTTTTTTTATCTAATTCTTTTTGTTAGTGTTCAAGCCTGCTGTTTGTCCCCTGTTTTTTTTTTTCCCCCCTTTTTGTCTTTTACATCATGCTTCACATTAATTGTGGTTCATATTGAGTTTGATTCTGGAAATAAAACACAGCTACAAAGGTTGAGGTGCTACAAATTTACAAAGCTTCCAATAAAGAATAGCACCGCAGTTGTCTCCCTGGGGCGGACCCAGGTAGTTCCAGGGAGCAGCTGTTTTACTGGAGATTTATCGGTTTCGATCAACTTTGTTTTTTCTTAAAAAAAAATTTGCCCCTCCTCTAGACGTTTAATTTGTAATTCGGGTTACATTTGTTGAATTTTGATTGGTAATTAGAATTATAAGTCAAAACATCATAAATTAAAAGTCAAAGTATTGGAAAGTATAAGTTAAAGCATTATTTTTTATCGAGCACCCAATTGGTTAATGGATTTAAATCCGATTAGATATTTAAACCCGATTCGATATTTTTTTGCCCCTTGACGAAAATCCTGAATCCGCCTCTAATGTCTCCTACTTCAAAGATGGTTGATTCTAATGTAATTTTAGTGTGCATGCATTAAATGCCTACCTTAAGTTTAAAGGATATAAAATATTATCAATTTACATCTTAGAATAGGAGATGGAAGAGAACTGACTACTTGAATATATAAATTATTGTTAGAACAATTAGTAAGATTGTTATATAATGTTTTTTATATGAAAAATATTAAATTTGATACTACAATTGAAAATTATTTATCTAAATTTCATACTACAATTTGATACTACAATTGAAAAATATTAAATTTGATACTACAATTTACTTCTTATTAATGATGTATGTTAAGGCATGCTTAATGTAGCAAGGTACCTTCGTAAAGTTATTTTTCGATTCTCTTTTATGGTCTCTCATTCTCAAAAATATATAAGCCAAAAAAGTTCTTGGATGACATATTAATTTGATAATTATTCATTTTAGCACATCAATCATATAAATATTAGAGTATAACTAGGGTGTGTTGTGCACACCAAACATCTAAATCTATCGGATTGACTTCAAACGAGACGAATCCAAACCATTAAAACCGATATACTTCACGAGTGATGCGTGCACATACAAAATTTTGAAATTTTTGAATTCATTTAGTCCAAAGTCAAGAGGTCAAAATTGATAAAAAATGAATGCACCAAAATGAAAATTTAGGAGTTATTTTCATGCATTCATTTTTTTATCAATTTTGACCGCTTGACTTTGGACTAAATGAATTCGAAAATTTTAAAATTTTACATGTACACACATCACTCGTGAAGTAGATCGGTTTCAACAGTTTGGATTCGTCTTGTTTGAAGTCAATCCGATAGATTTAGGAGTTATGCTCACCAAACCCTTTGGTGAGCACAACACACCCTAGTTCTACTCTAAATATTATCCCTCAAATTCTACACATGAATGATTTACAATTTACATAACACCTTAATGTCTAAATTAATCTTAATCATATTGCTCACTTTTAATTGGACATAAAATTGATAGTATAAAAACCATAATTATCTTACATATAAGTCTGACGTTGAATTAATGATCTAACAAGACATGATACAACAAAAAACTAAAATGTATGTCAAAATTATCATTAAAGTTAATTCTCTAAAAAGAGAAACCAATAAATAACATAAATTTCTAAAAAGAGAAACCAATAAATGACACCTCTTTAAAATATCCTACATTAAATATTAATTTTTTTTTCTTAATGTAGCATGTCAAACATAGCTTATTATTTTTGACATCCCGTTAAATTAAGCATAATAAAAACATGGGACCAACTAACTATCCCTCGGCTCCTATCCCCCATTCATCCCCCGGTCAATAACTGCCTTTGTTGACCGCTAATTAAGAAGGGACCATAAATTTCAGGGCTAAAAGACAAAACAAAACGCGTCATTATCGCGGCGAGTGCAAATATTCATATATAATAAATCAAGTATTCATATATAATACATCAAGTATTCATATCTAAGATATCAAGTATTTTAAAAAAAAAAACTGGACACATCACTCACCCATCTTTTACATGTTTTTAGAGGTGGTTTTTTTTTCTCCGTTCACTCTAACCAATATTTCTGACAATCTGTTAGGAATTTTGCAAATCTAAAACCACGAACGTCTTCTACACAATTTTCTCTTTCAAATAAGATCCATGATGACATACTTTCAAGTTGTTCGTTGCACAAGTATTCATACCTTGTCATTCAAGTATTCATACCTCATCGAGCAAGTATTCATACCTTATCAGTATTTCACAAATAAAAAACTGGACACATCATTCACTCATTTTTTACCGATTAAAATTTCATTACCACTCAATCACTGGAAGTGTCCAGTACACTCTATCTTAGGTATGAATACTTGTTCGACGAGGTATGAATACTTGTTCGACGTGGTATGAATACTTGCATGACGAGATATAAATAATTTTACGAGATATGAATACTTGCGCGACGGATAACTCAAAAGTACTTCATCATGGATCTCATTTGAAAGAGAAAATTGCGTAGAAGACGTTTGTGATTTTAGATTCGCAAAATTCTTCACAGATTGTCAAAAATATTGATTAGAGTGAACGGAGAAAAAAAAACCATCTCTAAAAACGTGTAAAAGATGGTTGAGTGATGTGTCCAGTTTTTTTTTAATACTTGATATCTTAGATATGAATACTTAGTGTATTATATATGAATACTTGTGCGCGTCAGTTGTAAAAAATTTCAAATATAAGCGGTTTCCTACGTAATTAATGATTGATACGCATTTTTTTTTGTCTTTTTGTGCTTGAAGTTGTGATCCCCTAAATAATTAATGATTAGGAGATAGGAGCCGGAGGAAAAAAATCTTTATCCTAAAAATATATAATGAGATCATAAAAACATATACAGCAATATATGAAAAATCATAAACATAATGTCTGTTGCTTGCGGATGCAAATTCAATTTATGCAAGTATAGGAAAAACAATAGTCAAATTCGCATTTAATGACAAACACCTTCCATTGTTTTTAATATAATAACAAGATCTTAGAAGACAAAATAGATGGAAACTTTGTAGACAGGTTTTTATTTTTCTCGAGTTTCGAAACATGATGAAGTCAACAAAGGCGACCAAATTGGAGCAAATCAATGCAAGTGTTAAGAGAATCAACAAATCTATATATGACTTGCGGACTTGGGATTTCACTGATTAATTTTAATGTGAAATTTTTAGTGAGAGAAAGCTAGTTCTCTGGCAAGAAAATATACACGTCATGAGAGATGTGTGTTGTTATTTATATTATTGGGGACGAATCAAGCAAATCTTTTAATTATTATTTCAAGTTGCTGGTTATATCTTCATGTATTTACACAAATGTCGGAGAGGGAGACAACTAGAAATGAACATTAACTTGAAAACACATCCTGTTTTTTATTTGCCTAAATTATGAACAGTTTTAAACTATTTGCAACTTGAGCTTTGCGTGCTAGAATTTTTATTTATTTCATTATTGCTATTATTTACTATTGTTTCGTTTGTATTTATGAGGGAAGCTATGCATGGTGCACTTTATGGTCCGTTCTACAGATCTATATTTTTATTTTCAAAATTTAAATAGTCTATCCAAACAGTTCATCATGATCTTCACATGAAAATGTATTTTATTCACTAGGTGTTTTAAATCCAATATTAACTCAATAACAAATTTTAACTATGCCAGGACTTACATTTCTCTTTTAGAAAATATATAACTAAAGTGAAAAGAAGTTTAATTAAGAACAAAAAAAATCATATCTTCCACGCTTTCCTCAGGCTTCAAGATTGCGTTACAACGGTTAATTAATAAGCAAGAACGAGTTCGTGATTTAAAAAATTAAATCGAATGATTCATATGGAATCAATATATTAGAGAGAGAGATATACAGGAGTAGATGTGAAGTCCAACAAGAACTTTATAGCTCATTTATATATTGCTTAATTACATGCAAATCATACGATATCTCAAACTAGATTCTGTTATATATAATGAGTCACCACCTAGGATTTAATAATATGTACAAGGCTGAGTACATCCAAACATTATTCTAGTATTTCATATTATAAACTTATGATAATGATCCAAACATTATTCTAGTATTTCATATTTTAAACTATGAATATTATATATAAAGTAGAACTAGGGTGTTCCTAAGTTCATCAAACTTCTTTGTGTATTCAACTCTAAAATATATCGGATTGGCTTCAAACGACAAATTCAAACTGTTGAAATTTTTCTACCTTACGAGTGATACATCTACATATCAAAGTTTTAAAGTTTCAAATTAATTTAGTATAAAATCAAGTGGTCAAAATTAGAGTATTTATAAATTAATTTTAATGCATTTATTTTTTAGATACCTTTTGACCTATTTACTCTATACAAAATTAAATTTTAAATTTTAAATTTTTTGCATGTAAACACATCACTCATAATATAGAAGAATTTTAACAGTTTAGATTTATCATTTGAAGCCAATCTGATAGGTTTTGAAATTTGAGTTCATAAAGGGACTTGGTGAACTTAGGAACACCCTAGTTTTACTCTTATATATATATATATTGTCTTCGTGGCATAATCATAGGCGCTTAAATTGTAAGAACGCTGAATTTGTTAAAAAAAAAAAATAGTTTGCTTTGCACTTCGGATTAGTTTTTAGTTCAACAAATTTGTATTTAAAATTCAACACGATTTCCCAGATATTCGATTTGTAATCGTTCGAGAACTACGATCGTTGGTTCTAAAATTGAATTATTTCCTACAAGAATTGTCGTTTAAGAATATGTTGGATCAAAACAAAATTTCTCCACGAATAACCTGCAGCAGACAAAATTTATTTAACCAATAAGAAAAATAATAACACTGTCTCTCTGTTTTTTTTTAATGTGAAAATAGTAACACTGTCATTTCGCATAACATGTGAGATAAAAAAATAAAAATTGTAAACAAAGAAATTATCCAGACAAAAAGCATCAACTGACAACTGGGCCTCCGCAAAAGTAGGACCCACAAAGAGCACCTACCAATTACCAAGGCGCCTGTCGCCGCACATGGTCGTGGGTCGGGCTGTGTCCCGGCCCGGTACGCAACCCCACCCGCTATCAAGTGACAAAGGATTAGTTTAGTAGATAATAATACCTGGATTAACGACAGAATAAGCTGATACCTGTCTCTCTGCTTCTCGCTATCCCGGCACTATTCCAGCTAACAACTTGTTTTTCAATTATTAGTACTTATCATATGATCATTATATAATTATTATGTACAATGATAAATATTATTTTTCGAATCTTTCCTACGCGTTTCTCTTCTCTTCGTTAGAATTTAAATACCAACTGCCACTCATTTTCCTTCTCCGAGTTTCCACTCTACACTACAGCCCCACTGCTACAATAAAATAATTTGTGTTTAGAAATGTAAACTGTAAGGGCCTGTTCGGCAGCACAGTGGGCTGGAGAATGGACACGGGAAAAAAAAAATTTGAACTGATTTTTACTGTTCACGTGGGAAATTTTTTTTTTTTTTTTCCCATCTAAACAGTAAAATTTGAGGAGCAGCTGAACAGGTCCTAAAAATATTAAAATGTAGGATGGGAATGTAAAAACAATTGTGAAAAATAAATTTCGCAATTATAAATGCATTATTCCATCTCTAGAGACGTCTATAATCGTTTGCGTAGAGAAACTGGACTGAAAGAAAAGAAAGGAAACGAGTGCAGCAATTTACTTTCTTTCCATTCCGATTCGAAGGTGAAAAGTTTGTCCAAATTATACACGAAACTCACCTTCCGCTCTCTCTCTTGCGGGTCCGACTCTGCTGTTTTCTGATAGAAAAGCAGTAGCTAGCTTTTCTAGATCCAACCATTCAAATTCGTCGAGATTTGTGCATTAAAAAGTTTCTGTATCGAAATGCGTGAAATAGAAAATTTTGAATGGTGGGATGCAGAAAAGCAGAACTCTATTTTTCTGTCGGAAAAGCAGCCGAGTCCATTCCCTCTCTCGCCTCCTTTCAAAATTTCTGATAATAGAACAAGTGACTCACGTCGGTTGGTCACGCTCCTACTTCTCTCCCAATTCATTTTATTTCTTTTAATGAAGGCATTTTGGAGCACATCCTATTTTACTGGAGAAGAAATAGAAAATAGATTTTGAATATTACGAATAACGAGGGCATATAAGAAAAAAGCCTGCTAATAAAGATGTGCTTCCTCTCAGAAGGAAAAAAGCGTTGTGGTTTTTCTATATATGCATGCATAATATAAATGCATTGTTCCCTCCCTATTTCCTTTCTTTTGGGGAAATTTTGAAGTGGATAGTTCAAGCCTTCAAGGCTGCCATATAACCAGCCCCTCAAAGCTTTAATTAGATGGAGAATTTTTCAACGCTTTTTATGTTGTTTGCTTTTTCAAATGATAGCTTAATTTGCTCAAATTGATTTTGGATATATTGCATCTGCTCAATTATATTAGGTACTTATAAATAAGTTTATTTTTACTTTAAGGTAATAGAGGAATTCTTAACCTTTTTTCTACTGTAAGCAAATTATTATATTTATTGATTAAACGGTATCGCACAAAACGAAATCATTTTAACTAATTATATATTGATATTATGACAATTAATTATTATTATTGTTGTTAATAGCGTTATCATTTTTAAACAAAGATGATTTGAGAGTACGAATCCAAGATTAAAGATACATCCTATTTTAGTGTATATTCAATGTTAAAATACAACAATTAATAGACTTTATTATCAGGCACTTCAAAATTAATAGAATTTATTATGTAAATTGTATCTTTTCACTAAGCAACTCAAAATTTACAACAATTTATATTTAATGACATGTAAAAATATCATATAACATAAAAATTATATGAGATTTTATAGACAATCAATCATATGACCAACCATATTACATTTCTGTAGATGTTAATTTCTTTCTATTTTTTAACATTTAATTAAAAAAGAGGAGGGTTCAAATGCCTCCATTTTGTGTGCCTCCATGCCTCCATTTTTAAAAACTTTAATAACTCAAAATTTAAAACTTAAAAGTCAAAATAAAACAGTTAGATATGATCTACATAATTTTATCTATGCATGTGTAAAAAATTATGATATTTCAACTTTGTTTTGATTGTCATCGAGAGCTTGTAAAAATGTACTAATGTGGATAATTTTTAGACATTGATTTTTTAACTTATTGATTCACATAAAAACAAAATCAAAATGTGATAATTTTTTATGAGCACATAGAGAAAATAATATAGATCACATCTAACGGTTTTATTTTGACGTTTATGATTTAAATTTTGAGTTATTAACTTTTTAAAAATGAAGGTACGTTGGAGGCACAAAAAATGAAGGATTTGAACCCCTCGTTAAAAAAATATCATGTTAAAAAATAAAATGAACTATTTTCATGTATCGCAACTAGGGGTGAAAACGGTATGGATAATATCCGATCCGTATTCGAAAAATTAGATGTGGATATCCGATATCCGAATATCCGTGTGGATATGGATACTGATATGGTTTTACGTTTCAATTATCCGTATCTGAATAGTAGATATATATCATATATTTTAATATATATTATGAAAAAATATTGTTATTCACCATTAAAATTAGATAAATATTATGAACTTTGGTATTTTTTTAATATTATTTTAATAAATATCCGATCCGATCCGTATCCGTATCTGTATTCGGCTGATATCCGATCCGTATCCGTATCCGGAAAATTAAAAAGATATATGGATATGGTTTTACCACTATCCGCTCCGTATTCGCTCCGTTTTCACCCCAATTCGCAGGAACCAACTCCGCTGTTCTCCAAATTGGAGAACAGGACCCTGTTATTCCGATCTGAACCGTTCAAAGTTTTTCATACCCAAATCTCGATAAAGATGAATGGCTGGGATCGGAATAACAGGGTCCTGTTCTCCCTTTGGAGAACAGCGGAGTCGGATCCCAATTCGCAACCCAAACAATAAATGCTATATAATTGGTACTTGATAACAAATGATCGCCTTTATACATATTATTTGGATTGGGCACTTGGATAAATGTTTTGCTTGTTTTTTGCTTTTTGGTAGCTGAGGTCAATAAAGGACATTAACATGCATAAGCAATAATATGCATCCGTCTCCTTCACCTACGAGAGCTCTTCATACTCCTCTACACTCTCCATGACCCTATCCCTATTTCTCCAAATATTCGCATTTTCCTAATTTGTAAATCGCACAAGCTAGCTACGTGGTCGGCTCCCGGGACACGCTTCGACACGTCGCCAGAGAGAGAGAGAGAGAGCGGTGAGGCGTGAGTGAGGACTTGAAAGTGCCACGAAAAGGTTCTTAGAGGTCAGTCACGTGCAATGGGCTAGTTCGCACGTGTCAGACTAGCCGTTTGGGTTTGGCTGAGTTTACTTCCCTTACATGGAGCTTCAGTTGAGTACTTGAGTTGCCACCATGCTCTCTACAAAAATAGGTGCTTAGATCCTTAGCTTAGCGCCTTAGCCCTGGGGAACCAATAAAAGCTGGGACAGAAGCACAATTTCATTTACATCCTTGAAAAGTTTTGTTATTCATCTTGGAGCTTATTCTTTATTCCATCAAACAAAATGCAAGTGAAACTCAAAAAATGAAGACCAGATTATTATATTAGCAATGATATTTATTATAATTAATAACTTGGAGATCTAATCTGACATTTGGAAATATCATAAATTATACTTTATTCTACACCATAATATGCTTCTAACAGCTCCGTAATAAATAAAGAGGTCACACTGCAATTATTAAGTTAAAATTGATGCTACAATTAGAGATAATGTGCACAAATTAGAATCATTCGTTTATATTTAGTAGTTTTCATATGATAACGCCATTTTTATTTCCGTAGTTGATCATTATCTCTAATTTATGATATCAAAGTTCATTATAAATACCAAAATTTATATCAAACACCAAAGTTTAGTGCAATCAAGAAAAGTTCAGTACAATCACAGTATCCAAAGTTTTTCAAACAACCAACAGGAGCAACATCACCAAAGTTTTCAAATATCCAAAGTATTCAAAGTACAATTTAAGTTAGAACTGAGAGCAATTATGGACTGAACGGCCTTATATTTTCATCAGCGAACATAAATTATCAGCATAACTAAGTTTGGTTTGCGAACCTATTTCGAACTAAGTTTGAGTTAATTTCGAACTAAGTTTGGTTTGCGAACCTATTTCGAACGAACTAGATCTAGTTTGAGTTTGGTTTGAATTAATTTCAAACGAACTCAATTTCGAATCTAACTTTTTACGAACCTTTTCGAATCAAACTCGAATCGAATTACGAACTACAAATTTTTTGTGCAGGCCTAGTAGCGACAGACAATATATTTCTCAGCTCAGGACTAGAATAGTTTTCATCCTCTCCAATACAAATTACAGAACACTGTGAACCGTCAATTGTTTCAAGATTCGTGCGAAACTAAATTCCGAAACATTCTCTACACGCAAAAACTTTTCCAGTACTATGCTAATTTGAGTCCGAATGGACATCTCATTTTTCATTTTAAGGGACTTTTAATCAAATCTGGGGTCATTTCATGGAGATGCGATCATGATTGTTCAATCAACATTTTCAAATCGTATACACAAGCAGCTATAAGCAAAACCCACATTAAAGAAAGGTTCTTTATGCAAATGTTGTCGGAATAACTTAAAAAAATAAACTATCCCGTCCGCGGTCCGTCACATTAGGCGTTTACTATAAAACCCAGACTCATCTTCTCTAATCCAAATCAAACCCTTGCTTCTCTTTTACTGTAAAAAGCAACAGGTAATTAAAAGCTGCATCCAAGCCGTCCTTCTCCTCCGCTCCTCTATCTCTCTCTCTCTGTAAAATGCAACCACTGTTAATTTAAAAAGCACATATCATATCTCTTCTCCAAGGACAGAGAAACGAGAATAGAATCACTCTCCCTGTTTTGTTTCACTGTTCCAAGATCTCTCCTGCCAAGCTTTTATAGCAACCAGCCAAAAGATATTCCCGGTTTCTATGCCCGCCACTATTCCACCCTATTCCTCGCCAGAGAATAAAACCTCTCTCACATCATCTCTTCCACCTCTCAAAACAAAGCAACAAAATCCCACAACAATGTTAGATCTCTCTCCCGACTCTGACATGGAAACCGGGTCAGAAACTCTTAATTCAAGCCAGAGTTCTGTTAGTAGCAGCACCGGCAGTTGCGACCGTTGCTCCAGTCTCTCACGCCTTTCTTTTGATGCCACAACGCCGCCGCTTCCTCCACCACCTCCGGTTGCCACCTCTCCAGAGAGAGCATCCCTAAAACCTCACCGCTCTGCCGAAGAGCTAGACCTGATAATACACCGCTTACCGGGACCGCTCGGACCGAAAGACTTCAAGCTTATAAAGCAAATCGGCAGCGGTGACATCGGCACGGTGTATTTGTGCCATCTAAGAGACGAAAAAAATTGTTATTATGCCATGAAGGTGGTTGACAAAATGGCACTAGAGAAGAAGAAAAAACTGGAGAGAGCAGCGACAGAGAAGAGGATTTTGAAATTGCTTGATCATCCCTTCCTGCCTAGCCTTTACTCGGATTTTGATGCGGCACCGCATTACTCGTGTGTCGTCATGGAGTTCTGTAGTGGCGGTGATTTGCACTCGCTCCGGCACCGCCAGCCGGGTCTTCGTTTCCCGGTCACTGCTGCGAGGTATTACTTAAAAGTTTGAAATCTGTGCCATTATTTAAAAATGTTCATTATGCATATTTTTTCTACTAATTTTTATAGTGGAGTGTCATCAATTTTTCTTTATATGGATGAAGATTTCATAAAAAGAAAGGGTAATGGGAATTTGTATGTACCTTTTTTTGACTGGAAGTACATCATTCTAAGTTCATAATGGCAACGGTAGTGAAGTAAAAGAGTTGCTTCAATTTCCCTCAAATGGGTCGTTCGATTTCTAATCCATAAAATTGTGGAAAATCATTACAAAATTTACGATTATTGCACCTATCATATATATTTCTTTTTTAACTAAAAACTTGTTTTACTATTTGGGTATTTTATCTCAGGTTCTACGCAGCTGAGGTTCTATTGGCGCTAGAATACCTCCACATGCTTGGAATAGTGTACAGAGATCTAAAGCCAGAGAATATTCTAATTCGATCTGACGGTCACATTATGCTTTCAGACTTCGACCTGTCATTGGAGTCCACGTCATCACCAACCGTCGAAGCCGTCGATCCTACTTTCGGTGATGCCGCTACAACCGATCCATCTTGTCTACCCGACCATCTGTTCAGACCGAGAAGATCAAACTCAGGTCGAACCGGGCCAGGTCGGCAGTTTGTGGCTGAACCTGTCACTGCCCGGTCATGCTCATTTGTCGGAACCCATGAATACGTCGCGCCAGAGGTCGCTGCGGGTGGGTCCCATGGCAGTGCGGTCGACTGGTGGGCTTATGGTATATTTCTATATGAACTGATCTACGGCCGTACACCGTTTGTGGGGCCGACAAATGAGGTTACTCTGCGCAGCATTGTGAAGCAGCCCCTCACCTTTCCATCGGGCGCATCTCCGGTTGGGCCTACTGAGTCGGCTGCCCGGGACCTCATTGCGGGTTTGCTGAGGAAAGACCCGGAAACCCGCCTTGGTTCCCGGCGTGGCGCTGCTGATGTGAAGGCACATAGTTTCTTCAAAGGGATAAATTTTGCGCTATTGAGGTCGTACCGGCCTCCTATCGTACCGGGTCTGAACCGGTCCAATTCAAGCAATGATCGCAAAAAAACCAAACCGGTTTGACTTCTTCTAGCAAGGTTTAATTATTTAAGTCCTGACGCGTATTAACCGAACCAAACACAACATGGTTTTGAACTTTTTTGTTGATTAGGATGACAAAGTGTGATTCCTTGTCAATGAAAGATTGACACGTGGAAGATTGTATTTGCGGGAAACAAGGCGCCGACTCAGTGTGGAATTTGACAGCTGAAACTGTACACATTTGTTTCCTAGCTTAAGAACTAAGGATTAGAGTTAGACAATGTATAGGGGCTTGACTATTTGTGAGAGATGTGTAGTGTTTCTTGGAATCAGATGTTGAGTTTAAAATAGGTTTATGTTTCTCTATCATACTTTTTCCAATATGGGCAAACATTTGCACACTTGTTACACAATTTTTGTTAATCTAACAGCTAGCATATACAAATATAATTTTTTTTTCTAAAAGCGAAGTTGAAAAAAAAATGTGATTCCAAGATCCTCTAAGAGATTGAGATTCTAATAAAAAGATACAGCAACATATATATAATAGAAGGAAATTTGTAATAAAATAAATTAATGTTAGGTTTTATTTTCAAACGAAGCATTTTCTGCCGAAATTTTTATTAATATCCTAAAAATAGGAAAAAATAGCAAATATGTTCTCGATTATTTCCGGGTAACCCAACACAACTTCTTTTATTTATGTTTTGTGTCTTGTAATGGCGTTGGAGCTGAACTCCTCCCTATTAAAATGTGGTGCAATTGGGTCGATTTAGGGCTAGGGTTTAGGATTTAGGATTCTTGGTTTGGTTACGTCGTACCGAGTCGTATAAATTGAATTGTTAAATATTGTGTGTGGATTGTTAATTTTCTCGATGCGATTGAATTGCTTAGCATCTCTTTTTAGAAATTGTTAGAAATTATTTAGCATCTATTGAAATTATTTTTTTTAATTTAGTTTGCAATAATAATTCTTATTCATTATTGTAAATTGTAAAAATATGTTATTTCAATTGAGAAAAGATCACTTGACAATTATTTGAATTTTTAAAACAGTTTCTTAAAATAAAGCAATTATTTGAAGTTTTAAACAATTTTCAAAGGCCATTAATTTCATATCATTAAAATTTTAAATCATTTAATGTACGGTAATTTTTTTTGAAATCTCACTAATTTTATAAATATGTTATGTGAATAATATAAATTATTCCTATAATGTTTAATTTCAAATTAGGGTTTAGGGTTAGCATTTTCGAAATTGTCCAAAATTATTTATAAATTATTAGGAGTTGTTTAGCATCTATAGAAATTATCTAAAATTGTTTAGAAATTGTTTATTAATTGTTTATAAAGTGTCCAAAATTCCATTATTAATTTTTTTTATGGTAGTTTGCAATAATATTTTTTATTAATTAATGTAAATTGTAAAAATATGTTAGAAATTTAGTAACTTGATATTTTCAAATATAGTATGGCCAGACCTAGACGGGGACGATCACGAGATAATCTGGAGAGCAGGGAGCGTTCACATGCTCCCGCTGGAGAGGCTCCCGATGCAGGGGCTCCCGATCATGATGCTGACACATTTAGTCCTCTTTTGTGGATCCCACATATTAAGCACCGTGTCGCATACGCATCTTTAGAGGTACGTTGGTTTTTTGTATGTAATTTAAATAGCATTATTTAATATGACATATAGTCAGTCGCTTACATTGAAATTATTGTTAAATACAGGACGAGACGATGTTGACGGTGAGACATTGAACCCCTGAGGTCCCATACGTCCCTTATCCATTGAAGGAGCGGTGCATCATGAACCTCGGCTTGTATCAGCTAGCCACCATGCCTTAGAGTATGATCGATCAGGCTCTCATTTGCGGTCTAATAGAGAGATGTCGACCGGAGACTCATTCATTTTATCTTCCGGTTGGGGAGATGACAGTCACCCTAGCTGATGTGAGCTCCTTATGGGATTTACCGATCGACGACGACCCTATAGGTGGTGTCTCGGACCATCCAGACCTGATGAAATGATACCGGAGCTGTTAGGGGTTGATCCAAAGGCACTGAAGAAGAAGAAGAAGAAGAAGAAAGAGGAGGAGGATGAGTTCCGGTATTCTAGGTACTGTATTAGTTTAGCGTCGCTCCGCATTTACTTCTTCCAATGTCCGATAGACCTCGATACCACTAACGAAGAGGCGGTGAAGAGGTAACCATAAACATTTGGAAATTCAAATATGTTCTGAACTCAACAATAATAACAATTATTTATGTTGACTATTTTACATTGCTGATATATGATGGCGTTTGTGATGGACTTATGTGGCAGCGTCGTGTTCGTGGATTCCAACGGTGATGCAGTCCCGATTATGTTCCTCTTTTTGATGAACGACATTGAGAGGCCATCGAGGTAGAACTGGGGTGGAGCTGTGATCGCCCACTTATACCGAAGCTTGTGTCATGCTTGTTTGGTATTCTCTACTAATATTGTAATTTTTATATTACAAATATTAGGGTTGAATAAGTACCAAAATTGCACATAGTGTACAAATTCAGGTGAAGAATAAACAGATTGCCAGGCCACTTCTTCTGCTCCAGCAGTTGTTGTGGTTACATCTAATCGGTTATTCCAGATCCGCCTCACCCCTGGACGAGACTAGACGCCGAGAGATGCCCTACATACGTTGCCAGTCGTGGAGGATTCTGGCTGGGACGGGCGCCTCATTGGTATGTTGCAAGACAGTGGGGAGAACATCAATTAGCGTGAGATAATACCCACACCACGAGATTCGGATCAGCCCTGAGTCGCTATCTACGATGATGAGATGCCGCCACCTCTTTCAGGTGATTACAAGTTAATATGAAGGTGCCATACACAATCATTTCTCTTTAAAAATCTATTCTTATTAAGTTATCTTCAATTCTGCAAAGGATAACTCGGGTTGGACGTTCCACAACTGGGTGTTGAATAACAACGCATGGAACTCTTACTACAACAAGTATGGAGTTTCGGTGCAAATTGACGAGGTGGGTGTTTTTTTATTATTTAATTAATTTACTAATTATTTTTATATAGTAAAACTGAAATTGTTTACATGCAAGATGGAGCCCCTACCTAGCAGGCCAATCCCGAGTTCACTATGATTGACCTTACTGGAGATGATATTGGGTACGAGGTGCAGAGCCTCCACAGACCACAATACGCAGAGACCAGACATCACGACAACGAGGCTAGTGGGAGTGGGGCGCAGGCTGCAGATGCCTTTGCCTCTATTATATTTGGCACACCGCCTCCGGCCACGTATCCTTCTACCTGGGAGGCCGATCCATGGGAGATGCGTGCACAACCGGTGATTCAGGAGGATCTCCCATGGGTTTGCTATACACAGTTATCTTTGCATGAGGATGATTCATGGGCGGCCGGTGCGACGTCAGAGATGGATGTGGACGATCTCCAGGTTGACGAGGAGGAGGAGGTTCACTTGAGGCGTCAACTGCCGCCCAGGGATCGCCATCCAACTGCTAGGTTGGATCTCTCCGGTCGTCGCCGCTCTCGTCGTTAAGTTTTTTATGTTTTTTTAGTTAGATGAATTTGTAGTATTTTATGTTTGAATTGTTAGATTTCATGTTTGAATTGTTAAATTTTATGTTGTAGACTTACCATTTAGTTTTGTCATTTATCTAGTCGAATAAAACCAATTTATAACATTAAACAAAATTATAACAAATAAAAGTACAATAAATATATAACATATTATAAAACATTACAACAAATAAAATTAAAATCGTCAATTATAAAAATATAACTATAAATTATATAAAAATTATAACAAATAAAACATTACAACAAATAAAAATATAATTGTGAATTATAATCTATTATAACCATAAATCATTATAAAAAATATAACTGTAAATTACAAAATTATAACAAAATTTTGATATAAAAAATACAACATTCTAAAAAATACAGCATTTAAAAAAAATTGTTAAACACCAAACTGCCCAAACGTGGGGCGGTCTAGTATTAAGAGGAGACCGCCCAATTGTGAGGTGATTTGGTAGTGAGAGCTGACAGTCCAAACATGAAGCGGTCAGGGCGTTTTTGAATTTTTTTTCACATGGAGGATAGATTTGCTATTTTTTTTTAAGAATATTAATAAAAATTTCGGCATTTTCTGTTCTAAAAGTAGTTAGAAAACATCCTTCAATAAACTACTTATGCGGAGGTGCTGCTGATTGCCACAAGTCATGTCTCAAATTCCGAGGTGGTGCAAAAATTATTGCCGCTAATTGAGTAGTAAAGCAAAGCAAAGCAATCTCTCTTTTCTCCAAATTCCACCTAATCCTCTTTGTGATTAAATTAATGGCGACATAAACAGCTGTTGAATTCTGTGGCAGATTTGACATGCGGGGCTTCTGTCGGTTGATACTTTGATAGTAGTTTCCTTCTTTGCTTAAGCACCTCCATTAATCTCTGGCACAGTGGTAGTCCTTCACACGCTAATATATGTGAAAAGTCAGATTCAATGCTAATAGAAACAAGGACTAGACTTTTCATAAATAATGTCCTAATCAAGCATTTACATTGTTAAAACAAGGGGTGTACAAAGTCACGGACTTACCGGATACGTCACGGTATGATATACAACTATACGTGATGGTTGCATGCAGTGAGTTGCGTATTACGTACAGTGACTATTTGCGTATTACGGCACGTGATCCAAATCTTCATATAACTAGTAATGATACCGTGCATAATTATAATTACTCTGAAAGAGCTAATTTGAATGTAGTGCTGTCATTACGAGCAACAAATTGCAAATTAAGCCACAGAAGATCCGAGATTTGTACAATAGCAACAGACAGTTCTGGACTTGTCCGCTGAGAGCCCAACTCCGTAATCTCAGTTGACTTATTTACATTTAAACTAATTTGTTTTGATGTCTGGCAATTGGCGCTGAAACAAGTAGCAGAGAACCTAACTACCTCAGAAGTGTTTTTTGCGGTTTGGTGGGGTCACTGATGGGTCCGTTAGTACTCCGTTTGGGTCCGTTTGCCATGTGGGGAGTCACGTGTCTGGCTCACTAAGTTTGGCGTAGTCTGGTTAGTGCGACTCAAGTTGTGCCGATCCGGTTTCTTTCTCTACAATTTCTTACATTCTATAAGAACAATTTAGCAAGCGTCTAGCCTGATTCCATTTTTAATAATTTAACATTATAAAGTAATTACTCATAAAATGATCTAAAACATACATATTTTTTTAATTTCTCATAGATTCATTGTAATGTGTAATTCTTTTTTTCCCCCTCAAAATCAGTGTTATCTTGTTATCTCTTCATTTAACTTGTTGTCTAAAATAACTATTATGTTGGATGCTATAGTGCATAAAAATATATATATTTGAATTACAAGTTAATAATGTTGTAAAGTGTAATTAATATTTTATATAAGTTGTACTGTACAAGATTACAATAATAACAATAACTATCAAGTCTTTAGTCCCAAACATATTTTTACGACAAATTACAAATTTTATAAAGTGTGTGTTTACGATTTACTTGCAATGTCGTACAATTGCAAAAATAACATTACGTAGCATACATAAATATTTGAGTACTTGATACAACTTAAGCACATAACAATAGGGGACGAAAAAAAACATATTATTGGCTGAGAGAGTAAATTGCATTTCAAAATAATATAAATATAAGTTGTCAACATTTTCAAATTATCCGAACATAATAATTATTGCATATTCCATCAATATTGCAAAGTTTGGAATTGGGAAGGAATTGCAGAGGAGAGGAGATGGGGAGGGGAACTGATCACATGTATGGCAAACCGGACCGAGTCAACTTTTTTGTGGGTTCATAGCAGTGAGCCACGTTAGTGTTTGCCTTTTTTGCCGGAGGGTGAGAGCAACAACTGATGCGACTTGCCTGCCTTTTTCATGCAATCCCTTTTGCTTGCCATGCCCCCTTTATCAAAATATCATATCATTTCATTTGTTTGCCTAACTAACTAATCTTGCTAGTTATTCATTCACCTAAATATTAAGGCCAAGAACCCATTTCATTTGTTCACCTTGTATTGTGGCATGGAGCTCGCAATTATACATTATAACGTCTGTATTCAAATATCCAAGATATTTTGTATACTTTCATATTAAATAATGCGCTTTTGCCTTTTGGGTTCAACAAAAATATATATAATGAATAAGTTTTTTTTTTTTTTTGTGGTAGTAGGCTTCTACCTACAATTTTCACAGAAAGAGTGTTACTCAGAAAATGATTGCGTAAATAACTTATTTTTTTTATTAATTTATTGCCAAGCAAGTAATAGGGGCGGAACTAGAAAAAATTTTGATTGGACGGCTGAAAATTAAAATATACAATTGTGGTGAATGAGATTTGAATCTAAAACATCTCAATCATAAAATAGAGCTTTAACCACTAGCCTACAACTAAACACATGTCATTTATTGAGGATGGCTAGAATATATAAAAAATTTAAAAAAGATAAAATTTAATTAAATTTCTATACATATAATTAAAAATTTAAAATCATAGAGGTGACTTAATCATAAGTCACTTTTGGCTAAGCCTTAAATCCACCATCAGCAAGCAAATGGCTAGCTAACCTTACAACCACAACCAACAACAATCTAGCCTTTAGTCCCAAACAAGCTGGTATAGACTAGAAATGAATCCAATTGTGATCATTCGGATTGAGTTCCTTCTCATAAAGAGGATGTTTTTAACATATGACTCGCCACGTCTTATCGCAACCCTCCTCCTTTACAGACTGTACAAAAACTACACAATAGAGTTAAATAGCTAGCTAACCTTTAAAAGAAATACATAAAGAGTCTGAATCCATACTTATTTGTTGTATATGAGTAAACTACAAAATATTGTCAATTGTTGATTTGTAATTTTGGGTTTTAATTATAAGCTAACCATCAAAGAAATTTAAATTCACAGATAATTCTCATGATGGACTATATATTCATTCTTGCCATTTTACATCTCGTGTTTGAAGAGTCTCTTTTAGAATATGTTTGGTTAGATTGAGAATAGTTTATTCTTGAGGTTAAGCTATTCGGAATAACCTATTCAATGTTTGGTTGGATTAAAATAGCTAAAATACTGATTCAAGTTGTTCGCCAAATAATTAATAACAATCTACATATCTCTTTTCCTTTGAGCAACTGATAATCGGACCCAAGTTCCAGTGTATCAGCAGCCGTAACTTCGTAAGGACCAAAGAGGCCACCTATCGGCTATCGCTTCTAGGGGTGTTCATCGGTTCGGTTCGGTTTCAACCGAACCGAACTAGGCAAACCAAAGTAATAATTCGGTTTCTAAAATAGAACCGAATCGAACCAAACCAAAGTTTTATTTCGGTTTGTTCGGTTCAAACTAAAATATATTAATTTTTTATTTAAAACAATTGATTTATAATAAACCAAAGTATATTAAGAAATAAACCGGGGTATTAAAAAAATAAACCGAAGTTTTTAAAGCAATTAATTAAGAAATAAATCGGGACGTTCCAGACCAAATTCATAATATATAAATTTTTGGTCAGTTTGGTTATTTCGGTTTTGAAATTTTTTAAACCGAACCAAAATTATAATTCAGTTTTAAAAAACAAACCGAACCGTTTAGTCCAAACTAATTCGGTTCGGTTTAAAACCGACTAAACCGGACCCAATGAACACCCCTAATCGCTTCCTCCTCCAGAAAAATATATTGTCCCGGACTTAAACAGGACAGTTTTGTTGAGACGTACACCTCGCACACTCGGATTAAGACAAACCCGTGAGGCCACCTATCGCTTGCCCCTTACTGTGCGCAATTAATCAAGTAAATAATTGATGATTAGCCCACTAATTGTGCCTCATTAATTGCACATTGAAATTAAGGAGGAGCCTGTTAAAGTAGGCGGCTGCTACAGTTCTCGCCTATTAGCCTAAGCCTGGCGACTGGCGACTGGCGAGGATGGTACTGGTACTACGCTATACGATACAGTCTAGTATACGGACCACACGAAATTTTGCTGTATTTTTACCATGACGTGGCGGATTACCACTAAGTGCTTTCAAACGTGGTGTACTTGTGGGACCCACTTCCCGGAGCTGTACCTCTCTCCCGAATTACGAATCAAAGAAAAGGCATTGACTTCGATGGTGACGCCAAGACTGACTCCTCACGTGGATTCTGCGGGTGTATTTTCATTTCGATCGATATTTATTTCTGAGTTAATTCTAGAAGAAAATTTTACTTTGGGTTGAAACCTATTTAGTAGGTTTATACATGAAAAGAGAAACTTGGACTTGTGTTCGTAGATCACGATTCTCAAAGCAAAGCATCTCTAGAATGAAAAATACAAGCTTTGTAGGGGTACTAGCACAAAGTATCCATGCTTAGTTGCTTCCATTTCATCCGACCGTGTATTGCTTGCAAAAGAAAAACTGCGAGATGCTTTTCAGTTTCTTCCAGGTCCGTACAAATGGTGTATTTATGGGTTGCATAGGGAACTACAGAAGTGTGAGGTAATTGGTAAAATTTTCTGAGATGTAAAAAAAGAGGTGATGTGGTAATAATGAGTCACGTAGCAGAGAGACCAGAGATGCTACTACCTATGGTAGAGCCTAAGAAGGCTACGCTGTAAAAGGCTGAATCTCAACTGAGTCGTCGAGAAATGGTAATAAGATGCGTAAGAGAGATGATCCCATCCAACGATTTTCCTAGTAAAGAAGATATCCAATGGCACTAATATAAATCACGTGGATAATCAACGGCTGTAACTGCGTTGAAAATTTTGGTTGGTTGGAGAGGATCTGAAGGTGAGTACTAGACTTCTGATTTGGTTAATCTGGGGCGTTGACGTGGGCTATCGTCCAAAGTACTCTAAGCTGAGAAAGGACGGTTGCTCCAGCTTTTAAGAGGATTATAAATATTTGCGCAAGAATTAATACTTTGTAGTTCCCATGATTTGTTCATATCACATGTGGAAATAGTCAGTTTTTTGGAATTAATCAGAAAACTATTTTTTTTTATCTAAAGGGTTTTCAACGGTTATTTTTGGATGATACAACAATAACAAAAATAAAAGTTATTCTAAAACAGAAAGTTATTCGGAATAGCAAGTGCATTCAAACAATATTTTTACTATTCGAAATAGCTAGAATAACTGCTATTATCTATTCCTTGTAAATGTTGGGATAACTACTATTCGGAAATGTAAAATGAGAGGAAAAACATATTTTCTTTTTGAATTTCTGCCAACACAATTCTGAAATTACAAATTTAATACCAATTTCCGCTATCTCCATATCGTGACAATTTATTTGAGATCCCACTTGTCTATCTTTCTTCTTAATTAGCACATTGTTAATACTATTATTTATTGGTTACAATTATTCACTATTCCACAGATACAATCCAAACAATATTTTTACTAATCCGAATAGTACCATTTTCACACTAATTTGAAAATCACTATTTTTTCTCTATTCTCATTTACTATTCTAAAATTTCGCTATTTTAACTATTCTAACTCTCATCCAAACGTACCCAACATGAATAAGATTTAGGCCCCGTTCGGTAGCACCATTACCCATGGGTTTTTCAAGGTAAAAGTAACAAGTTGGTATTTTTATCTGGGAAGTGTTCGGCACTACGATTTTTTACCCAATTAGATTCCCAAATGGCTACCATTTTTCCTTTTGACTGTGAGTTTGCATGGTAAAAAATAAATTTGGTCAGAGCTCCGTTTTTTTTCCCATTTGACGGAGTTGCTTCAATCATTTTGGCGGAGTCATCAAATACAGTAATTTGACCCAATTAAGTTGACTTAAAAAAGAGGAACCAATTAATTTGACCCAATTAATTTCATAACTTTGTAAGAGTAATTGCTGTGAGATTAATTTGACTTAAAAAAGAGAAATTATACTAATCAATACTTGTTTAATTAATTAAATTGAAATTAACTTGTACAATCAAGCACTCAATTAAACAAACACAATTTAATAGTATAAATGCTAAAATTATTAAACAAGTACAATTTAATAATACAAGAAATTATTAAGACAGTATAATAAATTTTTTTAGAATCTGATATATATATATATAATTATATTGATCATATCAGTAATTAGTATTAATTAGTATTAATAAACTTAATATAGTTTAATTGTAGTATTACATCTTCTATAAAAAGAAAACAAATTAATATCCTAACAATTTTCTCATGCATTTGCCGAACACCTATATTCTAAATTTTCCTATGAGTTAAATAACTTTGGTTTTGACAAATTGAAATTTCCATTTCTACAAAATTCCCATGTTGCCGAACTCTTGTATATCTGTTGTAGTCATTGCCTTTCATTTTCGGAAAAAGAACATCGCTGGCATGAATGTTTCTGGTTTTATAACATTTTACGGTACTTCTCAAAATCTTTAATAATTTAATGCAGCGTCGCTAAACAGCTTGTTTTCAATTAAAATACTGAAATATCATCACTTACTTGCCAAGCTCATCCAGTTAGTTATTTGAATCTGATTACTCTTGATTTTTTGTTCTACTTTGACAAAAATTCTGAATCTGCCCCAACAATCTCTAGTTCGCCTTATTATTTTTGTTTCAATTCTAAACCATATATTTTAAACATCAATTTAAAATTTGTAGAAACTAAAAATCATATATGGGCATGTTTAATATAATTATACCAAATTTATGATTGAAATTTTTACCACCACTACATTTAAATGCTTGTATGTGCATCACAATATTTAATTAACTTAAGAATTTAAATAATTTTAGAGGAACCCAAACAAACTAATTTCACATACTTCCCTAACAACGACAATAACAATAGCAATAGTATTCAATTATATGAGACTGGGCCATAAAGCAGGGGCCTGAACCTTAACAGAGAAAGGCTTCGGTCATTAAATTGGGCCATCGCTTTGTGTATTCAGCCCAACAGAGAAAGCCTGGCCCGCGTCTATGGCTTTGCTCCGTTTAAAACAAGCATGGCATGTGTACTTCAAAATATCAAGCAAATTAAAATTTTAATAAATATTAAAATAATAGTCTAATTAAATAAAAAATGGGAGATGAATATTTAATTTGGATAACAAAAATGAATGCTGAAATTATGATCCAATTAAGTTTCATTATATCACCTAAACTTCGATTTATTTATTATTCATAATTGGTACCAAATATGAGGGAAGTTTAAGGTTATCAGTTGGGAATTGAGGATGGTTCGATGGACATCGTAAATTTGCACGAATCTTAATGGATCGAATTTGATGTGATGGCCATCAGACCGCCTCATCCAGTTGAATCCATTTCAAAACAGGTTGATCCATATTGAAGCCCAAAATGCGTGTCATTTTATTACCTCTCTCAAATCCTCGTGGCACCTCCATCTCACAGCCACCTCACGCAACTCATTACACAAACAAATTCCAATTCCAAATACCATCAGCTATTTCACCCCCTTTCTAACCCCTTTCTAACCCCTGTCGAACTCCCATGAATGCACTCTGACTTCTCTCTATCTATAAAACCCCTCCAATCTCTCTCGACATTTGCATCACATCCCCATAGGAGCTCCCTCTAAACACTCCCAAAAAACACATACACATAATTAATTAACCAGCCATGAAAGGACTAGCTGTGAGCCTTCTTGTAATGCTCGTCATGTCGTGCACTATGCTCGAGCCATGCCGGGCACTTACATGTGGGGATGTTACTTCGAGCATTGCACCGTGCACGGGCTATCTGACAGGGAAGGGAGGAGCAACTTCGCAGTGCTGCGGTGGGGTCAAGAAACTGAATGGCTTGGCCAACAACACTGCCAACAGGCGCTTTGCTTGTAACTGCATGAAATCTAACGCTGGTCGAGTTAAGGGCTTGCGATACGATCTCATAAACCAGTTGCCCGGCAAGTGCGGCGTCGGGTTGTCTTTCACCATTGACCTCAACCGATGTGATTCGTAAGTTAACTATATATATTCTTGTAACCTTTAGTACAATGATTTGATTGATATAAATTTTGATATGTTATGATGCTTTTATGTGTGCAGGATACCATGAATATATATTTGATTGTGTGGAGAGGACTTGGTGAATAACTAATTAATGGCTGTGTTATCTATGTTTTTAGATTGAATAAAGGTGATATATATAGTGCTGCGTGTGACCTCCTACTTGCATAGTGACACTTGTTCTGTGTACTTAAAGTGTAGGGGAGTATGTTTGTTGAATAAAATATTTTGCCTTCATCTTTTTCACATTTTCTTTTTACTAGCTAAATGGTGGAGATTATATATTAATTTTACTTGGATCCTTCAGCAGAGAATGCAAAAAAATGAAATTAAAATAATTACTCTTTATGGGCCCTTTTAAGGCCCAATATCATGAGTACTTGACCAGCTTCCTGTTGAAATTGATAAAGACAATAACAACTTCATTACTTTCATAATAATATTTGTATTAAAATACATACATACATGAAGTTAAAAGGTTCAAAGGAAATAATAATAAAAAGTGAGCAAGTTAATAAATAATTTCAGTTTTTCATGCAAGAAAATGTACATAATTAATTAACTGTATCTATGAATAAAACTGCTTACTATAATGTAATAAGATGCTTCCGATACATGTCGTACGGTACATGTATCACAGAAGTGTAGGTACTCGTTACCGATACAACTACAATTGCTTTCATGAAGTGTGTGTGTGTGTGTCACGATTAATGAACCGTTTGATATGATCACTAATAAAAAAATGTGTTTGATATGATCACTAATAAAAAAATATCGAGACAAAATTACTTGAAGAAGAACTATATTTAGATCAAGAGGAACTTGATAAAATGAATGAAGATAAACTCGATTCAGATGAAAAGGAATTCAACAAATTGATTGGAAATAAATATACTCGAAACGAAACAGAGCAAATGGAAGAGAAACGAGAAAATATCGAGACAAAATTATTTGAAAAAGAACTATATTTAGATCAAGAGGAACTGGATAAAATGAATGAAGATAAACTCGATTCAGATGAAAAGGAATTCAACAAATTGATTGAAAATAAATATACTCGAAACGAAACAGAGCAAATGGAAGATAAACGAGAAAATATCGAGACAAAATTACTTAAAAAAGAACTATATTTAGATCACTTCAAAACTGTAAGTTTTAAATTACGTTTGCTATTTTATTTTAAATTTACAGATTTTGAATTGTTTGTGTTCTAATTACAAAACACATTATGATTTTATAATTTCTATCACAACTAATTAATATGGCTGATGATGGTGATTTTATAATTTCTATCACAACTAATTAATATGGCTGATGATGGGTTGATCCAACTCATGGTGCAAATGATGAATTCAGATTCTCTGAAATAACTCAAAATTTGAGTTTGAATTTAGAGGAAATAAATCTGCTGCGATCCGACACGTGTGAACAGTAACCCTGAAATTCCTGCTTTTCCAAATCCAGCCGTTAACTTTTTCTATGCACGCATCTCGAAACAATTAATTTTTCTGTGCACGCATTTCGAAACAATTCGATAGCTGGATTGAGGAAAGCAGGAATTGCAGGGTTACTGTTCACAGTGAAGGATTGCAGCAGATTCGGATCCGAATTTAGACCATCTTATTTCTTGGGGCACAACTATTAAAGAAGCTCTGTTCATTCTACTCTAACCAGATTGGTTTGAATTCTGATCCGGACCCACAAATATGATAGGGTTGAACCAACTAACGTGGCTGATGATGGTTCAGTCAATCTCATGGTGGGACCTGCCCAACAAACGGATTAGTGAAAATCTTGTTTGAAATTTTTTTTAGTAAATTTGGAAGTATTTTTATATCAATTTTTGTGTAAGTTTGTATAAGTGAAGTTTGTTTTTCACTGGATTGTTCATACTTTTTATTTGATCCATCTTTTTAGCTCTCCAATTTTTAAGTACAAGCTCGAGATTTTGTATGTTTGTAAAGGTCCAAAAAAAAAAAAAAGAAGGCAAATAGTGAATGCGCTTGGAGTAGTGGAAAAAGGTTCATGCACCCATGAAATGATTTCCAGGTTATATAAAAAATAATAAATTGTTATTAGAAATTTTTTATATATATCTTTCAAAAATCTCAGAATTTAGGTATTTCTCCTTTCAAATGATGTAATAAACAAAAGTTGATTAGAAACAAAAAAGCATTTCCTTGACCCCTTTTATGTCATCGTATCGCCGTATTTGTATCGCTTTAAAAATTATTATATCCGTATCGTATCTGATACGATATCCTTACCCGTATTAATGAAACATAGCTGCACATCATACACATTTGTTAATTTCTTTCTTTCCTTCTGGCATTGAAAAGTTGTTGAGATAATTTTGGCAACTCCATTCACATCTGAGATAGTGATGGTAGGTAGGATCATTAATTCCCTTAAAATTCACAAATTGGACATTCAATATAATTGGGGAAAAACGAAGGTTAGTGTTTGTTTAATTAGTACCTCAGTCTTAGGGTCTGTTCGGCTGCTTTCCAAATTTTACTGTTCACGTGGGAGAAAAAAATTCACTCAGACTGAATTTTTTTTTCCCACGTGAACAGTAAAAATCAGTTCAATTTTTTTTTTCCCGTGCCCATTCCCCAGCCCACTGTGCTGCCGAACAGGCCCTTATTATATTATCTTCGTTTCCTTTGATTTTACAGGCACGTAGCTTTGTAACCCTATCAAATATATAATAAAAATGCAATCGTGCATCTTAGAAATGGGTACAAATCTTAAAAATGAGCCAACTAAAATTGGTAAATTATTCAATCAATCCTTATGTAACACATAATTCAAGCATCCAACAATATATTGTATACATTCTTTTAGCAATCTAGCTATAATACAATTCTAATTTTCTCAAAAAAAAAAAAAAAAAACTTCATCTGAGTATACTGTATATCTCAATCAAGTTCTACTAATGTATGTCAATCTCTAAAATAAAATAAAAAAGGAACTCTCGAAAGCTCAGTAATTAATTAAGTATGCGATCGATCTATCATGATAATGACAAGGTTAAGAGTTGATTTTGGCTGTATGGAGAGGCGGTAGCCATTCTTGCCTTCCTTTTCTGAAGAAACCGTTGCAGAGATCGTTTCATAGAGAGCTCCGATGGTTGAATCGCTGGTGGCAGCGCTTGTGAAGGCGCCGAAACATTTTGTTTTGGATCATGTTTGTGTTGAGATATCTTCTTGTTGGTGTTGCTAATTTCTTCAAGTTGTGATTGTTTTTCCTTCTCGATCTGTTTCATCGCTGAACATATAATGGATCTCGCCTGTTCAAGGAAAAAAAAACAGGGGATTTTCAATGTTAGCTATATATAAAGAACAAGTTCAACAACATATATTTGTCCTTTAACAAATAAAATCTTACTACTTATGGAGCCCTATGTGAATTTGAGACTGGTTGATTTGTTGACTTGGTCGTTGACTTAGTATTTGGTTAATTAAACGTGAGATGCATGTTAATGTTTAATTTTGACTCTGTTTACCAAGTCAAAAAAGTTGAATTCTTTTTTGAGACAAGTAATTTTGTCTACCAAAAGGGAGCCGGTCCACAAACTCATCAATCAGAGGTCTACTTTCTAGACCGCCGCCTTACTTTAGGTGGAAATTTTTTATCTGTAGAAATTAAAATACAGGAAGAGAGAGAAACAGAAAGAGTACATTATATTTTTAATTGGTAGAAAGATCGGTAGGATTTCTACCGATCCTAAAAATAAAAAAGTTTGGATCTGTAGAACTTAGTTTTTTTTTTTAAAAAAAAAACTGATATATAGATGGAGGGAATTCTTATATTAGATTTCTAATAAAATATGAAAACTTTTTCAAAAATAGATGGAATGTTTCTATTATATCTAAATTTTAAAATACTCTATCTATTTTTGTTAAAAAAAAATTATATTTTACTAGAAAAAATTGAAAGAAAAAAAACAAACTGGTATTTGAATCGGTAAGAATTTTGCTGATCTTTCTCCTCATAAAAAATATGTACTCTTCCTTTTCTTTAGTTTCTACGGATAAAAAATTTCCCTTTTAGATGTGGGTCTTGGTGGAAATATTTAACTTTCATTTTTTTTCTGAATGTATAATCTTAGATAAAAATGTTAAAATATGCATACTTATTAAAAAAATAAAAATAAGTAGCTTTGCATATACATAATTTTCATAATTCAAGAAATTGAAAGTGTAGTATAATAAATCTTGTTACAATTAATGGAAACATTTTTTTTTTCAATATTGCAAACTTTTTTGGGCAATTATATCTTTTCGGTTTACAGTAAGGATAAGCAACAAACCAACAACATTCTAACAATTTGTACCTACTTGATTTTTGGGGTAATTTACTGTCACCTTCAGCAAATATTCATGATTCGAATGCGTTTGCAACAATTGGGGTATCAAGTTGGCCAGATAAATTTATATGATAGAAATAATTAGCGGTAGGTGCATTGAGAAACTCCTTCATTTGATTGATTGTATGGTGGAACCTGTTTAATTAATTAAGTTCACACTTAACAAAACGAATTATTTCCATTGTTTCATACAGTTAGGGCGTGTTCGGCGAACAAATGAGTTGGAGAATGGGCATAGGAATTGAAAAGTTTTCAACTGATTTGTACTGTTCACGAGTGAAAAAAAAAAAATTCACTCCGAGAACGTGTTTGGCCGTTTACTGTTAACGTGGGGAAAACAAAATTTACTCAGAGTGAATTTTTGTTCTCACGTGAGCAGTAAAAATCACTTCAAAATTTTTCAATTCTTGTGTCCATTACCTAGCTCATTTGTCCGCCGAACACACCCTGAGTGAATTTTTTTTTCCCTACGTGAACAATAAACGACCGAACAGGCCCTTAACAAACACACGCAAGTCAGATCTAAATCATGGCATATTGCTCTACTTTAAAACCAATATTGCGGTAATTAAACATGTATGTAAAAGAGGGGGAAAAAAGGGAACCTGAGTCTCAGTTACGTCAAGCACGCGCATCTCGCCATTGAAGAAGATAGTCATCTGCTTCTTTGCAATTTCATCTCTTGAAACGCTATCTTGGCTGGAACCTAACTTGAGAGAGAGCTCCGGTTCAAATCGCAATCCTACCATTTTCTCTTGAGAGAGATCTCTTTTGTTTCTTCTAATTGAAATTGTCATGGATTTTTCTGATGGGTGGTGTTAGTTATATGGGGGTAGAAAAGGGTAGGCAATGGTCTTTGTTTCATACACGATTACACGTTTTGTTTCTGGCGCGAGAAAGAGAAAGAGAGCAGGAAAGGAAACGAGGGGGTAATTCTAAAATTCTCATAAGGCACGTGGTGCACGGGGTTCTCGTGCGCCGAAAATTCTTCGGTCGGCTAATCGGCTTGAGCCGATTGCTGGGGTCTGTGGTGTTCGGTTTCTCTGTGGTGGAAAGTGGTGTATTCATCCCTGAGCCTTATTGTATATTTACCCCATAGTGACAATATTCGCGTTTAATTTGCGAATAATTCGTTTTTAGAGTGTTTCCAAACTGAATGGTGTATTATTCTTTGAATAAAATGCGAATTTAATGAATTTTACGAATTATTCGCGTTTTTCTCACGTTTTGTTCGGAAAAAAAATGTCTTTCTCGCACAGTGTCCTTTCTGCACCCACGTGAAACCTAAACAAAAGGTCACAGTTCCCCATTCTAGTCTACTTTTTGACTATATTACCACAGCTGATCTTCTATGGCAAATACAAGCAGTATCTCATATAGTAAATCATCGGTAATTAATTAAATATGCACTGAGGTCTCGTATTGTAATTCCGAATCATTCCCGAATTATACCTGAATTATTCCCGAATCACGAATTTTTGATCCTACCGAACCGAACCCGAATTATTCATTTGGTACTATGTTTACCCCAAGCAATAAAATCATATTTTTGAATATTCATTCCGTATATGTGAGTTAAAAAATAAATTATTTGTGCGTTATATTTGACAACTAGAATAATCTGTGTCATAGTTGATGATATATATTTCTTTATAAACTTATTGATTGATAAATCAGGCAAGTTAATCAAGAATGTAATATATGTAACAATATGGTTTATAGTTTATTGATAATATAAACTTATTAATATATTTCTTTATAAAGTTATTGATAATATATAGTTCCTCAAGGACATAACAATAAATATACAATTTTAATAAACTAATAACTAATATAATTTTTTAAAACTAAGTGGTAATTTTGAAAACTAATTTGAAACCTCATTAACTAATCACCAATATGAACTATAGTATTGCAAAACATCATATAATGTTATATGGAAGATAATAGTATGAATCTTAAAATGTTTGTGAAGACGAGTTTAATAAAGTGAATACAAATTTCCAATTGAAAAATTATAACATAAAATTAGCAAGCAGAAATTAATAGTATTCTAAACAACTAGTTATAACTACGCTATAGCTGTGTTATAGCTTATTTGGACTATAAAAGCTACACTATGGAATAAAATTTCGATTATGGTAATCTGTAAAATAATCCAACAGGTACTGATTTCATTTCACTTGTAAAATTAATTGCTCTTTGTTTATTAATAATTTGTAATACGAGGTATGAACTATTAAATAATGTTACCTTTTAAATCTTTTGTCTTTCTTATATGCGTGATTGAAAAAAATATAAACTTAGACTAGTTGTCATTTGATTGTTACTCCAATTTTCTAGTATTGATAATGTTGATAATTAGTAGAAATATATAATATATTTTTTTAAAAGAAAAAAAATGCTATGTACCATAGCTTTCGTTATAGTTACGCTATTTGCAATAGTTTTTTTTAACCTCTTCGTGACGATGCGATAATCGCTATTTAGAACCTTGGAAATTAGATTAAAAATTAGTATTTTGTAGGATATACATGTAATTAGGCTGCCCACCTTTTCAAAACCTCCATATCTGTTCTATAATTATTTCTCTGCCCATCAAAATGTTTTCTTACGTTGAGATGTCAGAATGTTGATCAATTTCCATTAAAATTTAACGATTTTTCTTCGGTTCATGGTACTTGGGACATGAATTCCATACCAAATGTGTCATAGAGAAACAAAAAATTTATATGGACTCGGAACCCATGCCTGAACTCTTTTAAAAATCCAGAATAGTTGTTGTATCGGCCTTCTAATCAAGAAAGATTAAAATAAGAATAATTATTAGAGTCTCTGTACTTTAATATTTTTAAAATCTCCGCTATAACAATAGAAGAATGATTATCATAATTCTCATTAGTTACATGGTTCTCTTTCCAATTTATCCGCATCAATTTTTATAGGTATAAATATTTAAAAAATAATATATTAATACTTGAAAGAAAAAATATTAATATTTTGATGCGTAACTTGTTATATCATCTTTTTTTAGTCTTTCAATTGTCCTTGCGTCAATATTTCTCTAACAAAAATAATTGACTTCATAGGTATAAAATATAAATACTTCATTGTATAGGTATAAATATTTGTAATACTTGATATTAATACTTTCAGACGTCATCCAGTGTCATATCTAGAAAATACTTGTAAGTATAGGTATAAATATTTTTGTACGATGAGGTATAAATACTTGCGTGACGACGAGTCTGAAAGTACGTAATCATGTATCTCATTTGAAAGAAAAAATTGCGTAGAAAACGTTCGTGGTTTAAGATTCGTAAAATTCCTCACAGATCGTCAGAAATATGGATGAGATTGAACGGAGAAAAAAATCCATCTCTAAAAACGTGTATGGTCCTCCATATAGTTTGAGTGGTCCCCACAAATATTTATGGTGCATGTACGTTTGAGATATTTGATTAGAGAGACAATTATTTGCATAAAAATTGTTCACCTCATAGATATAAATATTTCCGTACATAGGTATTAATATTTCAGAAAAAAAATTCAGTACTGAAGTTTTTACGATCTCCTCAGATAATTATGATGCAGAAATTTTACAGATACTTAAGTGCGGATAATATTATCAGCTTTCTATTTAAATATAAAAAGGAAAGAAGGTTGAAAGTTTTGCATTATTTCTTACTTTCCTCCTTTGGAAGCTGTCCCCCATAAAACAAAAGTGTTTCGGACTTTCGTTAAATTTACCACGTGAATTAAAAAAGTATAACACACTAAGCGACGAGCAACAGTTTTCTATGACAACTGGGTCCTACAAGATCGTATATAACCCGCTGTCGGGACGCGATGTACTGTTTTCAATTCGGCCTAAAGATTCCCACAGGATTAGAATAAAAATGCTTCGGCCTAAAGATCTGAATCGGTCGGCCTAGGTTTGGATTTCATATAACCTAAGTTAGGTACCTCATATTTTGAGTTTAAATCTGGTCCTTTCATTATATAGTACAAATTTTAAAGTATCTCATACATACAGGTTTGGCTCGAATTATGATCGAACGGTTCAGATTAAACTATAAAAGTACATTACTTCAGAGAATCCAGACTCCTGAGTTTGACTGTTTCGCTGGTTTTCATCCCATAGACTATTAGAGAAGAATTTTTCACCATCCAATTTTCATCATGTCGTTCAAATTGGACATAAAAATAACTGAATGAAAAAAATATTGATCTTTCATAATACATTTTGTTGTTGTGATTTGATACTGTTAGTATTAAATTAGATAGATAAGACGGTAGCACAGTTAGTTAGAAAAACAAGTCTTAAAATTGATTATCCGAAGGCTGAGAGTTTGAGCCTTTGAAAGTTCTATGAGTTGGTAGCACATTTACCTCTGTGGAAGAAAAATGGCGACATATGACTCGATTAAAATATCTTTATTGCATAGTTTGTTGTATATTGACCTAAATCCTTGAAAAGTCACGTTTCATAAATAAGGGCTAATGGTAGCAGGTGTAGGAAATCAACTCAGAATATTCCTACCATGCTTCTTTGACAAATTTCTATTTTTCATGATTTTAAGCATTTCAATAAAAGCGTATTTTTGACTTTTCTAATATTACTGTGTGCTGTTAAATAAATAAATTAATAACGAGTCGTTTTATTTTTTCTGTAATTATCATATCAGAAATTATTTTTTTTACTCCATAAAAAGAACATGTCGACAGAACTATTATTATAAGGTAGACGAGAATTTTTGTTCAATTTACATTATTTTTCTCTACAATTTGTTGGTAAATAGTCCGTAGGTACTCTACATTTTTTTTAAGACTAATTCTCGATTCCACGCAATGACGGGCCAATATTGAATTAGGGGTAGACAATTTGGATTTTAAAGTTGATATAAGTTTATGTATAATCGGATTTTTGCTTACTTTTAGAGAAAATATTGTCCATCTTTATACAATTCACTGTCTGGATTAATTAATTCACGGCATTGCACAACCCGCTAGTCATACCAATAATAATATTTTGTCTACCTCTGATAAAAATCCTCGCTACGTGTACTTCCACGAGTTTTCTCAAAATAGTTTTGTTGAATTAACATTATTGTACATAGATACACCGATGCAATTTTTTTTTTTTTTTTGCTTATAAGCCTGTAGGCATACAGCGATGCAATTTTTGCTCAAAAGTTTTAGACAAAGTCTTATTCAAAACCGAACCTGAACCGTTCAATTTATATTAATATTCGCATTAACGGTTAAAATTCACAAAACTTTTCAAATTTATTTATTAAGTTCTAAATTCATTTATACAAATTGTAACTCAGATCGAAAAATATAGATTCAACTTTAGACAAAATCCGCTCTCAGAATACAAAAGCATTTCATTTTTCCAACTCCTTTACAAGCAGTATTACGATCCATAAATAAATGTGCAGCAAATAATCACTTATTAAAAAAAAAAAGGCCTTCACAGACCTGACAAAAATGAATTCAGAGCAGGTCCGATGCCCATCGGACATACTTTGGTTCGATGGGTGTGATGACCATCCGATCAGCATCAAGATTTGTGTACTCCACATCAAAATCTATGTGAGTCTGTATCAATTTCCATGCACACAGATTTAATGCTAATCGTACGGTGCTAGAGTCAATTAAATCTAAAAGTAGGTCTGATGCCCATCGGACCTACTCCTATCTCAACAAAAATAAGTCCAAATCTGCTGAAATTCTAATTGGATTTTTGTGTCATGAAATTCTCCTCCCTATGTCTATCTCTCTCCTCTCTCCTTTTTCTCTCTCCTAAATCTTTGAGGACCCAGAAATCCAGTTGAGATTTCAGCAGATCCCAATTCGATAAAAATAAGCCCCATGTATGTCACGCAAAGATAAATTCGTTTGCAAACATGGCAAAGATAAGCCCCATGTATGTCATTTTACAAACATGGCAAAAATAAATTCGTTTGCTGGAAGGTCGTTGATTTCTCTTGAAGGAGGTCGTTTCTAATCTCCCTTCACTTGAACTAGATTAGGGTTGCTTATGAGTCGAGTTGAGTCCAAGTTGAGGGCAACTTGGATTCAACTTGTGAACTCATGAGCCGAGTTGAGTCCGAGTTGTTAATTCAGTTTTGAGTCAGAAATTACAACTTGGATTCAACTCACGAACAACTCGAGTCAACTCGAGTCGACTCGTGACTCGTAGATAGTACATAGTTTATCAAAATAGTATACAATTTAAAACTTTACATAATGAAACAGTGGCAAATACATAATTAAGTAGTACAAAGTCTAACAAAACATTACATAATTTACAAAGTCTAATCCAGTTTCGAGTCAGAAACTTCAACTTGGATTCAACTCACGAATAACTCGAGTCAACTCAAGTCGACTTGTGACTGTAGATAGTACATAGTTTATCAAATTAAAAATTATCAAAACGAAATATAACAAAATAAATAGTACATAGTTTATCAAAATAGTACACAATTTAAAACTTTACATAATGAAACAGTGACAAATACATAATTAAGTAGTACAAAGTCTAACAAAACATTGCATAGTTTACCAAGTCAATGAGTCAACCGAGTTAATTCCGAACCGAGTTGAAGACAACTTGGATTTAACTCGTGAGACAACCGAGTCAATGAACTCGAGTCAGTTGCAACTTGAGTTGTTGGCGAGTTGAATCCGAATTAATTCTGAACGAGTTATAAGTAATGAGTTTTTTTGTGCACCCCTAGATGGTATGCTATTAGGAAATATGCAGCGACAAAGTTAAACTAAAAATAATTGAAATTAAAGTTAAATTCAAAAAAATGTGTACTTGTGCAAATTAATTTTAATTGATTTAGTGTTAAAAAACTTTAAAAAAAAATTCACACATCTCAAGAATTAACTGCTTAAGCGAGTAAGAATCAATTTTACCAGCATGGAGTTATAACAACAATTTTATTAAAAAAAATCGTTTTCTATGGAATTCTCACACATCACAAAAACTGAAAAAATTTACCATGCTGAATTTGCAATTGAAATGAAATTGTCAATGTATATCTTTCAAAAACCTCAAAATTACATATTTTTTCTTCTAAAATTCATAATATCATATTTATCTTTGTAATTTAAAAACTCTCACATTTACAGAATTTATTGTCCTTTTTATTAAAACACACTTCACATTTATAAAATTCATATATTATCCTACATTACAAAAAAAATAAATGTAGCATGTGTTTGAGAAGTGTTCACTTTTTTAATTGTCCGGTTTGTGAGAATAAATTGTTCATTTTCTTACTTGTGAAATACACACAAGTGTATGTCTTCTAAATTTTCACTATGTGATCACAAGTACAAATATTGACTATTTGCCCTCGTAACCGTTTAATTGGAAGACTAAATATTTCTCTTACACGTGTTATATTTATTTTTAGTTTAAGGTAAAATAAAAAAATTATAAATGTAAAATGAGTTTTAATATAAAACACAAGAAATTGGATAAAAACGAGAGTTTTTGAAATTTAGCATAATAATATGATATTATGAATTTTAAAAGGAAAAAAAAAACGATAATTTTGATATTTGTAAAGGGTATACACAAAATTTTCCCAGCATCTTATGAAGGCTTAATTAGGTAAAGTGGATAGATTGAGCACACCATGATAATTCATGATTTAAATATTCAAACTTCATTACGGTTTCATTATAATGGCATAATGGCTTCTTTAATAAATCTTTTGTTGATGTGTTGTTAATCGTTCAACATTGCTTCTTTCAAGTAAAGGAAGCAAAACTATGCGGTGTATCATTGGATCACAAAACAGCAGCATGTGGGAGCAAAGATCGATCCAGAAACAGGCCATTAAGCCCATACATATCTACTGAAAATTCATTCTGCATTAACTCAAATTGTAGACGATAAGAATTCAGGTCCGAGCCTCGTAAGGCCTTTTGGGCAGTAGAAGTTCGTAGGCATTCTTTATTAGAGAAAATTTCTGGTGTACCTATCGAAACTTTTCTTTGTTTATTAATCAACCTTTCTATCAACAAGTCATTCTACATAAGCATTGATAATGTACATCGAGTAAAGCTAAGGTGCTCTTAAGTGTACCGTACTCCTAAATGTAGGCCGTTGGATTTCTTTAAAAGTCGTGTAGATTCTTTAAAAGGCGTGGTAGCACGACTTTTAAAGAAATCCAACGGCCTACATTTAGGAGTACGGTACACTTAAGAGCACCTTAGCTTTACTCATGTACATCACTAGGTTCTTTTTGGGGACTAGTAAGCATTATTTAGAATTGGATAGAAAAGCAACCAGCAGTATGCACGGTACCAATGCTCAGTACATATCCTCACCAATGCTTACCTACCAGCCATTGGAGTAGGTCCGATGCCCATCGGACCTACCTTGGTTCGATAGGTGTGATGACCATCCGATCTGCATCAAGATTCATGTGCTACGCATCAAAATCAGTGCAGATCTGTATCAATTTCCGTGTACATAGATCTTGATGTTAATCGTACGGTTCTAGAGCTAATTGAACCTAAATGTAGTTCTGATACCCATCGGACCTACTCCTATCTCTATCTACCAATGACTAAGTAGAGCATTATTCACAGTCCGGTGTACTTAATTTATTTTGCACACCAGCTCAATGTGCAACTTTTCAAAGTTTCGGACATATGAAGCAATGACTTTTTAACTTTTAAAGAGAACCACTCTTTTAAATTATGCTCGAAAAGATCATTATATTATTGGTATCATTACTATGAGTAGAACTAGGGTGCTCCTAAGCTCACCAAGTTTTTCGTGAGCGCGACTCTAAAACCTATCGAATTGACTTCAAACGACATTTCCAAACCGTTAGATGTTCAATCTATATTAAAATGTGCTTGGAGACCAAATTTTACATTTTTTGGAATTTTTTTACTATTTATTAAGATGGTTTGAAAATCGCTGTTTTTATTAAAATTCTGCATCATTGGAAAACAGCGATTTTTAAACCATTTTAATAAATAGTAAAAAAATTCCAAAAAATATAAAATTTGGTCTCCAAGCACATTTTAATATAGATTGAACATCTAACGGTTTGAAAATGTCATTTGAAATCAATTCAATAGGTTTAAGAGTCGCGCTCACGAAAGGACTTGGTGAGCTTAGGAGCACCCTAGTTCTACTCTCATTACTATTATCATCCTTGTTTTAACAAATTAATTATTACTGGTACAAAGAACTATATTTACCTTTCCTCCCATCCAATGAATTCCCAAAAGGTCATTAAATCAGTAGTCCCATTACTGTCACATCGTTTACAACCACCAAATTTAATCCTGCTTAATTTTGGAGTATAAAGAATAAATTACCTGCAATCCTCTCTGATTTAACTGCTTTACAATAACCATAATTCATCCCTTTTTCTATCAAGAGGCTTGATATTACTTCTTATAGACCCTCCCAAATCCACCTCCAATTTTAAGCGCTCTATTGAAATCATTTGTAGCACCTCTCAGTTCATCAAGCTAAAAAACCCTAAGAGTGTGAGCCCACTCCTCGTACATGGCCGGTATACTTTTCTGCGACGAACTGTAGCCTGATGATTTGCTAATGGGTTTGAGACCCGTACCAGAATCATCACACCACTGGCGATTGAGAAGAGCCAAGAAAGAACAGAAAAATATTAGAAGGGTCAGTCACAGTAACTAACGGAAGGACTCCGTTAGTGAAATTAGGCACTATCTAGTACGAATCTCAACGCACCAATGAACGGTATAGATCCCATCAGACTAAACTTGGTCCGATGGGTTTCAGAATCCCCACTTCTGAAGCTTTAACCACTAAACTACAACTAAAAATTTATTATTTATTGAGGATAGTTGGACTATATAAAAAATTTAAAAACGATAAAATTCAATTAAATTTCTATATGCATAATTAAAATTTTGAATCATAGGGTGGGGCTTAAATCCGCCCATGATTACATTCTATATATAAAATTAAAGACAAGAATGAAAATCATACAAGTCAGCTTTCTCTTCATGTAAAACAATAATTATCTATCATTGTCATTTAAAACCTAATGCCTATTTACGGGAATTTTTTTATAAACCATAATTAACAAAAAAATTTACGAAACCAACATGATTATTTTTTTTTTATAAAAACCATAAGAACCGAAATGCCATTTCAGTCCGTTTTTTTTATTCCGAACCGAAATGTCATTTCGGTCCGGTCCCTTTTTTGAATTTTCTATGGCGGCTCATATGAAAACTTGTGAAACCAGTACCACAGAAAATCTAAAAAGGGGACTGGACTGAAATGACATTTCGGTCCGGAATAAAAAAAAATAACGGACCGAAATAGCATTTCCATTCTTATGGTTTTTGTAAAAAAAAAAGTAATCATGTTGGTTTCGTAATTTTTTTTTAATTATGGTTTATAAAAAAAATTCTATTTACGGAATGCACGTTCTCAATTCATATGTTTAAATAGTGAAATAATGCACACATTAATGATTTAGGATTATAATTTTTTAGGATTTAATGCATACTTTTCCCGATTTATGTATTCAAATACTTCAAAAATATTTTTAATTGTTTTTCAGCATATGAAGTCTGTTTGGACTAGGAGTCTAGTAACATCTAATAATAAAAAAACATAAAATTTTCAAAATTTTCAAAATAAAAATATTCATGTCGAATATTTAAAAAACAGGTTAAAAAAATTCAATGTAACTGTATCATTGGATCCGGTCATTTGCAATTTTGTATGGAGTGACTAGTGAGGCTATGGTAATATGCATAGTGTATATTTGCATGTATTATAAATTAATATTTTTATTTTTTAGGTCTCTATGGTCGACCTGAACAGTTAAATGTGATTTTATATGAAAATATTTCAAGTAAATTATATATTTTTTAGATTTTTTTTCACTATTTTTTTTAGGAGGAGGGTTCAAATGCATCCGAATTTCTATGCTCCCAATGCACCTAATCTTTTATCTGCATTTTCAAAGTCCAAACAGTCGATCCGAACCGTTCAACATGACCTTCATAATAAAATATGCTTGGAGACCAAATTTTATATTTTTTAGAATTTTTTTACTATTTTTTAAGATAGGCAATTCACTGCTTCTAAATAGTCTAGAGTTTTGGATTGAGTGATATTTCACCCACTTAAAAAAATACTATTTTTTTAAATTTCATATTCAAGTATATTTTATTTAAAAATTTGATTATTTTAATTTAAAAATTAAAAAATTAATTAATAGTACATACTAATATGCGCATGAGAGTATCACTCTTTGTACGCTTACGCTCAAATTTCCCGTATCTGTAATTCCGTAGGCCCGAAGCGATATCATCGAGAAGAAAGGACGTCTCCAGTATTTACAGAAACGAAGAAGAAGAAAACAATCTCCCTCTCTTTGTTTTTGTTCTAGTTGCAACTCGCAACACAGCAGCACACCTCGTAAACTCCGCTTCTCTCACTCGCTAAAATCGACTCTATAAAATTCCAATTGACAGATCGAACCTGACAAGGCATGTCGTCTCTCCAAATGGCGGCGCTCCTCTCCGCTCCCTCGAGTCCAGTTGTGGCCGGATCTTTGAGGTTTGTCGCCTCGTCCAGTACAGGGAGAAATGGAGGCGCTCTTGTCGTACGATCTGAAGTGAAAATTCCTACTGGCCTGTGTGCTAGAGGCGTCAATTTGATTACTCATGCGGTTGCAGTAAGTAGAATGCGTCAATTGAATTAGTTTAGTTTGCATTTTATTTCTTTCTTCTTTTGTTTTAAGAAGTACCTCTCTTATTTTTTATTTTTTCTGTTATTTGTAGGAGAAGACTGCTGCTGCAAACACTACAGATTCGAAGCCTGGGTAAGTTAAACCTTTTTAAATTCTGTTTGTTATTTTTTTCTTTGTAATAATATGCAAAATTGCTTACCGAATTTCATTAGATAGCCGCACAGTTGTTCTTAATTGCACATTTAAAAAAAAGTAGCTCATAGTACCTCTCACAAATCATGCAAAATATTTATATTATACCTCACTTTTTTTGTGAGATAAAAATATCTGCACGAAGGAAGCTACTCAGCTACTACTATTAGCCCATCATCAATCTATCTAAAAAAAGAAACATGAATTCAGGTTCTTAATTGCACATGATACGCACACACGAAATTTCATCTTATGTAAGCATAGTTGTGAACTTAGGTTATTGGAATAGGAATGAACAAATTTGGAACGATGTTAAGCTTATTATACGGTCTGTCCTTCAGTTACACAGAAATTAATTTTTAGTATGTTTTCAAAATTGAGGGAAGAAGGCATAATTCACTACAGGGTAATTTAATGTAGGTTTTTATGTGAGCAGAAGAAAACACCATAGATTAGTTTAGTATTGACATTATTGTAAATGTATACAAAACATGCATTAAATCAACTAAAGTAGTTCAAGATGATTTGCTGCATAAAACTGCATGTCCGTATCCTCAGGCCTTGTCAGAGTCCATATCCTCTGAGGTAACAGAATATTTCTGTTTAGATCTGGACCGTCCGATCAGAATCTGAGCCAATCCGACCTGAGGTGGAATGCACGGGCCCCTTTAATATTCGTGTAGATTCTGATTGGACAGTCTGGATCCAAACAAAAATATTCTGTTACCTTAGGTGATATGAATTTGGCCTTGTCATGCCCTTTTTCTTCTTGTCATGTTCTTTTACAATTCTCTGACTAGATTCCGTTGCCGTGTCTCTGTGTATAGTATCTTTGTTTTCAGTTACAATGGTTGATTGTTATTATTATGTCTTTTTATGGGAGATAATTGGATTAATAGAGCTTTTCGCATAAACTGTTGAATTGAAAGCGGCATATGTCACCAGCCTGAAATTATAGCTAAAATAAATGTAATCAACAACAAAGCCTAGCTTTCCCAACTAGATACATAAATGCATGACCAATTATATCTTCAATTTCACAAGGACACAATCCCATCAAAGTAAATTGTTTGCGATCAAACCTAATAACATTTTGACTTAAAACAAACTGATCATCTTCTGAATTTGCTGTTTTAGTAACTAAGATGATCGGTCATTGCTTCTTACTGTACTCCTTTTCATGCTTCATCACCATATTCTTTTTTCTGTACCTTCTTTTTTGTTGGTAGGTGTCATTATGTTGGGTACTATTATACATGGAATGGGGATTTATCAGGAAAATACTATGATAAGACAGTCTCGGTGGAAGTTTTAGAAAGGTGTATAAATGGTATACTTTTGCTTTTGTCTATGATCCCACTCTTCACAGCCCATTTGGTTGGCGCACAAAGCCTTGAATCGTTGACTAGCCCCATGAACACAAAACCTTAGCAATTGGGGGTCTAATTTAGCAGTAAAAATTACCTTGACTTTGCTAAAAGTGTCTTAAATGAGAATGGTTAAGCTGTAAGCTATTATATTACTGGTCATGATACTGATCTAAGTATTGTTTGCTGAACTCTGAGATAATGTAACCTATTTTGTTGCTTATTCTATATAAATTTTTCTACACTTTAGTTTCTCATATCGGCACAGTGAATTTCATTTTTATTCTCTTTTGTGCATATTCAAATTTTGCCGCCTTCTTTTATCCAAACTTTATACTTATTTGCTCTGTAACCTTTAAAATTCTGTTTAATGTGCATTTTGAAAAAAAAATTCTGTTTGTAGAAATGACATTGCTGTTATACAATATCAGCATTTGGCATTAAGTTTCTTTCATGCACCAGCAGTACCAGGAAAGAATAGATTATCTCTAACTGCATGTGTTGTGCATATCCCAGGCACGAGCTGCTCTTATTTGAGGCACTCCAGGAAGGTCTGGATGAGGAAATGGAGCGGGACCCTACCGTGTGCGTGATGGGCGAGGACGTGGGCCACTATGGTGGGTCCTACAAGGTCACCAAGGGCCTCGCCACAAAATACGGCGACCTGCGCGTCCTTGACACACCTATTGCCGAAAACTCCTTCACAGGTATGGGCATCGGTGCTGCAATGACGGGTCTCCGCCCGGTTGTCGAGGGCATGAACATGGGTTTCTTGCTTCTTGCCTACAATCAAATATCCAACAATTGTGGGATGCTCCACTACACCTCTGGTGGCCAGTTCAAGATACCGATCGTCATTCGTGGGCCCGGTGGTGTTGGCCGCCAGCTCGGTGCCGAGCACTCCCAGCGTCTTGAATCCTATTTCCAATCTATCCCAGGCCTACAAATGGTTGCATGCTCAACTCCTTACAATGCCAAGGGTCTCATGAAGGCTGCCATTAGAAGTGAAAACCCAGTTGTTCTTTTTGAACATGTGCTTCTTTACAATCTCAAAGAAAGGATCCCTGACGAAGAGTACGTACTTTCTCTCGAGGAGGCTGAGATGGTGAGGCCCGGTGAGCATGTCACTATCCTGACATACTCCCGGATGCGGTACCATGTCATGCAGGCTGCGAAAACTCTAGTCAACAAGGGGTATGATCCTGAAGTGATTGACATAAGGTCGCTTAAACCATTCGATCTGTATACAATTGGCAACTCAATTAAGAAGACACACCGGGTGCTGATTGTAGAAGAGTGCATGCGTACCGGCGGCATTGGTGCGAGCCTCAGGTCAGCAATTATTGATAACTTCTGGGACTATTTGGATGCACCGATCATATGCTTATCGTCACAGGATGTTCCAACGCCTTACGCGGGCACGCTCGAGGATTGGACTGTTGTGCAGCCTGCACAGATTGTTGCGGCAGTTGAGCAGATCTGCAAGTAAGAGGAACTTATGAGTATTTTTTTTCAAAGAAAATAATTATCTTTTTGTATGTTAAGGCGTTTACTTTCTTTCTTGAGATAGGATTTTATGGGCTCTCTGTTGTCTCAGAATTCTATTTGTTGCTACTTTCCTGTTGTTAGATTGTATATGTCCTATGATACTTTCTTGATTGGGGATCCTTTTACTTTTCTTACGGAACAAAGGGGAGACCTGTTCTTTTGAATAACATTAAGAGTTTTTTTAAATGTTTAAAGTGAATTTCATTGAGGATTTAGGCACTTTAATAATAGAAAGCATAGTTTTTGAAGATGTCTTCTGCTCATGGTATCCTAGAGGGCTTTTGTTTTCTATGATACAGCTACCGGAAGTCGAGTCCATATCCACTGAGATATAAAATAATATTTCTGTTAAGATCCGGACTGTCGAAATCCGGGTCAATTCGGCCTGATATGGAATGGATCTAAACAAAAATGCTCTGTTACCTCAAGTGATATGAATTCTTATGAGATATCTACCTTGAACGAATCCATATCTCTGAGGTAACAGAATATTTATGTTTAGATACGGACGATCCGATCATAATCTGAATTCGTATTCTCTGCGGAGTCGTGCGGAGCTTTTAATCTGGTCCGTTCGTTTTGATCGGACAGATCAGATTAGATCTTGCCCGAATTGAAAACAAAAAAACAAAATTCTCCTGCTCGATAAGATTTGATCTGATCCGTCTGATCAAAACGAACGGACTAGATTAAAAGCTCCGCACGACTCCGCAAGGATAACTCCGCAGAGGATACTGGTCCATCATAATCCGGGCCAATCTGGTCTGAGGTAAATGCACATAGCCTCTTTAATATTTGTGCAGATTATGATCGAAATGTCAGGATCTAAACAGAAATATTTTGTTACCATAGTGATAAGAATTCAGTTTTTTGGGGGTGAAATTAGTCAACATAGTGATGATAGTTTAAATTTACAAATGGAAGACTATGGGTGTGCGTCATCAGTCGGTTTTATTATTTTTTCTGAACGGAAGCAACACAATATGTTAAGCATTACCCTCTTGGGAAATATCTAATATCAACATCCAATTACCTTGAGCCTAGAGGGCTTCTAATGCAAGGGGAAAGAGAACAAAGAACTAACTACCACCCAAAAAAGGTTAAAAAAAGGAGCTTAACAGTAAATTTAGATCATAGATCTGAAGTCTAAATCATGACCCACCAAAAGTTAGACATGATTTAGTTTAATCAATTTATGAATTCCTGCAAACTGTCTACAACAGTCGTAGAAATTATTAGCAGCACTGGTAAGTTTTGTGCAGAAGACAACAATAGTTGGTGTAACATAATACACAGCCTCTTACGATTTCAATAGTTGTGGTCGACTCGTCTCATGACTTTATATAAAAATAAGGTACAAGGGGTGGGTGACATGAGCATGCCGCATGCTGAGATGGATAAAGATGAGAAGACAAGGTGTCAACATCAGTAGTACTCTTAATTAATTAATTTACCATATATGCTCATCACGAGTTCGAACACTGTCCCAAAAAAGAAAGTACTCAGTTGACTCGTGTGCCATTCTCAGCCACTAAGGCGACAAATAAAATTGTATTCTGACTCTTCCACCTCAGTACTTTAACAGACAAAATTAACTTTAATGTTCCGAATACCATTTGTTTTTTTATGTTGGATTATATCATATGATCACACTGTTCGCTAATTGACTTAATATATTAGAAGTGGGTTTCGATATCTTCCTGTTACTCGTCTCTATCTCCTTGAACGGTGACCGTCGAAGCACGACAACTAACGAAAACAGATTCGGTCGTGCAAAGAAATGGGGAATGAAGTAATAGAGTGTTCAAAAGTGTAAATAAGTATATAGAGAGTGGCTAAGACGCAAACGTTTGCACCAAGAGCACGACAACTAACGAAAACAGATCCGGTCGTGCAAAGAAATGGGGAATGAAGTAATAGAGTGTTTAAAAGTGTAAATAAGTATATAGAGAGTGGCTAAGACGCAAACGTTTGCACCAAGCTCTTGGTGCAAACGATTCGTTTTCGAATTTTCAAAGTCCAAACGGTCGATCTAAACCATTAGATGTGATCTCTATATTAAAATATGCTTGGAGACCAAATTTTACATTTTTTTTGAATTTTTTTACTATTTATTAAGCCACTTTGAAAATTGCTGATCACATGGTCCAGAATTTGTTTGCACTGTTTTTACTGTTCATCCGGATCAGTAATTTTCAAAGTGGCTTAATAAATAGTAAAAAAATTCCAAAAAATTTAAAATTTAGTCTCCAAGTACATTTTAATATGGATTAAATATCTAACGGTTTGGATCGACCGTTTGAACTTCAAAAGTCGGAGAACCGAATCGTTTGCACCAAGGGCTTGGTGCAAACGTTTGCGTCTTAGCCACTCTCTAATTAGATGATTAGAGTCATATGATTTTATGAGAATAAAGAAGTTTAAATTTAGGATGGAGAGTTATTTGATTTGTTGTAAATAAAACGAAATTGTTAGTAAGTATTTGAAGCTGCTGATTTTAAAAATAAAATAAAATGGTACTATTTCAATTTTGTGCACATTTCAAAATTTAGAGATAGACCAATTATATATGAAATTTGTGTCCAATCCAAAATAGTCTTCACACACATATATGGAAAGTATCCTCTCTCGTAAATGATTCTCCTCACTTTACGATTTGAGATTAACTCTCAGCTATTTCGAGATTCGGGCTAGCGTAGGGGACAATATTATTGGGTTTTGAGATTCGTGCCAAGTTAAAAAGGAATGTTCAGATTCACTAATTCTAAAAGATTATCTATTAAAGTACCGAGGGAGGATCTAAATTCCATGTATATATATAGAGAGAGGAGGGATCCAATTACACCCTTTTTTTTTATACATCTTGACATTGTTTTTTTTATAGACCAATTTTGCAATTTCAAAATCTAAACAGTCGATCCAAACCGTTCAACATGATCACCATATTAAAATGTGCTTGGAGATCAAATTTTAAATTTTTTTTGAATTTTTTTACTATTTATTAAGATAGTTACAAAATCGTTGTTTTTCAATGGTATGAAAATAACGATTTGTAACCATCTTAATAAATAGTAAAAAAATTCAAAAAAATGTAAAATTTGATCTCCAAGCACATTTTAATATATCCATCACGTTGAACGGTTTGGATTGACTATTTGGACTTTGAAAATGGTAGGTGTCAAAGTGTGTCAAAAAATGGTGTAATCTGATCCCTCCTCATATATATATAGAGAGAGAGAGAGAGAGAGATGGGCTATTGTGCTTTGCAAAGTAAAGCCATCGTTTTACTTCGGCCTCCTTTTTGGATTTTCAAAGTCCAAACAGTCGATCCGAACCGTTCAAGTTGATCTACATATTGAAATGTGCTTGCAGACCAAATTTTACATTTTTTGGAATTTTTTTACTATTTATTAAGCCACTTTGAAAATTGCTGATCACATGGTCCAGAATTTTGTTGCATTGTTTTTACTGTTCACCCGGATCAGCAAATTTCAAAGTGGCTTAATAAATAGTAAAAAAATTCCAAAAAATGTAAAATTTGGTCTGTAAGCACATTTCAATATATAGATCAACTTGAACGGTTCGGATCGACTGTTTGGACTTTGAAAATCCAAAAAGGAGGCCGAAGTAAAACGTTGTTTTACTTTGCAAAGCACAATAGCCCATCTATATATATATATATATATATGAGGAGGGTTCCAATGCACCCAAATTTCTATGCTCCCAATGCACCCTCTTTTATCTGCATTTTTAAAGTCTGAACAGTCGATCTGAACCGCTCAACATGATCTTCAATAAAATATGCTTGGAGACCAAATTTTAGATTTTTTAGAATTTTTTTACTATTTTTTAAGACAGGTACAAAATCATTGTTTTAAGGAGATTATGGACCATCCGATAAAGTGATTTTGTACCTGTCTTAAAAAATAGTAAAAAATATAAAATTTGGTCTCCAAGCATATTTTATTATGAAGATCATGTTGAGTGGTTCGGATCGACTGTTCGGACTTTGAAAATGCAGATAAAAGAGTGGGTGCATTGGGAGCATAGAAATTTGGGTGCATTGGAACCCTCCTCTCTCTCTCTCTCTCTATCTATATATAGAGTAGAGCTATTGTGCTTCATGAAGTAAAACGAAGTTTTACTTCATGCTCATTCTCCCATTTCTAAAATCCAAACGGTCGATCCAAACCGTTCAAGTTGTTCTCCATATTGAAATGTGCTTGGAGACCAAATTTTACATTTTTTGGAATTTTTTTACTATTTATTAAGCCACTTTGAAAATCGCTGATCCATTGTGAATAGTAAAAAACAGTAAAAATTTCTGGACCAATGGATCAGCGATTTTCAAAGTGGCTTAATAAATAGTAAAAAAATTCCAAAAAATGTAAAATTTGGTCTCCAAGCACATTTCAATATGGAGAAAAACTTGAACGGTCGGATCGACGTTTTGGATTTTGAAAATGGGAATATGAGCGTGAAGTAAAATATTGGTTTTACTTCATGAAGCACAATAGCAAAATTCTATATATATATATATATATATATATATGAGATGGGCTATTGTGCTTTGCAAAGTAAAGCCATCGTTTTACTTCGGCTTACTTTTTGGATTTTCAAAGTCCAAAACGTCGATCCGACCGTTCAAGTTGATCTACATATTGAAATGTGCTTGCAGACCAAATTTTACATTTTTTGGAATTTGTTTACTATTTATTAAGCCACTTTGAAAATTGCTGATCACATGGTCCAGAAAAAACAGTGCAACAAAATTCTGGACCATGTGATCAACAATTTTCAAAGTGGCTTAATAAATAGTAAAAAAATTCCAAAAAATATAAAATTTGGTCTGCAAGCACATTTCAATATGTAGATCAACTTGAACGGTCGGATCGAAGTTTTGGACTTTGAAAATCCAAAAAGTAAGCCGAAGTAAAACGATGGCTTTACTTTGCAAAGCACAATAGCTCATCTCATATATATATATAGGAATTGGCTACGGTGCTACGCGTAGCATAGAGGGCCTCCGTGCTACGGCTCAATATTTGAGTTTTCAAAATTCTAACGGTCGATCCGAACCGTTTAACATGATCTCCATATGAATATGTACTTGCAAACCAAATTTTACATTTTTTAGAATTTTTTTACTATTTTTTTAGATAGGTAGAAAATCACTTGATATGAATGGTACATAATTTTTCAGATCAAGTGATTTTCTACCTATCTAAAAAAATAGTAAAAAAATTCTAAAAAATGTAAAATTTGGCTTGCAATTACATATTCATGTGGAGATCATTTTGAACGGTTCGGATCGACTGTTAAGATTTTGAAAACTCAAATATTGAGCCGTAGCACGGAGGCCCTCTGTGCTACGCGTAGCATGCTAGCCATTTCCTATATATATATATATATATATGAGTGAGGCTATGGTACTATGCATAGCACGGATGGGTCTGTGCTACGGCTTAAAATTTGAGTTTTCGAAATCCTAACGGTCCATCCAAACCGTTCAACATGATTATAAAATGAATATGTACTTGCAAACCAAATTTTATATTTTTTCAAATTTTTTTACTATTTTTTTAGATAGGTAGAAAATCACTGTTTTTGGATGGTCCAGAATTTTCAGATCAAGTGATTTTCTACCTATCTAAAAAAATAATAAAAAAATTCAAAAAAATATAAAATTTGATTTGCAAGTACATATTCATTTTATAATCACGTTGAACGGTTTGGATAGACTGTTAGAATTTTGAAAACTCAAATTTTGAGCTGTAGCACGGACCCAACCGTGCTATGCATGGTACCGTAGCCTCACTCTCTATATACATAGTACTCAGCAATTTTATATAAGTAATATGTTCGGGAACAAAAGTCAAAAACAAGGACGATTTGACGGTACGTAGCAAGACTGTACTTGCAGCATAATGAGTGTGTTTCTGGTAGATTCAATTATTTTTACACAATTAGTAATCCTAAGCGCTTGTTTTAGTTTTTGTTTATTGTTGTCATAATATATACCTTGGCAGGAAATTAACTAAGAAAGCATATGCGTTAATTATACTTCAAATTTTAGACATATTTTAGATAATAAATAATGCAACAGAAAGCATATGCGTTAATTATTAGGCATTTGCTTCGGTGGACATAAGGACCTATTTGTAAAATGAACATATTTTCATTTTCAAAGTTCAAACAGTCAATCCGACCGTTCAACATTATCTCCATATTAAAATATACTTGGAGGTCAAATTTTACATTTTTTTGAATGTTTACTATTTATTAAGTATTTTACAAAACATAGTCAAATACAAACCATTGAATTTGTAAAATACTTAATAAATAGTAAAAAAATTCAAAAAAATGTAAAATTTGACCTCCAAGTACATTTTAATATGGAGGTAATGTTGAACGGTCGGATCGACTGTTTGAACTTTGAAATGAAAATATGTTCATTTTACAAATAGGTCCTTATGTCGACCGAAGCATCCCTCTAATTATTATTATATACTCACTGGTACGTTATAAATGTTGAGTAAATTTTAGTAACAAAAGAGATTATTTTCTGATTAATGTTTGGTACAATCAATCAAGCAACTAATTAATTCAAAAAATATAGTTCTCATTCTAAACAAAACAAATTTGTACTAAAAAAAAAGATTGCACAATTATTATGCAACATTAACCTTTCGGCAACTAATATTCAATGGTGTTGCTCGGTGGGTTGGAATATAATGGAAGATATAGAGTGAAATTGAGTGGCATAAAATTTATGATGAAATAAAATGTAATAACGAAAATGGAAAAATAAAGGAGAATAGAGAAGAATTTAATCTACACCCTTCAAATCTTACAACTAGGTCCAAAAGACTGAACAATTTCTTATACCGACTACATATTTTTAGTTTTTAATGAAATGTTAAAATGGTATACTATAAATTTAAATGAGTTGTGATAAAGATAATTAAAATGGTATACACCATTGGTTTTGTGCTCTAACCGTACCTCTAGAGTGGGAAAAATGGCACGCCGGAGCCGGATCCGTCACGGAACGGCACGACACGTGTGTCGGTCACGTGCCGTGACTCGCGTGTCCCGTGCCGTGACCATTCGCGTGCCGTGACCAATTGTTGGCAAAGAAGACACGGCACGGCACGGAAATTGTCTTGGTCACGGCACGGCACGGAAACACGGAACGGCACGGCACGGGACACGCGAGTCACGGAACGGAAGACACGCCAGTCACGGCAGTAGCGAAGCAATACACTAACATACCTTCCTATAAGGTATAATTTTATTTTAATTAAAATATTTACATTTAAATTTCAATTAAAACATTTGAATTTTAAAGAATCGTTTCATTTTTTTTTTAAAACGTTAAATGCGATCAAATTTGACTAACGCGTGTTTGGTCACGGCACGTTTGGTCACGGCACGACTTAGTCACGGCACGCGAGTCACGCCGTGACTCGCGTGCCGTGACCACCCCTCATAATTTTTGTCACGGCACGGCACGGCATGTGAAAAATTTACTTGGTCACAGCACGGCACGGCACGTGACCAAAGTCACGGCGTGTTAGTCACGGCACGGCACGGCACGACACGTTTTTCCCTCTCTACGTACCTCACATCTCCATCTTCGTTCTCAAAGTACAAATAGTCGATCCGAATTGTTCAACATGATATCCGTACTAAAATGTGCTTAGAGACCAAATTTTATATTTTTTGAAATTTTTTTTCTATCTTTTTAGATAGATACAAAATCATTGTTTTTGGATTACCCAAAAGTAGTGATTTTGTACCTATCTAAAAAATTGTAAATTTTTCCAAAAAGTATAAACTTTGGTCACTAAACATATTTTGATATTGAGATCATGTTGAGTGGTTTGGATCGACCATTTGAATTTTGAGAACAGAGATAGAGATGTGGGGGTATGGTTGTAGCACAAAATCAATGGTACATTTTAACTCTAATCTAAGGTAAATATGATATTATAAATTTTAGAGTGAAAAATATATAATTTTGAATTTTTCTAAAATTATACATGAAATTCTCCCTTCAAAATTTAGAGTTCGACAACATCCTGCTTTTCCGATCTCAACTATTCAAAAAATTTTATTCGTGTATCTCGATAAATAAACTTTTTTTTACACAAATCTCAACAAATTTAAATGATTAAGATTAAAAAAGCAGAACTTTACAGCAGAGTCCGTTTGCAAAATTTAAATTGAGAAGTCCGAGATAGGCTAATATGCTTTTAGTAGCATATGGGCCGATATGCTTCCAACTCAAAATTGCATTTTCAAAGTCCAAACGGTCGATCCGAACCGTTCAAGTTGATCTACATATTGAAATCTGCTTAGAGACCAAATTTTACATTTTTTGGAATTTTTTTACTATTTATTAAGCCATTTTAAAAATTGCTGATCCGGGTGAACAGTAAAAACAGTGCTTTCAAATTCTGGACCATCGGATCAGCAATTTTCAAAGTGGCTTAATAAATAGTAAAAAAATTTCAAAAAATGTAAAATTTGGTCTCCAAGCAGATTTCAATATGTAGATCAACTTGAATGTTCGGATCGACCGTTTAGACTTTGAAAATGCGATTTTGAGTTGGAAGCATATCAGCCCATATGCTACTAAAATCATATTAGCCTATCTCGAGAAGTCCTATATAAATGGTGAGATTTGAATTTGTTTGGCACAAGTGACAAAGGAGTGTTGAGAGGGTCTATGAAATCGCATTCTTTGTGAATTAAGGGGTTGGAAAGATGACAAAAGAGGGAGTACGGCATGCTAGTTGATAGTTTGGCAGGGCGCGAGATTTTGTACGACAGGAATATCTACTTGGGCACCCGGACTGCCCAATCAAATCCATTTGCGTGTCATGTTCTCCACACCATATATTTGCATGGATTACTCGATATAGTATCATACTATAACTCCATAAGTAACATATCATATCTCCCTCTCTCTCTCTCTCTCTCTCTGACTGCCTGATTTTATGGTTATGGGGAAAAGACTATAACACCAATGATGTCATGAAGGAAAATAGTTCTATTCCTGGCGTCTTTTGATATTTTATTATCATGAGAAGAAGAGCTTAGTGCTTAAAGATTCCTTTGATTTGCTATGACCATTACCGAATGTGCATTTGTGTGTTCAATGGAGCAACTATCCAGTTATAAATCCTATGCAACAAAATGGAGAACAATCAATTCTTTTCTTGTTCACAAGAATACTAAATGAAAAAAGGTGAAGCGCTAGTGATAGTGAGGAGTTTGAATCCACCTTGGCAAGTACTGCCAAACGTGTGTTTCAATTCAAATTAATTTCATACACTATTTTTCACATAGTTAAGAGCCTGTTCAGCGTCAAGAGAGGAATGGACATGGACACAGGAATTGAACCGAATTTTACTGTGCACGTGGAGAAAAAAAATTCAAGCAAAGTGATTTTTTTTTCCACGGACACAGTAACGCGCCGAACAGGTCCTAAAATGTAAAAATGCAGTAGGAACAATTAAGTGATTATAACAAGAAATAAGTTTTCTACTTTTTTTCTTTTAAATATAAGAATCCATTTTTCTTCTTTTAAATATAAGAAAATTTATGGAGTTAAACAGTTTGGATCAATAATTTGAACTTTGAAAATGTAAAAAATAAGAAAGGTAAGTTTGTGGTAACTCAATTTGTGGTTGAAATTTTGTTATTGCTATTTGCTAATTTAATTAAAAAAATTGAGCGTAATTATAGCCACAAAAGCTGGCCAAATTGGCCAATTCTATTGGCTAAACATCACATCACATCACATCACATCAGCAACTTAAAAAAAATCTTATGGCTACACTGACATGATATGATGATGCCAAACATAGTATTTACACCCAGTAAAGAAAAAAAAAACACAACAACTATTCATTCATTCATTCCAGCATGTATGTCTTTGATTTTTTTCAAAATTGAGAGAGAGATTTTGTCGGCACTCCAGTTTGCTAGTGTCCAAAATGAACAGGAGTGCATGAAAATGATAGATCTCTCTCTCTCTAACTAAGAAGATAGATAGAGAGAGAGAGGGAGGAAGGGGGGACCGCAGGAGCAACAAAACTTTGAGAAAAAAGGACACTGGAGCAGCTCAGCAGTCCCAACTGAGCAGAAATGAAAGGTGGTACTTGCAAATTATAGAGAGCGGTACTAATTATTAACCAAAGGGCCCTTGATTTAAAAGCTCATATATTGCTTTTATTTTCTCTCTCTCTCTCTCTCTCTCTCTCTCTCTCTCTTTGAGAATTTGTACCAATTGTAACATGTTTAAGAGAATCTTTAAAGAAATCACATGGTCGGCACCAATAGTTATGGATGTCGTCTTTTTGCTAAAAGACTTCTATAACTAAATATCTAATATGTATTTATAAAAATAAATATTAAAATTAGCATTAATTATTATTTTATTTTTATATCCTTACACACATGACAAGTCCACTTTGGCTCTTTTATATTTTTAAGATCTGTTTGAATCGTTAATGAAATATATGGTACAAAATTTATGTTATTGAAATAGTAGGTGCGAATAATACATGAAGAGAGTTACTTTGAATAATAAAGATAGAACGTTAATTTTAAATTATTCAAATAGTGCTAATATTATTTGGATTGTATTTTTTCAAAACAGTGCTAATATAAATATTGAGTGAGGCTATGGTACTTCGGCTAGTGTACTATGGCTAGTGTACTACGGCTCAATATTGTACTTTTTAAAATTCTAACGGTCGATCCGAACCGTTCAATGTGATATCCATATGAATATGTACTTGCAAACTAAATTTTATATTTTTTCAAATTTTTTTACTATTTTTTTAGATAGGTAGAATTTTCAATGTTTTATACAAATTCTGGACCATCAAAATTCTACCTATCTAAAAAAATAGTAAAAAAATTCAAAAAATATAAAATGTAGTTTGCAAGTACATATTCATATGAATATCACATTGAACTGTTCGGATCGACCGTTAGGATTTTAAAAAGTACCATATTGAGCGGTAGTACACTAGTCATAGTACACTAGCCGAAGTACCATAGCCTCACTCATAAATATTAATATATAGTATATATTTTCTAAAGGGATAATGCTAACTCATTGATTTTGAAAAAAAATATTTGCATTACATTCACATAAATATTACAACACTATTTTCGAGTTAATACCATTTTCATGTATTCAATCATAGCCTTAGTTGCTTAGATTAATAGTATTATTTCTTTAAATTCTCCAATTTGAAATGATACGTCTATAGTCTATACCAACTAATTTGAGACATTAACTCTTATATGAAAGAAGTAAATTGAAAATTCAGCTATAACTTCATTTTTTGAAAGAAAAGAAGATAAAACAAAAGTTAGGGTATATTCAGTTGTCACGGGATTGTGCATAATGAGATATTTTGGATACGAGAACTCACAAATTATTTTATGGGAACTCATACCCTTAGGCTTGTCCGAAAATAGTCATGGAAATGTGTTGAGATGAATGTTCGGTTGTATTGTCGTAATAGTTGTGGGAATCCAAATTTGATATATATATTCAAAGAAAACTGTATTTTTTTTTCCTTTTTGAAGTGTTGTCAATAATAATTTTTAATAGTTTTTGATAAATTCTAATAATCTAAAATTTAATAATTAAAATATAGTAATATATAGGAAAATAAAAAATAAAATTATAAAGTAAAAGTTGCAAGTGACGGTAAAAAATATGATTAAATAAATGAAGAAATAAAATGCACTTGTCATAAAAATAAAAAAAATAATTTGATAAGATATAAAGAGCAAGAGATGGCATAAAATATAATAAACAAAAGTGATAAAAAATACATCATGTATCTAATATCACAAAATATAAAAATTATAATATTGGTTACATTATATTTTTGATTCCGTTATTTTAAAAGATATAGTTAACTCGTTAATTAAATAATATAAATATTGTATAAGTTTATTTTGTCATAAATTACTAATTAAACTATAAAACATTGAATAAATCAATTTTATCATAAATTACTAAATAAAAAAATATATTAAATTTAATATAAATCAATCCAAAATTTGTAAATATGACACTGCCCAAAAAATGATAAATATGAAATTGCAGACGTGTTAAATATGAAATTTCTCATATTATGTTGTTTTTTTTATTTATCATTTTTTGGACAATATTATATTTAATTTTTTTGGATAAATCAATATAATAATTATAAATCTATATAGTTTTATGTACAAATACAAAAATATTATATATAATTTTATATTTATTAATTATCTTATTCGGTAACAAGTATGAAATAGTTTTGTCCATACCCTTGTTTGATAAGTTAATGGAATTTTTTTCTTATTTGTATCCATACTTAGGGGCGGATCTAGGATTTTCGTCAAGGGCAAAAAAATATCGAATTGGGTTTAAATCCATTAACTAACTAGGTACTCGATAAAAAATATTTTAACTTATACTTTTCAATACTTTGACTTATAATTCTAATTATCAATCAAAATTCAACAAATTTATTTTAATTTTAACCCTAAATTTAACTCAAATTACAAATCAAACGTCCATAAAGGGCAAATTTTTTTTTAGAAAAGGACAAAGTCAGTCAGGACCGATAGATCTCCACTAAAACTCAAAATTCAGAGAAAACAACTGTCCCCTGAGACCATGTGAGTCCGCCCTGATTTTTTTTATTAATACCCTCTGAAAAAAGAAAAAAAATATCAAATATGCCCTCGTTTTTTTTTTAAATGCCCTAACCGCCCCCCCAAGGGGCGGTTCACTATGCCCATCAAACCGCCCCCCATGGGGCGGTCCACTCTACCCAGCAAACCGCCCCACAGGGGGGTGGTCCACTATAAACCCTTTAAATAGGGGTTTTCTCTCTCTTCCCCCTCACAATTCACTCCACCCTCACCCCCCAAAATTCGCTCTTCACTGTTCCACACTGTCAGGTTTTTTTTTATTTTTATTATTATTATTATTCATATGTATTATTATTATTATTATTATTATTATTATTGTTGTTGTTGTTGTTGTTGTTTATTAATAATTTAATTTTGTATTATTATTGTTCATATTTTTTAGATGAGAAGAATGTACAGTAACAATCGAGGAAAAGAGAAAGAGAGCAACCGAGGTAAAGAGAAAGAGAGCAACCGAGGTAGGTCGTCCTATCGTGACGGTCTAGTGATCGAGGTAAAAACCGAGGTTGAGTCAACTAGTGATCGAGATACAAATAAGGGAGAAAAAAAATGTAAATATTGCATTCCGGGGAGTAAGGGACATATTAATGGACCGCCAATTTCGGACGATGGCTTTGTGGAAAACCCGTACGGCTATTTTTCAAAAAAGAAAAAGGTTGATCCAGAGCGTCCAGCATCGAACGATGAGTTCGTTCTGTGTACTTATGCTGGTAAGGTTTCCACCACGTCTGATGTGACTGGTCCAGATCCGGCAGATTTCGACGATGACTTTGTTCCATGTACTTTCAAGGCTCGTTGTAAGAAGTAGTACTAATTATTAAGAATTTATGTTGTAGACTTTATTCCATGTAGTATTTATTCCATTAAGTTATTGTTTATTTATATTTTATGTTGTCAATTTGTGTATACGTAATTACGTCATGAAAATAACAAAACTCAAGCATATAAAATAGTTACAAAAATACGAATTAAAGTAGTTCACAAACTACCAAATAAAACAGTTCACAAACTTAGCTACGACGACCGAACAAACTTAGAATTCGACGAGTTCTGGATCTGCTTCCAGACGGTTGTGTGACACTACCACTACCGGATGTCTCTGCATGACTACTACCGCTACCGGTTGCCTCAGCAACAACTCTAGCATTTTCTCTTTCGTTGGCTTCTTTTATGGCATCTGCATTCCAGTTTACCAAAAATGGTATGTTATTGAAATCGTAAAATATAAAATAAATTATAAAATATAAAATGAAATGTACCTGCTCGCTGTCTGTCACAAGCTGTCTGGGACTATATTAAAAAGGAGTTCAGTGCATATACAAAACATTATCCCTAACCTGATCCACTTTTTTACGGGCTTGATTGTATCCCCAACATAGGTCGGTCACGCATGCTGGTTGGGATAAGGATGGAAGGATGCACCCCAAGTACTCGCAAGGTAACTGGTCCGGTACATATCGGCGACAAAATCATCCTCACGGAAGTTTCTCACTCGGCACACCGCCATAACAGGAGAACAAGGTCGGTGAGCTAGTTGGATTCCTTGGCATGTACATGTTACAGTATTATCATCTCCGAAAATGACAACATACTTGAAAGGTCTTTTCACAAACTCCATAGTCCCATCTGGTCTACGGCTGGTTGGAACATACTCATTCGGACTTTGCACTTCGAATTCCAAGGTGCGATCCCCATACGTGACAACGTTCATAACTGAACCTTTATCCCTATGTTTACGTAGTTTGCCCTCCACCCTTGTTGAAAACGTTTGATTCCTGCTCAGTAATTCGAGGGCTTTAACACGTCGTTCAACGAACCATGCATTTAACTTGTAGAAAGTGTCCTCCACAATTGCCGCCACGGGCAACATTCGGCTCTGCTTGAAAACAACATTCAAGGACTCAGACCCATTTGTGGTCATTATTCCCCATCTCGAACCTCCATCACGGGCTTGAAATATTTTCTGATATGCGGGTGGTTCTTGCAGATCTCTAGGATTATTTTTTCCCACCTTGATTAAGTACGCATTTGCCTTCGGACAATACTACACAGAAATAAAATTTCAGATTAGAAAAATATAAGTAAATAGTTTACTAAAATTTCATCTAAAATATACATACCTTGGCAAACTCTCTGAACATCTCTTCCAGCCTTCTCGGCTTCTTCCTTCTGCAACCAATTTTAAATGTATCTATAACCCATTGGTCGTATCCGACATGCTTGTGGAGGTTGTCTGCAACGTGTTGCATACACAGCCTGTGCACACAGTCACCGTTCGCTGTCGACCACCCGAACATAAAGGAATCAAAAACATATTTGATTCCTTTGTGCTAGTCTGATATGACACAAAAGAACATGTTCCCAACCACCTCCCTTCGTAAAAAACTCATGAAAAAATCCCAATTTTCACCATCCTCCTTCTTGAGAATTGCAAATGCCAAAGGCAACAACTGGTTTTCGGCATCATATGCACATGCTATCAACAGCTTCCCGTCGTAACGGCTAGACAGGAAGCATGCATCTATACTGATAACTAGTCTAATATATGGCACAGCTTGAATGCACGGACCAAACGCCCATGCTATGGCTTTGAATTGCATCGCGTCGTCCTTATCAAGTATGGTGACATTCCAACATTCATACTTTGTGTCGGGATTTGTACTTGCTATGCCCTGGAGCAGTGGTGCAAGCAAGTTGTATGAACCCTTCCAACTACCGAACAATCTGCAGATCGCAAGTTCACACCCTTCCACAACTTGTTGTATTTTGGAGTTACATGTTCGTAAACGCGTCTCACATGTCTACCGACCTCCTTAAGGCTGATCGATGGGTCATCCTTAACCTCCTGCTCAATTACATCGACAATAAGTGATGCCATAAGTTGTGCATGGTCTGTCCTTGACGATGCAAACTTGCATGTATGAGAGGGTTCACATTTCTTAATGATCCATGCCTCCCCCTTACCCACAGGGGTTGCATACAGTCGGAACTCGCATTGCGGTGAGTCTTTGCAAACAACAACTAACCTTGTTCAGTATCTTTTTTGTATTTTGCACCCTCAGTTGCCGTGAACATGAGCTTCATAGACTTTCTTCACAAGTTCCTCTAAGTTGGTATAAACTTGATTCGGAGCAAGCTCTGAGTTGTAAACGACACGCTTCCCAAAATAACTGATGTCTGCTTCTTCAAAAGTAGTGGTATCGTTGAATGTGACTACCGGATGTCTGTCTGTCCGACCTCTAATCTGAAATCTGTCCTGCCTGGGTGAATAATCTCCATCACCTTCTGATAAGTCATCAGAATCCCAATCCTCGTCCCAACTATCACGCGAGTCCATTTCATATTCTGGTATGACATCAATCCCTTGAGCCTCCAGCATAGCATCTCTCCGGGGAACAATAACAGGTACCAGTATAGGTACGGACGGTGGTACAAATGAAAATCTGGCTTGGATTACGGGTTCAAGAGGAGGTGGTGGTGGTATCTCGGTGGTATAATCAGTGGTATAATCAGTATGAACGGGTGATACGTACGGTTCATACGGTGATACATGACCCGAGTTGTCATAACCCGAGTGGTGGTGCACCGGGCTATCACAACCTGTATTGTCCCTAGAAGGTCCAACCCCGGATTGACGCATAACCTTTCTGGAATATAACTCAATTATCGGGGTACCCATAGACTCAAAAGTATTGTAAACACCTCTCCAACAATCCTCATATGTTATTGGATACTTTACATAGTAAGGTTTACCACCCCCCTCTGCTGTCAACCCGAGTAGCTAAATCTAGGTCATACCGGTTGGAGTTTACACCAATCTTTTCAAATACCTTTTGCTTAAGTTTCAGAATAAGGTGTTTTCATTAACCTCCAAGTCATAGGCTGCATCTTTCGTGTAATGTGCTCCTTCCGCACCCTGCACGAACTTCCCGCCCACATACAATGTAACAAGCATTTTGAGAACTGCATTAATAAACAAACTTTTATCAGTCACAAAATAATAATACAAATTTAAATTATTAATAAACAATATGAATAATAATAAAACAAAATTAATAAAATAATAATTAATAATTAAATAAATTAAAATAATAATATAATAATAAAAAAAAATAAAAAATAATAATAAACAATAATAATATAAAATAAAAATAATAATAATAATAAAAAAAAAAAAACACAAACCTGAGAGGGTGAAGAGAGTGAAGAGAGAGTTACGTATGGGAGGGTTGAGTGGATTGTGAGGGAAAGAGAGAGAAAAACGGGTTTTTATAAGTTGCATAGTGGACCGCTTCATGGAGGGACGGTTTGATGGACACAGTGGACCGCCCCACAGGAGGCAGTTTGGTGAGTATATTGGACCGCCTCATGGGAAACAGTTAGGGCATTTAAAAAAAAACAAAAGAAATATTTGATATTTTTCTTTTTTTATTAATAAAAAAAATTGGGAGTCCGCCCTGTCCGTATAACTTATCCATATTTGCAAATGAAAAATAAGATTGGTTGTGACTTGTGAGTAACTGTGAAGTAAAAAAAAGTGTCCCATCGAATACGGATACGGTACTAATATAATAATAAACGAACCAAAGGATACCCTAGGACTACGAGCGTGGGAACTTGATGTAGAATATGAGTGTTAAAGTTAATTTACTATTTTAAGAGTGTGAGTGTTGAGTGTCGACGTTGTACTTTTTACTATTTTTGGAGTATAGAAGACCACTTTTTATAATTGTAAATAGCAAAAAAATCAAGGAGACAGATTTGATGAATGACTGTTGGAGCCTTGGAGGAGACGCTCTAAAGAAGGTGAAAGACGCCAAAATAGTTACAGTTACTAAAAAGAAGATGGAATTATTGCACCAATGGAAAACTTTTTCCAGATATCTTTTGTTTCTTTGGTTTGGTTTGATCTTCTCTTACTAAGTTTGAGATCGAATCCCAAGTAGCTTTCATTATTCGGTGGGTTAGGCACTGTTTGAAATCATATTGTCTGATTTATATATGTTATAGTATTTAGTCCAATAATATCTGATTTCAGTTCACCAAGCATTTATAATCTACAATATCTATCTGAACTCAAGAAATTTTCAGATAGGTTTGCTAGCAGCTGGGATTCCAACAACAATATGTTCCATTCAAATCTCCCACAAATGGGCATCTCTAAAAGGGAACTCTCTTAACTTTTTTTGTCCTTTCTGTGCACTTAAACAATTTAGCAACAATGATCCTTGTTATGATAGGTGGGTTCAACCTACCATACGCTATTCTGCCAAAGATTACAACAAAAAATGTCAAATTCTTGTCCTTGCAAACAGGGTCTAAGTGATTTTCTAATTTAACATCATTTTCTGCAAGATATTTGAATCAATTCATAGATAAAATAAGCTTCTGTTCAAGAAATTACTAGCTAAGTTTGAAAAGGACAAGGAATAGGAAAGAGAAAAGCTAAACTCGTAGGGCCTGTTTGGCGCGTTACTGTACTCGCGGGAAAAAAAAATTCACTCTGATTGAATTTTTTTTCCCCACACGCACAGTAAAATTCAGTTCAGTTCCTGTGCCCATGTCCATTTCTCTCTTGGCATTGAGCTGGCCCGTAAAGAGATGAAGTAGGTTTGATAACCCTTGATGACAGTGGATTAGTTGATATTATGAAAAAAAACTCATAATTCATTTCATGAAATTTGTAATAAAAATGCCAGTTCATAATTATGATGTTTAAGATACTAATAATATACATATTAAATTCCTTTGAGCATCATTTGGTAATATAATAGTTTATAAAATTTAAGAAGTTAAGAAGTTCAAGTATTTAAATAATTGTTGAAGCATGCATAAAATTTCATTGTTCTATATACATAATATTTGTTGAAACATGCATAAAATTTCTTTGTTCTATATACATAATATATGTATAACACACAAAATATTAACAACTAATATCCACACAAACATATTCGAAAACAACCGTCAATCGGTATGCTAGTACTAATCTGGCAGCCCTGCCTTTTCTCTTTCTTTCTCTCTCTTGTTTTCTGAAATGGAATGAACAGAATAATGGCTAACCAAAAACTAAATTGTTGTTACATATTTATAACAATATGCACCAGTTCGTTTGATCATGTTCAATGGTACCAATTCGTTTGAGCCTTTTCAGAAGACCTTATCCTGATGAAACAGATCAGATCAGATCAGAGCAGAAATTCGGGCCCATTATTGATGCAGTCCAATAAAACTAGATCCATATTATAACTTCATAATTAACTATTAATATGACCTAAAATATTCTGACCTGTTAGTACATTTCTAACATGAAGTAATTACATCAACAACAATAAAAAAATCTAAGTAGCAATTGAGCATAGTATTTCAAAATTTTGTTGGATAACATGCTAACTAATTTCTTCTTCTTTTCATCAAATACTATACAATTTCTTTTATCAGAGAAGATAAATGAATGAAGGATAATATATTTAGAAACTGATTTTTAAGAAGCTTGTTAATTTTAAAAAAGAAGAAGAACAAATGACAACTTGATTGAGAAACAAATTGAGGAGTAAAGTTGTCTATCTATTAAACTATTTAAAACTGTGTTGTGTTAATAATACTTTTATGGGGATGAATATCAGCACCCCGCACAGTGCTACTGTATGCAATATAAGCTATACAAGGAAAAAGAAATCAAGCCATTGAGTTTGATACTATAAGTGTACATAACGGTCTTCAATTTTCTTTCTGTTTTTGGTTAATTTACAAGGAGAAATATGTGAAACCATTGAGTTTGATACTATAAGTGTACATAAAGGTCTTCAATTTTCTTTCTGTTTTTGGTTAATTTACAAGGAGAAATATGTGAAACCATTGCGTTTGATACTATAAGTGTACATAAAGGTCTTCAATTTTCTTTCTGTTTTTGGTTAATTTACAAGGAGAAATATGTGAAACCATTGAGTTTGATACTATAAGTGTACATAACGGTCTTCATTTTTCTTTCTATTTTGGTGAGTTCCGGGAGCTACGCAGAAAGTGAAGAGAGAGATGGGAACTGTAATAATTTCCTCAAGCTTTGTTAGATGTACCCAAGGTTTGTGTCTCCAACTCTCCAAGAAAGTGGGATATGCTATGTATCTCCAGCAATCACTCGCTATACCCTCCACCAATTTTTGTTGAGAGATGCTTCTATGGACATAAGGACCTATTTGTAAAATGAACATATTTTCATTTTTAAAGTTCAAACAGTCGATCCGACCGTTCAACATTATCTCCATATTAAAATGTATTTGGAGGTCAAATTTTACATTTTTTTGAATTTTTTTACTATTTATTAAGTATTTTACAAAAACTAGTCAAATTCAGACCATTGAATTTTGTAAAATACTTAATAAATAGTAAAAAAATTCAAAAAAATGTAAAATTTGACCTCCAAGTACATTTTAATATGGAGATAATGTTGAACGATCGGATCGACTTTTTGAACTTTGAAAATGAAAATATATTCATTTTACAAATAGGTCCTTATGTCCATAGAAGAATTTGCCATTTTTGTTTTAGTAATACTCAATGATGTTAATTAAACTTCCTGCAAGCGTATTTAATTTCAAACAATTATCATGCAATTTTTTTTTTTATAAAAGTGGAATACTCTACCGATTTCATTCTAGTAAACAAAACCTACAAGATTCACAGCTATTGGTACCAAATAAGGACTGGTACCAGTAGGGATGTACCATCTTCTAGTGGATCTATACCCACTCCCTACGATCTCTCCCAATACGTCGACAGGGCATTGACCGATGTTTCTGATATTCGGAGTAGCACGGACAGGGTCAACGACTTTCTGTGGTACCCGAACATCGAGCACTCTATTCTAGACACAGCAACTGGGGTAAGTTTTAAATTACTTGATTTTAAAAAAATTGAATAACATAATTTTTTTCTATGAATATTTAATGAACTGCATTTTCTTTTTTAAATAAATGCAGAGTTTGAATGCAACTACGGTTCGTCACAACCGCATGTCGCTAAAGTACTACCTGGCATACGAAGGGACATTGCGGGCGATGGGGCTGTACCAGCTAGCCCAGATGAGCAATGAGGTACACAACAAGGGCTCGTGTGAAACACAATGTACCCGCGGTGTGCGCCTGTGGGTACAGGTCGCACCTCGACTCTCTACTCAGATGCGCTGGAGTGGGCTCGTGTGATTAGATTGATGACATATCTGACGAGCTTGATATCTACGTACGACACGCTGGCGACGAGGCGTTGTTTCAGAGTGTCCAGAACGCTGAGACTGTCGATCAGGTGTCCGATCGAGGTGCAGAAGCATTACGCCGAGGTGCGAACCCGGACCTGCCTACTTATGATGCCGAGGTATAGTATATTTAAATGCCTAATTGTGATTTGTTTTCCAAAATTCTTGATCAATTAATTTACAATTTAATGCAGGGAGAGGAGGAGCTACCAGATTACAACATCTCAGTAGATTTTGGCACCGAAGGAGATAGACTGTATTCTCAGGGTTACAGTCAGACTCAGACGGTACCTCCTGCCTATCAGCCAGGCTATATTCAGACATAACCCATCTCAGAGTTTCCTAGAGCCTCCACACAGCAGACATCATATCCTCCCGACACGTACCCTTCGCTCGATGACCCGATTGCCAGGCATGCGTATTTATTCACGTAGGGTGAGTCTGAACAGACTATGATTTTTGGTCCTAGAGTCTAGTGGACATCCGAGATTAAGGAGGTTTATGACGAACGGTTCATGAGAAGGATGTCGATGAGGAGGACGATGACAAAGATACATATGACAACCACTCTTCAGGTGGGGTAGGGGGTTCAGGAAGAAGAAGCTGAGGACAGTATTAAGTCCAGACCCGTAGGTTTTGATTTATAGTTTGTTAGGTGTTTTGTGAGATACTGTGACTTATATATTATTATCGTACATTAGTTTTTTTTTTATCTGAACAAACTCTGGTTATTTATTTATTTTGTTGCTTTGTTATTTATTTATTTGTTGATTATATTATTATTTCTTCGTATATAAACAACATTTCAAACGAACGATATTTTACAAATAAACGACAGACTTAGGATTTTAATCCGACAAACAAACAATATTTTAAAATAAACGACATATCCAATAAACAATATTTACAACAAAATAACAATTAAACATTATAACTAAACTATATAAAAAAAACAAAAAAACAAACAAAATACAATTATGTTAAAAAAATAAAAAAAGGGGGGCCGCAAAGATAAATATAGAGCTACCAATTGTCATTGCGGCTTGAGTATTTTTCGAATTCTCGAGAAAAAGTGATTTTTTTGTTTATTTTTTTTAGGGGTATTAATAAAAATTTCGGCCCCCTGCCACTCTTCCCCTCCTTTCCTATTTGCTCCTTGTCTCAGGCGATATGATCACTAGAAAGCATCAATCTACATCATTTATGCAAGACATGAAATATAATTAATATCCATGCGAATCAATGAAAATATCTAGAGAAGGAAATACATGACACGCCGTGACGTGACGTGACAAACACGCCGTGATTTGGTCACGTGACGTGACGTGACGTGATCAATATTTTTTTTTCACGTGACGTGATCAAAATAGTGGCAGACGATCACGTCACGCGAATGGTCACGTCACGCGTAGTCACGCCGTGACTATACGTGACGTGATATAACGTGATGTGATATGACGTGACGTGATATGACGTGACATAAATTAGTCACATTGAACTTTTTTTATATTTTAATTTAAATTATTGAAAATTTAGAAAAAATATATCAAAAAATATGAAAATTATAAAATTTGTAAAATAAGTAAATAATGTTGCAAAAATTAACTAGTAAATAATATTCTAAAATTATCAAATTTTTTGGATAAAAGATATTTAAGCCCGTTTCATTAAGAAACATAGTTTTTACAAACAGCCACAAAAGAAAAGTCTGAATATACTATGAATATACTACAGAAACATAGCCTAATAGTATTAAGATCGGACTGATTTTAAAATTCCAAAACTATTTTAGTGCAAGCCATCCAAGCAATCCGTGACTATGCGTGTTTACGTGATTACACGTGACAGTACGTGATCACGTGATGTGTTTTATAACGTGACGTGACGTGACGTGATCACGTGACGTGACGTGATTAGTTTACGTGACGTGACGTGACGTATAATTTTTGTTAAATACAGTCACGTCACGCGAATAGTCACGTCACGCAACACGTGAGTCACGTCACGTAATCGACACACGTGACGTGACGTGAACGTGACGTGACTGATCACGCCGTGACAAATTTCCTTCTCTAAAAATATCCCATATACGGCCCCCTGCTTATAGAATTTTATGAAATATTAATTTGCAAATGTGATATTCCACGTCGGAATACCTAACATAAAAAGCCCTTTTTCTACCCAATAAAAACTATAATAAACTAGATCTATTCTAATAATGTGATTTTTTTTTTTTGAAAAAAAGACATGCCCAGTTTCATTAAACGAAACTTTTAAGTAAGAGTGAGGCTATGGTGCTATGCATAGCACACATGCCTAGTGTACTACGGCTCAATATGGTACTTTTTAAAATCCTAACGGTCGATCCGACCGTTCAATGTGATAATCATATGAATATGTACTTGCAAATTAAATTTTACATTTTTTTCGAATTTTTTTACTATTTTTTTAGATAGGTAGAAAAATCAGTGTTTTTTGAAAATTCTGGACCATCAAAATTCTATCTATCTAAAAAAATAGTAAAAAAATTCGAAAAAATGTAAAATTTAGTTTGCAAGTACATATTCATATAATTATCACATTGAACGGTCGGATCGACCGTTAGGATTTTAAAAGGTACCATATTGAGCCGTAGTACACTAGCCATCCGTGCTATGCATAGCACCATAGCCTCACTCGTAAATTAACACTCAAACTCTGCCGACCTTAATATCCAATGAGCATCCCACAAAACAAGCTCAGAGTTATAACATCTGTTCCAACTTCCAAACATACCATCCAAACATATCACATCCCCATCATATACTCAGAAGACAACAAACAGTCTGAGTCATGAACACTATACCTAACTAGCTATCATGCCGACTAGTAGTCTCACATTTAGCTCACAGCTATTACTATTGTTAACCAGTCATGCTCCAGAAGAGGGGGAGAGCAGGGGAGGGGAGGGGAGAAGAAAGAAGGGTTGACCAGATTGTCCAAACATGTTTACTTGCTCCATAACCTTAAATTTTAGAGGAGAGCTAAGAGAAAGGAAGGAGAACCAAAACACAAAAATGAATAGAGTTTTTATCCAATCTTTATACCCCGATTTAGAAGGTAGTTCTTTCCTTTACTCCTTCCATCCGCTTCCCTCTCCTTTCCAAATTTTCTCTTGATATATAACCAGCTGAGTAGAGTGGGAAAAATGGCACGCCGGAGCCGGATCTGTCACGGAACGGCACGGTAACAGCACGGAACGGCACAGCACGTGTGTCGGTCACGTGCCGTGACTCGCGTGTCCCGTGCCGTGACCATTCGCGTGCCGTGACCAATTGTTGGCAAAGAAGACACGGCACGGCACGGCACGGCACGGAAACATGGAACGGCACGGCACGGGACACGCGAGTCACGGAACGGAAGACACGCCAGTCACGGCAGTAGCGAAGCAATACACTAACATACCTTCCTATAAGGTATAATTTTATTTTAATTAAAATATTTACATTTAAATTTCAATTAAAACATTTGAATTTTAAAGAATCGTTTCATATTTTTTTTAAAACGTTAAATGCGATCAAATTTGACTAACGCGCGTTTGGTCACGGCACGTTTGGTCACGGCACGAATTAGTCACGGTACGACTTAGTCACGGCACGCGAGTCACGCCGTGACTCGCGTGCCGTGACCACCCCTCGTAATTTTTGTCACGGCACGGCACGGCACGTGAAAAATTTACTTGATCACGGCACGGCACGGCACGTGACCAAAGTCACGGCGTGTTAGTCACGGCACGGCACGTTTTTCCCTCTCTACAGCTGAGTATTATGTAAATCCCACACTCTTAGTGGGATATATAGCCTCAATTGCATTCTTTGATTTTTTCCTTAGTATTACCTGTCCAATATGTGACCAAATATATAATGAGTAAATAATTGATATAGCAGACTTAGTCTGGTTGATTGAAAGGATAACTCATTTTTATGATTCTAAATTGTCCAACATACTGCACTAAACACCAGAAGGAGTGTTAACCTCTGTTCTTTTTGTGATAACATCGTTATAACACCATTACTTGTGATTTAAAAAAATGTCAAGCTCCTTATAAATCTAGAAGTTTAGAAATCCAGTGTTATAAATAATTCTACGGTCCGGATATTATCCAGTGTTAATCAGATCTCTAAGAGAATCCGAAATAACCAAAGCCATGATAGCATTATTAATTTGCTTGTTCATGTGTCGAATTTTATCAAAACAAATTTTTTGGAATATTTATTAATTTAAGATGATGGATCAATTAAAATCCAATTCGTGCGTAATTAAATATATTTATATTAATCGAATATTATTAATACAACCAAGATTGCAGCATCTTAGAGTGGCATGTAAGAGGAATAAATTTGGTACAGAGTATATATATATATATAAAATTTGAATGCCTAACTTGTTATTATCTGTCTCTGCATCGAAATAAAATAAAAGTACCCGACGACAGTTTCAGTTAATTACATGTGTATGGTAACATCATAACACCAAGCATGCGTAAAATTGCCACCTCACCAGCAAAATTCCAAAAGATGATTTAATTATTGTTTGCTGTTCCTCCCTGGCACCATTTAACTATAAATGCCCAGGCAGGCTGGTACAGAGAGAGATTAGAAACATGTCAAACAGCAATGATATGATGAGCAACAAGAGTATAACTAGGGTATTCTTAAGCTCACCAAGCGCCTCTGTGAGCTTAACTCAAAAACCTATCGGGTTAGTTTCAAATACAAATTCAAACCGTTAAAATCGATATAATTCATGAGTGATGCGTTTATATGTGAAATTTATAAATTTCAAACTCATTTAGTATATAGTCAAGTGGTAAAAAAAAGATAGTTTATAAGTTAATTTTAATGTGTTCATTTTTTATAATTTTTTTACCACTTGACTTTATATTAAAGTAATTCGAAAATTTATAAATTTGACATGTAAACGCATCACTTATGAAGTAAATTGGTTTTAACGGTTTGGATTCGTCGTTTGAAATCAATCATGTAAGTTTTTGAGTTAAGCTCACGAGAAGCTTGGTGAGCTTAAGAACATTCTAGTTCTACTCTGAGCAACAAATAAAGATATGTAGTTTGAAACCAGCTTTTGATCTAGCGGCACAATTCTAATTCTATCTGTGTGAGAAGGTCGCAAGTTCAAAATCCGGATGAAATATATTTTTCTTTTGCATATTTAGTTTGAGCTCTAACATTTATTCGGAGAATAGCCAAGCCAACGAGAGAGATAAAAGAAGTCATTTTTTGTTTTCTTTCGTTGAAAGAAAATTTATCAAGCAACAAGGAGAGGAGACACTGATGGAACAGCGCACACAGCAATTCCGTACAAATGGTACAATCTACCACATAAAACCAACTATTCTCCAAACCCCACCACCCGGAAACACACTTACCTGCAACTTCACATGCAAGCTGTCTTCTTTCTGCAAATTAGAAATGGTCCCTAAACTTAATCAATGAAACCAAAAACAGACAATTAAAAGGAAACATTAATTGATCAATAAAGAAACCATGTGCAAAAATGCACGAAAATATATATGACAGGGAATTAAAATTGCTAATAAAATTTCTCTAAAATGCTCTTCTTCTTTTTCAAATTTTTTGTTTTAACCTTCCTGATTTTACCAAATGCCAAAAGAAAATAAATAACTGAACCTTGATGTGACATCCATTGGACAAATGTTTTGTGTATTACACATTCGACAAATCATGAACTTGTACTGGCAGCATGGTTACATAATAACAATTCATTAACAATATAATTTACAAAACAAACTAAAACACTGCTGTTGTCGATTTTTTTTATAAATCATAATTAAAAATTTGATTCTTAGGAAACCAACATGATTATTATTTTTTTTTTATAAAAACTATCATAACTCAAATGTCATTTCGGCTCAAAATTTTTTTTTTGGGACCTAAGTGGCATTTTTGTCCCGACTAGTTTCACACATTTTCATAGCTTTTCACAACTTTTTTTTTTTAAACTAGCAAGGACCGAAATGCCATTTTGGTCCTTAAAAAAAAAAAAAAATTTGGAACCGAAATGGCATTTCAGTTCTTATAATTTTTGTAAAAAAAAAAAATAATCATGTTGGTTTCCTAAAAATCAATTTTTTAATTATAGTTTATAAAAAAAATCCGCTATTGTGTACTAAAACAAATAACAAATCAAGTAAAAATTTAAAAATAACATCACATTTGGAGATAAAATTATCTGGATCAACCCAAAAGTGCATTCACATTTAAACAGAGTAATGATGAGTCTGCATCTGCTGCTTTTTACACCTTAAAGATTGGACCAGTTTCCAAATGAAATCACACACTTTTTTTAATTCAAGTTATGTTTTAATATGTCCTATCAATCAATTGAAAACAGTAGGATCACAAATTATATAATTAAAGAATTAAATCCTACTAATTTAAGATGAAAAGCTGCAGGTACCCTCAAAAGTAGTAGTAGTAATATAGCTACATGACATTCCAAAAAAAGAAAGGGAGAAAATTTTAAAGAAAATAGCAATAAATAAACAAAAATAAAATAGACAAAAATGGGCAAATTAATTAACAAGCTTTTACTCAATAAAAACAAAAACAAAAAACAAAAAAAAAAACAAGCGTAAAGCTTCTTCAATCAATTGCTCATAGCCTTAGGTTCAAATCAACACTAGATGCATCCTCGCCTCCTCCTCCACCTCCTTGGTAAGCATCTGGAAGAGGGGCCCCACCATTCATAGAGTGGGACCCACACTGCCAGTTCATTAAATCTATCATCTCATTACACCCAGCTGGTGGGTCCCCTGCCGCAGTCACTGCACGGCATGAGCTAACGCTTGCCAGAAGCGGCAGATGAGTCGCAAACCGCGGCACCGGGTATGCATCCGGAGGCGGATAATAGCCCATAGGTTGCGAGGGCCGGCATCCGTGAGATGAAATAATTGGATGTGGAGGTATGCATGTAGATGGAGATGGTATCTGATATAGGTGTGCATTCCAGCCTATGCTTCTCTCCTTTTTGTGTGCATTTTGGTGACCTCCAAGGGCTTGAGACTTGAGGAACTTCTTATTGCAAAAGAGGCAGGGAAAGAGACGCACGTCTTTCTCGCCGTGGCACGGTGGAGATGCCGGGTGGGTGTTTGATAGTGTCAAAGACAGGTCTACTGATTCTTGTGAGTTTTGGTTTGCTGGAGATGGTGCTCTTTCCATTTTAATTTCTTCTCTTCTTCTCTCTTCTCTCTTCTCTCTTCTCTCTTCTCTTCTGTGTTCTACTTTTTATGTAATTTCTGCCCTCTTTGCATTTGGGTCTTCCTCTATTGGCTATCTCTGTCTCGGTCTCTCTTGCTTTCTTTGCTTCTTTCTAATTAGGAGAGCGCAAAGCAAGAGACATATAAGGAAATGGGTGATTGCCAAATTTGTTTATTTGAAGAGGAAGAGGGGCAGTGGATTGCACACAGAGGGAGAGTATAACCTATGCCTATGCCTAATTGCCTATAGGCTATAGATGAGGAGAGGAGGGGGATATTTAGTCCCCTCATAATTTGGCAAAAAAAGACAAATATCCCCAGGCCAAACCGGGTAAGTGTGTTTGTCCTTTCCTCTCCTGTCAATAAAACTTGAGATGTCCTTTGAGTTTGAGATGAATATGCTACAAATTATATGGCCTTAATTTAACAAGAGTAGATTCTTTCAAATTAGACGGTTGAGATTTGTCTCCGTTTATGATTTAAGTGAGATTCGAATCATTTCCGGATTCAGTCTGTCGGAAAGTTTCTAAGTCAGTTAATGTATCATTTATGTCAAAATTTTATAAGATTTTCGGACAAGGTCGTAAATATGTTAACTTCGATATTAAATTCTTTGAGTTCATCAATTGGACTTTACTGTAATACTGTATTACGAGAATCTATAAATACTTCGTTTTCTCTCTCCTCGCTCTCACAACTCACTCAAAATCACATAAGAAAAAGAGAGAAAAATAGAAAGAGAAAGACAAGATGAATTATGAGCCGAAAAAGACGATTTCAGAGACAATTTTCCGAGTAACAATAGGATAAACAGTAGCAACCGATGTAGATCGTCCCATCGTGGCGTATCGAGACCAGGGTCAATTAGTGGTCGAGGTAGAAATGAGGGGAAAAAAACTGTCAAGTATGCCGTGATAAAAATAACTGCTAAGTATGTCTGATGGAGAAATTTCTTAGACGGCCTATTCGGTATGAAATTTCAGAATATGACTTTGTGTAAAACCCCTATGGCAACGGTTTGAAAAAAGAAGAAGGTTGATCCAGAGCCTCCAATATCAGACGATGAGTTTGTTCCGTGTACTTATACTGGTAAGGCTATCACTTCGTCTGTTGTCACTAATCCAGTGCCGCCTACTAAGGAGTATGATTACTAGTGCTTGTTGTGTTGTAATTTACTCTATAAAGTCTATAGCTACTATAATGTTCTATTTCATCAATTTAGTGATTTTGCTGTAGGTGGGATGTAACATTGTAACTTAATTGTAATGTATTTTTGAAATTCATCTAGTTAGAATGACAAATTATCTATTTTGCCCCTGCCTTTGGACAAGATTCTGACCCAGTTAAATACATCAATAAATCACGAAAATTGACATGCATGTAGACTTGATGTTTCTCTACAATTTCATTAAAAGAACCAAATTTTTGGTTTTGTTGGAATTAATTTTTGAATATGGTAAAAAAAAGTAAGGTTATAAAAACTAACATTCAACTAACTCATAACTTAGTCTAAATAAAATCCACACAAATTCCAAATAAAATAATTCTCAAAGCTACATTCAAATAAACAAGTTCACAACCTGCATACAAACATCAATTTAAATCACCTATTACTATGCTTAAACGGTATTCCGAGAAACCGACCAGTTCCAGAAGATGACCTACTAGATGGCTCTGCTCGGCTTCCAGATGCCCTTGTACGCCTACCAGTTGACTTCCTTAGTTGGCTACTAGATGGCTCTCCTTGCACCCCAACCGCCTCTTCGCCCATGGTAACTGTCTCTCCCATTGCTTCTGCAAACATAGCATATGCATCTAAACGGCTTGTAACTATGCTACGCCGTGACCCTTGTGACCCAGTTGCCTCTAATAACTCGCTCATTTTCTGTTGCATTTGCTGCATTTCTGGCCTATGCGTTGCATTTGTTACTTAGTAAGCTAGTCAAAATTGGAATGAAATAGAATTTTTGATGAAAGTTACATACCTCTTCTATTATTGTCGGTAGTGGAACGGCGAGCCTGATGCCCCTTTCGCTTACCTTGTATTTCATCCATGGTCATTACATAACGGGTGTGTTTTCTCCTCCCAACCCTAATTCAAGCCTTGCTAGGAAGAATTCTAGGAGACTGGCAAACTGGTCATTCACCCATATTGCCATAAGGAACAAACACCCCACTCCAATTACTTTCAAGATAGTTCACAGTATACCAGTCTGCAACAAATTGGTTCTCGCTCCAGTTTTTTGCACGAGAAACTGCTAAGACATGAGGACACATAATAGATGTTAATTGGATACCTCTGCATGTACATTTCATTATGTTGCCGAGCCCGCGTGTCACAATGTACTGGAACTCCCTATGAATAATATGTTCATACTTCCACTGGAGCCGCAGGTGACTGGAATGTACTCATTTGGGGATGAAACTTGGTACTGACCTTCGCCATGCGTATAAGGGACCAAATATATTTCTGCAGCTTCGAGTCACCATTTTTTGAGCTTGAGCTCCAACCGTTCGAAAAATAATTGATTTGCATCTTTTAAATCCATGGCTCACTTCTACCGCTCAACAAACCATATGTTGCACTTATAGAACATATCCTCCATAATGGAAGCTACGGGCATTCTCCAGCTCATCCAAAAGACATTATTTAGCGACCTCAGAGCCGTTTGTTGTCATGATACCAAATCGGTATCCTCCATTACAGGTTTGGAAAATCTTCTCATAATTAGATGGCTTTATCACATCATTGGAACGTACTTTGCCCACCTTCTTTAAAAATGCATTACACATTGGATTTAGCTGCACAAGAACAAAGAGGTGTTACTTCATTTGCCTCATCTACTTATAAAATAATTAAACGAAATGTTATAAATTAGACATACCATAACAAATTCTTCGAACATCTTTTTCAACCTTCTTGGCTCCTTGTTTGAACCTCCATCCGAACCACTTGTCCTTTCCATAATTCTGGACCAGGTTGTCAGCAACATGATGCATACAAAACTTGTGCACAAAAAGTTCTGGAGACCACCCTTATTCTGCTGTCAGTGCAAATTTGATCCCCTTGTGTTGGTCCGATATTACACAGACGAATCTATCAGCCCCAAGGACTTCATTCCTCCACCACTGCAGAAAAAAACCCCAATTCTCACCATCATCTTTTTGCACAATTGCAAATGTTATATGCAGCAATTGGTTTTTGGCATCATAGCCGCGAGCCATAAAAAACCTCCCCTCATACTGCCTAGACAAGAAGCATGCATCTATACTGATCACTGGTCTCAACTACTGAATCGCTGCAATGCATGGACCAAAAGCCCAAGCTACCACCCTGAATTGAACAACTCCTTCAATAAGCTCTTCATGTTTATCTCGTATAGGACACGTCATAAATTAGTACTTAAAGTCAGGATTTTTGTCGCAGATTCCCATCATCAGTGGTTCCAACAAGCTGTATGAACCGTTCCAGCTCCCAAATTGTCAGGCTATTGCAAGCTCACAACCCTTCTACAGTCGATTGTATTTCGAGGTTATATTGCCATACTTAACCCTCACACAGTTTGCCACCCCCTGGATGCTCATACCGGGGTCATTTTTAATGGAGGTCTCAATGATATCGGCAATGATTGATGCTGTGAGACATTCATGGTCTTTCCTTGAGTATTCAGACCTACATGTGTGAGGCTTGTCTTGCTTCGTTATAACTCATGCATCTCGAAAACCTGTTGCTTTTCCCGTAAGTTTGTAATCACAACTCGGAGTCTTGCACACCACCTGAATACGATCCCTGTCAGTTTTCTTCATTATAATATCCTGATTCTTATCAATATGGTACTCTCTATTATTCTTTATTAGCTCTACTTTGCTTTTAGAATATTATTCAGGTGCCAGCTCACCTTTGTACTCAATCCGTCTCCCATAATAACCAATATGCTTCTTTAAAAGCAGATATATTATTGAAGTCTACGAACGGGTGCGTATCAATTCAGCCACCAAGCGACATATTTCCATATTCTCTGCGAAAAATAGGCACTGGATTATCTTTATCACAACACTCCAGGTGATTAGAGGCCCAGTTTCCTCCCTCAAATTCATCCCAAGTTTGCAGATCTTCCTCTGAAATTTCGTTAATATTTTCAAAATCCGACCCAATTTCGTCGTCTACTGGTGCTGATCTGGGGTGAGGTGATGGTGCAGGTAATGATAAAGGTGCCACATGCCCGGGTCTAGATTGGGGTCTTGTATGAGGTGGTGGTTGGGGTGCTGGTGGGGTGAAATGACTGTATGTTTCTGGGTCAGGTACAAATGAAGGAGTCACGAGACTGTATCAGGTACGAATAAAGAAGCCACGGGATTGTATGGTTCTGGTTGCGATGTATAATTTGGCGCAACCGAATTTTGGCCAGAATTTTCAACTCCTGACTCTATCGGAACTCTCTTGGCGTAGATTTTTATGATAAAATTTTCAGTGGCCTTTAACCGCCGGTACAAACCTCTCCATGCGGCATCACTTAATATCAAACTTCTAGTAAAGGTTGGGGGTGTTCCAGCGTTCACTCGGGTTGTCAATTCTAAGTTCCACCTTTCTGAGTTATAACCAGTGCATTCGTAAATTATAGACTTCAAGTCCTGAGGTATCATCATTAGCCATAAATGAATGAATTGTCTCTTTGAAGTAATAAACTCCATATATATTAGTTAAAAACTTTCCACCACAGTATAGTGAAATCATCATTGACATGGCCAAAAAAATATATTATGATAAATGGTAAACAGTTGTCAGGTTACTAATTTAAATGTATAGGTTGATGAATTTTTTTAAAATAAAAAATAAAAAAAACCTGAAAATCGCATACGAAATGCCCTTTTTGCCTCAAAAATTGCCTTCTCTTTCTCTCTTTCTCTTCTATGATTTTGAGTGAGTTGTGAGAGGGAGGAGAGAGAAAGAGAGGTATTTATAGGGTCTGAAACAGAAAAAAATTTCTCAACCGGTCATTTTTTGGCCAGTTCTAATTTTATTCCCAACTGGCCAATAAATAGCCGGTTCTAATTTCAATCCTGGTCGGCCATTTTTTGACCGGTTTGGGCATTTTTAAAAATACCCAAAAAAGCTGGTATAATTATTAATTTGTATTTAATATTGAATATTAATAAAAATGTCAGGTCATAAAACAAGGCATAATGCAATCAAAATAAATATTTTGCTAGAAAATTAAATGATAAATTTTGTAGTCTAACATAATAAATTGTATAAGATTCCACTTCATTCAGCGTCACACATACCTACTTGTCATTTTCATCTGATTTTGGTTTATTCATAGTGCAAATAAAAATCTCTTCTTCGAAAAAAGAATTTGCCAGATTCAAGAGATTATTTCGTCTATTGTAACTAACACACATACAAATTAAGGTGACAGAACTTTCACAACCAGTTTGTGATTAATTTCTTTTAGTAGACGTTGTAGATAAGTCATCTAACTATTTAATATTTATAGGAGATTTCTCTATTTGAATTTCGAACTTGTGATTTTTTATACATAAAGTATTGTCTTTGTTACTAAATCAAATGTTGGTTCTCGCTTAGGGAAGATTCATGATTTTCATCAGGAGGAGGGCAAGAAAATAACAAATCGAGTTTCAATAACTAATCGAGTACTAGATAAAAAAAACACAATGGTCTAAAACTTATAATTTCCAATGTTCTAATTTCTAATTTTCAATGTTTTAACTTATAATCTCAATTACCAATCAGAAATCAAGGAATTTATTAGAATTTCAGAAGAGGCAAAAAAAATTCCAACTGGTCTGGGTATATAGATCTCCATAAAAAAAATTAAAATCCAGCGAGAACAATTGTCTCTTGTCCCTTACTAGATATTTTTTAAATAGATAGAACCACACCAATGATGTGGTTCCACCAAGGATAGGGATTGAAATCTGCTACTCTTCTTTGGGAAAATCATGATCCTGTTTTTCTTCATCCAGCCATTAATCTTTCTTGAGATTCGTGCATGAAAAAATTTAAATGATCAGATGAGAAAAAATAGATTCTTGCTTTTCCAAAAGAATAACAACAAATTCTCTTCCATAAGGATGATGCAACAGCTTTCGGACAACTACTCTATTGGTGTGGTTCTAAAAACCTATATCTAATGAAACTGTATCATTAGTGCAGTTTCCTCTATTTTTTGGAAAAAAAAATCAATTCCTTTTCTTAAAATTTGTTCTTTTAATTTGTAGAAAAAAATATCCTCACATCACATTGTATTAACTTCAGCTTGAACTAATTAAAGATCTTTTAACAAACATTCTAGTTGCTTAATACTTTGAGATCCTAGTTGAGTTCCTATAATCAAATTTCTCAAACAGTATTCATGTTATTCATTCTCAGCATTTTTTTTTTTCAAATGAGTATTGCGTATTCATATATTATTCATCTGGTACTCATATTAAATACTCACAAACTTTACACACTCGATTCAAATCCAAATTTCGTCAATATTATTTATGATTTTTTTTTTGCTTGCTCTCTAAAGTATCAATATTTTATGTCGAGGAGGGTTCAAAATGTCTGTGTTTTTTGTGCCTCCATTATGCCTATATTTTTAAAACAATAGTAGTAACTCAAAATTTAAATCATAAGTGCCAAAATAAAACCGTTAGATGTGATCTATATTATTTTCTTTATGTGCTCATAAAATAATATAACATTTCGATTTTGTTTTTATGTGAATTAATAAGTTGAAAAATCAACGTCTAGAAATTATCCACATTAGTACATTTTTACAAGCTCTTGATGACAACCAAAACAAAGTTGGAATGTCATATTTTTTTTACGCGTGCATAGATAAAATAAAGTAGATCGTATTCAACGGTTTTATTTTGACTTTTATGTTTTAAATTTTGGATTATTAAAGTTTTTAAAAATAGAGGCATGATAGAGCACAAAAAATAAAGGCATTTGAACCCTCCTCTTTTATGTATATATTATTTGCATTATTATAGAAATAAGTTATTTCTAAATTTTATTTCTATTATATTAGAATTAAAATATTGGATCTCTTTGAATTATTTTGAAAATTTTATTTTATTAGTATAACTGGGTCATGTTGCTGGCTAATATACTGCTCTGAAGTGATCTTGAAAACTGAAAATGGTCCCCTTAAATTACAAGTGTGGATCCAGTCATCATGTGCATCCTAGGCAACAAATCTCCACCAAACTCCTGTGAATCCTATGCAGCCTTTCAAATGCGGATGCCTTAATTAATTAATTCAGACCGATTGTGCAGCTGTTTCAAGCATAGTGACAAGATTTCGCGAATTATATCCGAATAATTTTTTTTTTGGTGATGCCGAACCGAACGCCGAATTATTCGGTTGACTGAACTTTGACCGAATAATACCAGAATAATTTGCGAATTTTACAAACTTTTTTTCCGAATTTTACGAATTAGTCGTGAATTGTTCCCGAATTTTTCCCAGAACATTTTTGTTTTTTGTTTTTTTTGCTTCCTTGTAGGACTGAGATCTTTGATCCGGATTATACCGAATTATTTCCGAATCACGAATTTTTAACCTCGCCGAACTTTTTCCGAACAATTAAGTTGTCACTATGGCTTCAAGTGCAACATTAGTTGCAGGTAAAAGTACTTTTCAATCTGCATCCGGTGAATTTTTTTTCAAGTGCAACATTAGTTGCAGGTAAAAGTACTTTTCAATCTGCATCCGGTGATTATTATTATTTTTTTATAAAATAGGCCTCTAACGACTATTGTTTATGGGCCGAGTCAAATTTCTTAGAGAATTATATACACAACAAGCGACTAGCAAGGAATATACAAACAAGGTAAACTTACATGGTCACATTATGGCACCACATGTAATAATTTTTTTCTACATGACATGATTAAAATAGTGGAAGATAATTATATTACGCAAATAGTCATAACACATGTAGACACGCCGACTATACATGACGTGATTAAATACAAAGTGACAGATCTCACGCTTAATTAATTCTTTTAGATTAAGTTATTTCATATAAAAAATGTTACTAAAAAGTGAAAAATAAAATAAAATGAAGAAACAATATTAAAAAATTAATCATATGACATGTTATGTGCCGTGATCAAATCCGTTTGCATAACGTACTGTGATGTGTCATTTTCAATAAAAAAAACACGTGACATGGCTAATTTTCATACCTAGGTGGCCTCGTGCAACATTAATGTTATATTATTATTATAACACGAATACATACTTGTATATGAAATAAATTTTCTTGAGTAAATGAAATGAAATAAATTAGTTTAAGAATGATTGAGATGTTAATTATGATACATTGATCATTGTCTGATGTATTTGAATTGAAAGTATAATTAGCGAGGTTAGCATCTTACTTAAGAGTGCGGAACAACCGTTAATCCAATTAGAAGCTGAGATAGATTTTTGAGTACGTAATGAGAGTAAAAAACATACTGAAAAATTTCAATAAAAAAGTAAATGTGAAGAGAGTCAATATAGTGTGGGAGAGAAATAAGTAAAGAGAGTGATGACGGTGAGCTTTCAGAATCACTTGCAACATTTGGTCTTATTTGAAAAATCATGGGGTCAATTGATCCTATTTGGTCTTTGTCTCTCAAGATAGGAGTAGGTCCGATGGGCATCGGACCTACAGTTAGGTTCAATTAGCTCTATCACCATACGATTAGCATCAAGATCCATGTGCACGGAAACTGATAAGACTTGCACGGATATTGATGTAGAGTACACAAATCTTGATGCAAATCGGATGGTCATCACACCCATCGAACCAAGGTAGGTCCGATGGGCATCGGACCTACTCTCATTCCTTGTCCCTCTGTCTCTTAACCAAATTAGTTATTAGAATAGCAGAACAGTAGAGGTTAGCGGCTACCTCAAACAATGACTCATCCATCCAAACACGAAATAAAGTTCAAAATAAGTTAGTTTATAATTTGCATTCTTTTAAAGTGACAGAACAATACTCTCGCATCCATATTATTGATCTGCCAACCTACGTTGCAACAAAAATATACACATAAACAATATGGAGTCAACTACAAAGCCGAGTAACCAATTATTTAGCAACACACTTATTTATAATTGGCCTAATAGCAGACTAGCAGTAAACAACATTTTCAATAAGACTAGATTAAGCAATACAAATTTGTCAAATTACGTATGCATATTTAACCAATGATAACAATTGGGTCTAGATTTTTAATAAAAAATAGTTCTCATTGAATATCTGAAACTTTCTAGTATTCCAGTTCTTTAAAAACAATTTCAATTTAGACCAATCATCCAGTTAAATATACTATTATAATCCGATGACCCAATTCAATACCCAATTAATCATAAAAATCGAAAAACACATATTATGGAGAAGCCCGGCCACCTGATTTAAGAAATTCCAATTCAAGTTTCATCGATCTTTCAGAATCACTTGCAACATAAGATCGGAATTTCAATCGGACATACAATCGAAGAACAATCGATATCAGATTTATTATCAAATTACTTCTTTTATTTTTCTTTTTCTTTTCCTCTTTCATTTTTCCTTTATTTTCTCTATTTTTTTTAGGGAAAATTTCTAGTGTACTCATGCAACTTTTAAAATAACCAATATCCTATAAAAACACCATAATATCCAATATCTCTATAAAATCTTAACATTCTTTCTTCTGTCCCCCTTTTTTTTTAACATTTTATTAAATTATTTTAAGAATGTAATGGACAAATATACCCTCATCTCTTCTCTCTTTCTCAGTGTGTGTTCTCTAAGCAAGCATTTAACTATGAAACCAAGTTGGCATAGTATGCAATTTGTACCATTCTATGTTGGTCAAGCAAAAACCTGACTTTGTAAGTAAGGTATGTATAAACAACTCTTAGCATTCCTAGTCCGAAGCACTAACCTGAATGGTATGCAGAGGCGGAGCTACGTGAATGCAGGGGTAGGTACTTGCCTACCCCTAGAATTTTTTTTTTTTGGGTCGATATTTTTTGGGCTGGTTTTGGGCTTTGCCTACCCTTGCCCTGCGCCTGCGCTGCGCGAAGCCACGAGAAAACGAAAAAAAAAGAGCTCGCGGAGACGGAGAGAAGAGGGCGAGAGGCGAAGCAGAAGAAGTGAAGATTAAAGAACCGACTACCTCTGAAAGAAGAAGCTCCGCCTCTGCCTCTGGAAGAAGAAGTCAAGAAGCTCCGCCTCTGCCCGCCGCGCCTCTGGAAGAAGAACTCGCCCACGGCCGGCAGCCCGCCTGGCACCTGCGCCTCTGGAAGAAGAAGAACTCGCCCGCCTGCGCCTCTTTAGGTATTCCTTTCACTTGCATGCTAATTTCTGTTACCGGTCCATTTCTCGGTACCGATCGATTTTCTCGAATTCTGATCAACTTACTGCATGGTTTTGGATGATTCTTTCACCATTGCACTCCATTTGTCGGAGGGAACTCAATTATAGCATCAATTTGATCCCGGGTTAAAGTTGGGTATGATTTGCCATTTGCTTCATCTCAGTCTGGTACCGATTTCATTGATTTGGTAGGCCTTTCTTGCAATTTAAAGGGAGATAAGCCCAAGTTATACTTGTAAATGTCTTCAGATCGTGTCTTTAGCTTTGACTAGCCAGAGAAATGCATTCACAAAATTTAGAGCATGGTACGAGGTACGCTGCTCCTTTCAGCCGAGTGATACCTTTGGGTGAGAATTAGAATTATCAAAGGAGCTTATTCTTTTAGTTTAAGTTCATGGAAGTGCTTTCTGTAAGTTATACTATATGTATAAGTGACTTACATAGCCCAGAGAAGGCTTTAACAGGGTTTAATTCATGTTCCAAATTTGACTTTTATGTCAATTTTATACTTGGCAATTTTGGTGCCCTTTCAATACTTAGCAGAAAATTGGATTTTGTGAGAGAGATTAGAGATAACTGGAGGCTTATATTGGACAATTTGAGTTTACAACTTCATAAAGGGGTTAACAAAGAGTAACTGTGAGGTGATTTTAAGACATTTGCATTAATGCTCTTCATTTTATGAATTTCCAAATGAAGGCACTTGTCAGTATTTTTACAGTTTTCTGGATTTTTGGTCAAATTTTGGGATCCGATATCTTTTGATTCACTTTGAGATTTTGAATGAAACTTTCTAGTATTATGCTATGATGTATGGACTACAAGTCAGCCAATTTTCATGGTTTTTCATGGTGCTTAGCTATTTCAAAAAGAGGTGGGAAGTGATGACCTGAGCAGCAGTTTTACTGATTTTTACAGTTTTTCTGGATTTTTGGTCAAATTTTGGAATCCGATATCTTTTGAACCCCAATCCGAACTGTTAATTTTTTCGAACCCGAATCCGATTTTTGTCTACCCCTAGCTCAAATCCTAGCTCCACCACTGATGGTATGGTATTAATTTTTTGGACCTTCGTATCATAATCACGGATCTAGGTTTGCTACTGGTAAGGCATCCTTTTAGCACTGTATGACTAGTATTTGCTGGTAACAGATTGTGACTCTGCTCCAAGTTTTCAGCACCTAGACTATTCTTCAAGTTTATTTCCAAATTTAGGTTTTAATCACATTTTCGTGTGATGCACAAAAGTATGGCTGCTTTGCAAAATATCTAACATAATTTGTTCATAGAGTAGAGTCGGGAGAGCTAGTTCAAACCCTACTAAACAATGAGGATAAAGGCCGCACTGCCTCAGAGATGGTCGATCTATTGTACCACTCCATGGTACTTCTAAAATTGAAGGATGTTTGAATTGAAGAGGTACTAGAGGTTTTAACATAAAGGTTCTCTCAATCGAGTGTAGAAGAGAAAAATAGAGGCAAGGAAAATTAGTAGCATCTTCTTAAGTTGTGTTGCAACATTGAGATTTGCCAAAATTTTGTGTTCTGTCTTTTTTTTTTTGGGTATGGATACGCTACAAAGGAGAGAGGAGAGAGAGGAGGATATATTTGTCTATTACATTCTTAAAATAATTTAATAAAAGATTAAATAAAAAATAAAAAGATAGAAGAAAGAATGTTAAGTTTTTTTTGGAGATATTGGATATTATGGTGTTTTTATAGAGATATTGACTATTTTAAAAGTTTGTATGGGTACATTTAGAGTGGGAAAAATGGCACTGCGGAGCTGGCTCTGTCACGGAACGGCACGGCACGCGTGTTAGTTACGTGCTGTGACTTGCGTGTCCCGTGCCGTATCTATTTTTTGAAACTTTGGTACGGCACGTAGTCACGCGAGTCACGTGTAATTAGGACTATTAGATATTGATTTAATAGTGAATCTTGAATAAACTAACCTAAATTATAATTAAATGGTCACGCGAGTCATGTATGGTCACGGCACGTTTAGGCACGGCATAAGATGACTCACGTGGTGTGACCATCCTTGATATTTTGATCACGGCGGGGCACGACACATGAAAAATTAACTTGGTCACGGCACGGCTTGGCGCGACATGTTTTTTCCAGTCCAGGTACATTAGAATTTTTTTTTCTTTTTTTTATTGTTTTCAGAATCGGTAAAAATAGAGGGAAAGTTTATACGGAGGGGTGGGGACATGCATAGGCCGCGTGGCATGAGTGCCACGTTAGCCTTTTTTTTTTTTGTTTGAGTTCTAATATTTACAAATTAAACTCTCAAATTTTTTCCTTTCAGAAATAAATCTAAAAAAAATTTAGGTGAATAATTATAAGTACCAGGTATATATTACAGTTAGATATAAGATACATATATTGTGTGAGAGGCATGTATTTCTCATAAATTTTATGGAAGATACCGTACGGGGAATTGTATTGTTTAATATTACATATGTTGTATTGGTCCGAAAAAGATGTTATTTGTGCCGAAATTTGCGGAATACAAAAATTTATTTTACAACATTATTTTCTCATTAATTTTTTTTTTCACTAGATACTTTTTTTTGCAGCGAAGGATAACAATCCTAACTATAAGAATGATAATATAATGAGGACGGTTCAAATGCCTCCATTTTTTGTGCCTCCACCATACCTCCATTTCTAAAAAATTTAATAAATAAAAATTTAAAACTTAAAAGTCAAAATAAAACCGTTGGATATGATCTACATCATTTTATCTATGCATGTGTAAAAAATCATGAGATTTTAATTTTGTTTTGGTTGTCATCAAGAACTTGTAAAAAACGTACTAATTTGGATAATTTATAGACATTGATTTTTCTACTTATTGATTCACATAAAAGCAAAATCGAAATGTGATAATTTTTTATGAGCACAGAGAGAAAATAACATAGATCATATCTAACGGTTTTATTTTGACTTTTTAAGTTTTAAACTTTGAGTTATTAAAGTTTTAAAAAATGAAAGCATGGTGGAGACACAAAAAATGGAGGCATTTGAACTCTCTAATATAATATACTTAGCTAGAAATATTTTGTAGATAAGCCTATACATTGGTGCTCATGTAGTTGTAATAAATTAAAAACACAATATTAATACAAAATTTATTAAATATCTTGATTTTCTATTTCCTTATATAAGGTGTATAAAATTAATGTTATTATAGCTGAAATAATGTTGAACAAAGCAAATGCCTAATCCAAGTATTACGGTCGTATTTCAGATATTCCATTAAATAAAAATATTTCGGAAAATAAATCACCTCTATCCTCCTAATTCCTATCTTATATCCATATATATATTCCTCTTTGTTTAAGATATACCTTCTATTCCACCCTCCCACATTATGCTGTAAACTAGCTGAATAAACGAATCAAAGTTAGAAAAGGTTGAACTCGGTTCGTGCTAAATCGAGTTGAACCGAATTAACTTGTTAACAACTCTTTCGTGTTGTGATCCACACATAGATCAAAGATTTTTGTCAATTTAGTGCTATGGACCATGCTAATTTTTATTGCAACGAGCTAGTGAAAGAGTCGGAAAAAATAAAACTTCATCTTTTATTGCAACGAGCTGAGTTGAACTTGAACTCGCTCATGACAAAACGAGTTACAATCGAGCGAGCTAATTTTATATTTTTTTAGTAAAAATTGGAGGTCAAGCCACCTAACTATTTATTATCCACAAAGAATTGTTCTTTCTCTGTTTCGAACCTACGATCTCTTATACGAAGAAAATTTCCTTTGCCACTAGATAAAAAAATAGTTTTCAAATGAGCGAGCTAATTACAAAAAAATAAAAATAAAAAATAAATTCGAGCCAATCTCGAACGATTTTTTTTTTTTTACCAGCCCTACTAATCTCACATAAGAAACAAACTTCAGAATAAACCGGATGTAAATTACATGTATTCCCCTCTTTATCCTATCTTTCTCTTGAAATACACCTCAAAATTTCCAAAATCTCTCTAGTAAAATCTAAAAAATCGAAATAAATTGTCATCTCTAATATTATTATTTTGAACAAAACGTTATGGTAAATCTTCTTTTGTTTCTTTTCTTACTTGATGTTTATTTTGAATTAAATTCAAACCCAGTCCTTTGTTTTTTCGTGTTTCTATTTTTATTATTTTTTAAGCATACCTTTTTTTTATTATCACGTAAAGAGAAAATAATATCATATTATGATTTTCATAATTATTGTTAATTTATTGTCATCTGTGAGCTCAATAATAATGCAAAATATACTAACCCCTTTCAAGTTTTAGTAACACGAGATTGTTGATGATGTTTAAGTTAGAGAACTCTTTCTATTCTGCTATCTTTTTCAAAGCTTCGCAAAAGCTGCAAAGTTTTGAGAGAACTCGAACTCTCGATTTTTGAGTAACCACAGTTCTAGAACTTATTCTAGTCAACTGTGCTACCGCTCCATTTCACTTCCTATTCTGCTATCAAAGTGATTTTTTCTTGCACATTAAATTATAGTTTACATTAAAGAAGTAGAAGAAAAATTAAATAAAATAAATTTCTTCCTAAAGGTACTGCCGTACTGGTACATTTCAGACTGATTTAATTTATAGTTGGTACAACACCTGATTAGTATGAATATCTACTCTGAACCATAAATAACATACCTGACTTGTTTAATGTTAGTTCAGTTTTAGTTTTAGAAAAGAAAAGAGTTATTTAGTGTGCATTGCAAAGTTGTTATCATTAATAACTCACACCATTAATTGAAGAATCAATCAGGGATTATTTGCACATGATTAAATATTGGGTGTTTCTTGCAAAAAGATTAAATAACTTGGTAATTTTGATGGAAAGTTCAGTTTAAGTAAATAGAATACAAAACATGAAAAATCAGGAAATGTGAGAACTTGTTTTTCAAAAAGAATGTTTTAGTCATAAAACTTGGAAATATGATAAAATTGCACCAAATTTTGAACATTGAACTCTATTTAATTTATGGGCACATAAGGCTGTGCTCCAGAGAAGGTGAAATATCGTTTATTAAAGGAAAGGGAAGGGAGCGGAGGTGGAATCCCAGCAGTCCAGACCTAACCGAGTTGTTCCCTTGCTCCAGAAGAGAACAATCGAAGAGAAAACGAAAGGGAGCGGAGAGGAGAGAAGTTGAGTTTGCTGTACAAAAGCTCTAAGATTTGTCACTCCCAAATCGGGGTGTAGAAAGAGTGAAATTAGCACTAATTCCTCCCTTTCCCTTCTGTTCCTGCCCTCTACGTGGAGGTTTCTGGAGCACATCCTAAATCACATGCACAACTTTGGTTTTTTTTTTTTTTTTAAATGTGTGATATTATTAGAAAATGTACAACTATATAAGTGCACTGTTTTGTGTCTGATACATGTACATGTACTAACAAAAAAACAACAAGGAAGAAAAAAATATTAATAACTTAAACGTTAGACCTCAATCAAAAACTTTCTAAACTTAAACGTTAGACCTCAATCAAATATTAATAACTTAAGTCGGACTAAGTTAAAATAATTAGAACTTCTAAACTTTAAACCTCAACCAAACAAACAAGCAAACATCACCTAACTGTCTGTTAGACTAATAATATATCATAATTATGGAAGGAATGAATAGGACCAACGTTGAGAAAATTCTTTGAATGAGATTGTCTCCTGTTTGTGCCCACAGAGGTAGCCGCCAGGTGGTGCCCACCAACTCATAAAAACTATGCACAGTTTTCCATTGCCTTACAGTCCCCTCCCTCTCTCGCTCTCTCTCTGTTGTACTCTCTTATTCAACAGTTCAATAGACAAAATTATAAAAAATAAATATATGAAAAATACAAAGAGTGAGGCTACGGTACTATGCATATAGCACGGATTGGTCCGTGCTACGGCTCAATATTTGAGTTTTCAAAATTCTAACGGTCGATCCGAACCGTTCAACATGATTATAAAATGAATATGTACTTGCAAACCAAATTTTACATTTTTTCGAATTTTTTTACTAAAAATTTGGTTTGCAAGTACATATTCATTTTATAATCATGCTGAACGGTTCGGATTGACCGTTAAGATGTTGAAAATTCAAATATTGAGCCGTAGCACGGACCAATCCGTGCTATGCATAGTACCGTAGCCTCACTCAAATACAAATAACACTGAATAGGGATGTAAACGAATCGGATATTATCCATCTCGATCCAGATCTATATCTGAAATTTTTGCGGATTCGAATATTCAGATGCGGATAATTTACGATTACAGTTATAAGTTATGTGGATACGGATACAAATATGAGAAGGGATCCAGTTACACTATTTTATGGTGACACATCTTAACACTATATGTTTATATGTTATTTTTGTAGTTTCCAAATTCAAACAGTCGATCTGAACCGTTCAACACGATCTCCATATTAAAATGTGCTTGGAGACCAAATTTTACATTTTTTTTTAAAAATTTACTATATTTTGAGAATTTTTGAAAATCACTGTTTTTCAATGGTCCAGAATTATCTGAAACAACAATTTTGTACATATCTTAATAAATACTAAAAAAAATTCAAAAAATGTAAAATTTGGTCTCCAAACACATTGTAATATGGAGATCATGTTGAACAGTTCGGATCGACTGTTTGGACTTTAAAATCATAAAAATAACTTATAAGTATATAGTGTTAAGATGTTTCATTTTATGTAATTGGAACTCTCCTCTACAAATATAGTTTTAATTTCAAAAACAGATACATACATATATAATTATCTGTATTTATATTTTTTTAATTGTCGGATATCCACAAAAACCTTGACATAAAAATGCTATAAATTTAAAACAATGCAACTCTTCCATATTTATTTCCATGAATTTTTATGAGTATGATTAAAATGCTATGTTGTTTTTGTGTTAATCACGTCTGACATCCTCATCTTTGTTTTCAAAGTCCGAACTGTTTATCCAAACAGTTCAACATGATTTCTATGTTATAATCTGGTTGAAAACCAAATTTTACAATTTTTTAGTTTATTATTTTCTAAATAGATACTAATATTGTTGTTTTTTAGAAGAGTACAAGATTTTGAGAAAATATAAAATTTGGTCTCCAGATTTTGTTTCACTGTTCAGAAGATAATTAAAAGTTTTGTAAATGAGGAACAATGAAACTACTCAAAGAATGTGTACAATACATTATATGAGTAAATTAAAATTTGGTTAAAATCTGAAACATTTAAACTATTTTATCAAGCATAGAAAATTTGGTTAAAATCTGGAACATCTATTTACACATTCTTTGTGAATTTACAAACAATGAAATTTTCCAATTCACATTAAATTCTTTTGGAAAACTATTTTTTTGTAAATTTTAATTAATTCAAACTTTTTAATTAGCAAAAAAATTGCAAAACTTATTGGAGTAAATTCAATTTAGTCTGTGATTAAAACTTTTAATTATCATCTGTTTTTTTAACTGCTTAATTTTGGGTGAATTTAATTATTTACACTAAATTTTGTGTGTTCTTTTGAAGAAAATGAATACATTCCATGAAAAAAATTACATAAAGAAATAATATTTAAATCTTTACCTACAATAAATATTTAAAACGATCGATCAATCGCTCGGGAAAATCAACAACCCGATACGATTCAACGAGGTATTTCGCAACACCAATTCGTGCCAATAACCCTAACCCTAAACTCTAATCCTAAACCCTAATCAATTTTTAATCGAAATACGAAAACTTACCAGAAAGAGGTGGCAGCGGTGGAGGAAGAGGTGGCAGCGGAGGGGAGAGGTGGCAGCCGGTGAAGGAGGAAGAGGTGGCAGCGGAGGGGAGAGGGAGTGGCGGCGGGGAGAGGGAGTGGCGGCGGGAGAGGGTGGCGGCGAGGGAGAGGGCGTCACCGCCGGTCTTCGGGCGGAGGCGCGGAGGTTTTTCTTTTTTTTTGTTCTGGCGGAGAGGCAGAGAGGGAGAAGAACACGGGCGGGTTTTCAAAAAAAAAAAATCCGATTTCAAACCGTACAGAATATTTACGGTTTGAATTCTTTATTCAAACTGTAAATATTATGTACGGTTTGAATTCTTAATTCAAACCGTAAATAATATTTACGGTTTGGGTACAAATATAATTTTTTCCGAAACTTGGTTAATTATATTAAATTAATTTTGTTTTTGGGTAAAAATAAAAATCTCGGCTCCTGATGCCCTTTTGACTTCTTTTATTTTATTCATGCTACCGAGTACCGAGTGCCCTTAAAAAAAAATATGATGAAAAATTTGGAAGTCAAGCTAGAGATTCTATATATGTGACTAGAAGTGTCAAAAAGTTACAAAATTAAAATGTACAAAAAGAAAGAAAGATAAATCCGAAATTTTTATTAATATTAAAAAAAATATCAAATTTCAAAATCTACATTCGATTCTGAATATTTTCGAAATATGTCAAAACAGCAAAATTATTTTGTGAATATTCAACAAATTTCTGCAAAATTATTTTGCAGTTTAGGAATACATTTTTCTGCAAAATTATTTTGCGATATTAGGATTTTCTGAATTTTTTAATTAAATAGAAAATATTATAATTTATTTATTTTTTGTATTGCAATATTAGAAATATTATATATATTTTTTTTAAAATAGATGGAATACTATATAATTTTATTTCTTAGAAAGACCTCGACAAATAACCCGGATCAACATATTTCAAGACGGAGTTTTTTGCAGCAGTGTTATTGGAAAAAAAAATATATATTTTGGATCTGAGTAATTAATCCCGGTTCAAAAGTCACTTCTGAGTAAATAAAGAAAATATTGTGGTCCTTCTAGTACATTTAAATTCTAAGATATTGTATTTTGAAAGAAAAAAAACGATAATAAATCATTTCATCTGACAAAAGTGAGAGCCAATTATTATTTTTTTTCAAAAAAAGAAGGATCACAATATTTTTTGTATTTACCTAGAAGTGACTTTTTAACCGGAATCAATAACTCAGATTCAAAACATTTTTATTTCAATAACACACAAAGAAATATTTTAATTTTTCTTACAGCCGCAAAAAATTCGACCTGAGAAATGTTGATCCGGGTTATTTGTCGCAGTTTTTCTAATAAATCAAATTATATAGTATTACATCTATTTTCAAATAAATATATAAAATATTTCTAATATTTCAATACAAAAAATTAAATAAATTATAACATTTTCTGTTTAATTAAAAAAATCAGAAAATCCTAAAACCGCAAAATTATTTTGCAGTTTGGGCAGATTCCGAAATTTTCAAAATCGGATGTAGATTTTGAAATTTGATATTTTCTTGGATATTAATAAAAATTTCGAAAGATAAATTATTTACAACAACCCCCTTTTTTATGGGTCCGGATCCCCTAAAGTAACCCAATTTTTGGGTTTTCAATCGAGACTGTCCAATTCGAATCCGCCGCTTGAGATTGTCTCGGGATTCGAATTCGTTGCTCAGGATGTGTGAGCTCCATTTCGGATCTCGCGCAACAGATTTGAATCAGACGATCTCGATTCAAAACCCAACTTTTGAGTTACTTCACTGGATCTCAATTCCTTTTTTATTCCTGTCTAATGAAGCTGGTACCAACTTCTAAATTTCATTACAAGTTCCATTTGTAATTTGCTGCAGCGACTTCTCCTCTTGTTGGAATATTCTCTTGCATCCCTCTCGCCACAGTACAAAACACATAGCAAGCAGAACTGAGGAGGCATTTCTGGAACTCCCCTTGCACAAAGGATGTACATTGCCCAAGTTCTGACATGACTTCCTGCATCTTGATCCTTAGCTGCACCATTAGGGGACGAATTCAGAGTAGGTCCGATGGGTGTGATGATCATTCAATCAGCATCAAGATTCGTGCACTGCACATCAAAATCCATGCGAGTATGTATCAATTTCCGTGTGCACAGATTTAGTGCTAATTGTAAAGTGTTAGAGTTAATTGAACCTAAAAGTAGGTCCGATGCCCATCGGACCTACTCCTATCTCTTAGGGGGACATGTTCCAAAAATGTGATTAACTGTTTCTTCTGCATTTCTGCAAAGGTAACAAATGTTCACCAGGTGCCATTCTCTCAGCACAAGGTTATCAGTAGTGAGGATCTTATTTCTTAGCATGAGCCAGAGTGCCCTTAAAAATTTGAAGAACTGTTTAACAGTTTAAACCTTTTATCCCCAGCATCGGCCTTGAAAAATAAGGTAACATGCATACACCGGCCTTGAATAGATTACATACATTCTGATGAGTCAAGGTGTTTAGTGCTGCTCATGTCTTAAAAATGTTTAGCTAGAAATACATTTTGTATGGCCTACGAGCATTTCAATGATAAAAAAAAAAAAAAAAAAAAAATACATTTTGTATAATTTATCCCATCTTTAGCTACAAATTTATAGATATGTTTAGCTTCAGATCATATTAGTTTCTAGTAGATACCTTGGTTATTACCATTTTTAACATCAAAATATTTGAGGCACAAATATTTAATATAAAATTATACCACTCTCAGTCATTTTAATGGTCCTTTGGGACAAAAGCCCAATTAAAATTCAGTATAATGAGTCACCATACATAGATGGGGCGGTTTCCATTTTGCGTACACTAACAGCATGCAGCAAATTGCTGTACACTAACCGCATGCAACAAATTTGTAATAAAAAGAGAGCAATTTGGGTAAGGGGGTATCCTCCATATGGGCATACAAGTAAAAGTGTACATAGTATCTCTGACTTTCTAAAATAGGACTTCAGGACCTGTAAATTAATTCAAATTTTCAATGGAACGTGCATATTTTGGCTATCCTAAAAAAAAGAAAAGAAATAGTATCTCTGACTTCATAGCATCAAATAATTTGATATTGCAAAGAGGGTCCTTTATCTTCATCTTCTATGCCTCTCCACTTTCAAATTTTCAAGCCCAAATAACAAAATAAAATTTCCAAGTGTATATATTCCTTTTTCTATAAGCACATACAAGAGTACCACATTTTGGTTTTTATGGTAGTCAAAATTGAAAAATCAACATTCATTCAAGATTATCTACATAAATTAATTTTAAAAAACTACCAAGCCAGTCAAATCATAGTAAAAAATGTTGCAATTTTTATGTACATGGAAAATGTGAAATAAATGGCATCAACAAATTTTGTTTTGACATCATGCTTTAAATTTTGAACTGCTAGAAATTTTTAAAAATAGGAGGCACCAAAATAACAGGCATTCGAACCATCATTCCATAAATTGAAAAAAAACAGGCTGTTATTACAATTCATGCAAAAAATAATAATAATAATAATAATAACCTGAAGAAAGTGAAAGACCAAAACGTACCTTAGGCCTAAGTGGGCAGCATTGTCAATCAATTTTGCAAATATTACAAACAAATATTAAATATGCACCAAGTGAAAAGAAAAGAAAAATGACATTTCAACTAATTACGATATCTGGGTAGCACAAGAAAATGACATTTTAGCAGCTAGTACTAAAGATACCAAGAGTACCCTTGAGAGGCACAGCATTGCACTCTTCACAGGGATCATAACCAAATTCACAACACATTAAAACATTGCACTCAAGGTGAATAAGCCAAAACAAAACCAGAAAAAGGGAAAACTGGCTTACCAATTGTCAAAAATGTCCCCAAGGTTTTGAAACAGGGGATTGATTAATTATGTCCATAAACGCTCTATGCCATACTCCCGGATTATGACTGGTACACTTGTCGGTGGAAGCTAACAAAGAAAGAGAAGAAAATAATTTTAAGCTTATGTTTAAATTGCCAAAACCAACTCCGCCTGTGTAGAAACTACACAGCCTATCCCAAGCTAGGAAAAAGGAGGGTTGTGATAGGCGTGGCGAGCCAACGTAACATACAGCCTTTTTATGGAAATGAAGACTCCGGTTGGGTTTCATTTCTAGCCTACCCCAACTTGTTTGGGACTAAAGGCTCAGTTGTTGTTGTTGTTTAAATTGCCAAAACCAACGGTTTTGTACCAGCTTGGCTGGTACTGTACTAGCATGAATCAAGATATTTTAGAGAGAAAAGACAACAACAGTATTAGAATTAACATACCATCCCTTGTTCTGTAACAAGCACCGAGACATAGTCAGAAGGTGTGGCATCATATCTGTAAAACAAACACCAACTCAAAAATCAAGTTGAATGAAATGAAAGATTTACTTCATAAACTTTATATCAAAGCCAACACATACTTCAGATTTAAGAGCTGGAGATTCTCATTTTGGGCCCAGCTATCAAGATAGTCCAAATCTTTCCTTCCGTGGACCTTTGAAATAGCATCTGGATCACCTAACAGCCGGGGAGGAGGAATAAATTTAATAAATAAGAAATGTTAAATTATTATGTATACCCGTTAACACAAATATTGCTAAAGTGATTCCGTTCACAGTTGACACAATTATTGACTGAGATTATTTTCCACCAGTTCAAATAAAAATTAATATCCTGGGGTAAACTAATACAAATGAAAAAATTCACAGCCCAAAGTTTGACTAAAATAACAACTTTGAAAGTTTATGAGCCAAAGAGACTTTTATAAAACTTCTTAAGGATCATTAGTGGAATTTCTCAGTACAAATTCCTTGAGGGTTATAAGTGATATTACCATGTCGGTGAGTTCAATAGAGCAGTTTGAGGGGTACAAATGATATTTACCATCTTTGAAGGGAACACAAGTCATTGAAAATATGTATTTATATAAAAAGAACAAGATTCACATAGTTCATCTGAGCACATTAAATTATTAGAGCTATAAGGTAACAAATAAGGCATCCCAAAAAAAAAGAAATAGTAACCCAATTCACCTAATTCATTTGAGCAGATCGAATCGAGCTGAACCCGATCATTAAATTTGTAAGCCTCACAGCAAACCAGCACCGGCACCCTGAAAGCATGCGCCACCATAGCCACACACGCGGTTCCCACTCGGGAGTAGACCGTACCATTAGATAGCACCGAGGATGCCCCCAGAAACACCCGTGTCACCTCATGCATGACATAAGAAACTGCGTTGATATGTGTATAGGTGCATTGAATCCCCCTCTCCACTAGCCGTCTCAGTAAATTTTGTCCTTCGTGCTTAGGCCGGGAGTCAACCACCACCACACGAAAATTCTTTTTTATTTCATGCGCATAGGCAAATATTGACTCGACTACTGAGGGAGAACCATACGTCAGAAGCACATCCCCGTCACGAATTTTCGAGACGCCATGCCCGACTATTGCATTACCGGCTATTATAATCTTTTCATTAATGAACCGGTCGATATCGGACTGAAGGCTGGATTTAGCCTCCTTGTCGGCGAGGTTGTGCGGGATAATGGATATGCGGTTCTTCAAGAACCGAATGGCATTACCTGTTAGGTGTTAAACATTGGTTCAAAAACCGAATGGCATTGTAATTATCATGAAGCTTACAAGAGCAGTGTATGAAAAAAATGCATTACCCATGCTGACAGATAGGGGTCGGCACTCAGTAAGAAAAGAAACACAGGAGTTGATTTTAGTCGTGAGGTCACGGGTCAGGGTTTTCTCAGGTGGAGTTGTGTAGTCTTGTATCACTTCTTTGAATGCAAGTAGCATTGCTATGCAACGGGCATTGCCACCTGATATTTTGTCTGAGAGAAATTGAAGGCCAACCTGATATAATTTAAGTAGCATTGTAGAGAGCTTATGTTTTCCATATAGAAATAAGTCACAAAAATAGTAATAGGAAAAGTATAAATGGCCCAAATTATTTTTTCAGTATCAACAATTCTTCGTTAGGTCCCTAAGTTAAAAAATCACAGTATGATCCTTAAACACTGATTTATATGAAATAAAACTCAAAAAATCCTCTTCCAATTAAAAATAATAAAAATAAAATTTCTCTTACTATCGAAGGGACCAGTGAAAATCTAAAATATATGTAAAAGACTAACTCCATGTCATCTTTCATGCAAAATTTTGGGCTCAATATTTGCACAAAAATTAATGAGCGGCAAAAGTAGAACATATTGTAATGTCAAAGGAGCATAATGGGAAATGTGAAGTTCAGATATCAGTAATTTAATTGAATAGAAAAGTACTTGATAGACAGAAGGGTGGATTGGTTCCAGCTGAAAGTACTTCAATTCAAGATCTGGCAGTTGGGTCCCATGTTCGTACTGTGGCAAGTGCCTGAACAACTCAACCCGGTTTCGGGCCTCCGATTGGTTCACAACGGCCCGCTTCTTCAATTTACCGACCTTCGTCATGTCATCGAACTGCATCCGGGGGTGTAGTGCCACCACTTCCTTCTTCCCTTGTTTCTTTTCTATTGACCCAGCCGGAGCTATTGCCTGTGTGGCTCCAGACCCAGTAATGCCATCCTTCTTTTGTTGGGGTATCGGTTTGGTTGAGGGTTTTGGTTGCTTCGAGGCCGAGGGAGCTCCACCAGAAGCAGCTACAGTCCATGAATTCAAATAAACTAAAGTCATTTACTTCTTTTTTTCTTTCCTTTTCCTAAAGCACCAGAAGCAGCTACAGGCCACTTAACTACCAAACATGTCAGATATAAACACACAAAATTTACCAGAATAAATATAACCTCCTTCTTTGGCAGCAGCTTTGGCAGCTCGTTGAGCCTCTTGGGCGGCACGCCGTTCAGCTCTGGTAAGTTTTTCTTTGGTCGCCACAGAAGGCCCAGCCCCTTTACCTTTTGACACATTTGAATCTCTTTTGTTTGCTTCTGCACCAAGCTTCTCATTAGATCACAACCAAAAAAACTTCAAGAGCACCTAAGTAGTATAATATTTTCTAATCACCATACAAATATATTACAACCATCATTTTGGAATTCTGATAATTTACTGTTCTTTATTTTGTTCAAACATTTTCAGCTTTGCTTGATTACAATGTAAACCTTAATTAAGGATTAATAAGTGCATTGAAAACTGAACTTTAACATATAGAGAGTCTGTAATAATCTTAATCATCTGAAATAGGGTTATACAGTCATGTTCTGGACAGAGAAACACCTGAGAATCTCACTAAAACCAATCCTATACCATATATTAATCCAGCAACGTCAATCCAATGCAATACCTGAAACTAGTGGCGCTGTCTTAGCGACCTGCTGCAGCATCAATAGACTACCTTTAGGTGTCATGCCACCGCCAACTCCACTCAATGCCACTGATTCCTCGTCATCTTCCCCGAAATCAGATCCATCGGCCTCAAACCTGCTTGACCGAGACGGTGACAAGACCGGTGGTGAACCCAGGATCTGCTCCGAAGGATTGTAACTACCAACGTGGTGGTAATGAGGGTTGTTTATCTCGGTTGAAGGGTGGCGCGGCGGAGGAATCATGACGGGAGATAGGGAAGAGGGAGGCGACCCGGCGGAGGTGGTGGCGACAGCGGCGGGGGCAGAAGAGGAAGCTGCTGCAGCGACGGAAGAAGAGTCTGGCGTGACGAAGCCGACCTGGCGCACCTTCGGCCCGATAACGGGTCGGTTGGGTCGTCTAAGATCCATCAAAGGTTTGCAGGGTTTAGGAAAGAGCGATTGACGAAGGCTTGTTAATTGATTTTTCCCGGATCCCTCGTCGTGAGGGTTTGGAGAAGAAGGGATAGTGAGATTAGGACTTAAAAGTTCTGGATGAACATGGTTTATTAATAAGAGAAACACCTGAAAGAAACAGCTACATGGTGAATTCATATCACCTAAAGTAACTTAAATTTTTAGTTTAGATCTGGGCCGTCAGATCTGTTTGCGCACGAATATTAAAGGGAGCTGTGCATTCGACCTCTGGTGAGATTGGTCCGGATTCTGATCGTACGGCCCAAATCTAAACTTAAAAATTTAATTTACTTGAGTGGTTCCTTGCTGCTGTATGGTGGCCTACAATTATTGGTACACTTCTGTTGGGTCTATAATCTGGTAGGCTGGCCTTAAAACAGGTTAGAATGAAAGGCCTGTATTGTAGGCCTTATTCTCTAACAGCACTACCAGAAAATTCTATTGTAGCCCAAATTAAAATTACAAATATAATCTTATTCAGTGGGTTCTGGTGTTAGTTTCTGGAAGCAAACTATTTGCACATTTCAGCTTGGAGGCCCAAATTTTCAAATCAACGGTATTTCATGTTTCATGTTAAATTTGGTCCTTAATGAAAATAAATGTTTATTTTTGAAATTCATATTCTATTCAATTTTGAGTAGAACTAGGGTGTTTTTAAGTTCATCAAACTTTTTTGTGAACTCAATTATAAAATCTATCAGATTGGCTTCAAAAGAAAAATCCGAACCAATAAAACTCATCTACTTTACAAGTAATGTGTTTACATGCGAAATTTTTTAAAAAATTCAGTTAATTTTGTATAGAGTCAAGAGGTAAAAAAATATTCAAAAAATAAATGTATTAAAATTATTTTATAAACCTTCTAATTTTGACCGCTTGATTTTATACTTAAATAATTCAAAGTTAAAAAATCGCATGTAGACGCATCACTCGTAAGGTAGATGGGTTTCAACAATTCAGATACGTCGTTTGAAGCCAATCTGATAGGTTTTTAGAGTTGAGTTCACAAAGGAGCATGGTGAACTTAAGTACACCCTAGATTTCTTCAATTTTAACAAGATATAAATTTTATATGAGTGAAGCTATGGTAATATGTATATTACAAATCAACCAGTGTTATGTATCAATATCTCTATTTTCAAAGTTGAAATAGCTAATTCGAACAGTTAAATATGATCTATGTATGAAAATGCACTTAGAAACAGAGTTTACATTTTTTAGAAATTTTGTAATATTTTTTTTAGTCGATAGAAAATCACTTGATCTAAAAACTCTGGAACATTCGAAAGTAGTGATTTTCTATCTATTTAATAAAATAGTAAAAAAAATCTATACAATATATTTTTTTGCTCTCTAAGTACAATTTTATATGAAAACCATATTAATGGTTCGAATCGACTGTATACATATTGATTCAGTGCACGAGTTGATCCGTAATATACATATTGTCATAGTCTCACTCTTTTTATGTAATGCAATCCATTTCAATTCCTAGCTCTTATAAAATTAAAATTGGATTCTATAACTATGCATTTAGAAATTTTATCATATTAATAAAATGATCAGGAGAACAAATGAGAAGCCATTATAACTTAGTAGGTAACATCAGACAACTTGTCATCATCTTCATTAAAATTCCCTTTATCTTAATCCATTTAAAAACTTAGACGGCTCAATGGCATCTTATCTGATAATTAATTTCTTCCTATCTTTTTTTGGGGGTGGCTCCTAAAGCAATCAAACCTATCTTATCTGAAGGTACTGTACCAACTTGAAGCATTTTATTTGAGATGCGCTATTACATCATTGCTGCTATAATCAGTGCTTGACTTTGAATTGAATATAAACCTTAAAAAAGGAAAAAAGTAAATATTAGTTGACTTTGTGTAGTGACCATTAGACATAGTACCCTTTTATACATCTCTCTCCATCACAAGTTGACATATGTCATGTTATGCTACTTTATAATTAACAATTTCAATTTATATATTTACTTTTCTTAACCTTTTATAAATTTCACTTATCCACTCATGTATTTATGACAACGTGACATGGTTTAGTGGGACAAGAACCCACTATATGTTTAGTAAAATAAACTACTATTAACCGACTTTAATTATTTCGTCATCCATGGCTCATAATGTATAACATTGTACAAGATTCATATTTCTACGCAGCTTGTTTCAAGCCAAGAAAAAGAAGGAGGGTTCGTGATAGACTTGACGAGCCAGCAGTAAAAAAAACAACCTCTTTATGAAAATGAAACTCTCACGAAATGGATAGAAGTAGTACTAGGATGAGTGACCTCCTGAGAAGTTCCTGTGTTTCTGATTCCGGTTGAGTTTCATTTCTAGTGTACCCCAATTTGTTTGGCAATAAAGACTTTAAAGAAGAAGAAAAAAAGAAAAATTTAATTTGTTTTGGAAAGGACATCTTATAGTATATGTCATACTCATAATTGCCATTGATTTCCCTCGTATCTTATATATTGATTTATACCTAATTCATAGCGGCGGAGGGAAATAGTGGAAATTAATTGAGGTCAATAATTGATCCTACTAATATTTCAAAACTACATGTAAATTGATGCACTTTGATAATTTCGTATATTAAACATTTTTAAATAGAACCGCAGATTTAGTGCAGTGATATGAGTCTCGTCTTGGTACAGAAAGGTCGTAGGTTTAATTATCGAAAATAGTATTTAAAAGATGTTGAAAAACTATAGCGACTCTTATAAAAAAAAAACATTTCAAATGGAAAAAACCTGAGGTTTTTGAAAAAATTAAGGACATATTTGCAACTCTCAATTCTCAATATTGTAATCCTCTTTTGGCATACAGGTCTTAATCTTTCAGTTTGATCCTTATAAAAAAGCACAATAACACCTAAATGTTGTGGTGCCATGCATACAAGGTTAACTAGTGTTGCAACTTGTGGGTCTATAATTAAATGACTCATTAATTGACAATGTTATTTTATGCTCCTATAGAAATAGTTCAGCTACTCTATATATAATCCTTGGGGAATTAATTCTCCTAATAATTTAAACTCTGATAAAAAAAATTAATATATGTCTTTAATTAGGTTTAACTCTAGCATTTTTAACTTAGAAAGATTGGATAATTAATATATAATCTTCAAGGAAAAGAAAATTCCACCAATTTACTATTAAATCTTACCCCATTTATGAAAGCTCCACTTACCACTTTAAACAAATGGCTTGCTATCATTTGATCTTTGTGGTATATTTTTCTATAATATTAAAAGCTTTATCAGATAATAAATTTTTGAATCCAAGTTGTATCTGTATATAAATAAATAAATCCAGGTGGGTCCGAGAATAACCGAGAGATTAAGTAGATTAATTAGATGAGAGAATGAAGCCCAAAAGGAGAACATTTTGTGGGGCTGTGTATTTCCTTCAAAAGCACAACATATGTAGTGCTATTTAGTGACCAGGCCTTGTCTCCGGTCCCGGACTTCAACATGTGGTCATAACCATCAAGGCATCAAGGGGTAAATTATAGTGCTTTCCATGATGTGCCACCATTTAATAATTAACTAGCTAGCAAGTGACAAAATGAGCCAAAACAAAACCATATAATCCAAGGGGGGAGGAATGTAAAAAGGGTTCTAGAAAAGGATATATAGCACGAGAATATTGTGCTGGATATGTTTATTTCGTTTTAATATAAATTTCTTTTGATAAACATTTGATGTTGATACTGTCGTTTAGCTTCTGTATCTAGTTTTTTTTTTTTTTTTAATGGCAAGATGTATCTGTTGATACTTGATGCACAGTTATATATGTCATGCATGCTCTGTGGCTTGGTGTTTCATAGCTAGCAAGGGTAATTTTCGTTTCAAAATAATTTTTTTGAGGGAGGCTATATATGTGGTACTTTGCAAAGAGCATATCGGTCCGTATTATGAATTCATATCTCCGTTTAAAGACCAAATAATCGATCCGAACCACTCAACATGATCTGTATATGAAAATGTACTTGGACACCCATTCTTATATTTTTTTTAGAATATTTTTACTATTTTGTAAATAGGTAGAAAATTACTTTTTTATGGTTCAAAACTATTTAGATCAAATAAGTTTTTAGCTATGTAAAAAGAGTAAAAAAAATTCTAAAAAATGAAAAATTTGGTTCCCAAGTAAAGTTTTATATGGAGATCATCTTGAATGATTCGGATTGATTGTTTGACCTTTGTAAACAAAGATATTGATCTATAGTATAGACCGTTCCATGCTTCGCAAAGTACCGTAGCCTCACTAATCTTCTTTTCACTTATATATCCTGTAAAAGGTATATAAAGTTGTGGGGTTTGCATTTTAATGATGGTCACATGTATCTTGTTTTTCAATAATTTTGTAGAATGTTTAGCTCAATTAAGGGGTAAGTATCTGGGACAATTCAGTCATCCACACATATTTTCATATTTCTGATCTATGTTTGCTGGCCATGAATATCATTCCATGTGCAGTCATGTTCCCTTGTGAATAAGGTACTATGACCTAGCAAGTCCAAACTAAAGGTGCCATGCATGACATGTGATGCATGCCCCCCTTGTGTAGTTGTGTCAATGTTTTGTCAAGTTCACTCCCACATGCATACCAAACTGACTGCAACATGTATTCAAATATATACGCATATAACTTATTATCATCATCATCAGTACTGAGCATGACAATTAATTATGAGTTGGTATAACGAAGAAGAAATATCATTGTTTGGTCTTATATGTATAATGTGGTTCTGACATATGGAGGAAATGTCACATGATTTGCTCTCTGTTGTTCTATAGAGAATGCTTACAAGAGTAAAGTCTACTCAGTGTAATCCAACTACAACAGTACAATTAATTATTTTATGTCCTAGTTCAATGACTGACATGGTTCCTTAATTTTCTGATAAAAGATGACTACATAAAATCGGTGAACCAATCCAAAGCTAGCTAGTGTGCTAGCCGTAGCATAGTGACATGTCGTGCTACTCCCTCAAAAATCTGTTGAATAGACTTCAAACGACGAATCCAAACTATTGAAACCGATCTACTTCACGAGTGATGCATTTACATATAAAAATGATAAAATTTTGCATTCATTTAGTATAAAGTCAGGTGGTGAAAAAATAATAAAAAATTAATGTATTAAAAATAACTTATAAATCTTCATTTTTTGACCGCGTGACTTTATACTAAATGAATTCAAAAACTTATAATCTTTGTATATGTAAATGCATCACTCATGAAGTATATTGGTTTCAACGGTTTGAATTTGTCGCTAAAGTATATCCAATAAGTTTTTAAAGAGGTAGCACAACATCAACATGTCACTATGCTACAGGTAACACGCTAGCCTTACTATTCTACTTTGTATATATACAAAGAAGTCATGCTTATAGGCCATCACTTTTATACAGAGCAAGTAGCATTGATTATTTGTGATGATCTCAACAATAGTTTAAAAAAAAAAAATTGTTTGAATATGTTATTGAAGAGTGATGGTATTATGCATAATGTAGATCGATTCGTACTATGAATGAATAATATCTTTTGTTTTGAAAGTTTAAATAATTGATCTGAACCGTTCAACATGTCTTTCATATGAAAATATATTTGCCGACTAAATATTATATTTATTAGAATTTGTTTACTATTTTTAAAATTGATAGAAATTACTACTTTTAAATGGTCTAGAATTTTTAAATCAAGTGATTTTCTACCTATAAAAAAAAGAGTAACAAAATTGTAAAAATGTAAAATTTGATCTACAAATTCATGTTTATATCTAATTGTTTAAACTTTGAAAACAAAATATATTGATTCATAGTATGGACTAAACTGTACTATGCATAGTACCATAGTCTCACTCATTATTGAACATGTATATAATCTAACAACCAAATTTCACATAATATTTAAATATTATTTCATGATATATCAAAAATCGTTAATTTCTGAACTCTGGTTCTACATTATTTGTTGGTCATATATAGTTCATGTTGAGGTCCACATAAAAATAATAGTATAATTTGCATGAAGAGTGTCATAAGAGAGATTGCAAGATAATATATGTAAAGAGTACGTTAAGAGCAATATTAATTAAATTAATACTTGAGAGCTTTTAAATTTTTTTTTATATATTCTCCATATAGATAAATTTAGCAAACGGTATAGAGAAATAAAACTTGTTAATTACATTTAATACCGCTTGAATTAGACTAAAGTAAAGGCATCCAATTGTATCTGATATTGGGGGAGACTAATGTGTACACTCTTATATATATATATATATATATATATATATATATATATATAGTCCGGCTAATTTGCTTCCGGAAACACTTCGGCAAGGTGCTTACGGGGCATATCTAGTATTTGATGTTTAAACAACAAATCCAAACCGTTAGATGTTCAATCTATATTAAAATGTATTTGGAGACCAAATTTTACATTTTTTGGAATTTTTTACTATTTATTAAGTTGGTTTGAAAACTGCTATTTTTATTAAATTTTTGAAGCATTGAAAACACCGGGTTTCAAACCAGCTTAAAAAATAGTAAAAAATTCCAAAAAATGTATACTTTGGTCTCCAATTAAGTACATTTTAATATAGATTGAATATCTAACAGTTTGGATTTGTTGTTTGAACATCAAATACTAAGATATGCCCCCGTAAGCACCTCGGCCGAAGTGCTTCCGGAAGCAAATTAGCCGGACTCTCTCTCTCTCTCTCTCTCTCTCTCTCTCTATATATATATATCTATATCTATTATTTTACAAAATCATTGTTTTCATACCATTGAATTTTTGTACCCATCTAAATAAATAGTAAAAAAATTTAAAAAATGTAAAATTTGATCTGCAAGCACATTTAATATATTCATCATATTGAACGGTTTGGATCGACTGTTTGGACTTTGAAAATGTATAGTGTAATCCGGTGTCACCAAAAAACAGTATAAGTGATCCCTCCTCTTATAATAATTAAGTTTATCCTCTCCTCCAACAATTATCTCATGCATGACATCACTTTCCAATTGATCAGAATTTTCAATGAAGAAATAAGTAAGAAAAAAAGAAAGAAAATCCACTTGAAAGAAAAAAAAATTGTTATCTCCACAACTAAAAAATTCTCTCATTTAATTAATTGCGCTCCCTTTTTTTCCAAAATTATTATCTTGTCCATGCACATTGGAAAACCTCGTACAATTTATGAAGTAACTAATTGATACTTCATAAATATTATGGTTGAGCTTCAAGATTTTAAGACATTAATTGTCCTTAATCTTTTTTAATCGTTTAGCCATTAATTATTGTCAAATTTAATTTATTATATGGCTAAAAATTAATTTAACTTTGTACTCATAAATATTTACATGCATCTAATTCAATATATAAAATCAATTATTTGTTTATGTGATTAGCTGTTGAAATTTCTGTATGTCCTTTGATATTGAATTTTATTTGATAACATATATGTCTCAATTTGAAAATTAAATTTTTTTTCTTCATCATGTATTTTAATTTTTGGGGCAAAGTCCAAAAGAGAGACCCTAGTATATATAGTAAGGAAAAAATATTGTTCCTCAACTAATAAAAATTAAGTAATAACTACACTTTCTTATTCGCACTGATAAGCCTCAATTATATATACTTTCGGTTAGAGTTTTACCTCTAAATTTGCACCAAATCTCTTGTATTTTAGTTTAGTTTAGTATAAAATACATCCAAGAACTAGTTACTGCCTTTGTCTTGTCTAAATTGTAGAAATCGAGCAAAATGAGTAATTCTGTGGGTTTGTGCAGGTCCTCGTGCGGGCCACACAAACAACAATGCGAGTTGCATGAATTTTATGCGGGCCGCACCAATCATTTTTCTAAGCACGCACCTTACCTGCATTTCAGATGTTATATTTTGCCAAAAATTATTTATGCTTGATGATAAAGCTGTTAAAATTTTCAATTATATTAACAAGTTCCATCATGTAAACATCAAACCTTTAATTAACAATACGCAGGGAAATCTCATCAGAATTAACTCAGAACGACATCTTATCAACGCTTGTGATATCAAAAGGAAAAAAAAAAAAATGTGCTTGATGACCCATGCAATATATGCATGGAACATGCATGCAAGTACGTACATAAAAAAACGCTGTTTACGATTGGTCATTGAGAAAAGGACTTCAAATAAAGCCACCGCCCAAACAAAAGCGCAGTCCATGTTTGGGACCATTTTGCCATCATTTTAAATTTTCTTTGCGACCACGCTTAATTAGCCGACATTTGACTTGTAGTGTACTGAAAGAATGAATACAGACATAAACACAACTCAATTCATGTCCCTTGATATATATATATATATATATATAGATGCGATATGGTGAGCTGCGAAGTAAGAATTTTATTTTACTTCATGTTCATATTTCTGTTTTTAAAGATCAAACAGTCGATCTGAACCGCTCAACAAGATATCCATAATGAAATGTGCTTAGAAACCAAATTTTATATTTTTTGGAAATTTTTTACTATTTTTTTAAAATATTTCAAAATTATTGTTTTTTATGGTCCAGAACCATTCAAAAAGAGCAGTTTTCTACCTATCTAAAAAAATAGTAAAAAATTTTCAAAAAAAATGTAAAATTTGGTCTCCAAACACATTTCAATATGGATATCTTGTTGAGCAGTTCGGATCAACTGTTTGGTGTTTAAAAACAAAAATATAAGCGTGAAGTAAAACAAGATTCTTACTTTGCAACTCACCATAACCCATCTATCTATATATATATTTACGTGAATGTTTCCGACTAGACTCAGCGTTCACATTTGGTAACTCTGAGTCACGTCCATCGTAGCTGGTAGTGTCTTGTTTCCCTCAGTCTACATGGGATCCCCTCAAGTAATAATTCAAATTTTTAGTTTAGATTCGGATATCGACCGATGATCCAACTAATTTGTTCCGGTAGAATACACAGACCTCCTTTAATAATTATGCCAGAGCAAATTATATGGTCGTCCAGACACAAACTCAAAATTTGAGTTCTTTTAAGGAATCCAAATCCACCTTAATTAGTGTTTGGATCCCCTAAAGTAACTCAAATTTTGAGTTTGGATCCGGACCTTCCAATCAAAATTCAGATTAATCTGACTCAAAATGGAATGCACGAATGCCCCTTAAATATTTGTGCAAGAGCAGATCATTCGGATCCAAACTCAAAATTTAAGTTACTTTAGGGATTCGAATTCACCGCGGTAGGGGACCTTAAAATTAAAATATTATATGGTGAGGCAATATTTTAAAATGAAAAATCATTTTATAATTATTTATAATAATAAACATATTATTACATTTTTAAAATAAATATGATAAACGGACAAGTGTCACCGAATGGCACGTTAGATCGAGCTTGCATTCGAATTAAAAGAAAAAGAAAAAAAAAAATATGAAGAAAATAGTAATTGTTGATAGCTCTCAAAATTAAAAGGAAAAATGAACCATTAGCCTAACACCGATGGTGATGATCTTCTTTTTTATACGGAGTATATAAGTTGAAAATAAATAAATGCTAAAATTAACAAAACTCCTTAATTATTTCATAAAAAAAAGTATAATATATATATTGAAAGAAATGCATAGAATCATCTTTTAAAAATTTGGAAGTTGATCCTTGTCAATTTAACATATATCTAGGCTAGTGTTTCTTCGTAACATAATATATATACATACATGTGTTTCCGAAAATGAATTACTGTGAATTAATGGCAAACAGAAATGGTGGTATTGAATTGGAGACATGATGGCCATGTGTAAATGAGTATGTCTTGTTAGATTGTTAGTTGGATCCCTCAATGGTCTATCTTCAACTTCTCTTTTCAACTTTTGAAATATGGTCTCTACCAAAAACGGAAATTTGAGATAAAAGATATATTTATTAATTATTGTTCTCTTTATTATGTGTAGATTTTAGTATTCAATTTACAAATTTTATTTTAAATAAAATTTGACCAACACTAAAAAGAAAAAAAATTAATAGCACAAGGATAAAAATTGCCTGGACTTGAACAAATGACGATCGATAGGGGTGTTTATCGGTTCAGTTCGGTAATCGAACCGAAATATTCAGTTTAAGAAAATTGGATAAGTATTTTTTTTTTCTCTGTAAACAGTTGACACCATTGATGTCCGAATCAATTTTATCAAATAAAAATTGACTTTTAACTTTAATTATATATTCAACTGTTTAGATTATATGAATTTATCAAAAATCATTCTTAACTAATAGTAACGATGAAGATAACAATAAAAGTAGTGTACATGTGATAGTACAAAATTTATATTGTATGAGATATAAATATATGAGTAGAACTAGGGTGTTCCTAAGCTCACCAAGCCCTCCGTGAGCTCGACTCTAAAACCTATCGAATTGACTTCAAACGATATTTTCAAACCGTTAGATGTTCAATCTATATTAAAATGTGCTTGGAGACCAAATTTTACAATTTTTTGGAATTTTTTTACTATTTATTAAGATAGTTTGAAAATCGCTGTTTTTATTAAAATTCTACACCATTAGAAAACAGCGATTTTCAAACTATCTTAATAAATAGTAAAAAAATTTCAAAAAATGTAAAATTTCGTGAGCTTAGGAACACCCTAGTTCTACTCTATATATATATAATAAAGCAGACAAATAGATACTTCTCCTAGCCCCCTGTGTTCTCCATTTCATTTTGATTAGTTGATGTAATAATATGATTAATATATTGATGCCTCCTATCAGGAGATTGAAGTCGGTGTTTTTTCCTGTATGTTTTCTTTTTGTTTGTAATTAAATTATTTATTTTGATTCCCCAAAAGCAATGGAAGTTAGCGAATCAAAAATCAGTTTTTATTTTATAATAAAATAAACAGCAGTTGCAAGAGACAAATTATTAAATTTTATAAAGTGGAATATATATATATATATATATATAGGCAATTGATGAAAGGCCATAGTATTAATTAAGGTGTTGAGCACCTAATTCCTGTCAAAGATCTTCTAACAACCCATGTTGGCACGTTACAAAGAGATACAAGATGTCGGCCCTCTCAAAATAAAATTAATTTACAATTATAAATCTCAGATGGGCATCTAGAACAATAAGTAGATACAAAAACAATGATAGAGATATATTGGTAGGTATTGGCAGTTGGTAGTTTTTTCCGGTGAAGTAGATTGCATGCTGTGCATGGGTTTGTTTGTAGCATCCATCCTTCATTTATTTTATTTTATATATATAGTATTAGTATTATTATCAAATTAAATTTCATTTCTCTAAATGTAAGGTCCACATGATGATAATGTGTGTGGGGGAAGGGGTGCGGTTCTCATATGCCTATGTTCAGCTCACCATATCAATTAATGTAGAGGCTGGTCTCATGAACAAAACTGACAACAGACAGTGGGCCCCCAACATACAAGCCCAGACTACATGGGCCCCCTTACCAAGTCCAGTTTTCCTGTGCCCTTTTTCCTGTTCCCATTTTTGCAATGCCTTCACAAACGAATAGTCCGGGTTTGATTCGGCAGGGTCAAAAATTCGTGATTTAGGTATAATCGGGAATGATTCGGTACAACAAGGAAGCAGAAAAGAAACCCAAAAAAGCCCCCCCAAAAAAAATTTTAAATTTTTTTTTGTGTTTTACTCGCTAATAATTCGTGATTCGCGTTTTATTCGGGAATAAAACGTATTATACGTTTTTTGCATTTTATTCGCGAATAAAATGAATTATACGTTTTTTGTGTTTTATTCGGAATTCGGTTTGCAAATGTCAAAAAAACGAATAAAATGGGAATTATTCGCGAATTTCTCACGTATATTTAGAGGTGCTATCTGGTCGGGTAGGGTCCGGGTATTATTATATTTGGACATGTACTCTAAAAGTGTTCGGGTCTGAATTTCGATCCATATACTTATTAGTTTCAAATCGGGTCGGGTCCAGATCTGGATACCTATCTACTCGTAGATATTTCGGGTCCATTCTTTCGGTTCCGGGTAGATAGATACTCATAACTTGTTTGTGGATTATTGAGTCTGGTTCGGATCCAGAGCGAGTACATGTCGCAACTCACAAGAATTTGAGAAACCCTTTACGTTTAAGTATAATTATAATTTTCTAAATATCTCACATAATATATCATTATAATATAAATTAAAATATGTCCCCCTAAATCCTAAACACATATCCTATCCATTACAGTAACGGTTCCGGTTCGGATCCAGATCGGATATTAAATTACTAATTTTGTAATCTTATCCATAATTTGATCAGTTATATTTTTTAAATCATACCCTATCCAAATTAATCGGATCCGGGTCGGTTCCAGTTGGATCCAATTCAGTTCCGGATCAGATCCAAATAATCGGATAAAAGTAACACTTCTACGTATATTGTTACTATTGCACGCAACCTCACATAAATTAGACTCAAAAAATTTGAACACAAATTTTTGTATATCGTAGCTGCAATTTCATTTGTATCCCTTTTTATTTTCTCGGTTTTGTTGCTTGCATATATCAATTGTGTTATTTGATTAGCATTTATAGTATAGGAGCAAGAAATGACAAGAGGTGATTAGGTGAATTGAATTAATTTTTTTCTGCATTGAACCAGCGGCGGATCTTGACCAAATAAAAGTAATTCTAATGAATACCCAACGGTTACAACTAACGGTCAACAGAGCATTTTTCTTAGAGAGAGAGAGAGAGAGAGAAATGGAGGGTCCACCTTCCAATTTCCATTGAATGTGACATCAAATATATATGTCAAAAATTATATTTTTGTTTTAAGAAAAAGAAAAGTTAAAAGGAAGCAAGGAAAACAAGTATTATAATGTTATATATGGTCAAGGAGGAGGGTTCATGCACCATAATTTTTGTGCTCCAATATGCTCTACATCTTTTATCTTCATTTTCAAAGTCTGAACAGTCGATCCGAACCACTCAACATGATCTTCATAATAAAATATGCTTGGAGACCAAATTTTATATGTTTTAGCATTTTTGTACTATTTTTTTACATAGGTACAATATCACTTTATCGGATGGTCCAGAATCTCCTTAAAAAAGTGATTTTGTACCTATCTAAACAAATAGTAAAAAAATGCTAAAAAATATAAAATTTAGTCTCCAAGCATATTTTATTATGAATATCATGTTGAGCAGTTCGGATCGACTGTTCAGACTTTGAAATTGGAGATAAAGAATGTGGATCATATTGGAGCACAAAAATTATGGTGCATTTGAACCCTCCTCATGGTCAAGATAGCAATTTATATTTTATAACTCTAAATGAGTAAATATTATCAGTTCTAATTAATGTCCTTCATAAAAGTTTGATAATGTAAAATATTTAATTTGTAATTAATAAATATATGGGTGCGTGGCCAGTCATAGATTTTCTAGTTCAATTGTATAAAAATTAAACAAAAATTTCGATGTTTTTCACCAGTGATATATATCAACAAAAAACTTATGATAAAATCTTAAAACAAAAGAAATCTAATAAAATAAATTCCATTTCCAACATATTGTGGTCTCATGTATAATTTTTGTTATACTCTTTAGAATAATAGTGTGATTTCAACTAACAATTTTAAGGTATGAAATCTTAACATTGTAGGAGCCCCAAGGTAAAGTTAAACTTACCTAAAAAGTGTATGAAAAATACACCCTTCGTTTCCCTGTAATATATAATATATATGTAAATTGATTATGACATATATAAATTGGTCAAGATTTTTCATTTCAAAATATAAGTTAATTATAACCTCCTTTATTGAAATAAATATAAAATTTTAATTTATATGGAATTCAGTACTGCACACACACACACACACACACACACACATATATATATTGAGTGAGACCCAGCAAGAGCTAGCATAGCTAGAAGGCTAGTATTTGATTGTCAGTTAAGCCTAACTCAAGATGCATGCTACATGGGCATCATGGTACTAGCTAGAAATCACAAATATTTTTAATTCTGACAGAGAAGTTAATTATTTACAATTATTTACAATTGTTATTTTATATATAAGTTGAGACTAAGGAAGCTAGCTAGAGGACATGCATGTTAATGATTAGAGTAGAACTAGGGTGCTCCTAAGCTCACCAAGCCCTTCCGTGAACGCGACTTGAAAACCTATCGAATTGACTTCAAATGACATTTCCAAACCGTTAGATGTTCAATCTATAATAAAATGTGCTTGGAGACCAAATTTTACATTTTTTGGAATTTTTTTACTATTTATTAAAATAGTTTGAAAATCGCTGTTTTTATTAAAATTCTGCACCATTGAAAAACAGCGATTTTCAAACTATTTTAATAAATAGTAAAAAAATTCCAAAAAATGTAAAATTTGGTCTCCAAGCACATTTTAATATAGATTGAACATCTAACGGTTTGGAAATGTCGTTTGAAGTCAATTCGATAGGTTTTCGAGTCGCGCTCACGGAAGGGCTTGGTGAGCTTAGGAGCACCCTAGTTCTACTCTAATGATTAAACACTAATACATATATAATTTGGAGCCACGCTCCCATGCATTACTCTCAAGAATCTAATCATCAATTAACAGTATGATGAACTTTATAATATATATATATAGAGAGAGATTGGCTAAGCTCAAAACGTTTTTTCATGGCCATGGAACAAACGATTCGGTTCTCCAATTTTCAAAGTTCAAACAACGACAAATCCAAACCGTTAGATGTTCAATCTATATTAAAATGTGCTTGGAGACCAAATTTTACATTTTTTGGAATTTTTTTACTATTTATTAAGCTGGTTTGAAAACCGTTATTTTTCAATGTTGCAGAAATTTAATAAAAATAGTGATTTTCAAACCAGCTTAATAAATAGTAAAAAAATTCAAAAAAATGTAAAATTTGGTCTCCAAGCATATTTTAATATAGATTGAACATCTAACTGTTTGAATTTGTTATTTGAACTTTGAAAATTGGAGAACCGAATCGTTTGTTCCATGGCCATGGAAAAAACGTTTTGAGCTTAGCTAATATATATATAGATAGACTAATGTGCTTTCGGTAGAACTTCGGCCGAAGTGCTACCGATTCAAAATCAGATTTTCAAAGTCCAAATGGTCGATCCGAACAGTTCAAGTTGTTCTCCATATTGAAATCTGCTTGGAGACCAAATTTTACATTTTTTGAAATTTTTTTACTATTTATTAAGCCACTTTGAAAATTGCTGATCCGGATGAACAATAAAAACAGTGCAACCAAATTCTGGACCATGTGATCAGCAATTTTCAAAGTAGCTTAATAAATAGTAAAAAAATTCCAAAAAATGTAAAATTTGGTCTCCAAGCAGATTTCAATATGGAGAACAACTTGAACGGTTCGGATCGACCATTTGGACTTTGAAAATCCGATTTTGAATCGGTAGCACTTCGGCCGAAGTGCTACCGAAAGCACATTAGTCTATCTCTATATATATATATATAAAATCTGAGAAACGAATCGCCTGGACTAATATGAGAAGTTAGGACGGTTGGTTATAGTATAATCGAAAAAGGGATGCGCAAATCTTCTTAGGAGATTGCTTGCCTCCATTAATCAGACTAAGAGAGACTTGATCATGTGCATGCATGTGCATGTATGGTTGAACATAATATATATATACGGGGTGCCAGTGCCACTGCCAATGCCATGGGGCGGTCCCTTGGCAGTTGCAACAACACATGATTACACTCATATCTTTGTTACTTTTGATTTCATTTTAAATCTCATTAGCCGTTCCCTCTCCTAATTTAATATTAAAAAACATCCATTTGAAGTATATTATATCAAAATAACTGCCATTTGTTGCAAACATGCATGTTATAATCTTTCTGTTATATATATATCTAAAACCAATAGAGCTTCACTTCTGGACTGTTGGTTTTTCTTTTGCTTAGTGATAATTAAGCTAACATTAATTGAAGGTTTATTATTAGTGTAAGCTTGTCTGAGTGTACAATATAATTTTCTATGGATCATGAAAGGGGGCCACATCAACAGTTTACAGTTGATGCTCAGAACCCGAAGTAACTACCATTGAATCAGTTTATTACAAGTGGATATATATATATCTCTAGTTCCTCTTGTACATTATTTTATAGTTTTCTATATATTCTGTTCAAATGTTGATTTACAATGTGGACTGGTAAATCTTTGTAATCTCATAACTGTCCCTGCAAATTTAGTGTCTAGAATTCCATACAACTTTTGAAAAACAAAATGCAAATATGAAATGGTGATCACTATATATACCACATATTTCATTACAATGGTAAGTTACCCTGTGATTAATTTTGTGGTTTTATTATATATATATGCGTATTAGTTTAAGATACCGGTGATAATTAACCTCACTGGTACCGGGGTGTGGACCATTATATATATTGGTGCATTAATTTACCCACTATTTCAGAAAAAAAAAAAAAAGATAGAAAATATAAACTATATACAAGTACAATCAAGCTCATTAATTATAAGCTAACAGCAACCAAAATCATCAGTTGTACCAAACAAAACAATCATAATTAATCAGCAACAGTATCTAAAACTAGTACAAAACTATAGTTTTCATTTGATACTTTTTAAGCAAGCTAATTAAGTACAAAGTAGAGTGGGAAAAATGGCACGGCGGAGCCGGCTCCGTCACGGAACGGCACGGTTACGGCACAGAATGGCACGGCACGCGTGTCAGTTACGTGCCGTGACCATTCGCGTGCCGTGCTCATCTTTTGAAACTTTGGCACGGCACGGCACGACACGTGAAAGATTTAGTCACGGCACGGCACGTAGTCACGCGACTCACGTGTAATTATGACCATTAGATATTAATTTAGTGGTGAATCTTGAATAAACTAACCTAAATTATGATTAAATGGTCACGCGAGTCACGTATGGTCACGGCACGTTTAGGCACGGCGTGACTCACGTTGCATGACCATTCGCGTGCCGTGACCACCCCTTGATATTTTGGTCACGGCACGGCACGGCACGAGACCAAAGTCACGGCGTGTTAGTTACGGCACAGCACATTTTTTCCACTCTAAGTACAAGTATTGATAGCATGATTTTCATTATAGTTTTTGGGTGTTTGTGTAAATAAAAAGTTGTTTGGGGGATTAAGCAGAAAAACCCCTGATGGACAAAAGAAACCTTCCCCAGATGTGCTCGCTGGGCTATTTAGTCTTAGGTTCCAAGTGGGTCAATCAATAAATCAAAAATAATAGGGGTGACCCATTTATGTTAAACTAGGCCCACATTCATTATAAATATTTTACATCTTAATTCCTCTCTTCCTGTAAAAACCCGGGATCAATGTGCAATATACTCAACTTTCTTGGGGCTTCAATTAAATAATACTTTTCTGGTAAATAGCTTGTATAGGTAAATTAAATTTATTTTAGTTAACATGGTCAATTTAACATAATTAAAATGAGATTACTCGAGCCCCGAGTTGTACAAATATATGTTTTCTTCATTCTCGTATTAGGAGAAAGCATGTTAACTTTATTGCATCTAGGTGGAGATGATTATGGTCGGTTAAACCCTACATGCAAGCAAACATAAACACTGGTAAAAATTTGATAAATTAACCTAGAACGAGTACTAACGACATAATTAATTACTGCATGCTGTGTTAGCTGGAGCAGGGTTGTTCGTTGGATATTAATCAGATACTCTTAATTATGTATCTGAGATGTTTCTTAATTAACTTCAAACAATTATATGTTTTAAATCATTAAATCTAGCAATTTCATTAAGAGTAGAACTAGGTTGTTCTCAATTGTTCATCAAACCTCTTTGTAAACTCAACTCTAAAATCTATTGAATTAATTGATTTCAAATGACAAATCTGAACCGTTGAAACTCATCTACCTTACGAAATTTTTTTTTTAAAATAAAAATAAACAAACTCATTTAAACGAAACAAACACCCCATGTACTGGATTTCCAAAAAGCACCTCCACCGAAGCAGTGCTACGGTGGAGGGTGGAACGGGTTTAATATGTGTGCTCATTTAAACTCCACCCTCCACCGTAAGATTGCTTCGGTGGAGGTGCTTTTCAAAAATCCAGCACATTAGGTGCTTGTTTCATTTAAATAGATTTGTTTATTTCTATTTTAAAAAAAATTCTCCTTACGAGTGATATGTCTACATGCGAAAATTTTAAAAATCGTATAAAGTTAAATGGTCAATATTAGAAGTTTTATAAATTAATTTTAATGGAACATTTTTTTACCACTTGAATCTTACAAAATTAATTCGAAAATATAAAATTTCGTATGTAGACGCAACACTCGTAAGGTAGATGGGTTTCAACGGTTTGAATTCGTCATTTGAAACTAATCTGATAGATTTTAGAGTTGAGTTCACAAAGAACCTTGGTGAACTTAAGAACACCCTAGTTAATTCTACTCTTTGATTAATTCTAATATTGCAAGTAATTAAACCATCAAAACTAACAATTATAATTCAAATATAACCTAATAACAAAACAAATATTAATTAAATCAACTTTCATGTAGTAACATATGTAGTAATGCATTTTTTTACATGTTGCATATATGTGGCATAAATATTTTGATTAATTCTGGTCTCATATTAAGTAACTAAATCATCAAAATCAGTCATTATAATTTAAATATAACAAAATACTTGTACAAATATTTATTAGATTAATTTTGAAAGTATGATTAAATTTTAGGCTGCATATATAATATGCAGTGATGCATTATATTTGGTTAATTAAAATTTAGAAAGTTAATGAGAAATTCGATGGCTATTGTAGATTTGTGACAAAGAAATTTGAATAAGAATTATGTAGGTAAGATATATGGTTGGGCATTTGTGTCATTTTTTCTGAAAATATTTGTAACAAAATTTATTTCCATCTGTTACACCCCAAATTGGAAGAGAAATTGATTTTATTTATTATAATTATGCAAATATAAAACTGCGAATGTCTTGTATTCGATTTTCTTTTTTAAATTAAATCTATATTAAAGTACATTTTGGTTATATTCATTTCTTTGTTTTTTTTTCTTAATATGTTATATATAAAAACTTAATATACTAGATACAAAAACTTCATATACTAGTAGAAAGACTTGATATGTTGTGTATAAAGACTGTACTTTGAAATTTTAAAAGAATATGTTATCACCCACGCGAGTTTGATTCCGGCGAACACATGCAACATACAACATTCACCTATGGTCTTCACAACTGCCACCAACATCGCCACTCTGGGAAATTACCTGGGCCGCGGGACTTTGGGCCCTGTGGCATGAGAGAAATAGAAGGATCTTTACCCAAAAAACGAAGACAGCTCTTATCGTGACGGGAGAAACAGTCTTAGAGGTGCAACACTGGCAACAGTACTGCTGACAGATACATATAGCACAGGAGGAGTTGTATAGCGAGAGGCAAGAGTAAATTGGCATGTAAATATTTTTCCTTTCTATGTGGTGTACGGGTTCATTTGTAACCCTGTAAATATTTTTTTTATCAATGAAAAACTGTAAGATGGCTGGTTGCCACCTTATCCTAAAAAAAAAAATATGTTATCTATACAAACTTGATATGTCAGATAGAAAGACTTAATATGATTTTGATACCGAACATTTATGAAAGTTTTCAATTCAAACTTTTTTTTTTACTGACATTGATGTGAAATTTTCATGTGTTGTTTAACTGGCATTAATGTACTTTTCACCGACTTTGATGTACTCTGTTACTAGATCCGTTGAACTGGATATAATGTATTACTCCGTTACTTGCGCATGAAAACAATGAGGGAATGGTTTAATTAGAATAAACTCGTAGCTCAATAGATTAAAGAAATTAGACAGTAATTGTCATACTAAACAAAATGTGGTGACCTGTGAATACATAATATATATCCTTACTTTTGCGAGGTGTTAATTAATAGAGGGATCTAGTTATCACAATTTTGAGTTACAACAAAGTTACCACAACTATTTTTTACATTTTCAAAGTCCAAATCGTCGATCCAAACCGTTCAACATGATCTCCACAATAAAATGTGCTTCCAGATCAAATTTTACATTTTTTTTGAATTTTTTTACTATTTATTAAGATGGGTACAAAATTCAATGGTCTGAATTTGACTAGTTTTTGTACCCATCTTAATAAATAGTAAAAAAATTCAAAAAAATGTAAAATTTGATCTGGAAGCACATTTTATTATGGAGATCATGTTGAACGGTTTGGATCGACGATTTGGATTTTGAAAATGTAAAAAATAGTTGTGGTAACTTTGTTGTAACTCAAAATTGTGGTAACTAGATCCCTCCTCTAATTAATAATATAATATCCTAGAATTATTGCAGGCTAAATGATATTTATGTTTCCATTCATGGCTTTCTACGTTATATATGTTAAGTAGAACTAAGATGCTCTTAAGCTCACCAAGCCCTTTGTGAGCTTAACTCAAAAACATATCAGATTGACTTCAAACGACATTTTCAAACTGTTAGATGTTCAATCTATATTAAAATGTGCTTGGAGACCAAATTTTACATTTTTTGGAATTTTTTTACTATTTTTATTAAGCTGGTTTGAAAACCGCTGTTTTTATTAAAATTCTGCACCATTGAAAAACAGCGATTTTCAAACCATCTTTAATAAATAGTAAAAAAATTTCAAAAAATGTAAAATTTGGTCTCCAAGCACATTTTAATATAGATTGAACATCTAACAGTTTGAAATTGTAATTTGAAGTCAATCCGATAGGTTTTTGAGTTAACCTCACAAAAGGTTTGGTGAGCTTAAGAGCACCTTAGTTCTACTCATATATGTTTACTTTGGAATCATTCTTTTTTTTTTAATACGAAGTAAACTGAAGTTTACAAATTTGAAGATAACTTTGTCATGATTTTGCCATGTTTGACAAATACTAATGAAACGCTAAAATTGGTTCTATGTCAGCCCCTGAAATTCATTTTTCACTGTTCCATTCCTCTATAAAATATGTTATTCCATCCAGATGGAATAGAAAGAGACTAAAAATGTAAAAAAAAAAATTGACTATAAATTATGTCTCAATTAAATTGGTTCTCTCTTTTTAACAAATCCAATTCTAGATCCTTTTTGGTATTTTTTTAATATCAGGTCTCTTAACTTTAAGAGAAATAATTCAGTCCCTTAGAACCTCAATCTTCCAAATAAGAATTTTTTTTATAAACCGTAATTAAAATTTTTTTTTTTACGAAACCAACATGATTACTTTTTTTTTTACAAAAACCATAAGAACCAAAATACCATTTCGGTCCATTATTTTTTTTATTTCAGACCAAAATGACATTTTGGTCCGGTTCCTTTTTCGGATTTTCTGTGGTACTAGTTTCACAAGTTTTCATATGAGCCGCCACAGAAAATCCAAAAAGAGGACCGGACCAAAATGCCATTTCGGTCTGGAATAAAAAAAAATAATGGACCCAAATGACATTTCGGTTCTTATGATTTTTCTAAAAAAAAAAAAGTAATCATGTTAGTTTCGTAAATTTTTTTTTTAATCATGGTTTATAAAAAAAATTCTCCAAACAATCCCCAAGCTCAATTAAGTCGTTGACGACTTTCATAACTGTCTCTCTTTTTTTTCTTTTTTTTTTCCTTTTTGAACTCTGTTTCTCGTCAAAACAATTCATTTATTTCTCTCATCACTCATTCCTCTGTTACACGTTTCTATAGGAGGTTTTTTTTTTCCTCCGTTCCATCTCATCTATATTTCTGAAAATCTGTGAGGTCTCTTATGAATCTAATACTACGAAATTTTGTACTTGAATTTCTATTTCAAGAAATTTCAAATGATTTTCATATTGAAGTACTTTGATTTTAGTTCTATTTGTTTCCTTTGTTTTCTTTTCTTGATAGCTAGGTATAAAGACTTAATATGCTAGGTATTCAGACTTAAATTTTAAGTGGAGTTAAGGAGCACTTGTTCGATAGAATCGGATTAAGAAAAAGGTACTAAGTAGGCAAAAAAATGTGCTAAGGATGCTTAATCCAAGAGAAATTGTGCTTTAAGAATTGGGGCTTGAGCTTAGGAATTTGGGCAAAAAGAGCAAAAGTTAATCCTCACTAAGGAGAGGTTGTTCGGACAGATTAAGTTTCTAAGGAGTTTAAAGGAAGTCTAAAGAGTCTTAAGGAGGGGTTGCCGAACACCCACATAGGTATAAAGACTTGATATGTTACGTATAAAGATTTGCATTTTGAACCTTTATAAGACTAGATATTATGTGTAAAGACTTGATATGCTAGATATAAAGACTTGATATGTCGGGTATAAAGTCTTCTTGCTATCAATAAAAATTCAAAATCAATGAATTTTTTAATATTTTACACTAGCTGGTCTTATTTTTTATATATAACATTTATGGATGTTTCAATTTAAATTAAAATCCAACTAACACTAGTTGTTCAATCTTTATAAAGATTTGATATGTTCAGTCTTTATAAAAACTTGATATGTTAGGTATAAAGACTTGCACACATTAGTATAAAGAGTGAGGCTACGGTACTATGCATAACACAGATTGGTCCGTACTACGGCTCAATATTTGAGTTTTCAAAATTCTAACGGTCGATCCGAACCGTTCAACATGATTATAAAATGAATATGTACTTGCAAACCAAATTTTACATTTTTTTTTTCGGAAATTATATTCGGAAACTAATTACAACAATTCTGTACTCTCCTAATTTCAGAAAAATAAAATCCGAAATAAAGGATGAACGATGTCATACATCGATCAAGAAGAATTAATCATTGCATTGTATTTGTGCGAATTGTCATATCAGTAACCAATTAACCGTTCAAATTTTACCAGAACATATTCGCTAAGATCTTTCAATTTAATCTGTCATTTATACGCACATTTGACGGCTGTGTTTAAATTCAACACATGGCAACTTTTCAAGTGAGCTTGACAGCAGCTGAAAGCAACCATTTTGTGCTTAATTTTTCTGGGTTTTATTTGTTGCAAAGCATGAGTAACTTTAGATAAAATATTATAATTAAAACTTTATTTTACTTCTTTAAAAGTTAATTAGTTTGAAAAACATATATACTTTATTTTACTTTTAGTTATTTGTTTTGGAAATAATTTCATATTTATACTGATTCTTAATTTTCTTAATATCATTCATTATAAATAATTTATATTTTTAAGGGATGTTAATAAATTTGTGTATTTCAAATATTATCCTTTTGCACAATAACAGGTAATGACAAGCTAATATATTATTTTGTTTTTGGTAACCAATAGTCATGAGATTTCAGGTAAAAATGCATGTAATGCCAAAACAAATGTACATGCACAAGCTGGACATGTACAAGACTTAAATTGTTTTTTTTTATTTCAGTTTGTTAATTTGAAATTTTCTTGTCAAAATAATACGCTTGTTGTCTGAAAAATCTATCAAAAAAAAAAAAAAAAAACCATGCACAGAAAAATAATAAAGTAAAGAGCAAGTGGGTTAAAGATAAACTAAAATATGATATCATAGGCCTAACCACCATTTAGGGCCTAACGGAGAGGATGGTTACGTGTGCAATTAATAGCATGACGCGTGTCCATATGTCCCATCCAGCGGCCCAAATGAGAACCTTTCTTTCTTAAATTTCTATTGCTTATTTATTCAAAATCAAAATGATTCCAACAAGGGTAGTTAACAGTCTCCCAATTTATGGGATCATTTAATGGGGCAGATTAATAATTTAAGATTATTTTGATCAGAGGGTGTCGGATGAATCTTATTAGCTAAAGTTACTTAATCAAATTTTTTTTAGATGATTGATTTCTATCATTTTCTTCTATGATCCAAAATCCTAATCAGAGAATCTCATACCCTTGGAAAATTTATAATATAGTACGTGTTCGGCACCATGGCTTAAGGCTCCTTAGCTTTTCTTAAAGTCTTAAGCGGGCCGAACACCTGTGGCTTAGACGGACTTAAGCCTTCTCCTTAAGCCGAATTTTAAGCTTAATATTTTGCTTTCTTAGCGCTAAGCCTCCTCCTTAAGCTTGAGTTGTTGCCAAACACCAACTCCTGAAGATTAAATTGTTAAGTCTCAACCTTTTAAGTCATGGTGCCGAACATGACCATAAAGTATTAATTTTTTTCTTCTGAAATAATGCTATTAATAGATTTAACTTGTGTTTGTACATAAAACTATTTTCAACGAGTATATATATTTAAGAGAATTAAAATTTTCATTCTTTTACTACTAAATGTAACCAGGAATCTATATACTTAAATTATGTTTGATTGCTTGCAAAAATCTTCTATTATGACACATAATATACAAAGAACTATTAACAATTATTTAATAAGGAAAAATAAAAGTAATAATTAAAAATCCACTATATATATATATTGTACTAAAACACTTTAAAAGCAAATACAGTAGAAAATATCTTCTACTTGCAATGACACGTCACCAGACTCCTCACTGAGACTGACAACTTAATTTAAATTTAAATTTTGTTCTCAGCAACTATACATATGATGCCTTTTTGATTTAACTACGTACACAATTAACGAACAATCACAATTTGTTATCAATCTAAATGATGGATAGAACGAGAATGTAAAATAAAAAACAGAGACTGAGCATAAAGAATTGGGCATCTAATGCCACGTTGCAAATTAAACAAGGTTTTTGTGTTCCATCGGCCGTCAGCAGTGACACCAGACCTCTTGACCTCATTAACTAACAAAATGTTGGCACTTGTTCCTGTAGCCATCCGTGTAACCTTGCTTCATAGATCATAACATGCTCCTGGCTAGTGTATTGAAAATGACATTTAACCGGATCGGACAACCTGCGGATCTGACTCAGACCGGACTAGACCGGGGTTCAAACCCGTGGTGGACCGGACCATTGTTAGGGACGGATAAAGTAATGTTTTATGATTATAATTAAAATAATTGTAAAACTATGTCTTATGATGTAGTAATGTTTTCTGATTTTCATCTTCGGTTGTTTTGTTTTTCTAGCACGAATAAAGTTATACATACATGCAACCCTTAATCTTATTATTGATGTCACAAAAAAAAATAAACAGTTAATATTATAGGAGGAACTTTTGGTTTAAAATTTGATTTATCATGAATAAAATAAAGAGCCACGCACTTAGCCTAATAGCGCAAGATCTATTTTGTCCGCGTAGAGACGCAAATTCAATTCTTATTGAACATTATTGATGCTCTCCACACAAAGTAAGAAACATAATTATGTGCATAGAAGATCAGAAGAGAAGAGACGAAAGCAGCAGAAGTAGGGAAGAAAATGAGAAAAAAAAAATGAAAAATGAAAGGGGTACATGTACATCTGCCATCTGATGATTGGGATTTGGAAGGGGTCTTTAAGGATTTGATTAAGGCTTAACTATGATTGGTCGCTTTATCACGCTTTATACCCGACTGTGACGACGCCTCCAATATCTAAATCAGGAACGTGGAACGCTCGGAATCATATTTGTTGACCAATTAATGGCGACTCATGAAGAAGGGGATTGGATTGAATTAATTAATTAATTAAGGAGATTTTAGTGTGACAGCTAGCGTTAGCTAGCAAGAGGATCTCAGGTGCGTCAAGGCTTAGGCGGTGCCGTGAGGATCAGTGCTCAATGCTCACTGCTCCACTTGTACATGTATGTACAGTACTACTAATTATGCTTCTACAGTGTTAACTACATGCATGGTCCAATGACAATGAGGCTTCAGGATTTGTTATTTCAATGGGGTTTATATACTGCATGCTCAGGGACGGACCCTGAGTGTTCCAGGAGCAGCTGCTCTTCTCTTGGATTTTGAGTTTTAGTGGAGATTTATTAGTTTTGACCGACTTTGTTTCTGTTGAAATTTTTGTTGCTCTCATCTGGATGTTTGATTTGTAATTCGAGTTAAATTTAAGATTAAAATTGAAATAAATTTGTTGAATTTTGATTGATAATTAGAATTATAAGTTAGAGCATCAGAAATTAGTCTTACAAGTCAAAGCATTGGAAAGTATAAGTTAAAACATTGTTTTTTTATCGAGTACCTAATTGGTTAATGGATTTAAATCCGATTAGGTATTTAAACCCGATTCGATATTTTTTTTTGCCCCCCCCCCCCCTAACGAAAATCCTAGATCCGGCCAGCATGGTACGTCCAAATTAGTAGTATTATTATTCAATTTAATACCTGATCATTTAGTTTATTGAAATATGACTTGATTATATATTGAATCGAAAAAATTAACGATGAAGGTCGTGTTTGAATGCGGAGTAAAGTTAATCAGGATTAAATTATTTACTTCATATTTTACATCTTATTTTATAGTATAAATCATTGCTTAAATTAATTCTTCTAAGGGAGAAAGATGTTGAGAAATTAACCTTTATTTATGAAAATGGATATAACCCATCGATTCAATATAATAACGTTATCTTTCAATTTACATGCTTTATGATTCAATTTATTTGAATAATTTATCATTACTTTTACGATTTACTTGATGATGATTTATTGAAGAAAAATGAAAAAAAAGAAGAAGAAGAAGATAAAATAAGAAAATTTCTATAAAAAGTTTAGTTGTACTCTTTTTAGATTTTTAATAAAATATTTCAATTTTTATAAATTAGTTGTATTCTTTTTAGAGTTTTTTATACCTTCGGCACATAAACAGCATCTCTTTTAAATGTAGAGAGAACATGAAATGATACGAGTAATTTGATCAAGATAAATGAAAAATAAAAATAAAGATCAAATGGATACGAATACATCTGATGTGACATTACTAAGAAAATTTAAAATTCAGTACTTTCTGAGATTGGATTTATTTTTTATATTAATCATGTAAAAAAAAATTATTACAAAAAGGTTAGTATAAGCTTACATCATGCATGTTATATTATTGTTAATGAACTTATGAAGCAATAAATTCATCATTAATATGAAGGGGATATTTTATGTTGATATTTATAAATTATGGATTGAATGATGAATCTAAACAATTGATGTTGTTGTTTTCTATACTTATAAAAAAAAAAATTCACCTATGCCACATTATTTGTATAATTGTAGGAAATATCATAGGATTAATAGTATTATTTTATTATATTGGTTTTAAAGTTTACAAAATAAATGTTTATTTAAGTCAAAATTTGTAAGATACTAAGATTATATTATAGAAATTATCATTGTAAGAAATTTAATTTACTAAAAAAATAAATATTATTTATTTTTAGTGATTTCTTTGTATTTGCTCTGCACAAGATCAAGATATATAGAATGAATATACCTCCAATTTAACTGTAAGAAAACAATTCTAGTGCAATCTTTTTTGGTTCATAATTTTTTTAGAATGAACATAAATATATACACACACGCGCGTGCCCTAATTAACATTTCAAATTTGTTGTTTGAATTTTAAAATTTGCAAACTGAAATATTAGTGCAATATAAAAGTTATGGCAATGAATTAACTTCATAATATTGACAATATTTTTCAAATCAAGTTATATTTTACAATAACAAAAGAACAAATATGTTGTGGTTCATTGTAGATTATTTGTGTATCAAATTCAATAAGAAATAATTAAATATGAACCGTTGTAAATAAAAATCGTCAAATTTTTGTCAAAATTTATCATATTTTATATTCATGATATACATATCCTTTTAATCACCTCTAAATGTCCAATTTCAAGAATAACAAATCATTCATCAAATTGTCAAAATCATTTATTAAATTGATGTCAAATTTCCATCCATACAAATGACAAATTTTTAATGGGTTCTTAATCGTCCATATACAGGGTGGAACATAGTGGTGGGGAAAGGGTGCTAAGCACCCCCTATATAGTTTGAAAATTTGTAGTTTGGTCCATTAAATTTTGTAATTTTTATATGCATTAATATCTTTTAGTTCTATAAAATGAAATTACACTATATTTGATTCTTCAGCTCCCCAATCTCTATTTTCTAGTTTCACCCCTGTCCATATATCAATTGTTTGTTTAACAAATTGGATCGTTATAAAACCCATTAATCTAAAAGAGAGATGCTTCTATGGACATAAGGACCTATTTGTAAAATGAACATATTTTCATTTTCAAAGTTCAAACAGTCGATCCGATCGTTCAACATTATCTCCGTATTAAAATGTACTTGGAGGTCAAATTTTACATTTTTTTTGAATTTTTTTACTATTTATTAAGTATTTTACAAAAACTAGTCAAATTCAGACCATTGAATTTTGTAAAATACTTAATAAATAGTAAAAAAATTCAAAAAATGTAAAATTTGACCTCCAAGTACATTTTAATATGGAGATAATGTTAAACGGTCGGATCGACTGTTTGAACTTTGAAAATGAAAATATGTTCATTTTACAAATAGGTCCTTATGTCCATAGAATAATTTGCCAATCTAAAAACCTTACGGCTGAAACCACCCCACATCAACCCAATCTAAAATGTAAAATAAATCCCAACAAGTCAGGAATTTCATAACTAGGTAATAAAAAATCAACCATTCGGAACGCGAGAACTTATTAAAGTACGAACACATAGTTGCCAACCAATCAAGTGGATCCACGCTAAGGCCTGTGCCCTCTATGGAATGGCAAGGTGGCAAGCCATGTCACCATCTTTTAATTAATTAATAAAAGTTAAGTAGAAAGAATCAATTTCTTTACCAGACAAAATCTAAGCTTATATATTATTTTACCTGAGAGGATCTTGTCATTACTCTTGTAAATAGGCAACAGAAGGTTGGATAGCGACTTTAATTGATTTTCAAATTCATGTATGACTAAATTGGGGAAGAGGTCATCCAATTATAATAGCGAATATAACAATAGCGACTTTTAATTGATTATTAAATTCTAAATTGGGGAAGATATGCTCCAATAAGAATGGTGAATATAAACAAATGTTTTACAATATATTTTAATTATATATGTAATACTTCCTTTATTAAGTGTAAGCCACTTTGTTCGTTTTGTATATTAAATATGATATTACATTATAAGTAATAGATGTTTGTATTTATGTGGTTCATTTTTTTTTTTTTTTGCTTTAGTATTTTTGCTGTTATGATAAAGATTTTTTTAAAGATTTTGTTGTATTTGGTGTAACTTTTTTCTGTTATAATTTGCATGGTTTATATATGCATTAGTTATTTTTTGTTTGGTTTATATTTTTTAAGTTTGGTTCTGCTGAATTCATTAAATACTAGTTTGAAAGAAGCTTTCTGTACTGTATTCATGAAATCTTGATTTGTGAATTATATATTTTTTCTTAAATTTTTTGCATTAATTGATGAAGATACTTAATCTCTGTAAACAGCTCATTGACAGGCTGAACATTCAAGCAAGGCAACAGAGGAGTTAAATTATTGACAACATTATTTTTACTTCATACAATGTTCGTACTTATACAACACGAATTTGTGAGTATTCGCGAGGATAAAAGTGGTTAACAATGTCGGTATCCTCACGGATACTTTCGTCGGTAATAATGATATCCTCTAGAATATGAATTTCTGTCAGTTTATTCTCAACAATAATTATTTTTTACTCTTGCAGATACTCACAAATTTTTGTAATAACGTATAAATAATAAAGTTCAAATAAAAAAATATATAATTCATATGTTGTATGAAGTCAAATAACATTGTTAATATTTTTAGTTTTTTTCGTGCAACAGCTGTAAATGGCTTCCAAATATCAGACCAAAAATGCTAATTATTTGTTTGCCAATGCAAGAAAATTATAAGCAATCCCGACCTTACATTAGCAGAATAGGTTAGCCACAAACCGAAATTTTTTTAGTTACCACAGTAAAAAAATAGAAATTAAATGATTATCATCTGGCCCAAGTTATTTTCAATCCTACCACCCACGCGGACCCAGTTCGCGCACAAAATTGGGGTGGTGCGCAGACTGGGTTGGCGCACCAAAATTGGTGCTCAAACGGGGTGAAACGCACTGAAGAGCAGTAAAAATTTCAGAACAGTTGGTGGTCTAACCCAATATGCGTACCAGTTGGTGCGCCAATTCAGTCCGCATACCAACCCATTTTGATGCACAAACTTAGTCCGCGTGGGTGGTGGATTAAAAATAATTTGATTATTTAATTTTAATTTTATGCACTAGTAACTAAAAAAATTCCGGGCCACAAATCGCAGTTCCCAACTCCGCGTTGAAAGTTGAAACGGTTACCTTTCTTAATAAAAATAATATTTAAAAAAAATTCAAATGCGTGGGCGGTGTCTTTAGGGCTTTAGGCCAGAAATGGGTATGCGCCATGTGGTACATTCCAACCCAAAGTTCTTGGAAGCATCGAATAGACCTTCCTTACCAACTATGCGTACACCAAAATGCGAGTATTCATTTGTATAGAAAAGAACAATGATGCTACCTATTTCTATATTTTAGAAAGTAACATTTCCTTTCAAAAAAAAAAATGTACTTGTAAAATTTTATTTTTGGTAATTTGGAACATGTATATTAAATCAATTATCCAACTTTTTTTCTTTTTAGTAAATGATAGAGCTCAAACCACGCAACTATTTAATATCCACAGACCACAATGAATTCTCTTATCTGGATTTCGAACCTGCAAGTTTTTACACACAGAGAGTATTGTTTTTATTACTAGACCAAATGTTGATTCTTAATATTAGACTCTTATTTATGACAAACTGTTTTTAAAATACATAAAAGTTTGTGTAAATTTACTTACAAAAATAATGATGCTTATGTGGTCAGTCAATTTTCACAACTGTCAATATTTTCATATATGCAAAATTTTATTTTTGGTAAAGAATTTGAAACATGTATTAAATCAATAGATGGATAATGGATTCTTACTCTCTCTTTTAAAAAATAAAAAAATGCACTGTAATATACTGATATTTAGGTTTTGGAGGAGCTGCAAATTGACTTGGAAGCCCTGGTATTTTTCAAATTCCTCAATTTCAGTGGTGGTTTGGTTTATTTTTTATTTTTTTGAAATGGTATTAATAAAAATTTAGGTACTTAATATTCACAATGATCTCTCATCTGAATTTCGAACCTGCAATCTTTTACACGGAGAGTATTGTTTTTGTTACTAGACCAAATGCTATTGGACTCTTATTCATGACAAAATTGTTTTTAAAATACATACAAGTTTGTAAGTTTACTTACAAAAATAATGATGCTTATCTTATGTAGTCAGTCCATTTTCACAACTGTCAATATTTTTATATATGTAATATATAGATGAGATTGACTAATATGCTTTCGGTAGCACTTCGGCCGAAATGCTTCCAATTCAAAATCGGATTTTCAAAGTTCAAACAATCGATCCAAACCGTTAGATGTTCAATCAATATTAAAATCTGCTTGGAGACCAAATTTTACATTTTTTAGAATTTTTTTACTATTTATTAAGCCACTTTGAAAATTGTTGATCCGGGTGAACAGTAAAAACAATGTAACCAAATTCTGGATCATGTGATCAGCAATTTTCAAAGTGGCTTAATAAATAGTAAAAAAAATTTCAAAAAATGTAAAATTTGGTTTCCAAGCAGATTTTAATATAGAGATCATATCTAACTGTTTGGACTTTGAAAATCCGATTTTGAATTGGAAGCATTTCGGCCGAAGTGTTACCGAAAGCATATTAGACTTGTAATAAACTTCCAAAGAGACAATTAAACTTGTCAAATCAGACAAATAGACGGTGCTTTGGGCGGACAAAGTCATACTTGAACCACTCTTAAAATCAGTAGGTGCCATATTTGATAGTGATAGAGCCAGAAATATTAGCAAGAGTTAGTTGGTAAAATTCTAATTAGAAGTTATATAGGTCAAAATTGAGTAAAAGTCTGGAAAAGAAAAGATTCCTACACGTCTCTTGATTTCTACTTTTTGAAACAAAAGAAAAAATAATTTGATGCTGTATGTATTAATACAAAAATAGTTGTGTTGCTTCACATATTATATTTATTTACTAAAATGAAATTGCGCGCGTTTACAACAACCACGTTTTTGTACGTAATAATCCTCCATTTTGTAACTCCTGTACCATGTTTTACATAAGGAAGCTGATATGAGTACTCACGCTACAGTACCCACATCCAAACTGCCATAACTGCTTGTGGGGACCGCAACTATTTCAAAACTGTAATTTTGTTTTACAAATTTTAATAGTAACACTGTGAATTATATAGCTCAAACAGGGCAAGTATTTATACCTATACAATGAATTACATATGATATATGAATTTTCCTAAAATAACAGTGCGGGTACTATAGTGTGGGTACTGAAATAATTATTATTTACATAAACCCGTTGGCATATAAAAGCTCAATTATCAAAGATCGATGCCTATCAACACTCCAGCTTAATTTAAACCCCTTACATATATAGTCAGGGGCGAAGTCAGACCTTCAGACTATAGAATTAAATTTGAATGAGAGTCTAACATATGGAATTTTTATACTGCGAATGAGGTCAATTTGACAGTTACATAGCATTTTCTACTAAATTATATAGAAATTTATCAATAAACACAAAATTTTTGAAAATAAATGAAAGTCAATTGATCCCATTTATTATAAGTGGCTCCGCCTCTGTATATAGTAATAGCTAAAAGAAGAACTTCAATGCATACATACTGTGAAACTACCGAATGACTTAATTACTTAGAATATATAATATGAGTGAGCCTATCTGCCTATGATACTTTCCAATACGTATGTATAAACGTACGTATACGTACATATGTCTATACTACAAATTTATATCTTTGTTTTTAAAGTTCAAACAGTTAATATGAAGAGGTTGAAAATTAAATTTTATATTTTTTCAGAAATTTTTTTTACTATGTTTTAAACAGGTAAAAAATCACCATATCTAAAAATTCTGAACCATCGAAAGTAGTGATTTTCTACCTCTATATATATATATATAGTAGGGCTATTGTACTTCGCGAAGTAAAATGAAGTTTTACGTCACGCTCATATTTCCATTTTGAAAGTCCAAAACGTCGATCCAAACCATTCAAGTTGATCTCCATATTGAAATGTGCATGGAGACCAAATTTTATATTTTTTGGAATTTTTTTTACTATTTATTAAGCCACTTTGAAAATCGCTGATCCATTGTGAACAGTAGCAAAACAGTAAAAAATTATGGACCAATGGATCAATGATTTTCAAAGTGGCTTAATAAATAGTAAAAAAATTTCAAAAAATGTAAAATTTGGTCTCCAAGCACATTTCAATATGGAGATCAACTTGAACGGTTCGGATCGACGTTTTGGATTTTCAAAATGGAAATATGAGCGTGAAGTAAAACATTGGCTTTACTTCGCGAAGTACAATAGCACAATTATATATATATGAGTAGAACTAGGGTGTGATGTGCTCACCAAACTCTTTGGTGAGCACAACTCTACATAAACTATCGGATTCACTTCAAACGAGATTAATCCAACCGTTGAAACCGATGTACTTTACAAGTGATGGGCGTACATGCAAAATTTTGAATTTTTTGAATTCATTTAGTCTCAAGTCAAGTGGTCAAAATTGAGAATTTTTTGAATGCACTAAAACAACTTCATTTTGGATCATTCATTTTTCATCAATTTTGACCACTTGACTTGAGACTAAATGAATTCAAAAAATTCAAAATTTTGCATGTACATGCTTCACTCGTAAAGTACATCGGTTTCAACGGTTGGATTCATCTCGTTTGAAGTGAATCCGAAAGTTTATGTAGAGTTGTGCTCACCAAAGAGTTTGGTGAGCGCATCACACCCTAGTTCTACTCTATATGTATATATGAGGAGGGTTCCAATGCACCCAAATTTCTATGCTCCTAATGCACCCACTCTTTTATCTGTATTTTCAAAGTCTGAATAGTCGATCTGAACCGCTCAACATGATCTTCATAATAAAATATGCTTGGAGACCAAATTTTATATTTTTTAGAATTTTTTTACTATTTTTTAAGACAGGTACAAAATCATTTTATCGGATGGTCCAGAATCTCCTTAAAACAATAATTTTGTACCTGTCTTAAAAAATAGTAAACAAATTCTAAAAAATATAAAATTTGGTCTCCAAAACAATATATAGTATGGCTAATTTGCTTCCGGAAGCACTTCGACCGAGGTGCTTATGGAGGGCATATCTTAGTATTTGATGTTCAAACAACAAATCCAAACCGTTAGATGTTCAATCTATATTAAAATGTACTTGGAGACCAAAATTTACATTTTTTGGAATTTTTTTACTATTATTAAGCTGGTTTGAAAACCGCTATTTTCAATGCTTCAGAAATTTAGTAAAAACATGGGTATTCAAACCAGCTTAATAAATAGTAAAAAAATTTCAAAAAATGTAAATTTTGGTCTCCAAGCATATTTTAATTAGATTGAACATCTAACGGTTTGAATTTGTTGTTTGAACATCAAATACTAAGATATGCCTCCGTAAACACCTCGCCGAAGTGCTTCCGGAAGCAAATTAGTTATACTATATATATATATTATGTGAAACAGTTCAATCTGCGCATTGACTGCTTAGACTTTCATGTGAAACACTTTCATGTAAAACTGTTCGGATTGACTGCTTAGACTTTGAAAAAAGAGATATGGATCCATAACATGAATCAATATGCGCATTCTAAAGTATCATTAGCTCATTGTGTATGATATAGCAAGACATGATTCGTTTCTTGCTCGGAGTAACTTTTTTTACAAACGTGGAGGGGTTAATAACAATTAGGGAAATGTTCTGCCCCCCTCCCTCAAGCCATCGTACCTGAGCGCGTTTCCAACTAATTTAATCGAAAAAACCTGCAAACTTCTATTTCTAGCGCTCATATCTAAACTTTTAAAGTTATGTTTATAACATTTTACAATGCTACTTGCAAGCTTTTAAACCTCTATATGCAAATATTTAAATCCTAAAAAAAAACTTAGATATAAACGTTGAAAATAATACAAAGCTTTAAAAACTTAGATATACATGTTGAAAATAAACAATTAAACAATAAATATTTGAAGAACACGATCGAGAATTTGTTTGAAGAAAGTTATCAGGCCAATTATCCTATTCAAATTATACGAAACACTTGGGTTGGTGGACAAATTATAGATACGCCGTGACTTCGAAAACTTAAATGGAATTTTTTATGGACATTAAATAAAATTTGGAAAGTTTAGATCTCAAGTTTTTTATCTAAAAAAAATGTATTCCATCAGAGATCATTAAATATAAATCGTGACAAAAACTATTTTGAGGAACAATAGAAGTTATATCAAAATTTATTGTTTCCCATACACATGATGTGGATAAAGAATAGTTCATGGTTTAAATGCCAAATACCATGATAATATTGGTAACAATGACACTGATGAAGATCACTAGTTTTCATATAAAAATGTACTTATATATCAAATTTTATAATTTTGAAATTTATACTATTTTTTAGATAAGTAGAAAATCACTACTTTCGAATAGTCCATATTTATTAGATCAAGTGATTTCTACCCATCTAAAAAAAGTTAAAAAATTCTAAAAAAAATGTAAACTTTGGTCTCCAAGTATATTTTCATGTGGAGATCATATTTAAAGGCTTGGATCGGTTGTTGGAACTTTGAAAATAGAGATATGGATCTAGAGTATAGGTCGATCCGTAATATGCATATGACCATAGCCACTAATAATAGTAATAGTAAATAATAGTAGTAGTATTAATAATGTTGTTGTTGTTGATGATGACGATGATGACGATGATGATAATGATAATAAAATTAATAATGTTGATTATGGTGGTGATGTTAATATATAATTGCTGGTAATTACAATAACAAAAACAACAATAATAACGAGAACCAATTTTAAGTTAGCGGTAAAAGCAATGCTCGTAGTGTGAGAGAGGTCGTATGTTAAAAAAAAAAAATCTAAATTGTAGAATCTTTTGTGGATATTAAATAATTGGGTGGCTTGATCTCCAATATTTATTCAGTATAATTTGAAAAAAAAACTTATTAAACTTGATAGATGAAAGAAGTTAATTCTTTTTTATTTTCACTTATGTATGCTTGAATATCTATATTTAGCTCCATAAGTAAGGAATATGAATAAGGAAACAAATAAATAAGGAAACGAATAATTATATCGCTAAATTTTAGAGTCTGTTTAATTTTAATTGTAACGCATCATGTGGCGGTATGCGTGGCGAGTATGTTTGTAACTAAATTTAAACTTCTACGCATAAAACATATGCATTTAATAAAAAAAAGATAGATTATGTGATTGGAGAGCTGAGATTAAATCTAAAAATTAATCTTTCAATCGTAGCCGTTGACGGATCGGACACCCAACATGCTCCAACTAGTATCGTGCTCGTGCGTTGCAATGAAATATATAATATAATAAGATAACAAAAATAAATTCTCATACAAAATGACAAATTTTCATAAAAAAACAAAATTAGAAATATATTCTAGATTTATCACAGTAATATGTATTGAAATAAGGAAGTGAACAAAAAATTGATTTGCATTGTGATCCGCCGTATAGAAAATATCAATTGGAGATGGAGAAATAAGAAAACAAATAAATAAGGAAACGAATAATTATATCGCTAAATTTTAGAGTCTGTTTAATTTTAATTGTAACGCATCATGTGGCGATATGCGTGGCGAGTATGTTTGTAACTAAATTTAAACTTCTACGCATAAAACATATGCATTTAATCAAAAAAAGATAGATTATGTGATTGGAGAGCTGAGATTAAATCTAAAAATTAATCTTTCAATCGTAGCCGTTGACGGATCGGACACCCAACGTGCTTAATAATGGAATGGAGTTATGAACTTTTCCTCATTTGTGCTCCAACTAAATATGACCATCAAAACAAATCAAGCTGAGAGAAATTGTTATACCATCTTTTACTTTTAGCATTAGATGCGGATTTTAATCATATAATCTTCTAAATGATGGACAATGTCTCAATCAACTGAATTAGACATGATAGTTATCAGTTATTATATATATTTGTTTTTACTCCAAGAAGCATGTTATCAGTTGCTAAATAGTTTTGTTTCAATACAGAACTTACTAATGAGCTTATTTCATTTTAATAAGCTTCCTAATTTGTTAGGGTATGTTTGGATGTGTCAAGAATATGAGCTATTCTAGAATAGGGGCTATTCTGGAATAGCTAGAATAGCTGCTATTTTTTTATTTCTAGTAAATGTTGGAATAACTACTATTCGGAAGTGTGAAGAGAGAGAGGAAAAAATGCTTCATTCTCGGATTTTCGTCAACACAGTCCTGAATGACAAAATTGACACCACTTTATTTTATCTCCACGTTATGATAATTTATTTAAGACCCCACTTGCCTATATTTCTTCTTAATTAGCACATTATTAACACTATTATTTATCGATTACAGCTATTCTCTATTCCAAATGTACAATTCAAATAACATTTTTACTAATCCGAATAGCATCATTTTCACACTAATCTAAAAATCACTACCTTTTCTCTATTCTCATTTGCTATTCTCAAATTTTACTATTCTAGATATTCTACTCTTAATTTTTTCTTTTTTGAAACGACTGAAGTTCATTTTATTGAGTTAAAAAGAAAGTCAAGTCTTTCAATTTTAAATATCTATCAATTTTTCTATCTAGGTTTGTCTCATGTTGTCCCTCCTATCATTCTGGTACAAGCGTACTGTTCTCCCATTCTGGTACCGACTAAGGAAGGACATGAAACAATGTTTTGATTTGGAGTATTCGCTGTTAACATTGGGAATCTTCAGAGGAATCATCAAAACAGTGTCATTTGTAATGATTTTGACTCAAAACTTTCGCACAATTCCAGATATTTTACAAGAACAATAAAGATCTCTGAGCTTGATACTGGTACTCCATCTGTTCATCGTTTTAATTACCTGTTTAGGATAATTTTAATTTCTGTCTTACACTTGTTAATTGAATTTAAAACTTACTTTAATTTAATTCAGAAGAACCATAGGTAAGCAATACCAGTGGTATGGTACAGTGGTACTCATTTTCTAACCATTTACTTCTAATAACCAATTTGGAGCTTCGAAGTAAAACCATTTTAATTACTAATTTTCCATTTTTATTGGACCTTGTTCCATTATTTTAAAAATCTTGTTCCTTTTTAGAAATTCTTTTAAAAGAATTATCTAAAAATGTTGTAATTTTCATATTATTTGTATAGTTATATTGCTAATTATTAATGAGTCGCATTCATTGAGCCCCATTGGGACGTCCCCACACTTCCCCACTCGACAAACTCTATATATATGACTTCCCTTCTCTCCATCCCTCAATAACAGAGACAGCAACAAATTAAGCTTTATTTCTCTCTACACACACACACTCTCCTCTTCTTTTCTCTTTTCTTCTCCATCCTTCTATTCACTTTGCTGCTGCATCAACACATTACAACTGGAGACATGGCTTCAAATTCAATCTCTTCCAATCCTCTCCCGAGACTTATACACCAAAAAAAGACCAGGCAATCAAATTCAAAAGGTCTCTTGAATTTAAACCGACCCAATTCAGTGAAAATACCTCAAAAAACAGGGCCTCCTGCAGCGGCAACCATACACTGCCCCTCGGCACCGCGCTCCCCTTCTTACATCCCCTCTCAATACATTGAAACACAACCAAAATCAAACAAGGTGAAACAACCGAGAGTTCCGAGTGAAAAAAATAAACCCGGTGCTGGACCCAATTGGAATATCTTTCAAAAGGTCGCCGCCTCCGCATTAGACACATTAGAAGAGGCCTTCATATCAAACGTTCTTGAGAAAACCCAGCCTTTGCCTAAAACCACTGACCCGGCGGTTCAAATTGCGGGCAACTTCGCACCCGTAACAGAGCAACCCCCAACACACAACCTCCCGGTAACCGGTCGAATCCCGCCATTCATTTCTGGTGTTTACGTCCGTAATGGTGCTAATCCACACATGGAACCAGCTGCGGGTCACCACCTTTTTGATGGCGATGGCATGGTACATGCTGTGCAAATCAACAAGGGGAAGGCATCTTATGCTTGCCGTTTCACAGAAACAGAGAGATTACGACAGGAGCGGGTTGTGGGCCGCCCCGTCTTCCCCAAGGCAATCGGCGAATTGCATGGGCACTCAGGAATTGCCCGCCTCCTTTTGTTCTTTGCAAGGGGCCTATTCCAATTGGTGGACCCCTCACACGGAACTGGTGTTGCCAATGCCGGGTTGGTATATTTCAATGACCGGCTCCTTGCCATGTCAGAGGATGACCTCCCGTACCAGGTCCGCATAACCCCTTCTGGTGACCTCGAAACAGTTGGCCGGTACAATTTTGATGGTCAGCTTGACTCCACCATGATCGCTCACCCGAAAGTCGACCCGGTAACGAAGGAGATGTTTTCACTTAGCTATGATGTGATCAAGAAGCCGTATCTCAAGTACTTTTCTATCTCGCCTGATGGCCAGAAATCGCGCGATATGGAGATCCCTCTTGATCAACCGACAATGATACACGACTTCGCGATCACTGAGAATTACGTTATTGTGCCCGACCAGCAAGTTGTGTTCAAGCTTCAGGAGATGATCAGGGGCGGTTCACCGATGGTGCTTGACAAGGAAAAGACCTCGCGATTCGGGGTATTGCCGAAATATGCCTCGGATGCTTCTGAGATCAAATGGGTTGAAGTGCCTGATTGCTTTTGCTTTCATTTTTGGAATTCGTGGGAGGAGCCCGAGACAGAGGAGGTGGTGGTGATCGGGTCATGCATGACACCGGCCGACTCAATTTTCAATGAGTCTGAGGAAAGCCTTAAATCAATTCTGACTGAGATAAGGCTCAATCTTCGCACCGGCAAATCAACCCGCCGGCCGATCATCTCCCCAGCTGAACAGATAAACCTCGAGGTCGGAATGGTGAACAAAAACATGCTTGGAAGGAAAACCAGGTATGCTTATCTGGCAATTGCCGAACCCTGGCCGAAGGTTTCTGGCTTTGCCAAGGTTGATCTTTTAACCGGCAAAGTTGAGAAGTACATATATGGTGATTCAAGATTCGGTGGCGAGCCGTGTTTCGTGCCACGCCCGAATTCAAAGAGAGAAGATGATGGGTACATATTGACATATGCCCATGACGAGCGAGCGTCAGAGTCAGAGCTGCTTATTGTTAATGCGGCCGACATGAGGCTCGAGGCAACCGTGAAACTACCGTCTCGCGTGCCGTACGGTTTTCACGGTACCTTCATAGAATCAAAGGAATTGGAGAATCAAGCATAGGTACAGAGGAGAGAAGAAACAGAGGAGGGTGAATTACCTGAGGGAGTTTATGCTTAGAGCTCCCCGGATTCCCCCCTAAATTTCATCTAATTACATTGTTTTGTTCTTTCATTTACAGTTATGTTAGATAAGTAAAAGTGAAGTATAGAAACCAAGCTTGTAGCTTTTTGTAGGTAGGTAGAGTACTAGAAGCTCAGCTGGTTTCTGTTGATCTTTGCTTGCTTTTTATTAAATTTTCTTCATTTTCTTCATTTTCTTCATCTTTTTTTTTTCTTTTTCCCTGCGCTTCTACAGTGATAGAGAAACTGTGGACGATGTGGATAGGTGTCTGTGTTAGTTAGAGGTTAGACCCCACGATGTATGGTTTTGTAATTTCAGGGTTTATCATGTATCATTTAGTGGATATTGTTTTGTTCCCAATTTCATATGTCTATTCGTAGTATTCTCTGTTTCTTCTAGCTTGTTCTGTTGTTGTACCTATCACTTCTTAATATAGTATTGGAACAGAGATGGTTGCTAACTTAAAAAACTGCAAAATTTACTATTGTTTTATTTGTGTGTTTTGCATTTTTATTCTAATTCCAGAAAGATTCCTATTTTAATTAACAAGTGTCAAATCCTTGTTTATCAAGAAAATAAAGCAAAACCCACCTTCAAATAGCCTATTCTCTCTCTCTCTCTCTCTCTCAGTGGTTTTCTGATTCCATTTGCAATATCTAACTTAAATTTTTACAAGTGAAACACCGACATAGCTCTTTTAATCTAGGAAGCCGTGAAACTTGAACAAAGCAATAATTTATTTTGTCTTATATTCAAGTTATGTTGGTTGGTTATATTGAAGTAATTTTGAAGTACCAACGTGGCAAACAAAATCGGATCCATTGTTAGTCTCAATTTAGATAGGCAGAATTTTCAGTGTTTTATACAAATTCTGGACCATCAAAATTCTACTTATCTAAAAAAATAGTAAAAAAAATTCGAAAAAATATAAAATTTAGTTTGCAAGTACATATTCATATGGATATCACATTGAACGGTTCGGATCGACCGTTAGAATTTTAAAAAGTACTATATTGAGCCGTAGTACACTAGTCATAGTACACTAGCCGAAGTACCATAGCCTCACTCTTACCGTATTACTTACGTACAATACAAGCACTGTTATATATAGCTTGGAGCCCAACCAAGTGTGAATAGTGTTATCTCATCAATGACTTACAAATAAAAATTAGAATCATATAACAAATTTTGATCAATATTGTCATCAATTTTGTTCCTGCATGTCAATATTTAAAGCAAGTCAGACAGCACAGTAGACATTGGGGTCATTTAATGTTAAGAAAAGGTAACATTTAATTTACAAAATCCAGAAGAAAAAAATGATTGTTCATGAAATTTTTTACTAAAGTATTTATTTTTCCGGGTTTATATACGTCTCCAATCAAAGAAGTCCATATCAGCACTTTGAGAGAGTGTGTAGCAACTAGCAAATAACTTGGGTTGAGAAGGTGGTGCACGTGCCACCCATGTGAGGCCGTATGGCTCTCACGTCTAAGGGTGGTGACTATCTCTCCCCTCTCCGTTAAAAAAAAAAAAAGAACAACCAAGCAAACTTTGAATTTAGATTCCAGACTGTGTAAATTTGTGGAAGGGATTCATTGAGTCCCAAACAATTGGCGTGAATTTATTGTTTACTAATCCATCGGCGCCGAAAAATTTGGTATAAATTCAAATTTCTTATAGTGTCCTAGATGGCGCAATTTTCAAAAAATTTAAAGTAAAATCAATGTCAATTAGAGACAAAACATCAACTCAACATATAATTAGTATCAATAATTATATAATCATATTACTAAATATTATTGGCCTAACATATATAATGGGGGGGTCACCATCAAAGACTTAGTTTTTTTTTTTTTGAAAACGTTCGTAGGAGGAATTGACAACAAGTCTTATATTTTTCTTTGGAGATGATTTAAATTTGAAGAAAGAAAGCAAAGCAAAGTGGCCACTCTTAACCAAACCACTTGTTCATTGGATATGTAAGTCTCTAAGTTCAGAAATTGTCAAATTAGTGGCCCCATAATCTCTATTAGGATAAGCAAAATTAGTTCAAAAGTACACTAAGGTTGACCGACACCAGTAATTATACCAAAGCCAATTATTGTTTAATCACATGATAACGAATATAATTATGATTTGTTAATTGTAGGTCCCTGCACCTTGACACTATTTCTAATCTTCTCTTGTTAATCCAAACATTTGGTTGTTTGTTCCATCCAATACATGATGCTTGCTTGTAAAGCTAGACTTCTTCTATGTCCACAAATGTTAGCTACTTCACTTTAGTAACAGTCCTTTGACCAAAACTCTGATAATTTCACCAGTAACTATAAACTTTCTGTGCTGGTACGTACCGAAATGAAACTATATATTTTTCTGATATTGACTGGAATTCTGGTATAATGGAAAGAATGTTTCCGGAGAATTTGGATCTGACCTCAGTGCGGGAAGAGCCCACTGGTCTTATTATGGCCCATTGATGTGAGAGGTTCACACTTTAATCTCAATTATTCAGATTTTTGTTTGTTGGTTCCGGACAAATCTCATCCATTCATTTTATATCTAACCATCCAAATTAATCGGCATAACCAGTGTCCGAAGTCCAAACCAAACCATCTATGTTTAAACGAATTTCATTTAATTCAACAGTATGTGAATCCGTTTGGGTTCTCTGCCTCTACAAAGTCGGTGGGTGGGGCCACCGGGCCAGGCCCTAAGAAGTAAGAACTGTATAAAGGCCTTTTGTTTTGCATGTGATCAATATATTTTGTGTGCATCGGTCAGCGTTTGGCCGGGGCCGCCCCAGCAGGAGAGCATGGCTAATGGGAGCTATTATTCTTCTTCTTTACTTAATTCAAAGGGATTTTGGGACAACGTTGTAGATACAGCAGCCCATGTTGATATGCTTCCTACAAACTGTACTTAGTCAGCCTATTGATTAAATTGTTGCTCATCACTTTATCTAGAATGGGTACATCTCATCTAGAGTGGGAAAATTGGCACGGCGGAGCCAGCTCCGTCACGGAACAACACGGCACGCATGTCAGTTATGTGCCGTGATTCGCGTGTTCCGTGCCGTGATCATTCGTGTGCCGTGCTCATCTTTTAAAATTTTGGCACGGCACGACATATAGTCACGCGAGTCACATATAATTAGGACCATTAGATATTTGATTTAATGGTGAATCTTGAATAAACTAACCTAAATTATAATTAAATGATCACGCGAGTCACGTATGGCCACGACACGTTAGGCACGGCATGACTCACGTGGCGTGACCATTTGCGTGCCGTGACCACCCCTTAACATTTTGGTCACGACACGTAAAAAATTAACTTAATCACGGCACGACACGAGACCAAAATCACAGCGTATTAGTCACGACACGGCACGTTTTTTCCACTCTAATCCCATCTTATAATACAAATTCATCATTGTTATTAGTATCAATCTATGATCATTTTTTTGCTCATAATAAATGTTGCAGTACTCTCTTTGCGCTTTACTTTTTACGCCAAACAGAAAGAGACAAATAAATATAAATTATTAGGGTTTTCGTGAACCAAATTATTATTTTATATTGTTTCTCAAATGTTTCGTTGCACATGGGTTCTAACCAAAACTATGCCCGTTACCTTTTTTGTTAGTTATAATAAAACAACAACAACAACACCAGCAGCGATAATAATTATATTAATAACAGTAAGAGACGTGATAACAGTTCTTTAGATAAATTTCCAGTTAAATTTCTCAACTAGTGATTTTTTACTGGGATGATCTAGCATATCAAGTTTTTATATCTCAATTAACAACACTAAGAACTACTCGTCTCAAGTTTTTATACCTAGAATATCAAGTTTTTAAAAAATTTAAAGTGCAAGTCTTTATATCTCAACTAACAACTCTATGTACTAAACATATTAAGTCTTTATATCAAATTTTTAATTAAAATGTTTAAAATACAAGTCTTTATATTTCCATTGAGTTCATATTGAGAAAAATTGCGTTCGAGGAAGAGAGGGAGGAGAAGAAGGAGATGCGGGGGAGGTCTGAGAAAAGAGGCAAAGGAAGGGATCAAAATCTGCTTCTATTCTCAAAGAATAAGAGGATCCTCTTCTCTTTTTGTGTCTATCTTAAAGTATCTCCATTTCATTATTAAGCACGTTGGGTGTCCGATCCGCCAATGGCTACGATTGAAAAATTAATTTTTGGATTTAATCTCAGCTCTCCAATCACAAAATCTATCTACTTTTGATTAAATGCATCTGTTTTATGTGTAGAAGTTTAAATTTAGTTACAAACATACTCGCCACACATACCGCCACACGATGCGTTACAATTAAGATTAAACATACTCTAAAATTTAGCGATATAATTATTCGTTTCCTTATTTATTTGTTTCTTTATTTCTCTATTACCAAATATTTTCTATACGGCAGATCACAATGCAAATCAATTTTTTGTTCACTTTCTTATTTATCTACTTCCTTATTTCTATACATATTACTGTAATAAATCTAGAATATATTTCTAATTTTATTTTTTATGAGAATTTATTTTTGTTATCTTATTATATATTCCGTTGCAACGCACGGGCACAATACTAGTTAATTATTATGGGTCTTTGCAATGCATAGATCGGTCTGAATTATGAATTTATTTTTTTGTTTTTAAAGTTCAAACAATCGATCCATACCGTTCAATATAATTTCCATGTGGAAATGTACTTACCGACTAATTGTAACATTTTACTATTTTTTCAGCTAGAAAATCACAATTTTCAGATAGTCTAGAATTTTTAGATCAAGTAATTTTATCTATAATAAAATAGTAAAGAAAATGTAAAAATATAAAATTTGATCTTCAATTATATTTTCTTATGAAAATCCCGTTGAACAATTTGAATTGATTTTCTGAACTTTAAAAATAAAATATTGAATTTATAACACAAATTTACGTAGACATTGCAAAGTGCGATAGCCTCACTCAGTATTATAAACTATTTTGTACTTCATCAAATTATTATTTTCTATGGGTGTCGATTTTTTTTTTTTTTTTTTAAGAAAGACCGGTAGAAGCAGGGGTGGACCCAGAGTGTTCCAGGGGGCAGCTGGCCCTCTGAATTTTGAGTTTTAGTGGAGATTTATCGGTCTCGACCGACTTTGCCCTCCCTGGAATTTTTTTTGCCTCCTCTCTGGACGTTTGATTTGTAATTCAGATTAAATTTAAGGTTAAAATTGAAATAAATTTGTTGAATTTTGATTGGTAATTATAATTATAAGTTAGAGCATCAGAAATTACAAGTCAAAACATTGAAAAGTATAAGTTAAAATATTATTTTTTATCGAGTACCCAATTAGTTAATGAATTTAAATCCGATTCGATATTTTTTTGCCCCTCAGATGAAAATCCTGGATCCACCCCTGGACAGAAGCTATACGGGTGTCGATTTTAACAGGTCTGTTTTCAATTAGCGTAAATCAGAGGTGAGAGAAGAAAATAGTTTTGGACTATGTTGTCCTCTCATGAGAAAGGAAACTACTCTGTTCCAATCAATTAGAATAACTAGAATAATCAGAGAAGCAATCAAATTGTTCCTTGTGCTTTTACAGTTGAACACAATTTTTTTCTTCTTTCCTTTCGTGCTCTATTGTTCCTGGATCCAGAGACCAGTAGATTATTTCAAATTTTCAAGTCTAATTCAAAATATTTAATTTTTTTTAAGCAGCTTCAAATTGTTCCTCTTTTATTAATCGTGTACATAATTGATTCAAATAAAACATAATTATTTTATATATTCTCTTGATTACTGGATGGATGTCGATGAGTCGGTAGTTCCATTTGAATATTAGGTGGAAAAACTTGAATTACTCAATTTCAAGTATGAAACTCGTGAAGATATACTTAATAGTGTTAGAGCGTTTTACTCAGCTAAAGAATACGTATTATCTATTTCTAGTTCAAGGTCAAAGAAACATGTGGTTTTACAATGTGATAGAGATGATCAATACCGTGATACACATGATGTGTCTTTTGATGAAAGAGAAAAGACGACGGAAACACGTCAGATTAATTGTCATTTTAAAATTAAGGGTAAAAAGACAGATGAAGGTGAAAATCTCAAGCAAAAAAAATCATGTCTTGCATAATTGTGATATTATATTTTTCAAGAAACTATAATTGAATGTCTCGATTTATGCTTTGAAAGAGTTATACAAACAATATAAAAAATTCAGAAATAAAGCAGTCAATCATGTTTGCCCATGAAATTTTTAGGCGACAATGGGTCTTCCATGTACCTATAGGAATCAGAGTAGGTCCGATGCCCATCGGACCTACCTTGGTTCGATGGGTGTGATGACCATTCGATCTACATCAAGATTCGTGTGATATGTATCAAAATTCGTGCAAGTCTGTATCAATTTCCATGCGCATAGATCTTGATGCTAATCGTACGGTCCTAAAGCTAATTGAACCTAAATGTAGGTCCGATGCCCATCGGACCTACTCCTATCTCGTACCTATAACATGATGAACTTCACAAATCCAATGTTACTTCTGAATTTGATTCATCCGCAAACGAGAATTGATAGGTCACTTTTTGTTGCTTCACCAACCGACGCAACTAATGATGTTGATAATGAAATGATGAGTTTACTTAATGAGTTTCAATTTAAGGATGAACAATGACCTCTTCACAAAAAGAAAGTTGCTAAAGAACTAATTGCCAACTTTATTTCCAATACTAAGTTGATACTCGAACAAAAAGTCCCACGCAACAAGGACATGTTTCAACCAAAAAAAAAAAAAAAAAACAAAGCATTAAGTTATAGCAAATGAGATTCTTCTAAATTTGAACTTGTCGAAGCATAAAAAAAGCGCAAACCATGAGCCCACAATCAAGCTCCTCAAGTCAATGAACCGGTAAATGAAAATGAAGACCTTAATATGACTTTGGAGAATAATATCACTACTATGCTTAATTTAAATGATTTTTCTATTTTTTAAATTCTAATTATATTGATATAATAGTAGTAGTAGTAATAATAGTAATAATAATAATAATAATAACTGTTCATGAGACATTTTATTTGATTATATTATTAAATTAAGAATATTGATTTTTATTTTAGGCCGTATGGTTTTCATTTTATTTTTGTTTTCTATTTTTATGTTTTATTTGTCAATTTCATAGTTTGATTCGCATGAATATTAATAAATATTTATTGATTGATTAAATGATAGCAAAAATTGTAAATATGTTTCCAATTCTGTTCTGTTGTATCGATTATTATATGGAGATCTATTTGAGTACATTTTGTAATTATTATTTGGAGTTCTAATAAATATTGGCGGGTCCCAAAATAATTACTTATCTGATTATTCTAATTAATTTGGCACATGAGTGAGTTTATGGTACTATGCATAGCACATAATGGTCCGTAATATGAATTAATATTTTTGTTTTCAAAATTCTAACTGTCGATTCAAACCGTTCAACGTGATTTCCATATGATTATGTACTTAGTTTATATTTTTTAGAATTTTTTGACTATTTTTAAAATTAGGTAGAAAATCACTGTCTTTGAATGGTCCAGAATTTTCAGATCAAGTAATTTTCTACCTATCTTAAATATATAAAAATAAAATTCTAAAATATATAAAATTAGATCTGTAAGCACATATTCAAATGAAAATCATATTCAACGGTTCAGATCGACCGTTAAGATTTTGAAAACTAAAATATTGATCCGTGTTACTATGCATAGTACATAGACCAACTCTTGGCACATAGTAGTTTCTTTTCCGATGAGAGGACAATATGGTCTAAAAATAATTTTTCTCTCACCTCTGCTTTGCGCTAATTGAAAAAATACCTGTTAAAATCGACACCCATTTTCTACTTCAAAATAAAAAAAAATCAACACCTATAATAGTGAAGAACAATATAAGGAAAACTTAAAAACACAATAGCAATATTATTAAAGAGTAAGCAATCTGTGCAGATTTCTTACTGAATTGGTTGTGGATGCTCTTTTCTTTCGAAATAATGAGGTCAAAAAATGAAAAATTTGGGGTCTCCTGTGAACAACATTAGAATTTTTTTGATAACTAGATGGATTTTTCATCTACCACTAGAGTGGAAAAAACGTGCCGTACCGTGACTAACACGCCGTGACTTTGGTCTTGTGTTGTGCTGTGCCGTGATCAAGTTAATTTTTCACGTGCCGTGCCGTGACCAAAATGTCAAGGGATGGTCACGGCACGCTGAATGGTCACGCCGTGCCTAACGTGCCGTGACCATACGTGACTCGCGTGACCATTTAATCATAATTTAGGTTACTTTATTTAAAATTCACCATTAAATCAATATCTAACGGTCCTAATTACACGTGACTCACGTGACTACGTGTCATACCGTGCCATGCCAAAGTTTCAAAAGATGAGCACAGCACGCGAATGGTCACGGTACGGAACACACGAGTCACGACACATAACTGATATGTGTGTCGTGCCGTAATCGTGCCATTCCGTAACGGAGCCGGCTCCGCCGTGCCATTTTTCCTACTCAATCTACCACCAAATGTTCTTAATTACACTTTGTTTGACCAATGTAATTTGAAGTTTCCTCAATTCATGATATTACTTCAGCCATTACGGGATGATGCTGACAATATTACTCTAGATTTCTTGTCTCAAAAGGACTTTTAATATACTTAAGCATTTTGAATTAGACTTGTTATGATTGTCATAAAAATTTCCTCAGATAGTCTTTTGAACAATATGCTTGTTGGTTAGATTTTTTCTTTGACTAATTGAGTTTATTACACTTTTTTTTTTCCATTTCTTTCTCTTTCGAGGAAAAGTTAGGAGTTGAATTTTCATCTTTGAAATAAAAATTTGTACACAATCACTCAACTTTTTTATTTAAAATAAAGATGACTAGTTGGTGGTTCATATTTTGAAATTATGAATAAATGAACTATTTTTTACCTATAAAAATTAACATCATTAATATCACAACAACAAAGTAGGCATTTTTCGCGAGAGAAAAAGCGCATTTATGACGGGACTTCGTCGCGAAAAGTACCGTCGTAAATAGAAAAATCACGTTTATGACGGTACTCCGTCGCGAAAAGTCACTTTTTATCCTCGCGAAAAGTGCCTGTCTTTTGTAAGTGAATTTTAAACTTGATCCAAAATGAATTTGTGAATATTCGATATTGGTGCGTTAGTTAATGACAAATTAGTTATCTTATTTTAGATATTGGTGCGTTAGGTCACAAGTTGCTACTTAGGGATGACCAGTGTGCCACCTTTCAAGCAAAATGGACATTGACACGTTGGTAATGCTCTTTTAATACTCTCTTATTAAAATTATGCGAGGGAACTTATGAGGAAGTTTCTTGGCTGCGTTACAATTAATACAACTCATCCTGTCATCCAGTTTCCAGAACTGCTCAAAGGAAAAGAAAACAAAAAGAAAAACAAAGAAACAGGAAAAGAGAAGTGTGGCCAATACTAACTATGTTACAAGTTTCTTGCTTTTTGGGTTTAACGAATAAAAAAGCTTAAAAGTAAGACTCAGCCAATGTAATCAATCCACACCTTTCCTATGATTAGCCAGGTGGCATGCCACGTGTCCCAAGAATCTCTTTATTAGAATAGCACATCACTAGAAAATTGATCACAAGTTCACAACTTCCTCTTATTTTATTTTTTCAAAAAATTATGTATAAATTTTTAATAGAAACTTCTGGATTGAACTTGCTGTTATTATTAATTTTACGCTGTCTCAGTTACAAGGAATGCTTCACACCAGAATGTTATTATAGTAATAATGCATGGGAACATTCTTATTTCTTAACAGAATAAAAGTTTATTTTTAAAGAAAGAGATGATATCAAAAAAGACAACAACAAACATTGTCACGAATATTCGAAATTTTGTTAATTTAAATTTTGAACACGTTATGCTCTCCCATCCATTTACTCTTCTTTGCTTGTTTTTGGCATTTGCCGCATATTTATTATCAACCAACAGTTTTACAAGGAAAGTCAGAAACACAGAAAGGGCCATGACAAGCAGAGAAGAGACATCTGAGATTCTGGGCCCACTATTGGCCTCCTTGTCACGAATCAATCGTTATACTACGCCACCACCATGCAAGTTCTCTTGATAAACCGTTGTCGTGAAAATTAAGAGGGATATCAATTTACCACGTTTTACAAAGGGCAAAAATAAAAAAATAAAAGAACTACATGTGTTATATATATCATGATAGTGATACAACAACATCAAAGGATGACAATTTTGATCCATTTATAAATTTTTCTATTTTTGTGTGTGAATATTTTTATGTACTTCTTGATTTTAATTAATTTAGTATAGTTGAGTCAAACCACCTAACTAAATTAATAATTTTCATTTTGCTTTTCAACCTGCAACTTCTCACACATATGACATTATATATATTTATTACTAGACTAAAAAAGATTCTTACTTGTTGAATTTTTGGTATTACTTTTTCCACCACATAGTTTCTTCTCGTATTCTTATTTATTATTTTTGTTTCTAGATCCTTGTTTGATTGAGGACTAAACTAAAAACAAATAGAAATTTAACTCTTACTTAGATTGCAAATGCAGAATAGTTAGATCAATTTTAAGATGACGCAAGTCTAATTTTAAGTTAGCTTAAGTTAAATCACCTATCTAGATGATTTAAGTTAATTCCTCTTGTGAGTTGTTGTTAATGAAATAATCCTTCTTCTCTTTTTATCTCATGCTTAACTCCTAATTCATTTAGACAGGTCTAACTTTATTCCGCAACCAAATAAGCATAGGTTAGACTGGCCTAATTGTTGATTTTTGCGGAAAAAAATGAACAAATGATGAATTGTAATTTTGTTGTTACAAAATATGATGTTAGCAAGATACATCAAGGCTTATATAGCATGAGATAACTCTTAACTTGTTCTCTAGCTCTTCATGTTTTTCAACCCCCCTCGAGTTAGAGTTGTAAATGTCAATTGACTTGCTCGTTTTCTTCGGACGGTTGTCAGTCGAGTCAACTCTTAAAAATATCTACTATTTGGTCTTCACTTCTTACGAAGGGAGTCTCAATTTCTTTTGATTGAATTTTTTCTTTAATGAAGTTGCAATCCATCTTGATGTATTTTGTTTTCTCGTGAAATATCAGTTTGGATGTTATGTGTCATGCCGCTTGGTTGTTGCAAAATATTTTTATGGGAGTTTGATTTTCAATTCCAATATCCGAAAGGAGTTGCTTGATCCAAGTGAACTCACTCGTAGTTGATGTCATGACATAATATTTCGCCTCAGCGCTTGACCGTGCTAGAACATTTTGTTTCTTGTTATTCCATGTGACTAAATTTTCACCTACAAATGTATAAAAATCAGTTATCGATTTTTTATTGAAGCTTCCGGCCCAATCTGCATCAGAATAGCCACATATATCGTTAGGATTGTTATTTTTCATTCAAATTATCTTTCTGAGTGTTCCTTTTAAATACTTTAGGATTCTATTTGTTGTCTCTAGGTGCGGTGTGGTGCGGTGTTCTTACTTACTAATTTGACTTACGAAAAATGAAATATCTGGTCGTGTTACTGTGAGATAAATTAACTTACCTTCTAATATTTGAAATTGATTTATGTCTTCTAATAATTCTCCTTCTTCACTATTTATAGGTGTAGATGACGGTTTCATCCTAATTTACTAATTTTTTTTAATAAATATAGTATATATTTTCTTTATGAAATAAACTCTTTTTTTAATGTGTTACCTCAATTCCTACAAAATACTTTAATAATCCTAGATCTTTAGTATCAAAATTTTCTTTTAGTTAGAATCTAATCTTCTTAATTTTCTCTTGATTATTTGTCGTAATTATAATATCGTCTATATTAATTAAGACTGTGGTTGTAAAATTAATTTCATATTTAATAAATAAGGAATGATCGGAATTACTTATTTTAAAATTACAAGAAAATAAATGAGAGCTTAAATGAACAAATGATTAATTGTAATTTTGTTATTGCAAAATTTGATGTTAACAAGGTGTAGCAAAGGCATATATATTGCCTGTGTCTAACGGTAGTCTATTTGGTTGTAAGTTGTAACATGCCCTATTATTACATGCAACAATAACTTAAAAAGGGAATTTGAGTTTTTTTTTTTTAAAACTAGTAGTTATCTATTTTCTCAATTTAACCTACGATTAGGTAACCCAATGGGTCTGAGCAGAGGTGGATCTAGAATTTTCATTTTAGAGAGGAACAAAAAAATAGTGAATCGGATTTAAATAGATAATTGAATTTAAATTCATTAACTAATTGGAACTCGATAAATAATAATATTTTAACTTATAGTTTCCAATGAACTGGTGTAAATCTAGATTAGATGATTATTACATTAAAATGAATTTAATCTTTTGAATCAGATAGGCCCTCTAATAATCCTGTCAAATACATATATCCAGAAAGAGATAGGTGTAGGTCCGATGGGCATCGGACCTACATTTAGGTTCAATTAGCTCTAGCACCGTACGATTAGCATTAAGATCTTTGTGCACGAAAATTGATACATACTTGCACGGATTTTGATGCAGAGCACACGAATCTTGATGAAATTGAATGATTATCACACCCATCGAACCAATGTAGGTCCGATGCCCATCGGACCTACTCTGCTTCCATCCAGAAAAGGAAAAGCTCCCTGCTAGAATCAGACGACGATCCAACTCTTAGTTTAGAGGGATCAAACCTCTCTGTCTACCTAAGTGATAGAGCAGAAATTGAACCCTTGGATGCTATTGAGCTGGTCCTTGTTGAGTCTGTTTAGTCGATTTTCTGATTCTGCTGTTTTGTATAAACTATCATCTACCCTATGCAAAATGTTATGCATATTATTAATTAGTCTCTTAGTTACCTACTAGATGTGTTTTTGTCAAAGGTTTAAATAGCGTTTATCGCGTCATAACGGAACAGTTAAAAAAATGGCGCTATGCCCATATAGCGCGCTATAGCGCCGATAGCGCCATAGCTTTTATGGTCCGAAAACGCTATAACGCACTATTTAGAACCCTGGTTTTTGTTTATACCTTCTAGCATAGTGACAAGATTTATGAATTATACCTGAATTATACCCGAATAATTTGTTTTTTTGGTGATGCCGAACCGAACGCCGAATTATTCGGTTGACCGAACTTTGACCGAATTATTCCAGAATAATTCGCGAATTTTTCCCATAATATTTTTTTTTGCTTCCTTGTAGGACTGAGATCTCTGATCCGGATTATTCCGAATTATTTCTGAATTATACTCGAATTATTCCTGAATCACAAATTTTTGACCTTGCCGAACCGAACCCGAATAATTCATTTGTCACTATGACTTCTAGTATGGTTTTACTTGCTTTATGGTTATTCAGTGGTGTACTATGCCACTGCTTTTGTAAAAACAATTTAGTTTCTTAATGAAATTGGTGGGCCTCCCACTTTTATAAAAAGAAAAAACTTATATTTTTCAATACTCTGACTTATAATTTATGATATTCCAACTTATAATTCTAATTAGCAATTCTAATTCAAAAAAATTATTTAATTTTAATTCTAAATTTAATCCGAATTACAAATCAGAAATTCAGAGGGGGACAAAAAATTTTTCTAGTGAAGGCAAAATCAGTCCGAATTAATAGATTTCCATCAAACTCAAAATCCAGAGAGAGGAGAACTCCCCTGATTACATGTGGATCCGCTCCTGAGTCTAAGGCTAATTAATCTGTAATCCTTGTTGTTTCTCAACACTAATTGAATGAAGCAACTTAGATAAACCTAATTTTAATTCGCAATCAAACATGCTATTTATGCGTTGCTATCTTTATAGTTTTTTTTTTATATGCATCTTTGTCTACCCTTGTGTTTTACTTATCAATACCTCCGTATAAAGATGTACTTATAACCAAATTTTATATTTTTATTATTTTATTATTATTTTTTACAGAAGTAAAAAGTCCATTTGATTTAAAAATTCTGGATCATTCAAAAATAGTAATTTTATACTTATCTAAATAAATAGTAAAAATGTTAAAAAGATATATAAAATTGAGTGTGCAACACCAATTTCATATGGAGATCACACTGAACTGTTCAGATCAACTATTTGAATTTTAATAACATAAATATTAATATGTCGTACGAACCATTATATATAGGCTACGCATAGTACCATAGCCTCACTCTACATATTAATTATACGCTACACATAGTACCATCACGTTCAAGAAGTAGGGTGTTTTTAAGTTCGCGAAGTCCCTTTGTGAACTCAACTCTAAAAGCCTATTGTATTGGAATTAATTTTATATGAAGTTAAGCGGTAAAAACAAACGTTAAAAAAATTAGTGCATTAAAATTAATTTATAAACCTTTTAATTTTGACCACTTGACTTTATCCTAAATTAAAATTTCAAAGTTTAAAATTTTCAAATTTAGACGCATCACTCGTAAAGTAGATGAATTTTAACGGTTCAGATTTATCGTTTGAAACTAATATAATAAATTTTAGAGTTTGAGTCACAAATTTTCTTAGTGAACTTAATAACACCCTAGTCCTAGTTCTACTCTAGATAAAGATACTCGTGAATTTGTATAAACATCACAAAGCTAATTATAAACATGTTCCTATAGTTAAATATATTTTGATGTTTAATCGTTCGTATTTAAGTAATATATTATAGTTAAATATTTTGATGATTACACCGATGCATGTGGTTAATTACTTATGTAAGTACATTGAATTTGTTTTCTTAATTTTTATCATTATTTTTTAAAAAGAATTTGTGAGTCTAATATCTTAATTTCATTATGGCTAGCTACCTTATAAATTGAGGTAACCTTGACATTTTGTTCATTATCTTAGAATTCATTGACCGATATAAGAATATATAATGAGTGAGGCTATGGTACTTCTGCTAGTGTACTATGGCTAGTGTACTACGGCTCAATATGGTACTTTTTAAAATCCTAACGGTCGATCCGAACCATATTGAGCCGTAGTACACTAGCCATAGTACACTAGCCGAAGTACCATAGCCTCACGAGTAGGGTTAAATTGCACCATTGGATTTGTGCCCCAACCATATCCCACATCTATATCTCTGTTCTCAAAGTCCAAACAGTCGATCCGAACCGCTCAACATGATCTCCATATTAAAATGTGCTTAGAGACCAAATTTTATATTTTTTGGAAATATTTTACTATTTTTTTAGATAGGTACAAAATCATTGCTTATGGGCCATCCAAAAACAGTGATTTTGTACCTATCTAAAAAAATAGTAAAAAAATTTCGAAAAATATAAAATTTGGTCTCTAAGCACATTTTAATATGGATATCTTGTTGACCGGTTCGGATCAACTGTTTGAACTTTGAAAACGGAGATAGAAATGTGAGGTATGGTTAGGGCACAAAACCAATGGTGCATTTTAACCCTACTCTAACCTCACTCATATATAATACTATCCACTTATTATTAGGCCTGGTCAAGAGAAAGCACTGCCGTCTCTGTATAAATTCATACAACCAATAAATAAATAAATAGTGCATTGTTCTAATGAAATTTTTTTATTTTTATTTTTAAAGGTTAGCGACAAAAGTTCGCTAACAATATATTGATAAAAAAGTCTCCTATTCCTTTCTCTCTATAATGTCCAAGCTCCTGCCACCCAAGCTCCATTACACAAAGCTATCTGTGTCGGTAACCCTGTTAGTTGGCCCTGCATCCTTTTCGAATGAAAGGAAAGTTGGTGAATAGAAGAAATCAAGAGATTCTATTTTCGAATGAATCGCATCTTTTATTGAAATAAAATACTTGAAGAAAAAGAAAACGTGAATTGCATACGCCTCTGTATATACATGGAATTATGGGGAAGTTCAGAATTCCAAAGTCAGACATGATCGATGAAAAGAGCATTGGAAACAAAAGGAGGCTGTAATGGAATATGTTTTGTGAATTTCTTTAAATGTTTATTTTTTTAATACTAATATGTTATCTACAAATATTTAATTAATTATATTTAATAGCTAGCGTGTGCTATGTTCACTAAGAGGATTTGGTGAGCATAAGCTCTAAAATCTATCGGATTGGTTTCAAACGACAGATTCAAACAGTTGAAGCCATAACGTCAATTTGATAGATTTTAAAGTTATGCTCACGATTGGCATCAAGATTTTAATTGTTTGGATTTGTCGTTTGAAACTAATCTGATAAATTTTGAATCTTATGATCACCAAATTTTCTTGGTGAGTATATCACACGCTAGCTTTACTCATGAACATATCAGAATAATAAAATGTTTTGATTATTGTGTTTTTAATATTAAATTAATTACTTCTGAACAAAATATTATTCTAGTTTCTTTTAATATTTCTTTGTTTTTGTTTAAAAATTATATATTTACAATTCTTAAAACATTTTAATTACTGTACGGAACTACAATGATCACTCATGAGCCTTCTGTATAATTATATATGTTAAATAGAACTAGAAAACATTAAATGTTTTAAAATAATTACTTAATTGTTTAAAAATACACAATATATTTATTAAACATAAGTTAGATAATAATAAGTGGACTGCTCTCGTCCCGAGATTTTTATTTTTACCCAAAATTTTTTTTTTTAATATAATTAACCAACTTTCTAAAAAAAAATTATTTGTACCCAAACCGTAAATAATATTTACGGTTTGAAATTTTTTTTTTTTTTTTAGAGAAAAATAGCTAAAATACTGAAATGAAATATAACACAAAAAATCGAATTGTTTTTTAAAATATTTGTTAGAAAATACGCTACGAATAGGGCCGATTTTGTGCTAAAATACGGTAAATTACAATAATTATGCTAATATACGGTAAATGTACTAAAATGCTGAAATTACAATAATTATGTAGAATTATGCTAAAATACGGTAAATTACGCTAAATTACGTATGAATTGGGATGATATTTTCACTGAAAAGGCAAAAAACAACGACGAAACTTTAAACGGCCATAAAACGGCGCTCGAGTGTTCAATTTCAGCAAATGACCACTTTTCGGAAAGCTTGTGAAAATGCGCATGCATCCGTACTAGCTTTGCTAGTTATCCAAATTCAGAATCGCCAAAAAACAAAGAGAAGGGCCTCAAAACTTCAGTTGAAGTTTCCGATTAAGATTTTCATTTCTATTCTTTAATCTAGGTAGCTCAGTAAATTAGTTATCTAATGAACTTGTAAAATACCAATTTTTATTTTTTTTGGAACTTTTTTACTATTTTTTTTTATTTATGAAAGATGCCACAAAATCGGCCCAATTCATATGTAATTTAGCGTAATTTACCGTATTTTAGCATAATTCTACATAATTATTATAATTTCAGCATTTTAGTAAATTTACCGTATTTTAGCATAATTATTGTAATTTACCGTATTTTAGTACAAAATCGGCCCTATTCGTAGCGTATTTTCTAACAAATATTTTTAAAAACAATTCGATTTTTTTGTGTTATATTTCATTTCAGCATTTTAGCTAATTTTCTCTTAAAAAAAAAAAAATTCAAACCGTAAATATTATTTACAGTTTGGATACAAATAATTTTTTTTCAGAAAGTTGGTTAATTATATTAAAATAATTTTTTCTTTGGGTAAAAATAAAAATCTCGGGCTCTCGTCACTTACAAAAGAAAAGGAAGACCTGTGTGGCCCAAATTTAAAAAAGACTAACAAGACCAATTTGACCTTTTTTTCTCTTAGAAGTTGGAAATACCACGTGGGCTTCTCTAAACATTTCACCATGTCAACGTGGTGAGTGCTTCGTTCAAAGTTCAAACCCTCCCCCCTTCTCCTTTCCCAACCTCCTCCTATATATATATATGCAATGTCACATTTAAAAAACACACCCATCTCATCTCATCTCATCCCCTTACCACTCAGATAGCATACATAATACATAAATACTATTTTATTTGCCTCTCTTTTACAAACGACATATATACATAAGAAAAGTGCAATCCTTCAAATTATGGCAACATATGTGCCGTGCGGTTTTCAAATCAAATCTCCACCTTCATCTTCAAATAACGGAGTGATACATCAAACCAAAGCCAATTCCGCAAATTCCATTAAAATCTTGCGAAAATCAAATAGACCGGCCGCAGCCACCCTTCACTGCCCTCCGGCATCACCATCCCCTTCATACATCCAAACACCGTCACGGCCTATCCGACCCAAACAAACAAAAAAACCGAACCAAAGAAACAAACCCAACACCAGACCCGAATGGAACCTGTTCCAGCAAATGGCCGCAGCAGCATTAGACACAATTGAAGATGCCTTCATATCAAACATCCTTGAAAAATCCCAGCCTTTGCCTAAAACCACTGACCCGGCGGTTCAGATAGCCGGCAATTTCGCACCTGTGACTGAGCAACTGCCAAAACATTACCTCCCTGTCACGGGACAGATTCCGGCATGTATTAACGGGGTGTACGTGCGAAATGGTGCAAACCCTTACATGGAACCTTCTGCTGGCCACCACCTTTTTGACGGTGATGGTATGGTTCATGCTGTCTCAATCCAAAATGGCGAGGCATCATACGCTTGCCGGTTTACAGAGACAGCCAGACTATCTCAGGAGCGGGTCATCGGCCGTCCTGCCTTTCCTAAGGCAATCGGCGAATTACACGGGCACTCAGGTATTGCACGCCTTCTCTTGTTCGGTGCACGAGGCCTATGTGGACTAGTAGACCCCTCGCATGGAACTGGTGTCGCAAATGCCGGTCTCGTTTATTTCAACAACAGGCTCCTTGCCATGTCAGAGGATGATCTCCCATACCATGTACGTATAACCCAAACTGGTGACCTCGAGACAGTCGGCCGGCATGATTTTGACGGACAATTGAGTACCGCCATGATCGCACACCCGAAAATTGACCCGGTATCAAAGGAAATGTTCTCTCTCAGCTATGATGTGATAAAGAAGCCTTACCTCAAGTACTTCCACATCTCGCCCGAGGGGAAGAAATCACCCGACATGGAAATACCGCTCAATGAGCCGACAATGATCCACGACTTCGCAATCACAGAGAATTACATAATTGTCCCTGATCAGCAGGTCGTGTTCAAGCTCCAAGAGATGATTCGAGGCGGATCACCTGTGGTTCTCGACAAGGAAAAAATGTCTCGCTTCGGGGTATTACCGAAATATGCCTCTGATGCCTCGGAGATGAGATGGGTCGATGTGCCTGATTGCTTCTGCTTCCATTTTTGGAATGCATGGGAGGAGCCCGAGACCGATGAAGTTGTGGTGATCGGTTCGTGCATGACACCTGCCGACTCGATCTTCAACGAGTCTGACAAGATGTTGAAATCGGTGCTGACAGAGATCAGACTTAACCTAAGAACTGGTACATCAATCCGCCGACCAGTACTATCTCCAACCGAGCACATGAACCTAGAGGTCGGCATGGTGAACAAAAACAAGTTGGGGAGGAAATCCCGGTATGCTTATCTCGCAATAGCCGAGCCATGGCCTAAGGTGTCGGGCTTCGCAAAAGTCGACCTCCTAACAGGAAGTGTGCAAAGGTTTATCTATGGCGAATCGAAGTTCGGCGGTGAGCCTTACTTCCTGTCACGTGAAACACAAATTCAGAAAGGGAGGATGACGGCTACATTCTATCTTATGTGCATGATGAACAAGCATCAGAATCAGAGTTGCTTATCATCAATGCCGCCGACATGAGGCTCGAGGCAACCGTCAAGTTACCGTCTCGTGTGCCGTATGGTTTTCATGGTACCTTTATAGAATCAAAAGAGTTGCAGACACAAGCATAGTGAAAGAGAAATCAAACAAACGAGGAGGATTAACAGAGGGAGCTAATTATACATGGAGGTCCCCGGCTTCTCCCAAATTGGTGTATAGCTAGTTAATAGAGAATTAGAGAGGGATAGGTTGTAGTTTTTTGGGATGGTATAACTGGGTAGGATGAGAAGAGGAGACAATCAGTTGGATTCTGTTTATTCTTTCTCTTCTTTCATTTTTTTTGTTTGTTCTCCGACAGTTAACAGAGGTAGTGATGAACATATATACTTTTAATTGTACTTTTACAGTAAAAATTTATTATGTTAAATTCTCTTGCATTTTGCTTCTTCCTCTGTTCTTTGAAGTTTGAAGTTTGAATATTGGTGTTTACTTGTCACAATTGGATTTATGAAGGGGGTGATGATTATATGCTTTATAGCCCCCTAAAATTATATATCAAGTTGAGATAAGTCCCTAAATATTTATTTACGCCTACTATAAATCTATAATCACTTCTTTCATTATGTCAATGTTATCAAATAGACGGAATTTCATATACTGTTTTTAAATTTTAAACTTATACATGGCCTTTTAAAATATGAAACATTCCAAATTTATGTATGTAAAATTTTAAAATTACTTTTTTCTCCCTCCAATATATAAAAAAAAATATAGTTTTGTTCATATAAAATAAAGAACTCTCACATTTTATCATTCTAAAACTTTGAAAATAGATATTATTTTCTCTAAAATTATAAGTATTATATTTTTCCTCGTAAAATACAAAAATACTCTCCGTTCTCTCATTTCACAATAATTTATGTAGGAATACATACATGAGGAGGGATCGGATTACACTTTTTTTTTTGACACACTTTGACCCTACCATTTTCAAAGTCCAAATAGTCGATCCAAACCGTTCAACATGATGGATATATTAAAATGTGCTTGGAGATCAAATTTTACATTTTTTTGAATTTTTTTACTATTTATTAAGATGGTTACAAAATCGTTGTTTTCAGACCATTGAAAAACAACGATTTTGTAACCATCTTAATAAATAGTAAAAAAATTCAAAAAAATGTAAAATTTGATCTCCAAGCACATTTTAATATGGTGATCATGTTGAATGGTTCGGATCGACTATTTGGATTTTGAAATTGCAAATTTGGCCTATAAAAAAAATAATGTCAAGATGTGTCAAGAAAAATGGTGTAATTGGATCTCTCCTCTACATATATAGATGTATTGACAAATTATAAGTATTATTGTCGAATTCTTAAGCTTAAGTTTCTCTTATCCGAATCCTTAAGACACTATTTTTTTAGGTTAGACCTCTTTAGTATTTTTTTGCCTTCTTAGTATAAATTCTTAATCCAGTTTTATAAAACTAACACCAATTTTTTAGTCCTACTTAAAATTTAATCAATCTTCTTTTACCAAACAGCCTCTGTGTAAATTAAAAGTTGGATAACTCGAGTCTGGCCCAACTGATTCCAATTGGAATAACCTAAAACCGATGTCGATCTGAATATGACAACTAAAATCCAACAACTTCAACTTCAACTAACCTTTAGTCTAGTAGCAAATACGTACGATATCTGATGTGGGAGGTTATGTATTTAAAACTCAGATAGAGAAAATTCTTTGTTGTAATAATATAAATATTAAATAGTTGAATGTCTTGAACTCCAATTTTTACTCGAAAAAACTTCAACTGAAAAGATCCTAAACTCGAAAATAATTCAAAGCCAGACGATCCTCATAATATGTAATTTTGATATTTTAGAAAGAAAAATATTTTTACATTCAAAAGATAAATACAATATTTTAAAATTTAGATGTGAAAATATTTAATTTTAAAATTTTACAAACATATATTTTAAATTGCCCTATTAATAAGATAGGTGCCATACCATAACTACGTCAACATTACATTTTTTAGCACTTAACGATGCCACGTCATGTATGAGGTCATATTCTCCAACTTGGGCTGCCTTGTAAATTGAATAGGCTACAAATAGAATAAAAAAATGAGGAAATATTACCATCCCCGGAAAAAAAATCCCCTTCGCCTCCCGAAATTTTTTTAGTTTACCCCAAAAAATCAAATTAAATGAATACCACAATCTTTCTCTTTTTTTTCAATCCTACCACCCACGCGGACCCAGTTCGAGCACCAAAAGGGTTGGTGCGCGGACTGGGGTTGGCGGATTGTAGTTCTGTTCTGAATCAACCATGCAAAATTTTGGTGCGCCAACTAAAAAAAAAAAATTGGTGCACTAATCCAGTTTTCGCACCAAAAAAAATAATAAAATAATCACAAAATTCAGAAGAACTGGGTCCGCGCACCAACCCTTTTGGTGCGCGAATTAGGTTTATATTTGATGAAATTATCTTGTGCATTCAATTTATTATTACAAGTAGTTAGGGGATAAAATTGGATGATTTTAATTAGGGTATTGTTGGCGGTCCTTAAAAAATATATGACCGAAAGAAAATGCAAGATTGGTGTCTTATATTTGTTCGCTTTCATCCTTGACATTAATAAAGGAAGAAATTTTGAACAACACTTTTGAGTAGATAAAAGTGACTGGAATTTTTGTTCTTCTGAATTTTGTGATAACTTGTAAGAAATGCTTTTGTCTTCAACTTGGAAATGGGGAGTAGAGTAACGATGGACTTGTTCAAAAGTTCTTGAGCCAAGTAAACTAACGTAGTAAATGTAAAATTGAAATTGTCATACTTAATTCATCACGCCTTGACTATCATGTTGACTATAGTTTAGTTGGATGCATGCAATTTAATACTTTGTGTACTCCACATGCATTCCAAGGATTGGATTCTACGCATCTAAATTCAGGGGCGGACCCAGGTTTATTCAGGGGGGGCAGCTGCCCCCCCTGGATTTTGAGTTTTAGTGGAGATTTATCGGTTCTGACTGACTCTGCTTCCCCCTGGAATTTTTTTTGCCCCCCTCTGGACGTTTAATTTGTAATTCGGGTTAAATTTAGAGTTAAAATTAAAATAAATTTGTTGAATTTTGATTGATAATTAGAATTATAAGTCAAAACATCAGAAATTATAAGTCAAAGCATTGGAAAATATAAGTTAAAGTATTGTTTTTTATCGAGTACCCAATTGGTTAATGGATTTAAACCCGATTAGGTATTTAAACCCAATTCGATATTTTTTTTGCCCCCCCCTGACGAAAATCCTGGATCCGCCCCTGTCTAAATTGCCTTGGTATTTGGTAACAGATTTTTTAATGCGAGCCCAACCTAATTTTAATATATCAGTGTCTTAAAGCAATTTTCAGTATTATTTATGTCACAAGTAAACAAATTATATAAAATCTCAATTCAATTTGCTCACAGCTTTTAATACATCTGTAGAGTATATTTTGAAAACCATTTTTTTTATTATAAGTATATTATTATGTGTAAAAGCTAGGACTAATAATATTATATTATAATTATAACTCTAGAATCTATCAAATTGGCTTCAAATGACGAATCTAAATTGTTAAAACCGATATGCTTTATGAATGATGCATACACATGCAAATATTTAAAATTTTCGAATTTATTTAGTATAAAGTCAAGTGACAAAAAAGTTGAAGTTTTATAAGTTATTTTAATACTTTCATTTTTATTTTTTTTCTGAGTGCTCGACTTTAATTATATTAAATAAATTCAAAAAATTTAAAGTTTTTGCATGTATATGCATCGCTCGCGAAGTAGATCTGTTCTAACGGTTTCAATATGTTGTTTGAATCAAATTTAATAGATTTTGAAGTTATGCTCACTGAGCCTCTTGGTGAGCACTAACAAACTATAACTTCACTCATATTATTATATTATAGGATAGTGATTATTTTTTATTAAAAGTATAACTTTTATTTGTATAGTTTTATAATTATTTGAGAGGCGGTAAACACTGTCCTGAATATGCTCGCAAGTATTAGTATAAAACATATCAAGTATTTATACCTAATATAACAAGTATTTTAAAAAAAATGGATATATCAACTCTCTTTTTTTTCTCTCTCATCACCCACCATATTTTACATGTTTTTAGAGGCGGTTTTTTTTCTTTGCTCAATCTCACCCATTTTCTGATAATCTGTGAGGATTTTGCGAATCTAAAATCACGAACATCTTCTACGCGATTTTCTCTTTCCAATGAGATCCATGATTAAATATTTTTGAGTTGTTCGTCGCGCAAGTCTTTATACATTGTCATGCATGTGTAAATAGCAAGGTTCTAAATAGCGTTTATAGCGTCAGAGCGGGAAGGCTAAAAAAAACTATAGCGAATAGCGTCGCTATAGCGGAAGCTATTCCAAATAGCATTTTTTTTACATTCCGTATATTCAATATTTGTACTAAATATCAACATTATATAAAGTCTCATAGAACAATAAATAACACCAAAGTAATTAAGAAATTATAATATTCATATTGAACCCGTACAAAGTCTAAATTGCGGTTCAAAATATCCATAGTAATATCATAAACTATTGATTTTTCCTATTAAAAATATTTTAAGCATCATGATTCATGACATAATTTATTTATTTTTCTATTCAAATTTTAATTTCGGTTTGGACTTTTTTTCTATTCAAATTTCAATTTTTATTCCCAATTTCAAATTGATTTATCTGTAGCAAGTAGCAACCGATTCAATTTCGGTTTGAGATTTTTTTTATCTTTATTTAAAACCCATAGAAATTGCTTAAAAAAAACCCATATTTTATAGCGCAAATAGCGGACCGCTGTAGCGGCCGTAACGCAAATAACGTATTTTGATGTCGTAGCGTAGCGTAGCGTTTGGGGTCCAAAAACGCTATAGCGCGCTATTTAGAACACTGGTAAATAGATAATGTGTCAAATATTTATACTTAACAGATTATATTAATTTTTTTATTTCATATGACACTCAATTACGTCTGAAAGTATTAATATCAAATATTGCAAGTATTTATATCTCGTCATTCAAATGTGTAAATAGTTCATGTTCCAAGTGTTTGTACCTAACATATTCTATCAAATTTTAATTTTTTTCCCATATGACACTACATGACGTATGAAAAAGTATTAATATAAAATATTGCAAGTATTTATATCTTGTCATGCAAGCGTAAATAGTTCATGTGTCAAGTTTTTGTACCTAACAATATCTATCAAATTTTAATTTCTTTTCCATACATCACTCGATGACGTCTGAAAGTATCAATATAAAATATTGAAAGTATTTATACCACGTCATACAAGTGTCAATAGTTAAAATGCCAATTGCTTGTACTTAACAGATTCCATATTTTAATATCAAATATTCTATACTATTCACACTTGCATGACACGGTATAAATAATTGCGTGACGAAGAACTCGAAAGTACTTCATAATGGATTTCATTTGAAAGAGAAAATCGTGTAAAAGACATTCGTGATTTTAGATTCGCAAAATTCTTCACAGATCGTCAGAAATATAGACGAGAGTGAATGGAGAAAAAAAACTATCTCTAAAAATGTCCATCTCTTTTTAATTAGTAAGGCTTAGGTGCTATGAATAACAAAAAGTCTTCTGTGCTATTTTTGAATATAATAAATAGCATAAAGCCTTCCGTGCTATCAAAAATCTATCGTATAAACTTCAAACTTCGATCTAAGTAGCTCAGTAAATTGGTTATATAATGAACTTGTAGAATACCAATTTTTACTATTTTTGAATTTTTTTTACTATTTTTATGATTTATTAAAGATGGCAAAAATGGCCTAAAACATTAGCAATTTTATTTTATTTTAAGCTATTTTGGTCATCTTTCTTAAATCATAAAAATAGTAAAAAAAATTTAAAAATAGTAAAAATTAGTATTCTACAAGTTCATTATATAACAAATTTACTGAGCTACTTAGATTGAAATTTGAAGTTTATACGATAGGTTTTTGAAGCCGTACCACGGAAGGCCTTATGCTATCCATAGCACCTAAGTAGAGTGGAAAAAACGTGCTATGTTGTGCCGTGACGTGACTAACACGCCGTGACTTTGATCTCGTGCCGTGCCGTGACCAAGTTAATTTTTCACGTGCCATGCCGTGCCGTGACCAAAATGTCAAAAGGTGGTCACGGCACGCGAATGGTCACGCCACGTGAGTCACGTCGTGCCTAAACGTGCCGTGACCATACGTGACTCGCATGACCATTTAATCATAATTTAGGTTAGTTTATTCAAGATTCACCATTAAATCAATATCTAATGGTCCTAATTACATGTGACTCGCGTGACTACGTGTTGTGCCGTGCCGTGACAAAATCTTTCACGTGTCATGCCAAAGTTTCAAAAGATGGACACGACACGCGAATGGTCACGGCACGGGACACGTGAGTCACGGTACGTAACTGACACGCGTGCCATTCCATGCTGTAACCGTACTGTTCCGTGACGAAGCCGGCTCTGCCATGCCATTTTTCCCACTCTACACCTAAGCCTTACTTATACTTAATATGTTATATATTAATACTTACACGCACCAGTTATAAATTGATTAGTGATCTTTCAAAAATGTGATCTAAATAAAATAGTTAAGAGTATAGTTCCAAATAGTTAGATTAGGATAATATAATTAGTGTGTTCAAACAACAAATTCAAACCGTTAGATATTCAATCTATATTAAAATGTGCTTGGAGACTACATTTTACATTTTTTGAAATTTTTTTACTATTTATTAAACTGATTTGAAAACCGTTGTTTTTCATGTCACGTGACCAACTTTTATAATATTGGTTCTTTATTTGAGTGAGGTTATGGTAATATGCATTTTACACAATGGCCACTATATACTCATATATCTATATTTAATGTTGAAACATTTCATTTGAACCTATCAACATTCTTTTTATATGAAAATATACTTTAGAAAATTTTGTCGTTAACCCCATTTCGTCAACAAATAATTACTAAGTTGTCTATAATTACTACGACGACAATGATCCACGTATTGATCAGTGAAAAGCAAGACTTGCCACCATTTAAAATTAGCGTATATCCATGACTTTACAACATATATTTGGTGATCGTTTTTCTTTGAGCAAACACAACATTCCTTGATTTCTTGTCGACCACATAGCTTGATCGATCTTGCACCGACTGAGACACCGAGATATAATGTCTATCTCACATATATTCATTTATTACACAAAAAATAAATATCTTGAGAAAATGGTTCGTCAACCAATGTGTGTGCATGTCCACTCATCGGTATTATATTTAGAAATATCTGTTTCAGGATCAAGTTAAAACTATGATGAAATTGATGATCGAAAGCACCAAAAACATACATCACTTTTCGAATTAATTTACTTTCACTGTCGGCAATTCCAACATATTTACTATTTTTTAAATTGGTTATAAAATTAACTTCTAGAATATCAATTTTTACTATTTTTGAATTTTTTTTACTATTTTTATGATTTATTAAAGATGGCAAAAAAATGACCTAAAACATTAGCAATTTTCTTTTTATGTTAAGCTATTTTTGGTCATCTTTCATAAATCATAAAAACTAGTAAAAAAATTCCAAAAAATGTAAAAATTAGTATTCAGCAAGTTCATTATATAACCAATTTACTGAGCTACTTAAATTGAAGTTTGAAGTTTATACGATAGGTTTTTGAAGCCGTACCACGGAAGGCCTCATGCTATCCATAACACCTAAGCTTTACTCATACTTAATATGTTATATATTAATACTTGCACGCACTAGCTATAAATTCGTTAGTGATCTTTCAAAAATGTGGTCTAAATAAAATAGTTAGAGTATAGTTCCAAATAGTTAGATCAGGATAATATAATTAGTGTGTTCAGAGATTGAAGGCTGAGAGACGTTTGTGGAAGAGAGGTCGGGAAAAATTATAATTTTCTCTATTATTTAAGATATATATATATATATATAGAGAGAGAGAGATGGGCTATTGTGCTTTGCAAAGTAAAGCAAATGGTTTATTTCGGACTACTTTTTGGATTTTCAAAGTCCAAAACGTCGATCCAACCGTTCAAGTTGATCTACATATTGAAATGTGCTTACAGACCAAATTTTACATTTTTTTGATTATTTTTTTACTATTTATTAAGACATTTTGAAAATTGCTGATCCGGGTGAACAGTAAAAACAGTGTAACAAAATTCTGGACTATGTGATCAGCAATTTTCAAAGTGGCTTAATAAATAGTAAAAAAATTCCAAAAAATGTAAAATTTGGTCTGCAAGCACATTTCAATATGTAGATCAACTTGAACGGTCGGATCGACGTTTTGGACTTTGAAAATCCAAAAAGTAGCCCGAAGTAAACCGTTCGCTTTACTTTGCAAAGCACAATAGCTCATCTATATATATAGTGCTGGGCTTAGCTACTTCATGGAGTAAAACGACTTGGTGCTCCACGCCTCATTATTTCCATTTTGAAAATCCAAACGACCGATCCGAACCGCTCAAGTTGTTCTCCATATTGATATGTGCTTGGAGACCAAATTTTACATTTTTTGGAATTTTTTTACTATTTATTAAGCCACTTTGAAAATCACTGATCCGGCGGTCCAGAAATTTTTACTGTTTTTTACTGTTCATAAGGATTTTCAGATTTTCAAAGTGGCTTAATAAATAGTAAAAAAAATTCCAAAAAATGTAAAATTTGGTCTCCAAGTACATTTCAATATGAAGAACATGTTGGAAGGTTCGAATCGACTATTTGAACTTTGAAAATGAAGATATGGCGCGAAGTACAAAGTCGTTTTACTCCATGAAGTAGCTAAGTCCATCTCTATATATATATATATATATAGAGAGAGAGAGAGAGAGAGAGAGAGAGAGAGAGAATGGCTAATATACAAACATTTGTTCCTGGACTCAGGAACAAACGATTCGGAACTCCGATTTTCAAAGTTCAAATAGTCGATCCAAATAGTTAGATATTTAATCTATTTTAAAATGTGCTTGGAGACCAAATTTTACATTTTTTAGAATTTTTTTACTATTTATTAAGATGGTTTGATCGCTGATTTTATTAAAATTCTGCACCATTGAAAAACAGCGACCTTCAAACCATCTTAATAAATAGTAAAAAAATTCTAAAAAATGTAAAATTTGGTCTCCAAGCACATTTTAATATAGATTAAATATCTAACGGTTTGGATCGACTGTTTGAACTTTGAAAATTAGAGAACTGAATCGTTTGTTCCTGAGTTCAGGAACAAACGTTTGTATATTAGCCATTCTCTCTCTCTCTATATATATATATATAGAGTAGAACTAGGGTGCTCCTAAGCTCACCAAGCCCTTCCGTGAGCGCGACTCTAAAACCTATCGAATTGACTTCAAACGACATTTTCAAACCGTTAGATGTTCAATCTATATTAAAATGTGCTTGGAGACCAAATTTTACATTTTTTGGAATTTTTTTACTATTTATTAAGATGGTTTTAAAATTGCTGTTTTTATTAAAATTTTGCACCATTGGAAAACAGCGATTTTCAAACCATCTTAATAAATAGTAAAAAAATTCCAAAAAATGTAAAATTTGGTCTCCAAGCACATTTTAATATAGATTGAACATCTAACGGTTTGAAAATGTCGTTTGAAGTCAATACAATAGGTTTTCGAGTCGCGCTCACGGAAGGGCTTGGTGAGCTTAGGAGCACCCTAGTTCTACTCATATATATATATATATGATATCTCTCTATTCTGCCTATATTCCGACCCCAATTTACATGTAAACATGTGCGTAAAAGCCTAAAAGTGTGAACATTTCATTTAAATATCAATAGAATGTGGTGCTGCTATGCTTTATTTATTGATTTGCAGGAAACGGGCAAAAACAAAGAAAATTCTGGAGTCGACACACTTCCATACGGCCTGTACACATTTGTGTGAGGACCGTACCTTAACTACCCAACCATACAAAGAGTTTCACGCGAGTGCCTAAATCTCTACAACACAGGCATACGGTCCGTACACAGAAAATCCGGAAATCCAAACTGGCGATGGAAACAGATGCCAGCTGGGGAGGTCGAAAAGGAAAGGCTTTAAGACGCGATTTTGGGCATAAAAAGGGAGGATTCCAGATCTAAAGGGGGAGATCTCAGGTTCTTGGAGGGGAGGAGACTTAGCTTGGAGAAAAAGAAGAGAGGAGAAAAATGAGAGTTTTGCGACGAATCTTCGGATTTCTTCGAGTTTTGTCATGAACTTCTTTATAACATTTTATTTTCTTTGTTTTGTGAACATGCTAGGCTAAATTACTTTGTTTCTAGTATTATGATGTAGTTTTATGTTTAGTTTTATTCGCTAGCTACTTGGATTTGTGTTGAATGCTTTTGTTTTTACTTGTTGAGTAGTATTTCAATTGCTTGGTTTGTGCTTGCTAGAATTGATTGGTCAACCCGTTAGATGAATGCGCACATCTAGATGTTAGGTTACAAGGCTATGACATTTAAACCAACCGAACTAAGTACATGAGGTAGGTTTGTGAGCCGAAAGGTGAAACCAGGAAGTACCCAAAAGGTGAAACTTTTCTCGAGTCGAAAGACCTTAGATACCTTTAGTAAACCGACAAGTCACTTAGGATAATTAAGCCAACAAGCGAAAGTTAAGCTTTAAGGACCCTAAGAGGGGAGTATTTGAATTCCATATCAGATTATTAGGCCAACAAGCGACAGCTGCGGTTTAGGAATTTAGGTATGGTCAATAGAAGCACTAAACAAAAGAATTGACACAAAAACAGTAGCTGCTGTATCAACTTGAAGTTCCGTATGGACCGTACATGAAAGTGTGCGGGCCGTACACCTTGGGGCTAAACTGAAATGAAGTCAGAAATCCTGAAAACCCTTTTTATTTATTGAAAACAAATCTAAAAATTTCTTTTACTGCTTTAAATACAATTGTTAATTAGTAGTTTGGTAAAACAACCACAAGTCATCTTTTCTCACTTCTAGAATTTTAGTGATTTTTAAGTAGAGTCCGGTAATTATTCTACCGTCCCTGAGGATCGATACCTGATAATACTATGTGACAGGATTGTATACTTGCAATCTGAGTCGAAAGTAGAATCAAGGTTAAAATGTATAGTTTACTATACTGAAACTTTGTGCATTACCTTTTGGTGCAACAATATATATATGTAGTGATGCTACGATGCTTTGCGAAGTAAATAGGGTATTATACTTCCCACTCATATGTCCATTTTCAAAGTTCAAATAATCGATCTAAATTTATTAACATGATCTTTATATTGATATGTGCTTGGAGACCAAATTTTACATTTTTTGGAAATTTTTTACTATTTTTTTAGAATTTTTAAAAATGAGTGTTTTTGTGAATTTTTTTTTTATTTAATGAAAAGCTGTGATTTTCAAAAATTCTAAAAAAATAGTAAAAAATTTTCAAAAAATGTAAAATTTGGTCTCCAAGCACATATCAATATGAAGATCATGTTGAGAACTTCGGATCGACTATTTGAACTTTAAAAATAGAGATATGAGTAGGAAGTAAAACACTATCTTTACTTTCCAAAACATGATAGCCTATATATATATATGAGAAGGGATCCAATTACACCTTTTTTGGTGACACACTTTGACACCTACTATTTTTAAAGTCCAAATAGTCGATCCAAACCGTTCAACGTGATGGATATATTAAAATGTGCTTGGAGATCAAATTTTATATTTTTTTGAATTTTTTTGCTATTTATTAAGATGGTTACAAAATCGTTGTTTTCAGGCCATTGAAAAACAGCGATTTTGTAACCATCTTAATAAATAGTAAAAAAATTCAAAAAAATGTAAAATTTGATCTCCAAGTACATTTTAATATGGTGATCATGTTGAACGGTTCGGATCGACTAATTGGATTTTGAAATCGCAAAATTAACCTATATAAAAAACAGTGTCATGATGTGTCACCAAAAAAAGGTGTAATTGGATCCCTCCTCTATATATATATATATATATAGAGAGAGAGAGCTGGGCTTAGCTAAGCTATGGAGTAAAATGACTTGGTGCTCCACGCCTCATTATTTTCATTTTGAAAATCCAAACTATCGATCCGAACCGCGCAACATGATCTCCATATTGAAATGTGCTTGGAGACCAAATTTTACATTTTTTGGAATTTTTTTACTATTTATTAAGCCACTTTGAAAATCGCTGATCCATTGGTCCAGAATTTTTTACTGTTTTGCTACTGTTCATCCGGATCAGCGATTTTCAAAGTGGCTTAATAAATAGTAAAAAAATTCCAAAAAATGTAAAATTTGGTCTCCAAGCACATTTCAATATGGAGAACAACTTGAACGGTTCGGATCGGTAGTTTGGATTTTCAAAATGGAAATATGGCGTGAAGTACAAAGCGTTTTACTTCATGGCCTAGCTAAGTCCATCTATATATATATATATATATATATTTATATATATATATATATATATATATATATATATATATATATATATATATATATATATATATAGAGATGGACTTAGCTACTCCATGGAGTAAAACAACTTTGTACTCCACGCCATATCTTCATTTTCAAAGTTCAAATAGTCGATTCGAACCTTCCAACATGTTCTTCATATTGAAATGTACTTGGAGACCAAATTTTACATTTTTTGGAATTTTTTTACTATTTATTAAGCCACTTTGAAAATCTGAAAATCCGGGTGAACAGTAAAAAACAGTAAAAAAATTTGGGCCGCCGGATCAGTGATTTTCAAAGTGGCTTAATAAATAGTAAAAAAATTCCAAAAAATGTAAAATTTGGTCTCCAAGCACATATCAATATGGAGAACAACTTGAGCGGTTCGGATCGGTCGTTTGGATTTTCAAAATAGAAATAATGAGGCGTGCAGCACCAAGTCGTTTTACTCCATGGAGTAGCTAAGCCCAGCACTATATATATATATATATATATAGAGATAGAGAGAGAGAGAGAGTGGCTAATATCAAAACGTTTGCACTGAGTCCCTCGTGCAACCAAGTCGTTTTCGGATTTTCTAAGTCCAAACGGTCGATCCAAACAGTTAGACGTGATCTCTATATTAAAATCTACTTGGAGACCAAATTTTACATTTTTTGGAATTTCTTTACTCTTTATTAAGCCACTTTGAAAATTGCTGATCACATGGTCCAGAATTTAGTTGCACTATTTTTACTGTTCATCCGGATCAGAAAGTTTCAAAGTGGCTTAAGAAATATTAAAACAATTCCAAAAAATGTAAAATTTGGTCTCCAAGCAAATTTTAATATAGATTGAACATCTAACGGTTTAGATCGACCATTTGGACTTTGAAAATCCGAAAATGACTTGGTTGCACGTGGGGCTTGGTGCAAACATTTTGATATTAGCCAATATATATATATATATATATATATATATATATATATATATATATAGATTGGCTAAGCTCAAACCGTTTTTTCCATGGCCATGGAACAAATGATTCGGTTCTCCAATTTCCAAAGTTCAAACAACAAATTCAAACCAATAGATATTCAATCTATATTAAAATGTACTTGGAGACCAAATTTTACATTTTTTGGAATTTTTTTACTATTTATTAAGCTGGTTTGAAAACCGCTGTTTTTCAATACTGCAGAAATTTAATAAAAACAGCGATTTTCAAACCAGCTTAATAAATAGTAAAAAAAATTTAAAAAAATGTAAAATTTGGTCTCCAAGCACATTTTAATATAGATTGAACATCTAACAATTTGGATTTGTTATTTGAACTTTGAAAATTGGTGACCCGAAGCGTTTGTTCCATAGCCATGAAAAAAACGTTTTGAGCTTAGTCAATCTCTCTATATATATATAGAGAGAGAGAATGGCTAATATATAAACATTTGCTCATGGACTCAGGAACAAACGGTTCGGTTCTCCGATTTTCAAAGTTCAAACAGTCGATCCAAACCGTTAGATATTTAATCTATATTAAAATGTTCTTGGAGACCAAATTTTACATTTTTTAGAATTTTTTTACTATTTATTAAGTTGGTTTGAAAAATGTTGTTTTTCAATGGTGCATAAGTTTAATAAAATCAGCAGTTTTCAAACCAGCTTAATAAATAGTAAAATATTCTAAAAAATGTAAAATTTTGTCTCCAAGCACATTGTAATATAGATTGAATATCTAACAGTTTGGATCTACTATTTGGACTTTGAAAATCATAGAACCGAACCGTTTGTTCCTGAGTCTAGGAACAAACGTTTGTATATTAGCCATTTTCTAACATCTTACTTTTTCAAACAATTTAATTTTCTTCATACTTAGGATGTCAAATGAAGTATAAAGTAAAAAAAAAAAGATGAAATAAATAATTTAATCATTTTTAAATAAATATCAGTTAAACACAGGCATTATTCTTAAAGTCCGGTGAGGTCTTAAGAGAAGGAAATTAGTCACACGGTTATCAGTTCCATTATGGCACATCACTTCATGCGTGTTGGCTATATGACATGTCTTCATTCGACAGGAAATGACATGCTACGACATGTCACGCAAATTGAACTGGTCTTGTTATGTCATGTCACGTGACCAATTTTTATAATATTGTTTCTTTATTTGAGTGAGGTTATGATTATATGCATTGTACACAATGGCCCGCAGTACTATATACTCATATATCTATATTTAATGTTCAAACATTTCATTTGAATCCTTCAACATTCTTTTTATATGAAAATGTACTTTACTTTAAACTATATAGAAATTTTGTATAAGTATAAATTTTTTGAAAATAAATAAAGATTAGTTAACCCCATTTCGTCAACAAATAATTACTAAATTGTCTATAATTACTACGACGACAATGATCCACGTATTGATCAGTGAAATGCAAGACTTACCACCATTTAAAATTAGCGTATATCCATGACTTTACAACATATATTTGGTGATCGTTTTTCTTTGAGCAAGCACAACATTCCTTGATTGCTTCTCGACCACATATATAATGTCTATCTCACATATATTCATTTAATACACAAAAAATAAATATCTTGAGAAAATGGTTCGTCAACCAATGTGTGTGCATGTCCACTCATCGGTATTATATTTAGAAATATCTGTTTCAGGATCAAGTTAAAACTATGATGAAATTCATGATCCAAGCACCAAAAACATACATCACTTTTCGAATTAATTTCCTTTCACTGTCGGCAAGCCCTGGTTAGCTTCTACACAAGAGGTTAACCGACCACAATTGATGGAAGTACCTCCAAATTTGATCTTTTTTGTTTGTATTAACAATTTTTCTTAGCATAGATGTGGATAGCATCCCTATCTGGTATTTTTTTGGCACTGTCCACTAAATGCTTACAATGTTGACTATAATTCAACTCATGACAAGATGCATTAATTCCATGTTGGTGGATATATATGTCGGATGAAAATCATCATTTTTTTTTCATTGTTAAGACTTAAGATATATACTAAATAAATGCACTGATAGAAATATTGTTTTCCTACACTTACCAAATTATATAGATAGGAATAACCAGGGGTGAATTCAGGATTTTCGTCGGGGGACAAAAAAAATATTGAATTGGGTTTAAATACCTAATCGGATTTAAATCCATTAACCAATTAGGTACTCGATAAAAACCAATGCTTTAATTTATATTTTCTAATGCTTTGACTTGTAATTTATGATGCTTTGACTTATAATTCTAATTACCAATCAAAATTCAACAAATTTATTTCAATTTTAACCCTAAATTTAATCCGAATTACAAATCAAACGTCCAGAGAGGGGCAAAAAAAATTCCAGGGGGGACAAAGTCGGTCGGAACCGATAAATCTCCACTAAATCCCTCCCCCATAATACACTGGGTCCGCCCTTGCTGATAGAAATATTGTTTTCCTACACTTACCAAATTATATAGATAGGAATAACTAGGGGCGGATCTATGATTTTCGTCAGGGGGCCAAAAAAAATATCGAATCGGATTTAAATCCATTAACCAATTGGGTACTCAATAAAAAACAATGCTGTAACTTATACTTTCCAATGCTTTGACTTGTACTTTCTGATGCTTTGACTTATAATTCTAATTACCAATCAAAATTATTTCAATTTTAATCCTAAATTTAACTCGAATTACAAATCAAACGTCCAGAGGAGGTCAAAAAAGATTCAGGGAGGACAAAGTCGATCAGAATCGATAAATTTTCACTAAAACTCAAAATTCAAGAGAGGTAACTGCCCCTGGAATACTATGGGTCCGCCCCTGATTATTACATGCATTAATTATACATTGCTCTATTGAATTGATGAGGACTCAGGCCTATAATGCGTTATAACGCGCACTAGCTTTTTGAATGCAAATTCGTGCCGCACTGGAATGTTCCAACTGCCAACCGAAACTAGAAAAAGTTTAATTAACATATGGAATGTTCCGCAGAGCTCAAGCAAAGTAGTTTGACCACTTAACCCCTTAATTAATTAATTAATATTCTCAACGCGTTTACCACAAAAATGAATGGATGGTCATCGATCAGGTCATGGTTAGATATATAATACAGATTGCTTTCACGACACATATATATAATATATATATAGTACGGCTAGCACGCTTTCTCGAGTATATTAACAATATACTTCTTCTGATCTTTAAAATCTATCGAATCGGCTTTAAACGACAAATTCAAACCGTTCAAACTAATTTTCTTAACGAGAGCTTCGTTTCCATATAATTTTTTTTTAATTTTCGAATTTATTATCTATCAAGTCAAGCGGTCAAAATATGAAGGATTTTGTTCATTTTAATACACTATTTTGTTCATTTTTTTGACATCTTTACACTGTTTTTTTATAGGTCAATTTTGCGATTTCAAAATCCAAACAGTTGATCCGAACAGTTCAACATGATCATCATATTAAAATGTACTTGGAAATCAAATTTTACATTTTTTTTGAATTTTTTTACTATTTATTAAGATGGTTACAAAATCATTGTTTTTCAATGGTATGAAAACAACGATTTTGTAACCATCTTAATAAATAGTAAAAAAATTCAAAAAAATGTAAAATTTGATCTCCAGGTACATTTTAATATATCCATCATGTTGAACGGTTTGAATCGATTATTTGAACTTTGAAAATAATAGATGTCAAAATGTGTAAAAAAAAAAAAGTGTAATCCGATTACCTCCTCTATATATATATGTATATAATATACATGCCGACGCTATGATGTAACTCTTGAGTGGCAAGTAGTGCATGGAGAAATTGACATCCACCCTCTCTCACAGGGAAAACTGCTCGTCTATTCCCAACAACTGGCTTCAATTAAAGTTGATGGATGTGTGTTTGTCTGGCTTTATGGATTATCACATCTATCACACAACGTGCCATTTGAGACAACGGAAGGTAACCATTAATTCTTTTCATGATGTCATATCACATCAATATGTAATTCTTTTGCTGGTGTTGTTTATCTGCATATACAGAAGTGCGAAGCAGGATTCACAATTTTACATCCTCTGAATCAATCGGAATTAATAACAAAATATATATATACGAGGAGGTTAAAATACACCCAATTATTTATGTTCTTTATCTCCATTTTCAAAGTCCAAACAGTCGATCCGAACCGCTCAACATGATCTTCATAATAAAATATGCTTGGAGACCAAATTTTATATTTTTTAGAATGTTTTTACTATTTTTTAAGATAGATACAAAATCATTTGTTTTAAGGAGATTATGGACCATCCGATAAAGTGATTTTGTACCTATCTTAAAAAATAGTAAAAAAATTCTAAAAAATATAAAATTTGGTCTCCAAGCATATTTTATTATGAAGGTCATGTTGATCGGTTCGGATCGACTGTTCGGACTTTGAAAATAGAGATAAAGGATTGGGTGCATTTGGTAACATAGAAATTTAGGTGCATTTTAACCCTCCTCATATATATATATATATGTTGGTCAGATTGTATGGAAAGAATTTTAATTACTGTTGATCACGAATTTAAAGCTGTTTGCTTTATTAATTCTACCTGTAATTAAATCATAAATTTGGGCCGTGATTTTTATAATTGATCCGGTTTTGATCAAATTGAAAGTTTGTGTTACCGACAATTGTCACCTCAGGAGCTGTCCAGCAAGGAGTCCGCATCGTCTGCATTAATTCAAAAGAGTAATTTTTGAGTTAACACATCTCGGCCGTCTGATTTTAAACAGAGCTAATCCGGTCACAATCTATAATTCAGGACTCAAATGACAAATGACAAAAGCCTTCCTCGCTAAGTACTTTCCACCCGACAAGACTGCGCAGTATCGAAGCTGTATCGCCTCTTTCGTGCAGAAGGATGGAGAATCTCTAAGCGACGCATGAGACCGCTTCAAGAATCTCGAGAGGGAATGTCCTCACGATGGACTGGAGAAGTGGCTCACGCTTCAATCCTTTTACGACGAACTACAACCTTATGCTAGACAAGCAATAGATTCGACCACCGGAGGATCTTTTATGAACCTAAGAAAATGTTTGATTTGAGTTTTATTAATTATGTTTTAGTATATGTACTCGAATTTTTAATTATGTTTCTAGGGTGAGGGTCCTACTTGAATTCTCTAGGGTGAGGGTGAGAGTTGTACTCGAATTCAGACATAGCTCTTCCCGCAGTTTCTTGGGTCCTTCACACAGCAGGCATCGTACCCTTCGCTCGATGATGACCTCATAGCCAGACAGGCGTTTTTATTCACGCATGGTGAGTCTGGACAAACTACAGTTTTTGATCCTCGAGTCCAGCATACATCTGAGATTGAGGAGATTCATGACGAGCTAATTCAGCCGGTTCAGGCGGAGGATGTCCATGCAGAGGACTCAATAGACTCAGTAGATAATGACGAGACGCCATTCTCCAGGCAGGGTCGAGGGTTCAGGAAGAAGAAGCCGAGGACAGTATTTAGTCCTGACCCGTAGACTTTGATTTGTACTTTGTTAGATGTTTTGTCAGATACTGAAACTTATTTGTTAGATATTGTCACTTATTTATTTTGTTGCTTTGTTATTTATTTTATTTGTTTTTTGTTATTTATTTATTTTGTTCATTATATCATTATCTCTTCGTACACAAACGATATTTCAAATGAACGATATTTCCAAAATAAACAACATACTCATAAGATAGATACGACAAACAAACAATATTTTCGAAATAAATGACATTTAACAGAAAATTACAATTACACATAATATATATAAACAACATAAAAAAAAAAACCATAAAACCAAAACAAAAAAATAAATCTGCTTTAAAAAAAAAGGAGGGACCGCATAGGCATTTGGCGGACCCGGGTTCGTAGGGGCATTGAGCGGCCCCCTAGACTAAGCCGCAGGGGTATTGAGCGGACTCCAGTTTTTGGTTTATTTTTTCGAATTCCACCAAAACCAGGGTGATTTGGTTTATTTTTTTTATGCTATGAATAAAAATTTCGGTATCTTATGTTTAGAATTGGTTGGTTTAGTGTTGTTTTAACTTCATGTAATGTATGAATTATATATTTTTTTTATTTTAACTCGTTTTTTTGTACACTGTGTAAATTGAAAACATTGTTGTAAATAACTTTATTCAAAATAAGATATTCAAACTTGAAAGGTCTTTCATAGCTCATGTTAGACCATAGTGACAAGATTCGCGAATTATATCCGAATTATATCGGAATAATTTTTTTTCTGGGTGATGCCGAACCGAACGCCGAATTATTCGGTTGACCGAACTTTGACCGAATTATACCCGAATAATTCGCGAATTTTACAAACTTTTTCCGAATTTTTCCCATAACATTTTTTTTTTGGTTTTTTTTTTTGCTTCTTTGTAGGTCTGAGATCTTTAATCCAAATTATTCCGAATCATTTCCGAATTATACCCGAATTATTTTCGAATCACAAATTTTTGATCTCGCCGAACCTTTCCAGAACAATTAAGTTGTCACTGTGTTAGACAAATTAACTTGCTTAGTGTTACTTCCGAAGTAGGTACATGAACTTTGATTGTTGGATTCTTTCGATCAGGATATTTTCTTAAGGGAGCGTAGACTTTCTTCTTCTTGGTGTTGATTGGTGACTGGTGATTCTGTTTTTGTCTTTTCTTTTTTTGTATTGTAGTCGAAAGATCAATTCCAGCAAAGGGTCGGTGCGCCATTCTCTTTCCTCTCGGATTGTTTTTTCGGATATTTTACATTCTTCAATACAAAATCTTATGTGACATAAACTCTACATTCAAAAAGGTACGTAGTTTTGCTATATTTCCGCAGAAATTAAGATAAATTACAATATTTTAATAAAGTATAGGTATTTTAATATCTCTTATTTGTATATTTCTTTCAAATAATTTTCTTTCTAATTGTGCATCTCATTTCACTAGCAAAATTAGTTAAATATAAGATGTGTCCGTCAACTATTTTGATAATCATCTATTTCTTGGATCCTCAGTATATATAATTTTTTGTTTGCCTTAATATATAACACTATATATATATACACACACACACACACACAGAGTCCGGCTAGCGTTAAAACATTTGAATAAAGATATTTATCCAACTAAGTTTAGAATCATTGGATGAACTTTTAAATCTACAATTTATCAGATCTATCGGTCATGAAAAGAATAAACGGAACGGAAAGTCGCGCACATGATTTACTTACAAAATTAATATCAAACTGAATAGGGTTTAAAATTTCTCTCCCCTTCCTGGACTCTCCAGTCTCCATTCCAACAAGGCGTTATCCGACCATTTTTGTTTCTCCTTGTATGAACTACTAGACCTATTTTCATATCATTATTATGTCGACGATACCAGAAAGAAAAGGATCCCTTTCAAGATATAGAGTGGTGGGCATATATACAATAGGAAGGCAACACAGTCCACTTGATTACACCAACAGCGACCTTTTTGTTCTTTTGTTATACTTTTTAATTAAATTTATAGTTTTAGTGAATATTATAGTTGATATTTTGTCTGTTACATAAATATCTTTCGAAATAATATTTTATTATGTTGGTCTGTTACATAAATATCTTTCGAAATAATATTTTATTATGTTGATCTGTTACATAAATATCTTTTGAAATAATATTCGAAATAATTCATATAAGCCAAATAACAAAATAATCGATCAGTACTTTCTTCACCACCATGCTATAGAGGTTGGTTAAGATTAAAGTGGTAGTTTCTAAGCTTTGGTACTACAAATTTGTTTTTACGGTTTCAAAGTACAAATTGTCTATCTGAAATGCTTAACGTGTTCTCCATATTAAAATGTGCTCGGAGACCAAATTTTACATTTTTTTTAAAAAAAATTTAATGTTTTTTAAGGATTTTTGAAAATCAGTGTTTTGAATAATAAAAAATAAAAAAAATCTGAAAAAGAATCTTTTTTTAAAATCCATAAAAAATAGTGAATAAATTTCAAAAAATGTAAAATTTAGTCCCCAACCCTGAGCACATTTTAATATGGAGAATATGTTGAGCACTTCATATCGACTATTTAAACTTTGAAAACCGCAAAACCGAATTGGTAGCACCAAATCTCAGGAACTACCACTTTCAGGCGCGGGTTCAAATGCACCATGATTTTGTGCTCTAATATGCTCCATATCCTTTATCTCCGTTTTCAAAGTCCGAATAGTCAATCCGAATCGCTCAACATGATCTTCATAATAAAATATGCTTGGAGACCATTATATTTTTTAGAATTTTTACACTATTTTTTTAGATGGGTACAAAATCACTATTTTAAGGAGATTCTGGACCATCGAAAAAGTGATATTGTACCTATATAAAAAAATAGTAAAATAATTAAAGTTGGAACAAGTTTACAATCTTTCACCTTTTCATATAAGGATAATAATAACATGCACTCAAATTTTAAGGTGCATTCCACTTGAACGTATACTTAATTACTAAAAATTAAAGTTGAGAATTTTTTTTTTCTGAAAAAATTATTTTGTCTTGCCTTTCAAGAATTATGTGCACTAGAGCTCGGACTTGCCTTTCAAGAATTAATATATTTTTTAGAATAAATTAAATTTTATGACGATAATTTCTATAAAAATCTTACAAATTAAATTGGTCATGGATAAATAGTTATTTCAAAACTCTAAAAATCTAAATAATAAAAAATAACACGATTAACCATATAAAATTTCTATAGAAAAATACAAACATATGTTCTATTTGAAAATGAGAAGTAAAAATGATAAAATACGGATTCTCTGCTTCACAGAAAAAAAACCTTTAAATTTTTTTTTATTCCTTTTTACTATCATTTAGATAGGTAGACGGTCACTACTTTTGAATGATCTAAAATTTTTAGATCAATCAAAAGCAGTGATTTTCTACCATCTAGAAAAATTGTAGAAAGTTATAAATATGTAAGATTTTATATGTAAGTACATTTTCATATGGAGATTATGTTAAATGTTTCATATCAATTATTCGGACTTTAGAAATAGAGTTATTCAACTACAATATAGACTAATTCGCGCTATTCATAACACTATGGCCTCACTCTTTAGCGAAACTCTACTCTTGTTTTATGGAAACCTAAACTCAACTCTTATTAAAGGGAGAATTTCATATATACCACTCAAAAACTGTGAAATTACATATTTACCATCCAAATTTCTATAATTACATATTTACCATCTAAACATCTAATAACTCACATATTTACCCAATCAATCAAAATCTTAGATTAATTAGAGATTAATTAAGTTTAATATTATAAAGAATATAATTAATACTTGGATTAGTCCCTTCCTCTTCTACGTACTGGGCGAATTTCTTAAGTGGCCTTTTGCTAATCACGTACCTAAGAACCCTTAGAAGTGCCCTGGTTTCAGCATGAAACGGATCTGCTGCACAATACAAAGGCCGTATAAAGGAGAGGATATAAAAGAGAACGTATTTAAGGAGAGAAAGAGAGGGTGCTAAGTTAATCCTTAATTAATTATAGTTTTAAGAATATTAAGCATAATTAATCTTAATTTTGGGTATATTTGATATATACTAAAGTTATATTGGGTAAATATGTGAGTTATTAGATTATTAGATGGTAAATACGTAATTATAGAAATTTGAATGGTAAATACGTAATTTCATAGTTTTTGAGTGGTATATATGAAATTCTCCCCTTATTAAAAGACAAAATATAAAATAAGTGAAGCTATGGTACTATACATAGTGCATGGTCTGTACTATAAATTAATATTTTTATTTTAAAACTCAAATACTTGATCTGAACGTTGTATATGATCTCTGTATGAAAATGTATTGATCATGAAGCTTTCAAAAATATTGATTTTTTACAAGTTATAACTTTTTTCTAAAAATATAAAATTTAGTATGCAATAATTATGTCTGCACGTCTTAAATCTATATATGGCTATAAAATAGGACACGTGATTACCCTTTTGCATCCTATCATAGTATTTTACTCAATATTTTACTGTCATGCACTTGGATAGAAAAATAGTCAATATTAATTAGTTGACATTCTTTTTGTAGCATGATGTTTACTTTTCAATTTTGTAGCTTAAACTAATTTTTGAAGTGGAATTCCGCGCCGAAAAAGTGGGCTCTTTTGTGCAGCTTATATATGCAACCAATCAGAATAAGACACCATTAATTTTTTCTCCAAATTTGTATATATTGGTTAACCTACCTACCTACCTACGATCAATACATGCTTAATAATGTAATTTGAATAGCACATCATCTCTTTACCAATTTTAAAATCAGCGAGTATGCTTTGTGCGTATGCCATGATGTCAGATACCTGAGGAAAGTTACTAGAAAATAAATTGTTGACGAATCGCACCAACTTCTTTTAATTAATATTGTATAGCTTCATATTGAAGCTGACAGCTTCTGACACTATTTTATTATTGTTTTTATTGGAGGAAAGCATCCGACGCTACTATTTAAATAGGAGTGAATATCCGACGTGTACTGATAGGGTGGCAACGAGCTACTAAATAGCGAGTTAGATCTCACTCATAATCAGCTTGTTTGTGGGTTAAGCTGAACGAGTCAGTTTGGATTTTAGGTTCCGAGTTGAAACTGCTGTTTAAGATTGACTCGTGACTTGTTCGAACGAGCTGAGTTGGCTCGTTACCAGCTTGACAGATTCATAAATTTGTATATTTTCTTTCCTGCTATTTCTTAATTTTTCATAGCACATCTTGTTAATTATGACTAAAACAAAATAATATTTGACTAATTATTGAGAAATACTCTTAATTCAAGTGCAACTAAGCAAATCAACTACTATAAATTAAGTTTGCAGCTAAATTCATACATACAAAAATATCAAATTTCTAAATTCATACAAACATAGTTCACATAATAAATTCATGCATATCAAATTAAACAAATTCATACAAATTAACTTAATTGCTTATAATTAATTCACACATATTCCATACAAAATAACTAATTCCAAAGTGCAACTACCATAACACTGGCTATAACATCCATAGACCATAACCCCAACTTGAAGTGAACGAATCCGATTAAAATATTAAACTTTGTATATTAAATAGCTTGTTAATGACCGAGCTAGCTCGTGCCGAGCCAGGCCAAACTCAAACTCATTAATTCTGGCTCGAGTCTGTGGCAAGCGAGCTAATTTTAGCTCGGTCCACTAACGAACGAGTTGTTACTCATCGAATCACGGACTGATACCAAGCGGGCCACAAGCCACGAACTTTTTTGCCAGCCCTACATACTGATTGAATAACATCCTTTGAACCGGGCAAACTTAATTCAATGTATATTGAAGAGGAGAGTTCAAATGCATCATGATTTTGTGCTCCAATATGCTCTACATCACTTATTTTCATTTTCAAAGTCCGAACAGTCGATTCGAACCGCTCAACATGATCTTCATAATAAAATATATTTGGAGACTAAATTTTATATTTTTTAGAATTTGTTTACTATTTTTTTAGATAGGTACAAAATTACTATTTTAAAGAGATTATGGACCATCTAATAAGTGATATTCGTTACCTCACTTTTCCAATTTTAATTATTACATTAAAATATTAACAATTTTCTTATATTTTTATATACAATTATTTTTCTTATTACTTTTTGTTATTTGTCTAGTAAAGAGGTCAACTATCATATTTAGTTCTTTCACCAAGTCAACTGAAATTACAAATATCTTCGTTTAAGTGACCTTTCCAAATCAGCACTAATTTGTAGTGACTCGTCGGTGTTGTGTGTATTGCCGACATTTTTATTAATATCCAAAATTAATTAAAAAATAATAATTATATCTAGGTTAGCTGGGTATTTTTAAAAATACTTAAACCGAGTAAAAAAATGGCCGGTCCGGATTAAAATTAGGACCGTTAGGCAGTTGGAAATTTTTTTTTTCATAATCTATAAATACCTCATTTTCTCTCTCCTCCCTCTCACAACTAACTCAAACTCTCCAGAAGAGAAATAGAGAAAGAGAGGAAGAGAAAGCGATTTCCGAGGCGTAAAGGGCGATTTCAGAGGCGATTTTGAGGTTTATTTATTTATTTTGTTTATTTATTTTGTTTATTTTGTTTATTTTTTTGTTTTTATTTTTTTTGAAATTGTTTAGGATTAATATAAATTGTCTAACAAACCATAGATCTTACCATGGCATTCAAACTCGAACTTCGAAAAGGAGGAAGTAAAACGGCACGCAATGGTCGCATATCCGTTGCTAAAATTTTTTGAACGGGTGAAGCCCACTTAAAGAGACATTTATCTTATTTTCTTCCACCAAAAGACATTGAAGAATACATTTTGAATCAAATTGGTTACGCAAAATAAAAAGTACTTGAGACTGAAACTGCATCGTTTATTTCTCTTTTTTGATTCACAGGATCTCCCAAGTGATTTTCATAGAAACTTCAAAGGCCGAATTGGTGAAACTGAAAGGTCCAAGTGATAATGTGTGGCAAGTTGGTGTTATCAAATCAGCCCAAAAATTTACTTTTCAAACTGGATGGAAGGATTTTGTAATTGCTAATAACATCGGCAATTTTTCATTTCAAGTCCAAATTTTTTTTTCCCACTGGATGTCAAAATAAGAACTTCTTCATTTTTTGCTCAGAGAGATTGGAAAAACAGGCACAAGAATCGAGTGATAGCTCCATAAGGGCCTGTTCGGCTGTACTGGAAAAATCACTGTTCACGTGGGAAAAAAAAAATTCACTCAAAGTGAATTTTTTTTTCCCACGTGAACAGTAATTTTCAGTTCAAAAATTTTGTTTTCCCGTACCCATTCCCGAACCCACACTGCAGCCGAACAGGCCCTAAAAATTGTGGAAGAACCTGTCCATAATATGTTGTTGGGATTTCAGGTAGGTTAAAGTGCAACAATTCGATTCAGTTCATCAATTTGATCACTACCCGAAATCTATAATTCATGTATAAAACTAATTTCAAGATTAAAACAGAGTTTACCACTAGACGCGTAGCGGAAACTTCAAGTCTAGTATAGCAGTAGCCTTCTTCTTCTTTCCGTCTTCTCCTTTCGTTCTTGTGTCAGATTCGCGCAATAGCCCAGCAGTCACGCCTCTATCAGTATCCACACGAACAGGTTGATCAACTACTGTAATTCGGTATGCTAGTACCGAATTGACAGCCCCTTTCTTTCGTTCTGTCTCTCTTTCGTTTTCTGAAAAATGGAATAGAATGGCTAACCGAATTCTGTACAGATCATTGCATATTTATAAAACATATGCACCAGTTCGTTCGAGCCTATTCATGGCACCAATTCATTGAGCCCTTTCAGAAAACTTATCTGATCTGATCAGATCAGATGAGAACAGAAAATTCGGGCCTAGCCCAATAAGAAATGACCCATATTAATTAATAATATGGCCCATAATATTCTGACCTTTTAGTACATTTCTAACATATGTATCAAGACAAGATAAACTATTTCTGGTTCCTCAAGCTATTCAGCATACAGTACTAATAGCACACCAGTAAGAATGCCAAGAGGATGAGCAAGTGAGTTTTGTAAAATAATTTTATTTTAATTATGTTAAGTAAAAAATAACTATATCAGGTTGTGTTACAATATCAAGGTACGTGCTCCTCATTATTAGTTAAGGTTTTTAATCTTAGTTCCTATCACATACATCCAATCAATTAAAATGTAATTTGTTGATTTTAATATCGAAAATGTGTAATAATGATAATGATAAAATAATAATAATAATAATAATAATAATAATAATGTAGTATGAACTAGTCCACATTAATAGTCTTCCTATGGATACAAACAAAGGCACTTTGTCCAGGAAAAAGAATTATGCATGTATGCTGTTCTATTTTTATTTGGTATATGAATTGAAAAACTACAAAAAATTTATTATATACTCTCTTATTAAACACAACTGTACAGGTGAAGAAGCTGGTACTTCAAAAAACCCAAATGGTGGATGCAAGTTCAAAGCACCAAGCAATGAGAAAATTACTTTTGGACACCAACCGTCTCTTACACGGAATCAGAGTAGGTCCGATGCCCATCGGACTTACCTTGGTTCGATGGGTGTGATGACCATTCGATCTGCATTAAGATTCGTATGTATGTATCAAAATCCGTGCAAGTCTATATCAATTTCCGTCCGCATAGATCTTGATGCTAATCGTACGGTTATAGAGCTAATTGAACCTAAATGTAGGTCCGATGCCCATCGGACCTACTCCTATCTCCTCTGACACCTGCACATAACAAGGAATGAACTCCGCTGCTTTTCTAGCAGAAAAGCAGGACCCTCCTCTTCTGAATCCAACGATTAAAAATTCATTGAAATTTGTGCATGAAAAAGTTTTCTTATCGAGATACGTGAATGAAAATTTTGAATCGTTGGATTTGGAAGAGGAGGGTCCTCCTTTTCTGCTAGAAAAGCAGCAGAGTCGGACCCACATAACAAGAGGATCGCGCAGTTGTCTGAGCCTCTGAGGGGATTCAACAAGGAAACAATTGCTTCGTAATTCTCGTGAAACCCAGTATGATTATGGGAGTATGCAGATGTGTGAGTTAATTATTTTTCACCTTATATTGGGTTCTGGGTTATGGTATTCATTCAGGATAATTGGGGGCAATTTTATTTAGATCTCCATCTTTCATTTTTCACTTCATTGTTTGTTGAAGAAGAAGAGAGAACTTCTGCGATAAGGAAGAAATAATTAGAGAAAGAAACAAAAAGAAAAGTGTATTCCTCAATTCATGATAGTGAGATATATAGATTGGCATGGTTTAAAAACAGAATGAAAGTTTCATGAGTTGAGTTGCAGCTAAATTTATACATACAAAAATATCAAATTTCTAAATTCATACAAATATAGTTCACAGAATAAATTCATGCATACCAAATCAAACAAATTCATACAAATTAACTTAGTTGCTTATAATTAATTCACACATATTCTATACAAAATTATCAATCAACTTAAGCACAGTCCAAAGTGCAATTACCATAACACTGGCTATAACATCCATAGACCATAATATTCCCAACTTGAAGTGAACGAATTTGATTAAAATATTAAATAGCTCGTTAATGACCGAGCTAGCTCGTGCCGAGCCAGGCCAAACTCAAAACTCATTAATTTTGACACGAGTCTGTGGTAAGTGAGCTAATTTTAGCTCGGTCCACCAACGAACGAGTTGTTACCGATCGAATCACGGGCTGATACCAAGCGGGCCACGAGACACGAACTTTTTTGCCAGCCCTACGTACTAATTGAATAAAATCCTTTGAACCGGTCAAACTAAATTCAATGCATATTGAAGAGGAGGGTTCAAATGCATCATGATTTTGTGCTCTAATATGGTCCACATCCTTTATTTCCGTTTTCAAAATCTGAACAGTCGATTCAAACCGCTCAACATGATCTTCATAATAAAATATGTTTGGAGACCAAATTTTATATATTTTTTTTAGATAGGTACAAAATCACTTTTTTAAAAAAGATTCTGGACCATCTGAATAAGTGATATTCGTTACCTTTCTTTTTTCCAATTTTAATTATTACATTAAAATATTAACAATTTTTTTTTTATATTTATATATACAATTATTTTTCTTATTACTTTTTGTTATTTGTCTAGTAAAGAGGTAAACTATCATATTTAGTTCTTTGACCAAGTCAACTGAAATTACAAATATCTTCGTTTAAGTGACCTTTCCAAATCAGCACTAATTTGTAGTGACTCGTCAGTGTTGTGTATTGTGGTCACCTTCTTCCCCCAAGTGATATATATTGTATTATATCTTTGGACCGCGTTCTTTCTCTTCTTCTCTTCGTCGAATTTCTTTGAAGCATTTTCAGAATTTTCGGCGTAGAGAACTCCGCAGTTAACGTGTAACGGGTTTTAAACAACGCGTTGGGGTGTTATATTTACTCGTTTTGTGATCAGTCATAAAGGAAGCTAACTGAATTAAGTGCGGAAAGCGCGTGCTGGAACAACATGTGAGAACTGGCCCACCCTAGTTTGATAGGCCAATCAAAGGTGAGCTGGAGGAGAACGGTAATTTGCTTTCATCTACTTCGGATTTGCTGTGATTACAATTGTGTGGTTCTCGGTTCTATAATTTATAATTAGTTAATTAGTCATCTGCAACACGAAAGTTAGAAAGTTTGTGCTGCAAATAATATTTCTCTATTTCTGGAATGGGCAATAGTTGTTATAATTTTGCATGTAAACCATTATAACTATATAAATTACAATATACGGATTAGTATTTTTATATTTTAAACGTGTATAATTCTCCATGTGTATATTGATTTGGAATAAATTTTTTGTTACGAAATGTTGTCCCAATTTGTGAAAAATGAGTCCAGCATAAAATATATTTCGTAAGTATTTTTATAGTTATCAATTCTTTTTTCGAAATTGTACCTAAAAAATAAATTTATTTTGCTTGCAATTTATGTTTTTTATCGTATCATGTGAAAAAAAAAAACTTGGTGTCCATTGCACGTTGATATTGACCATAACACAAAATAAATAATGTAGATTGTTCACTGTTTTAAAGATTATAATTATAAATAAAAAAAATATGTGTTATTTTAACAAAATTCTTGCGCATATTTTATCTTTGTCAATTTAGTAGTACTCATTTATGTTTATATGATAAGGCATAATTTATCCATACGGTTTATTTCTAACTAATTAGACAATTTAAAGATAAAGTCATTGTATGTATATTTTTTAAACAAACTTTCAATTTTTAGACAAAATATATATATTTAGAGGAGGGTTCCAGTACAAATTGCCAATCCAAACAGTTAAAAAATACTATTGCTGATGGTACACAGACAGAAACGTGCTAATTCTGAGCGTATCGGTATTATTGACAGGAATATCCGTGACGATACCATCGGCAAAGAGCACTTTTATCCTCGCGGATACAAAATTTTATAATTTAAAAATTAATATGCTTGGAGATGAAATTTTATAATTTTTAATTTTTTTTTATTATTTCTTAATATAGGTACAAAATCACTGTTTCTGGACCGTTCAAAAACAGTGATTTTGTACCTATCCTAAAAAATAGTAAAAAAATTCAAAAAATTATAAAATTTCATCTCCAAACATATTTTAGATTTGAAAACAAAGATATAAAATATGAGATATGATGAGATATGAAAAACGTGAGGTATTGGATCCCTCCTCGTATATTTATTTCTATTTAATATTAATTGATAGATTTTTGTTATCTTTAGAAAAAACGCTTTTTCGGTATGCTGTTGTTTATTTTCCAATTAGATATCCTTATCCAATATAATCCATTTCAATTTATAGATTTTATTATATATATTTTTAAAATTCAATAATTAAAGATAATGTTTATAAAATTAATATCAAAATTTATTAAATGAATGGACCGGTGTTCTGGAATCCTCTAATAAGGTGACACCTGCTCTTCTGGATTGCTACGTGTCGTGGTGCATGTAAATATACCGTACTTCCATCCATTTGAAAAAAATTCAAATGGTACAAAATAATTAAACTTTTTTGTGTTCCCAATGGGGAATTTCAAAATAATTGCACTTTTTGGGTTCTCAATCCCCCATTTTAGGGGATTTGTTTCTGATCCCAACCTGACAATTGGAAGGATATTCGCTATTTTGTACCAACAAGAAACAAGAGCATCAGGATCAGGGGTCCGACTCTGGGGAATTTTTTATTGGTAGAAATTAATGAAAAAGAAGCGAGGGAAATAGAAAGAGTACATGAGTTGTAATATTGGTAGAAAGACCGGTCTAAAAAATCAAAAAGTTTGGACCGGTAGGAATTCTACCGGTCCAAACTTAGTTTTTTTTTTTTTTTTTTAAAATCTGATGTATAGATGGAGGGAATTCTTATATTAGATTTTTAGTAAAATATGAAAAAAAATTCAAAAATAGATATAATGTTTCTATTATATCTAAATTTTAAGATACTCTATCTATTTTTATAAAACAAATTATATGTTACTAGAAAAAATAAAAGAAAAAAAAACTTTTAGACCGGTAAGAATTTTACCGGTCTTTCTACCAATATTACAACTCATGTACTCTTTCTATTTCTCTCGCTTCTTTTTCATTAATTTCTACCAATAAAAAATTCCCCCGACTCTGCTGCCAGTTTTTTTAGATCTAACCATTCAAATTTGTCGAGATTTGTGTATAAAAAAGTTTCTTTATCGAGATGCGTAAAATAAAAAATTTTGAATGGTTGGATCTAGAAAAACATAACCCTGCTTTTCTGTCGGAAAAGCAGCAGAGTCCATTCCCAGGATCAGGCATGAACACATGAACACATGATTTCCTCAAAAAAAAAAAGGCATGAACACATGATCGTTCCTAAAACCTAGGCATATAATTTAATTTAATCAGATATATCTGGAGATGGAGAAAAATATTAAAAAGTGCTACGTGTAAAAAACCACGGCATATATCTATATGCATCTGACGTCTATTCATACGTAATTTAGCGTAATTTATCGTATTTTAGCATAATTTAACATAATTATTGTAATTTAGCATAATTTAGTGTAATTCAGCGTAATTTAACATAATTTCAAGTAGTTTAGCGAATTTTAGTATAAATATTCTATTATATATAAAAAAAGTAATCTAACAAATATTTTTTTTAAAAAATATTTTTTAGTGTTAGATTTCAACATTTTTGGTATTTGTCTCTAAAAAAAATTATAAAAAATATTTGGTACCGGCTATTTTCTAACCGGTACCAAAATCAATTAAAACCGGTCAGAAAATGACCGGTATGGATAGTTTTATAAATTCCAATAGTTGTTGGGTATATTTATTAATTTGTAATTAACTTTGGATATTAATAAAAATCACGGCTGACGTTGCTACTGTGATCTAACCAGCTAGTGACAGATTTTACTAAACAAACCTAGTCCTTAAAATATTAAATTCTCCGTAGTTTCAAGTTTCAACCCAGCCTTTGGAAATTGGAGCTGGATCTTTCGCTACCTAGCCATCCGTGGAAATCAGGACCAGAGTTAGACTTCTATGTTGGAGGGTCACATACTTACATTTTGGGGTCCGACCGATAGAAAAGCAGCAGCCAGCTTTTTTAGATCTAACTATTCAAATTTGTCGAGATTTGTGCATGAAAAAGTTTCTGTATCGAGATACGCAAAATGAAAATTTTGAATGGTGGGATGCAGAAAAGCAGGATCCTGCTTTTCTGTCGGAAAAGCAGCAGAGTCCATTCCTACATTTTGAGAGTCAAATATATAATTTTATATGAAAAAACATTTCAGGTTATATATAACTAATTATAAGTACATAATAGGTTAAAAGTTGGTGTTTTTTTTTGCTAGTGAAGTTATGGTGTTAATCCGTATTTTGCAGTGTTTTAAATAGCGCGTTATAGTGTTTTTGGACCCCAAACGCTACGCTATGACATCAAAATGCGCTATTTGCGCTACGGCCGCTACAGCGCTATAGCGGTCCGCTATTTGCGCTATACAATATAATTTTTTTTTTTTAAGCAATTTATATGAGTTTTAAATAAAGATAAAAATACACTAGAATCTAGAATGTATGATTGTAAACGTTGAACAATATAAGATAAATAATTTATAGTATAATATAAATATAAGTATATATGTAGAATTAATTAATCAATGACCATGTATGTTGTTCCTGTGGGTAGTGGGCAGCTGACGCACCTTTACTGGCACCTCTACCGGTTTCAATACCAGAGAATAATATTATTTATATATAACTATAATTAATAAACAAAAAATAAGAAAATGAATTTAAAGGACTGACCTTAAATAATATTATTAGCCGTTCTCTTGTGATTCATTACAGTTTGTATTTCGGAGCTTGTCATCATATCACATGGACATATATACACTTCTTAAATTTTATGATTTCTTTTGCTGCAATCCTGCATGCATTTTCTTTGCTTAGGTGCAGCTTTGTACACGTAAACTCAAAAGATTCTCAGAATATATATATATATATAATTGTTTTGGGAGTAGTTCCCGAATTCCGGCTACTGGATCATCCCTGCATTCACATATACACGTACTACTACTGCTGTTAGAAATTAATTAAGTGAACAAAATCCCTACGGCATTTCCTTCAAGTAAATAGAATAAATTAATTGGTGACCGACTCCGATGGTTGTGGTCCGATCATGGGGAATATTCGGCCAATTCTTTCTATAAGGCAGTTGTTTCTGATGGGAAAACAAAATGGGACTTTCAATTCATTTGGAAGCTCAAATTGCCTCCAACTGTCAAGGTTTTCGCTTTTCTACTGATACAAGGTCGATTACTCACTCATGATGTCATGCTTCATCGGGGGCTACAGTGCGATGCGCAATGTGAGGTATGTCACCGGTGTCCCCTTGAAACGGCCGTACATATTTTTTTCCAATGCCCGCGTGCAAGACGGTGTTGGTTTACTTTAAATTCGGTGCTTGGATTCAGAACCATGTGGTCTGGGGGTACTGTGCAGTCCACGGTGGTCACATCATGGCGGGCATGTAGGAGTAAGCTTCCTAAGAGGGTGTGGGGAGCGTATTTTTTTGCTGTGTGTTGGTTTCTATGGAGAGGCCGAAATAACAAAAAATTTAACGGAGTGGAAACAGACCCATGCTGGATTGCCAGGACGGCTTTCAGTGAGGCTAAGCTGTGGATACGGTTTTGTTGAGATAGCTTCTGTAGTTTTTACTTTCCATGTAATGTTGTATTTTGTTGTTTACAAACTTTGGTTGTAACTCTGATAGCTTCTATCAGTTTTTCAAAAAAAAAATAGAATAAATTAATTTAACTGCCCCACTAAAATTATTTTTTTAACGCTCACATGCTGGAGTTCGCCAAAAAAAAAAACAAACTCGTAGCTCATGGACCGCTCAGGAGTCCGTGACTCACACACTAACAACTTGATTTTTACAGCCCAAGCTCAAAACGAGCCAGTTCTTGAGTGTCTCGATTCAGAATTAACGAGTTTGAGCTGGACTTAGCTCGCTCGTTATTTTTGTGAATTTATTTCTTCTTAAAATTCAGTCCAGCTGGGTCCAACGAGCTAATAAGATCCAATTCGGTACAGCTCGTTAGTAACTCAGTCCGATTATGAGTTAAGATTTTACCATACATGACTCAAATCACGTGATCGACTAATTACAGCGCAACGCGTACTTACATCCCGACTGATTTGTCTTCGACATGTTTTCGTGTCAGCATCTTTATTTTTTAGCTATTACTGACCTTCCGCCATTCCACTTTTAACAAAGTGTTTATAATTCCATTCATTTCTTTTTAAAAAATTCTGAAAATTCAACCTTTATATCTTAATTTTTTGGAAGATTTTTATATAGATCCCGTGCAAGAGATATGTTATGATATGAATTTATGTACAAAAATATTCATAAATAGTAGAAGCATTGACTTCTCAAGTATAAACACATAGTTTTGTTAGTATAAACACTTATTCATTTAGCATGCAATGCTATGTTAGTATCAATTCTATTAAAGTATATAAGCATCAATCTTGTTAGTATATATAAACACATATTAATTATGTTAGTATAATATTTGTTTGTCGAGGATAAACATCTGTTTTTTAGTATAAAACATATTATATTAGTATATATATATATACACATCTATCATTTTAGTATAAACACTGTTTTTAGGTTAACTCCCGGTTATAAATATCTTTTATTTAGCTTTTATGTTTTTGTAAACATAGTCGAAAAACTTGGGTTTTATTTAATGAAAATTGACAATTAATTGTGTTGCTTTTAAAAAGAATAATTTATCAAAGATCAAATTTAATTAATAGAGTGACAATTCTTTGAGATACAAACTAACAAACAGAGAGCAGCTAATTTGATCTGAAGAGCCTTCTTCTTAAATTAATAGAAGACAACTAGCATCCCTTTTGTTAAACCTCCGAGTGATCTTAATTTCCATTTCACTAGATCCCGGTATAAAAAATTACGATCTCTCTCTCTCTTTCTTTAAAAAAAAGAAAAAAAAAATTGACAACGGCTGTCAAGATTCGATCTCTCTCTCTCTCTCTCTCTCTCTCTCTCTCTAGATCTCTCTTCTTACATGGCACTATCGAGATTGTTCTCTGATCCTCTCTGTGCTCTCTCATTAAATAAAGTAAGCATTACCAAAAATAAAATAAAGAAGAACTACGCGTGATCCATCTGTTCCCAAAACCCTAATCACTATATATGAGCAAACACGTGGCAAATAATATGGGATGTCGACGTTGCACACATATATATATATAGTGCGAAAATCAAACCTTTTTAATCATGGTTTGGTAGCAAAAAAGATTGATCATATAATGTGGGTCCAGCACTTTGGAGTAATAATACATGGACGCGTGCCACTAATACTTTGTTGTCGATCAGCTGTTAAATTATTGAAAGCACTTTTTGGACACCTGTAAAAGAAAATAGTATCTAGCAGCAAAGGGTAAGCGTGTTGACTGTAGAGTGTCGACTGTAGCTATAGGTTGTATAAAAAAAACAAAAAAATAGAACAATAAGAAATTAAATCATTTATTAAACAAAGAAATCTCGGTGCCAGTTCCTGTTGGCCACAGAAGCTCAGCAAATTTAATTTCCTAACATGGTGTGTTTCTTTTATCGGGACAACAAGACAAGGACAATTAATTTTTGGATTTAATGTCACAGTCACATAATAACTAAATGGTTCAATTTTTTTGCAACGGTTATGGGCTTAAAAGAAATATATATTGGAAGTAAATTAATAAAAATGCTGGAGTGATATGCTATATATAGAATATAGTGAAAGAACAGTTTCAGCATATCAGGAAATGGGCCAACCTGAGCTGTTAATTAAGAATATATATATATGTGTGTGTGTTACTTGAGCCAATCACTTGATATCATTTTAATGAAATCATACAAGTTGCACGTTCTCTCTAAATCATACTGGTTAGTGTTAATAGCAATTTCTTGATTTGTTGTTCTATCAATATCGATAATATAATACCAGTTGTCATTCATGAACAGGATGCTTTACATTCAGTTTTAAAAAGTATTATTTATATCATAAATTAAACTCCTTAACTAGTTAACTTGTTGTTATTCGATGGCTTACTTAATCTATATCCGTGGGAATTTTAAAAAATGAGGGGTTTAGGTGAAATTATCGTTTTTTCTAAACGTGTAATTGTAGGTTTGAACAGTATTGTAAATAACGGTATGCGCTCGTCAGACGGACAGGGTACCGCCAAGCGATTAGTCGGAAAAAATTCGAAACAGTTTGATCACCACCAACAACTAATCGGCCAATTAATCGGTTTAAACGGACGTTTCTTACAACACTGGGTTTGAAGTTTTAAGGCTGATTCATTCCTTTAGAGAAGAAGAAATGATAATTTTTTTACAAAGAACACCTCTAGTAGATCTGTCTGGCGATAGATTAAAAGGAGCTCTAGTATCAGTACGTACCAAATTGGTACTACCAATGCTTCAGCTTGACCCTTTCTCATATAATGTTTTCAATTAAATTTTGAATTGAATTAATTAAGAAAAAGGTAAGATTGAGTTAGTATTCTTTAATTAGTCTCAATTCATTTAAGAAATTGAGGCATATTAATACTTGTTATAAATGTTTCACACCTTAGATTTCCTTCTATTGAGGCATTTTAATACTGGGACTAAATTGATACTAGGTGTTTGGCAAACTGATGCAGCATTGGTATATTTTTGGGTACTATATATGGGCAGAACTAGGGTGTTCCTAAGCTCACCAAGGCCTCTCGTGAGCTCGACTCTAAAACCTATCGAATTGACTTCAAACGACATTTTCAAACCGTTAGATGTCAATCTATATTAAAATGTGCTTGGAGACCAAATTTTACATTTTTTGGAATTTTTTTACTATTTATTAAGCCGGTTTGAAAACCGCTGTTTTCCAATGGTGCAGAATTTTAATAAAAACAGCAGTTTTCAAACCGGCTTAATAAATAGTAAAAAAATTCCAAAAAATGTAAAATTTGATCTCCAAGCACATTTTAATATAGATTGAACATCTAACGGTTTGAAAATGTCGTTTGAAGTCAATTCGATAGGTTTTAGAGTTGAGCTCACGAGAGGCTTGGTGAGCTTAGGAACACCCTAGTTCTACTCACTATATATATACTAAATGGAATATTTTTTTTTCTGACAAAGTGCAAGGAGACATTTTTAAAAGATAAGATGATGCCTTATAGAAGAAAAAAAAATGGCTCCTTTTCAGGATTTGAATGAAGGAATAAACTGAATTTTATTGAATTATTTCGGACAATATTATAAAAAAAAATTAAGCTTCCTAATAAAACATAATTGCGGAGGAAGTTTAAAATGAGAATATTATAAAGTCTAATTAATGTAAGGGCTAAAATGCAAATTAAAGTTTTTTTTTCTCTCTAAAGAACAAAGTTACATTTTCTTTAACTGGGCATCTGGGAGGCAATTTGTCTATTAAATTCTGTTTTAAATTTCGTACAACTCGTTATGTCATAATTAAACAACATTATTAATTATTTTATATATTGTATACTTAAGAATAGTACTTTTCTTTAATAGTATCTTAATTTGTACGAGTCATATTTCAAATATGACTATATTCCAATATAATTTCGTCATTTGCAAATATTCCTTAAATTAATTTCTAAACGATAATCACAAAAGACATCAAAGAAATGGCGAAACTTAGAGACTTAATGGGTGTCTTGTTTGAAATTTAGAGACTTAACGGGAATTAAAGTATTAGAGTGATTATGAGGGTATATAAATAAGATACAAGAGTAAATATAGTAAAAGAGTCGATCTAGAAATTCAGAGGGTGATTAAGAGTGATTAGAGTAATTGACAAAAATCTAAAACCGACTTGGACTCAGATCTGGATTCAAACTCGGACTCGGTACGGTTTAATTGTTCTTCAATCTTCTTTTATGACAAGTGCACAAGAGCCACGGTTTAATTGTTCGTCATTTACTATAATGATTAATTGCAATATTAAATTAAGTTGTGTTTTCTATAAAACTTTATTATGTTACTAATTTTTAAGTTTGGCTATCTATATTTCTTAAGTAATTTAATTATGTTAGATTTTTCAGGAGTTATTTAGAACTTCTAAGTTCATTATGAGTTGTTAGTTTTTAAGTTAGACTTTTAATTTTTGTAAGTTATTTATTATGTGATGGATGTATATATTATAAGAAGACATGACATGTTATCTTTTTCTTGAAGCTTTTGATAATATATGAAATGTTTCTTATTTTCTCTTTTGTGATTTCTCCTTTCTTTGTCTAAATTCTTCTTTTATTGTTCAATATCTCACTAAACCAAACACGATATACATGGAGTTTAGGATGTGCTGTCGTCAAGTGGTATCACAGCCACCTTTGCGCTTGCGTGAAGTTGTATCTTTGTCAACCACCAAGTTCGACAACTACCTTCACGCTTGCGTGAAGTTATATCTCCATCAACCATTCAACTCGACATTATCATTGCAACAACAATGACCGACCCGAACCTAGTTGCCATCCTCGAATGAATGCAACAAAACCAACAACAAATGCAAAACCAAAAAGTGTTACTCAAATGCTTCACCGATTCTGTGGAGCGCCTCATTTCTTCTCACCACCACCCTTATAACATCTCCAACGACATTGTTTCTCCTTCTCCTCGCCTCCAATAGAAATACAACTATTCTAAAGACCACAATTGTTTGCCTTGTGGTTCAAAAGAAAAAAATTTCAATAGAGAAGATGAAGATATCGACCCCTTCCACGATAACATGGAGTCCTTTGAGAACTCTACAAAATATGATGAAAATTTTGTTGGTGATTTTCCAAAGGATTCGAGTATTCCATCCCTCATATTAAGTGCTTTGTCCTTGGAAATTAGAGCTGATGCTTTATTGAGATCAAAACCATTGTGTTCAACCAACAACGAGGTCTGGAGATCTAACTACAATGATCCATTCTTACAGTCAAGTTTCAAACCCAAAAATACAAGGTTTGTGATCAAAGAGACCATATCCAACACATTAAAAATTAAAGTCGACCCTAGTTTGTTGATCTCAAAGAGACCATATCCAAGTTCTATGTTTGTGCCCAAAATTTGAAGAAACACTTTTGTAGAAAATCCAAATTGAAGTCCAAGCTCTATGACATAAATCTCGATTTACTTGGGAAAAATATATTTTTTCAACGTGTAATAAGATATCTATTCCAAGATTTAATGGTGCTTGATATGAAATTGTATTCTTTGAAAGTGGTATACAAAGACAAAAAGAATTGAAAGCCGAACTCGAGGTGAAAATACAAGCTTGAGGTCAAGTTTACATCAACTGGGGGAGTATGACGGAAACCTAAAACCAATTTGGACTCAGATCTGGACTCGGACTCGGCACGGTTTAATTGTTCTTCAATCTTCTTTTATGACCGGTGCACAAGAGCCAAGAAGGAGTCCCACGGGTCCCACTAGTTCATCATTTCCTATGATAATTAATTGCAAATTAAATTAAGTTGTATTTTCTATAAAACTTTATTATGTTACTATTTTTTAAGTTTGACTATCTAGATTTCTTAAGATATTTTAATTATGCTAGATTTTCTAGGAATTATTTAGAACTTCTAAGTTTATTATGAGTTGTTGGTTTCTAAGTTGGATTTTTAGTTTTTCTAAGTTATTTATTATGTGATGGATGTATATATTATAAGAAGACAGAGGTTGGCTAATATCAAAACATTTGTTCCTAGACTGTGGAACAAACGCTTCGGTTTTTATATTTTTAAAGTCCAAACAGTTGATCCAAACCATTCACTATTCAATCTATAATAAAATGTGCTTGGAGACTAAATTTTACATTTTTAGGATTTTTTTACTATTTATTAAGCCATTTTTTAAATTGTTGTTTTCAATCATCCGGAATTTTTTTATTATTTATTAAAATCAGCGATTTTAAAACTGGCTTAATAAATAGTACAAAAGTTTCAAAAAATGTAAAATTTGGTCTCCAAGCACATTTTGATATAGATATCACATCTAACGGTTTAGATTGACCATTTAAACTTTGAAAATCAGAAAACCAATTAGTTGCACCATAGCTTTGGAACAAACGTTTTGATATTAGCCAACCTCAATAAGACATGACATGTCATCTTTTTCTTGAAGCTTTTGATAATATATGAAATGTTTCATATTTTCTCTCATGTGATTTCTCTCTTCTTTGTCTGAATTCTTCTTTTATTGTTCAATATCTCACTATACCAAACACGATTTGTACACGCGGAGTAGAGTTTAGAACGTGCTATCGTCAGTAATTTTGAGTAATTTAGAAGATTTTGTAAGAATAAAAAAGTAGATTTAAAAATTAGAATTAATTAATTATAAATATTTTTTTTTATCAATTAAATTATTAGTAGACATTAAAGTCACTATATTTCTCAAAAAAAAATTGCCAACAGGTTATAAAATGTATTATATACGCTACTCTATTGGTAGCTTTTTTTTTTTTTGCTGGTGGTACAGGGGGAATAAATCGAAGAACTTTTGAGCATGATGCATGTGGCCTGTGGGGAGTAATGCTCATTCCATTTAATTTTATACTAACCAGGTGTCCCAAGTTAATTGGAACATCTGTATACTGCTCAACTGTTATAAGTGGTCGATGAGAAATAAAGCCAGCAGCAGCAGGAAGATGAGATGAAGATTAGTTGCTGTCAACATTTCTTTACTAAAAAAAAAGAGCACATGCATGGTTATTAACTAGATCTTTGACATGAACTGTGTGTGTATATATATAGGAGTTAGCTACGGTGCTACGAGTAGCATAGAAGGCCTCCGTGCTACGGCTCAATATTTGAATTTTCAAAATTCTAACAGTCGACCCGAACCGTTCAACATAATTAACATGATCTCCATATGAATATATACTTGCAAACCAAATTTTAGAATTTTTTAGAATATTTTTACTATTTTTTTAGATAGGTAAAAAATAGTAAAATATTTAAAAAAATGTAAAATTTGGTTTGCAAGTACATATTCATATGGAGATCATGTTAAACCGTTCGGATCGACTGTTAGAATTTTGAAAACTCAAATATTGAGCCGTAGATACTCAATGGAATACCTATTTTTTTAGAACCTAAGATAAAGTAGAGTAACACAACGTAACGTAACGTATATATCATAATGTTAAGTTTTCTAATATAATTCCAAAATATTAATTAACTACTGTACAATTGCAAATATAGTCCATATTTATTGTAGAGTAGCATTTTTTATTGAAAATGTAAATACTTTTTTAAATTAGACTTCTGTTATTGTATTAAAGTTACTTGTTTAAAATAAGAGTGAGGCTATGGTGCTATGCATAGCACCAATGGCTAGTGTACTACGGCTCAATATGGTACTTTTTAAAATCCTAACGGTCGATCCGACCGTTCAATGTGATATCCATATGAATATGTACTTGCAAACTAAATTTTATATTTTTTCGAATTTTTTTACTATTTTTTTAGATAGGTAGAAAATAAGTGTTTTTTGAAAATTCTGGACCATCAAAATTCTACCTATCTGAAAAAATAGTAAAAAAATTCGAAAAAATATAAAATTTAGTTTGCAAGTACATATTCATATGGTTATCACATTGAACGGTCGGATCGACCGTTAGGATTTTAAAAAGTACCATATTGAGCCGTAGTACACTAGCCATCCGTGCTATGCATAGCACCATAGCCTCACTCTTAAAATAATTATAAAATTATACTCATGATCCTATCACATATAATGCATGACTCCGACTCCGTGTCTATTGAAATCCATTGCTTTTAGATGTAATTTAATCAAGCGAACTAACAAATCTTGTTAGAATTTTTCTCTGTCAGAAATTAGATAGGTGCTTGCTTTTAGGACCCATCTCAGTGGCTGCCACATACATAGCCCGTGACCAGTGGCAGACCCAAAAGAGTCAGGTAGGCAAGTGTCAACCTTTGAATTCAATTTTTTTTAAAAAAATTAATGATATTTTATACTTGTATCTATCTCTGAATGAATATAATGTCTACCTCTAGAATAGATTCACAGTCTAGTAGAAGAAAAATTGCGCGGAAAAGAAAGTCAGCCCAGACTGATTCGCATAAAAGAAAGAAAAAAAGAAAAATACGTTGTCCTATTCGCTACTCTACTTAGAAAAATCGTTGATTCGTTAGAAGAAAAAAAAATATTTGCTACCAAGGATATAAATATGTACCGTGCCGTGACTAGTTACGTCGTAACTTGGATCATGTATCGTGTCGTGACCAAATTTGGAAAGATGGTCATAGCACGTGAATGGTCAAAACACGTTAATCACGCCGTGATCACACGTGACATGTTCAAACGTGATCAGTCACATTTGTCACATTTAACTATTTTTTTTCATAATTTATGTTAGTTTATTTAGGATTCACCATTTGATCAAGATCTAACGGTCATAATTACACGTGACCATGTGTCGTGCTGTGACTAAATCTTTTGTGTGACGTGCCTTCTTGTGCCAAATTTTCAAAAGATGGTCACGGCATGTAACCTGCACACGTGCCGTGATGGAACTATATCGTGCCGTGACGTATTCGGTCGTGCCGTGACTTTTTTAGATCCTTATCCACTACTCCGCTCCGATTCGTCAGGAGAAAAACAAACTATACTCTTGTCAATATTTTGTGCCTACCTCTAACTAAAATTATGAATCCGCCCCTGACCGTGACACCGCTATATATATTAATGTAACAGTTTTATTTGCTAAACTTAAATATTCGATTGCTTAACACTTTTTTGCTCCTTTAAAATTTAATAATTCGGGCATATTTCCAAAATTGCTGATCAATTCAACATGACGTAATCATCATGTTACACAAAATTAATCAATTACATACGATGTCATCCACATGTTGTGTATATTTTTTAGTGTTCTCAAAATTTGGACAGTGTAAGTTTCGACCACTCATTTTTGTTAACACAAGCACGTGATGGATATACAACTTGATTGTTAATTATTGCATTTTTTTTAATATAAAAGGCCGAAGCTTGTTTCATTGCAGAAATCAAAGTTAACTTGCATAATAATGTGCTAATAGGATATCTCACATCACAAAATAATACTCTGAAAGGCATGCTTCAGTGCCTCATAGTGGCAACCTGGTAAGCACTTGGACAAACTAAAATGCTTAAACTAAGACTAAGCCACACACAAGGACAGCATATACTAAGCCACCAACAAGGGTTAAGGTAAGATTGAGTTAAGCAAAAACTAAAGATAAAGCTAATCTGAGCTCTAAACATTAGCAAGAGTATTGTCTCCAACATATTCCTCCAGTTGATACTCATCATCCGGATGTCAGGTACGAATCAGAATCTCATTTGTGTTGACTGGTAACCAGAGTGCAGTCTCTTCATAGATATGTTGCCTCACATTACCTAACCAGTATTTAACTAAAGAAAGTATTAGAAATACAATTTGTCTAGATTGTTTAATAGGAACTGCATTAAAACATAAGTCATTTCTATGCTTCCAAATTATCCAGCACATAGCACTAACTATTTAAAGAAAAGCATAATTATTGCATTATTTAGCATTGTAATCAATTGATCCCTTGAGCTAAAAACAGAAGCACGCATATGTTGCAACACTATATTGGTTAACAAAAATGTCTACAATGAAGTACAAGTTCCAAGCGTAGTACTCTATATATCTTGACTTCAAAATATGAAACAGCTTCATTTTAAATGAATTTGGACTCTCAGAACCACTTTGAGCCCAAATATAAATATCATCCTTATAAAACCACTTTGGGCCCAAATTTTCCTTTCCGACATTTTGTTATTCTAGGCCCAGAATGTCAGCGATTAAAGCCCAAACTAAAACCCTTGCAAAACCTTCTCTTTCTTCCCACACGGCCACTCCTCTCGTCCGGTCTCCGATGCAATCACTTCGCCGTCGCCTCCCCTCCCTTCCCCTCCCTTCCCCTCCCCTCCGCCGCGGCCCCGTCGACGATCGCATTCAATGTGTCCGCGACCGTGCTCTGGACCACATCGTGGAGAAAGAAAAATACCTCCTCCCCTTCCTCTCCCTCAAAGACCACCTCCTCTCCACCTCCCCTTCCCCTCCCCACTCCCTCCCCCTCTCCTCCATTACCCCTCTCAAATCCCGCCTCTACCTCCCATGTCGCGCTATCCAATTCATCCGCCACTTCCCCTACGCTTTCACTGAAACCCTACCTTCCCCTCCCCTCCCCCCGGTTCCCCAAATCCGACCCACCAACGCGCTTCTCTCCTTGCACGAGGAGGAGCTTCAAGCAGAAGCAATCTCTCAGTCTGATGTGGCTGATCGCCTGCTGAAATTGCTTATGCTGTCGCCAAGTCGAAAGTTGCCTCTTCGGCTGGTCGAGAGGTTGAGGTGGGATCTAGGGTTACCAAGAGATTTTATCAGGTCGGTTTTGCCGAAATACCCTGATTATTTTTGCACCTCGCCTTCTATTTCAAACCATGGTGAGCTTGATTTGGAGGTGGTTTATTATAGGAGAGATCTTGCCGTGTCTTCCATGGAGAGGTAATATAATATGATTAGTTGATTGAGTTGATTTCTGATGATATGAATTACGTAGTTTAAGTTACAGACTCACAGTTGATACTTGATATTATATTTAAGTAATTAAAATTTCAGCGTTGTTATTTTGTTTACTGAAACTTGACTGACCGTCAAAAAAAAAAATTGGGTGTTGTTATGAATTTATGCTCAGCAATGCATTCGACAGTAAGTTGAGATTGAACGTACCATAGTTGTCCAAATAGTGCAAAGAAAAGTAATACTGGTACTGGTCTGTACCTTTTTATTTTGTTATGAAATTCAAGACCGGCAGCAAGTGTTGTATGTTATAAAACTGATTCTGGTAATAACCTAGCTGACTTGTTAAATGAACAGGTTTACCAAAATGGATCTGACTTGGGATGCATTTAATCATGAAAGTTGTTTATCTCTATTATACATTCAACCTGATAACCTGTCTATATGGTCCCAGATATAAATTCCGATCATCGGTTTGGATTGGAATTTGGAATTGACCATACTCGCTAAAATATCCCTTTCAAAGTATGTCTTCAGACTAAACAAATTGCCATTTTAACAGTTACGCAAAACGCACTGGTGAATACAAGAATGGTTCTCCTCTGGCATTCCCGTTGCATTTCTCCAGAGGTTTCAAGCTCGATAACAAAGTCCGAAAATGGCTAGACAACTGGCAGAAGCTTCCCTACCATTCCCCTTATGACAGCGGGTCCCACCTGACCCCGAAGAGCGATATTGCCGAGAAATGGGTGGTAGCTGTGTTTCATGAAGCACTCAGTCTCTTCGTAGACAAGAAAACCGAAAAGTCTAACTTGATTTTACTCGGTCAAAAGATGGGGTTGCCACCTGGCTTCAGAAAAGCAATCATAAACCATCCCGGCATATTTTATGTTTCAAATAAATTGAAAACTGAGACGGTTGTCTTGAGGGAAGGTTATAGGCGGCATGTGTTGGTCGAGAAACACCCAGTGATGGATGTGAGGTATCGGTACGTGCATTTGATGCACAAGCGCAAGCCTGTCAAGGCCAAAGGAGGGAAAAAGAAGAAAGCGGCTGCAATTGGCGAGGATAGAGATAGTGAATTTGATGGTGTGGATGAGTACGACGAAGAGGAAGAAGAGGAAGAAGACGAGGATGAAGAAGAGAGTGATGATGATGATGATGATGACAACGTTAACGTAAGTGATTCTGTGGTAAAAGGGATTGCTCGGTCTAGAAGTATGGGAAGAGAAATAAATGCGAGGCAAAGGAGAACAAAAGTTGCTAGTTGAATTGATGGTGGTTTTGTTTTATGAATAATCAGTACGGGTATCTGTTGGATTCTGCTACTAGTGTACCGATAACACATTTTTCCTTTGTTCATTTTGTCAAGTGAAGTGATTTATCTGAGAAATCTTGATTATTTTATATACATGATGTATATTGGAAAATTTTGTAGTATCTTCTCTAGCCCTTGAGGTTTTATCTTAATATAGCTCGATTATTGCTGGGTTTTCTGTACATTTGTTCTTTTGTACTATTTTCTTTGTTAAAATGGTATTGGAACTTTGATTTCATAATAATTTTCCTCCTCTTTCTTAAAATTAATGCTAGTGGAGCTGATTTTTAATCTATTTCTGTTGAATCTACTTCTTACTTTCGGAAGGGATATTACAAAACTAACTATCCTCCAAATTGTTCAAGCAGTTAAAAATTAGTTTTCTAATTTTTCAAATGCAGAGGGTGGGTTGCAAAAAAATCGGAAGTAAAAGTTTTATCTTATTAATTTCAATGATAATGATATTGGAAGTAAAATTATTGCTCCCTCTTTATGAAGTCAACCGTTACCCCCGAGCTAGAAGATTAGAAGTGCGCTCGAAATTTCAAAAATTCAAATCATGTACGATATAAAAGGGAAGAATTAAATGTTCTATTGATTTTCTTATCTCAATTTTCTTACTCCATATAACCCAATAATATCATCCGGAAACTATCACAATCAGTCTCCTTCACCGGCCCCATGGACCATGACATGGACATGTAGGAGGTGATGGCCCCAATGAAGAAGCAGCACTACACCTCAATGACCTTCTTCTGGGGCAGGAAGTCAGAGGTCCTTTTCACCGACTGGCCCGGGAACAGTCGAAGCATGTACACCTTGGACAGGCTCGCACACAACAAGGACCTGGCACAGACGGTGGTGCACACATTGAGAGTTGGGCTTATGTACCTCCTCATGCTCGCAGTCATGTCGTTCAACGGGGGCATCTTCATAGCCGCATGCGTGGGACATGCGGTCGGGTTTTTGCTTTTCAGGAGCACATTTTTCGGTAAGCCACCAGAGGAGTTGACGGTTTCGTGTGAAGAGAGCAAGTATCGTGACCTTCCTTCTACAAGCTGCTCATCAATCTTATTTTCATGTTATGAAATTTTGGATGTTTTGGATTTCCAATGGTTACTTGTTACCTGATCCGGTTGTGCTTCAGTGTATCCCTCTTTTAATAAAACACCTGTTTTTGACTCAATGCATGTTGTTATTTGCTTACAAAATGTGCTTGTTAATTGTTTGAATGTTTGAATTGGTGTGAATACTGATGTTTTGATTTGGTTGTAAAATGTGCTTTTGTGTGAATGTTCTAATTGGTGAGAACACCTATATTCTACAAATAATGTATGTTTTGATTTGGTTGCAAAATGTGCTTGTTGTTTGAATGTCTTATTGTTGCGAATACCAATTTGTGAAAGTATGTAATGTTTGATTTGTCTGCGGAATGTGCTTGTTATTTGGAAGTTTATAATTGGGTAAAGTTTCTAATTCTTGTTATCATGGTGGTTAATAGAAAGCTGTGAATTTTCAGAAAAATATAACTCATTAAATCAGAACTGAAATCATTTCTAAATATAATAAACTATGGTTATTTATTCATCTTTTTTTCTGTCGTTAGATTATGCAAGGGAATTACCATGTTGGTTAGAGTTGAGATATTTCTTTTCTTAAGGCGTGAAAACTTAATTGTCCCATAATGACTCGGAATGGGATTTTTTTTTTTTTTTTAATTTTGCTATTATTTTTTTATAAAATTTCATTTAAATTAGAATTATTTTGCCATATTTTAATCATGACTTAGGTGACAACATGTAACTGCGTTGCAAGATTATTATTTTGGGGTCGGTGTAAGTGTAACTATACAAACATAGGTCTGGATGCCAAATAAATTCCTTAGTACAAATATGTCTAATTAAATTCTTCGTGGTAAATTAAATTAGAATTAGTGGACGCTATTGTATTAATATAATGACTAACAAATTAGCTGTATGCATGTTAACTGATGGATTTTGATTTATTAATATAATGACTTACAAATCAGCTTATGAACAATAATAAAATTAATGGTTGCTTTAGAGATGATCAGGGTGGAACATGAGAAATTATAATTAATTAAGAAATAAATTAAATAATTAAAGCTACCTTTATATTTATTTTAAAATATTATGTCTATCTTTACTTTGTTATCCATGTAATCCACCGGACAATTTATTGGATGTCTTGCAAATTAGACTTAGTCTAATTTATAAAAGAGGAGGGTTCAAATGTCTTTATTTTTTGTGTCTTTATCATGTCTCTATTTTTAAAACGTTAATAACTCAAAATTTAAATTATAAATGTTAAAATAAAACCGTTAGATATGATCTATGTTATTTTCTCTATGTGCTAATAAAACATTATTACATTTCGGTTTTGTTTATATGTGAATCAATAAGTTAGAAAATAAACGTCTAGAAATTATCCATATTAGCACGTTTTTACAAGCTCTTGATAACAACTAAAACAAAGTTAAAATGTCATATTTTTTTACACGTGCATAGATAAAATAATGTAAATCATATCCAATAGTTTTATTTTAATTTTTGAATTATTAAAATTTTATAAAAATGGAGGGACGATGAAAACACAAAAAAAATTTGAAGGCATTTAATCCTTTTATAAAATAGGCAAAACCGAATGAGTTACTAATCTCCATAGTGACAAGATTAGCGTATAATACCCGAATTATACCCGAATAATTCGTTTTTTCGGTGATGCTGAACCGAACGCCGAATTATTCGGTTGACTGAACTTTGACCGAATTATACCCGAATAATTTGCGAATTTTACGAACTTTTCCCGAATTTTACGAATTAATCGCAAATTTTTCCCGAATTTTTCCAGAAAAAAAAAAATTTTGTTTTTTTTTTTTGCTTCTTTGTAGGACTGAGATCTCTAATCCAGATTATTCCGAATCATTCCCGAATTATATCCGAATTATTCCCGAACCACGAATTTTTGACCTCGCCGAACCTTTTCGGAACAATTAAGTTGTCACTGTGCTAATCTCCAAAGTTATATATCCACTGCACGGATTGAAGCTAAGGATGAATCGTAGAATATCTCCAGTGGGTATTGTCTATTCTCTCTATATTTGGAGGGAGAGACACGGGGAGCGAGTGACCGCCAAAAATTTTCCGTTTCATTTCTTGATTTCGCTCTAATTATTTTTCCTCTTTTTTCCTCACAATCTCCCTCAAGATCTATGCAAATTATTCGATTTGGCTTCTTCGTCGAAACCTCAGCTACAAAATCGGTACTGATATCTGTCTTTTGGCTTCACAATTTTAAAGAAAATGCACCATAAGAGAAGAGGGGAAAGTTTTTGATATAAGAAGAGGGAATTTTAGTAAGAATTAATCATTTTGCGGGACACAAATAAATGAGAAGTTGTAAAGTTTATTTGTTTGTCAATTAATTTATTTCGATTGATCTTTGGTTCAAGTACTACGGGAATGACAATATCGAATTGCCCAGGGAAGTTTCCCTTTTTTTCTTGGCAAAATTTTCTAATTTTTGTTTGATTGCGTCATAAATAAAGAAAATGCATTTCTGGATTAACTTTTCATAAGTTAAATTTCTGTTCAAACTTTAATATGATATAGTGAACCCAGGTTGAATTCAGAATGCAGTATTTCCAAACATGAACCATGACCAAAATTACTTATAATTTCTGCAATTATTTAAATTTTAGGAATCAATTCTATCCATATATGATAATTCGAGGGCAGTACAGAAAATTTAAATGTAGATTTTATCTTTATTTTTCTTTCTATAATGGTAATAAATGTCTACTGCGATGAATTTCTATTCTTCGTCTAATTAATATGCAACAAGAGACCTGATATAGAGCATCCAAAATCAGTTTATCAGAATAATACCAGTATATCATAATACAATTGGCAATTATTCCTTTTTTTTTAAATGAAATAAATAGAAAGTAACACGCACAAAGCTATTCTGTCAGTTGGTCAATTTGTTTTGTCTGGTCGGAATAAGTGATTAATAAGACTTATTAGTACAGTAATTCAACTAACCCTATGACGAAATCAAGTTGCATTGGTAAATTTATGCCAAATTGGTGTAACCTTTTTCTTTATTCAAATTTTATTAATTTATTTGTCATTCTTGAATTATAGAAAGTAATGTATTGTGAGACTTAGAATTATTGGAGTTGGGCTTGTGGTGTGGAGTAAATTTGTCTACTTAAGAAGTTGGTCCTTGTTAGGCTTATTTGAATTAAAAGAAAATGCTTCAAAGAACTGGCAGCATCTGCCAAGAACCCTCAAAAAAGAAAATGCTTCAAAGAAATATGTATTTTCTCAAAAGAAATTAAAGATCTTAGAACTAAATTTACCCAAGTATTTTCGAGCTTTTGGACACGAGATTTTCTCAAGAAAATTTGTTAATATTTCTGTCCTGTAAAATTTGCACGATATATGGAGCATCAATTCTGGATTTGTCTTGTCGCATGGGGCAAGTTATTAATTTTGTGAGCTACAAATCTGTACATGTCACGCAGAATCCCAATAAATTGTCTTTACAGTATAAAAATCTCGAAAAATTAACCAGCTTCATATATATAAGAATTGGCTTCATGGAATTCTTTTACATCTCAGCCTGGTTCACTGAAGGCAAAACTAATAAAATTTTCTTTCTGCCATCTTCTCTTCAATTTTAAAGGAAAAATCTCATCTCAAAGATAAGATGTATATTTTGGTTCTAACTTCTAAAAGATATAAAATTTGAAAGAGAATTACTTTAATGTCCTTGTCAGTTAATTTTAGAAAACCTCAAGTTTTTAAGTCATAAAGTTAAATTGGGTGTAGTGATGCAGTTTTTGTTTTTTATTTCTCTTATTTCAAACAGATCAATTCTATTTAACTGGTGCGTATCAAGCCTACGCATGAGCTCTTTTGATGGCCTTTTGTGCTGCTGCTGATACACCTCAAGATGTTTACTTGTGGTGTTTATAAGTCGCAGTCTATTGATGGCCATAGAGAGAGATTTGTGAGGTACAATTACTATTTTTTTTTTGTGGCACTTTCCGTGCATATGGTTTTAATCTCAGTAAAAATCCGTTATCTAGGTTAGAGGAGTCAAGCCCGAAGCTATCTGTCACAACCCCTCCTGGTAGAATGAACAGAACGAGCTTCTCAATTGAACCGTTTGGCACTAACTCCAAAACAAAACCCAAATCTTTCAAGAAAGGGGTTATAAAGAGCTCTGAGCAGCTGCGCTCCTTCGGCCGGTCAATCCGATACGGTGTATCTCATGCAGTCTTTGCAGAGGATCTCAATAAAAAAGAGAAGAAAATATTTGATCCCCAAGATAAGTTTCTGCAATGGATGAATCGACTATTTGCTCTTTCATGTTTTCTCGGGGTTTCGATTGACCCGTTGTTTATGTATCTGCCGACAGTCGATATTGAAAATAACTGCCTCGGGATAGATAGGAAGCTTGCTGTTGCCGCGACCACCTTGCGCACGGTTATTGATTCATTGTATCTTGGGCGCATGGTGCTTCAATTTCGGACTGCTTTTATCGCGCCTTCATCTAGGGTATTTGGCCGAGGCGAGCTGGTGATTAATCCTGAGCAGATTGCAAAACGCTATCTAAGGAGATACTTTATTGTAGATTTTCTCTCAGTATTTCCTCTCCCTCAGGTATTGGACCAAGTCGGCATTTTAGTTGAATATTTCATCTATTTATGGCTTATTTTTTATATAATTGCTTCGTAACATCTACCTACAGATTGTATTATGGAGATACCTGCACCAATCAACAGGTGCAGATGTGTTGGGCACAAAAACTGAAGTGATTATTATCGTACTTACGCAATACATACCCAGATTTTTGCGCATTTTTCCTCTAATGACCGAACTCAAAAGGTCGTCTGGTGTTGTTGCTGAGTCTGCTTGGATGGGTGCAGTTTACTATCTGCTGTGGTATCTACTCGCAAGTCATGTAAGTTATCCTTTGGATCATCTCACATTTTCTATTTTATTAGTTTATGGTGTCAGCATAAATTAGACTTTAAGCAGCAAGTGCTTTTTTCTTTTTTATATTCTTGGTCGTTTTGGCAAAGATCTAAATAAATCATAATGGGTTTTGGACCTGTCAAACCATTCTGCATTTTTTACTTTGTTTCTTAATTCTTCTGTTGTCCTAGCTACCCACAACTCATAAATACTCCAAAAGCGTGATATTGCTCTCAAATATATGTATATATACCCCAAAAGCATGATGCACCACACAAACACCAGCATTGCTTCCATTTTATTATTTCTTTTTTTGTACCTTATTTTTAGATAGTTGGCGCACTCTGGTACTTCCTAGCTGTTGAGCGCGAAGATAGCTGCTGGAAAAAGGCATGCAAATCACCAGGATGTCACAACAGCTTTTTATACTGTGGTAATAATTATTTACCGGGGTACAACGAGTGGGCTAGTGCCGGAAGAGATGATCTGATTAAGAATTGCTCAGTGATAGAAGATAACCCTGAGTTCAATTTTGGTATTTATGAATCAGCACTGGACTCTGGGGTTGCTTCATCTGTGAAATTTCTTCCCAAATTCTTTTTTTGCTTGTGGTGGGGACTTCAAAATCTGAGGTTCTCTTTCTTTTAATTTGCTATTTAGAGCATTGATTGTGAGTTTTGTTCTCCTAAAAAAAAAAGAATTCCAAACAATAAATTAATAAACATGTGTGTAATACATATCATTATATATCAAAGGTGAAATGTTGGAGTATATTTATTGACCTGTAATACAGGTGTGAGTCAGAGGTCATTGCTTCATAAACCATGCTCCAGATAATACCTTAATTTATAAAAGAAAAATCAACTACTAAAGCTATATCTCAATTCACAATGTAATTGTCCAGGAAGTGAATATGGTGAGGAACTGAGGATTCAAGCATTTATATTCTTTTACCTTAGTATATGCTTATAGAAGTTAAATATATACAAAAATTTCTTCAAGGTAAAAGAACTGGCAGTAGTGTAGAAGTCATAAAATTGCTAGCATTTTTTCTCCAAAGCTACAATTTCTGGCTTCACATCTCATGATTTTGCAATACAATTATTTCAACTGTCATTTATGCAAGGTTCTTTTAGATTGTAATCCTTATCTCTTTGTTCGTGCGTGCGCATATGGGTACTAACAATTTCTGGCATTTTTGTGATTTTGTTGTGACATCTGACAATAGCACACTGGGTCAAGGGTTACAGACAAGCATTTATACTGTAGAGGTTATCTTCTCGATTTCTCTGGCTATCTTAGGTTTGATTCTTTTCGCCCTACTTATCGGTAATATGCAGGTAAATTAATAGGTGTCATATTATAAAATATATTTTTTGTTTGATCTTTTCATTATTCCGCTTGCTTTGGATCAATTTGCTTTTGCTTTATTGTTGAATACATATGGTAAAAAAAATATTCTACCCCGTGAAACCCCTGATAACCTAAAGCAGTCAATAAAGCAAAAATAAGGAACAGCTCAATAAAAAAAAATTAAAAAAAAGAGCACGTTCCAACTGCCTCGTGTCTTTCATGCCTCAATAGTGTCTCACATCCTTATCTCCATTTTAAAGTCCAAACAGTCAATCCGAACCACTCAACATAATCACCATATTAAAATGTGCTTGAAGACTAAATTTTATATATTTTTTAAAAAATTTACTATTTAGAACCGTCCAAAAACAGTGATTTTGTACCTATCTTAAAAAAAATTTTAAAAAATAAAATAAAATTTGGTCCCCAAGCACATTTTAATATGGAGATCATATTGAGCAGTTCGGATCGACTGTTTGGACTTTGAAAACAGAGAAATCCTATGCTGCCAAGACCATAAATTGTTTTGATCTAACTGGAAACCAATATCTTCCATAGACCTATCTTCAATCGTCGACAATCCGGTTGGAGGAGATGAGGGTGAAGAGGTCAGACTCCGAGCAATGGATGCGCCACCGGCTTTTGCCGCATGACCTGAAGCAGCGAGTGAGGAGGTATGACCAATACAAGTGGCTTGAGACTCGTGGGGTCGATGAAGAGAACATTGTGCAGAGTCTTCCGAAGGATCTCCGGAGGGACATCAAGCGCCATCTCTGTCTTGGCCTTGTCCGAAGGGTAATTTTATATTTGTTTTTACCTGGGGTCGAGAGGAGATTATTTTTGTGCGTTTATGCAAAGTATAAATAAAGCTTAAGAGGAACATTCATCATCTTTGCTAGCCATCTGGTGTTAGATTATATGTCTCGGTATCACTATGGTCTGTAATTAGACCTTCCCCAAAAATACTCTTTACCTGAATGTATGAAGTACTGCACATCCACATGTGATTGTCAAGATGCTAAGACTGTGATCTGAAACAATAGATAAAATCTTATCAGGTCAACTATATGAACTAGTATTATTTAGTCCATTTTTTTATGCAGGTACCTTTATTCGAGAACATGGATGAGCGGCTCTTAGATGCGATATGCGAGCGCCTCAAACCGAGTCTCTGCACAGAACACACATACATAGTCCGGGAGGGTGACCCAGTTGATGAGATGCTTTTTATCATTCGCGGCCGCCTTGAGAGTGTCACCACCGACGGTGGCCGCTCAGGTTTCTATAACCGTGGTGTCCTCAAGGAGGGTGACTTCTGTGGTGAGGAGCTCCTCACGTGGGCCCTCGACCCCAAGTCGGGCTCCAACCTCCCTTCTTCCACTCGCACCGTGCGGGCCCTCACCGAGGTTGAAGCTTTTGCGCTAATTGCTGATGAACTCAAGTTTGTGGCGAGTCAGTTCAGACGCTTGCATAGCAAACAGGTGCAGCACACATTTCGGTTTTACTCGCAGCAGTGGCGCACATGGGCTGCGTGCTATATACAGGCAGCATGGAGGAGGTTTTCTAAAAGAAAAGCTGCAGAGATAAGAAGGAGAGAGGAGATGGAAGACAGCATGTCACCCAACACTTCATCCAGCCTAGGTGCGACGATCTATGCCTCACGATTTGCGGCAAATGCTTTGAAAGGGTTGCATAGGATCCGGAGTATGAGGATCCGAGATTTAACTATTCCAGTGCCGAGGCCCCCTGAACCTGATTTTGGGATAGAAGATTAACTTGATTGCTTAGGTTAACATATTCTGACTTGGTAGCATGGAGTGGTGAAATATACTAATATTACTGTAGTATAAATAAAAGTAGATTTCGGTTGCATGGGGGTTTGGGGAGGGGGGTCTTCTTTGTTATTGTACATGCATCTATGGAATTTGAAGATTTGCTCGTTTAAATTTGCAAAGAGGTTGTGAAGCAGCACGGCATATGATCCTGGCAAAACCAAAAAAAAGGTCATATTCACTAGCATAAAAACCGCAAGTTCTCTGTTTATTTACATACTGTTTCATTTTTTTTTCTCGATGGTGTTAATAGGCTTCTGCTCATGTGTATGTTCGTTGGGTATATTGGTGAGAAGATGATGTTTTAATAGGAGATTTGCATGGGACATGCGAAATATGAAGGATAGTAATTGGCTTGTTAAGTTTAGATAGACAAAGAAGGATGGATAGTAATCGGGTTATGCTCATATCTATGTCCTGGCACAAATTTGTTGAAATAAACTTCCCAATTTGTTTTCAAGTATATACACCATTATGTATGTATATACACATTTGTTCAAGTAGCATTGATATATAAACAAATGGAAAACAACTGCATTATCCCTATGCGCAGTGTAGGTATCAACTGTGTTTCACATTTCCGGACAACCAAACGAAACCCCATAGATTGATGATGGACAATTATATTTCACTATTTAACAAAATATATATTGAATATCAAATAAATTTTGTAAATTGCTACACGATTGAATTTTGGAATAAGAAAATGACAACTGAATCCAGTCAGAAACCGACCCGTCGCATATCTATTCAAAGTACTGTAAGCACCCAACCCAGTTACCACTACAAGCACAACTGTTACAGCCTTACAGGTAGAGGTGAGAAAATTGTTCATAACTGGTAATTCGCTCGTTAAAAAATCGCTAAAAACTCGTTCATTATCAACTCGCTAATAACTCACTCAATATCAACTCGCTTGTTAACTTAATGAACCGAGCATGAACATACCCCAACTTGCTCATAACTCGCTTATTAAGAATTGAGTTATATAAAATCATGCTACATCCAATTCCAAATAGTTTCTAACCGAATCCAAACCCAAATTAAATCCAAACCCAAATTAAATGAACATTACAAAAGGACCCACAAGAACCTAAATTAAATTGAATGATGTATATATTATTCTTTGAAGAGGATTTGATTATGACAAATTGCTTTTTTTTATCAGGTGTAATTATTCATTAATTATATAGAAAGTTGTGTAATATTAAGACACGCTGTTTGGATTTATGAACAAAAACAAATTCAAAACAATATGCAAATATTTTGTTTTATGTTGGTACCTATAAGACACTGTTGAAATTAATTAACTAGTAATTTGTGATGCTTGACTCTGATTGTACAACTTGGTATGTCAGTATGCCAATATTTTTTATTGGAAGAATTAGCTATTACTTATCAGTTTGTTTAGTTTTGAAACAAAATAACTCGAAACAAAATTCAAAATTGCCTATAACCTTGATTTCTTAACGAGTTGCTTAACGAGCATGATTCAACTCGAGCATTTAACGAGTTGAGCACGAACACAGTTGTCAACTCGATACTGTCTTCTCAACTGGAGTTGACTCACTCATTAACTTAATAAACCGAGCACAAGCATACCCCAACTCGCTCAAACTCAGATCATTAACAGCCCTCCTTACAGGCAGTGAATTCCGTACATCATGATTAGTTTAAAGATTTATATGGAGATCTGTTCAATGGTATTATGGTATAGACAGGAAAAAGGGTGCTGTTATGACTTTAAAAAAACTTGTTTCTATGCAGAAATATGCTTGTTTTTGTTTACGATCAATTTTGTTCGGTGTATTTCAACAAACTTAACCAAATTATACTTTATCATACAAGAAATCCCATGTCGGTTTATTACATCAGTTACCCGACACACCTCTGGAATCGTTGCAATGAACCAATGACAGTAGCAGCTAACCTTTTCCTTTTCAAATCAGTGCAGCAAAAAAACCATCCAGCCATAGGACCATGTCACACACAAAAAAAAAAAATTGTAACAAATTGGTAAGTTAAAATTTCTAAAGCTCATTTATTCTCTTTCTTCCATCAATTAAGAAGGAGAATTATCTGCAGAAATGGACATTTTTTATTGTTAAGTTGGATTCTATGCTGGGAACCAATGGTGTTTGATTTTCACAATTTTACCGATTTTAAAAAAGATTAATTTGAAATTGGCCCAATTAAAAGGAACAAACACTTGAGCAAATTACCATAGCACTTTGCAACAGCATAATTGAACAATGGCCTAGAGGGACATGAACTCATCCCCAAGATCTCACAAGAGAACCAATGCAATATTGGAACCAATAAATTAACATTAGCAGCATCAGCATTTAGTACAATCAAGGTCAGGAAATAATAAGGTCAATCTGAAATGTGCCGCCAAAATTACTGGTTGGTTGAGCATAGCTCAGATACAAGGTTGACCACACCCCACATTGATGCATCATTCTACAAAAACAAAATTTGCGCAAGCACAGTGAACATTTTGCAGAAAGATTGAATATGAAATGATTTGCATACCAGATAAAAAAGGAGACACTAACCAGATAGACAATATCAAATGCTTCAGAGTAATCCTTGAGAGATTTCTCTATGTTACTATTCCTACATAGAAGAATTAAAATAATTTAAGTAGAGTTTCATATTACATGCAAAAGAATTACAATAATCCTTGAGAGATTTCTCTATGTTACTATTCCTACATGGCCAACAAAGTAATACTGATTGGAAAAAACATAAATGCAAAAGAAAAGAAGCAAACAATGTTAAAGAAGGTTCTGAAAGGGAAAGATCAAATAATACATGCAGAAAAAAAACAGTGCATTAGTGTATAGTCCTCAGCATGGCATAAGAACAATTTTTCTAGAAAATAGGAACTACTTTTTACAACTTAGAAAGAACAGACTTCAATAGTGGTTTTGTCAAAAAAAAATCTCCGGTGATTTTCCAGTTACATTGTGGGTCCCACATGAAAATCATAAGCTGCATCGCATGAATATTGACAACAAGGAAAAAAGTCAAAAAAACCATTCTTCTTATGTAATGTACTTTCATTGAACTACACCATATTTATATAGGAGTGAGGCTATGGTACTATGCATAGCACGGATGGGTCCGTGCTACGGCTCAAAATTTGAGTTTTCAAAATCCTAATGGTCCATCCAAACCGTTCAACATGATTATAAAATGAATATGTACTTGCAAACCAAATTTTACATTTTTTCGAATTTTTTTACTATTTTTTAGAAAGGTAGAAAATCACTGTTTTTGGATGGTCCAGAATTTTCAGATCAAGTGATTTTCTACCTATCTAAAAAAATAGTAAAAAAATTTGAAAAAATGTAAAATTTGGTTTGCAAGTATATATTCATTTTATAATCATGTTAAACGGTTTGGATGGACCGTTAGGATTTTGAAAACTCAAATTTTGAGCCGTAGCACGGACCCAACTGTGCTATGCGTAGTACCATAGCCTCACTCTTTATGTAGTATACCTTTTTAATCAGCATATTTGTTAATCCAGTTCATTAACATTACATCTTTTCTGGTTCTAATTCATTCAAAAAGATAAACATCAAACATAACCTTAGTATGAGAAGAAATTGGAGATATTTCACTTACAGAAAGCCAACAGCAATACGGTTTTCAAAGCTGACCCCATCTGACATGCCGAGATCACCTAATCCATCACCTAATAACAAAATGTTGGTCCTGTCTTTCACAAATGTTCCATTCACATCTGACCCATCTAAATTCCCAAATTCATCGTGGATTGGTGCAGCCATGTCGATTGCATGCTCATTTTTGTTGAAAACATGAATTGTCTTACCTGATCTTTTTAAAAAATTATATATATGAAAGAGGGGGTGGGGGAGATACGGAAAAGTTTAAATTCAGGACTTTGGTAGAGGTTATGTTTGCAATGGAATGTGGAATGTATAATCAGGTACACTCAAATTCTTACCATTGTATTTGTAAGGATCATCAAATATATAAAAATAGAAGAGTCAAAATTGACCTTTAAAGGCTACCAGACAGCCTCTTTCATCAAATTGCATCCTGTTCGACACAACTTTTATGTTCTTGAATGACCGATGCAGCTTTTGTCTAAACACCTAATTCAAAGTGATATACTTGTATAAATAAATAAACTGACTAAAAATTTTAAATGCAAATTTAATGCATTGTTGGTGTCGAATTTACCTCCTCTATTATATCAGCAAGCCCAGCAGAAAATATTACAACAGGTATATCCTTCTCCTGAATTATGAAAGCAATGAAACATCAGTCTAGATTTTATACTTTACACTGGAGATAATTATTTCTCCAATAATTTAAGTTTTCACGTATTGGAAATGAATAATTAAGCAAGAAGCAGCTAACCTCCAAGAATTCAAAAAGCTGAACCACACCATCTCTAAAAGAAATAGTAGCATCAGCCACAGATTTCTTTATTGCATCATATGTAAGGCCACCCTCAATTAAAAGGCCATGCGTCTTTTCCCACCTATAGTGTGATTTTCATAATACAAAACATTCAGTACTTTTGACAATAAAAGAAGTATTTCTATCTCCCAAATAACAAATGGCCTCAATTATTTTTTCAAAATACTTGAGCATAATATCAGCACCTTATATCACATAAAAATAATTGGCTTGTGTAAACCTCGATTTTCTTACTAAACATTTCTTCCAAAATTACAGTTCTTAAAAAAACAATAAAAAACATAAGGAGGGGGGGGATTTAAGTTTACCATTCCTCCATGAGCTTTGTTTTCTCCTCAATTGGTATCGAAGGAGAGATTTCGAGTGGATGGTAGTAATCATACAGCATTTGTCTCTTTGCATCATACTCTGCATTTCCTTGTTGCAACAATCCATGACTGGCTAAACATTACACAAATCACCACAATATATTAAAAGATACAAGCAATAATTCGCATAGGAAAATAAAGTAAGCGGAGACTTAAACGAAAAACCTACTCTGGCCACGGGCTCCATTGCACCAGTACTTGGTGAGTGTGCCGTCAAAGTCTGCAATCACCTAAAAATCAATAATTAAGTAGTCAATAACTTAAATTGACTAAAGCAATTTGTACAATAATTAGCAATTATTTCACTTCTACATCATCCTATTTGCTAAGGTTGCAGATAAACATAAGAGAAAATTACATTTTTATGTCTTAGTTTTAAGAAAATGAAAATTCTATTTGGCAATAATACTAATTTACTTTGCCAATTTGTCCTCTTGGATTTTTCCAAAGAATAAATTATCAAGAAAAACACACTAGTCAGGTTTTGGGTACACTTTAAATCAACAAATAACAAATAGAGGTAGTTTAAATGGGAACTTTCTCACTTGCAATTTAGAGGTGCCAGCATTGCGGATGGAAGCCTTCTTCCTATCAAGTAAATCGGGTTCTCTCACCACGATTTGAGACATGGCCATTTTTGAGCAAAGGCAGCGCCTTTTATAGAGTGAGCGAACGACTGCTCGCGAGAGAGAAACGGAGAAATGGCGGTGCGGAGATGTACTAGAGGGGAACGAGAGAGGAGATTTCCAGTGAGAAAGCGGAGCAATGCGGCGGAGGAGGGGTAGTTTCATGAGAGGGAATAAAACTGTATAATAATTGAATTTTGGAAGGATTACTTCGGTTATTTTTTTCTTCGTTTATTTTTCTCTCTTTTTCTGTTTCTGGGTTTCCGGGGATTCTGGATAGTGAAGCAAGCCGTTTAGATTTTTGTTTCAAACTTTATTTTATTTTATTTGGGAATTAAGCCCTCTTCTTTTCAATTTTTCTTGTGTTTGACATTTGGGACTAGAGTTGGGCAAAATTGTTCAAACTCGTAACTCACTCATTTACTACTCGTTTTAACTCGCTCATTTATAACTTGAGTTACATAGAATTGGTAACAATAAATCTCAGAAATTATTTTTGCTAAGCTGTTGTATGAAAAATTGCTGGTGCTTATGTACTAAGTTGTTGTATGAAAAATTGCTAGTGCTTATGTACTATTGATGTATGAAAAATTGCTAGATACTGATAAATTCTTTTACAAGTAGTATATAATTAACTGGTTAAACGAATTATAAACGAGTTGTGAGCCAACTCGAGTTGATAACGAGCTGAGTTCGAGTTGGCTCTACAACTCGTTATTACCATCCCAACTCGAGTTGACTCGCTCATTTATTTAATGAGCTGAGTTCGAATTGGGGATAACTCGCTCAAACTCGACTCATTTACAGCCCTATTTGGGACCAAATTTTTTATTATTAACCATCAATAAATTCAAATTCACAAAATATACACGTTTCTTAGAAATTTCTTGATACGTGCAAAGGGTATATGTAAAAAGCTTTATCCTCAAATACACTTTCGGTTTAGATCGCAAGTATACAATCCTACCGTGTAATATATTATCGGGTATCGAACCACAAGGAGTAAGATAAATACTAAATTTTCAACTTTAAATGATAAATTTCAGAAAAGAAAGAAAATAAAGTGCAATAAAGTAAATTGGGGGGGTTTGTAGTAAAAGTCCTAAGGTTGGGTTCAATACCCTAAGAAATGAGTTTTAAACAATTAAAAGTAAAAGTAAAAGAGAGAAAAATCGGTTTGTTTTCAAGGTTTAGAGAATCTAGGGGTCTTTGGTCTACAATCTCTTGTTAATTCTATTTATTCGGTATTTGCTTAAATTCATGTATGATTTGATGAGGTTTCTAACCTAATGTGTTATTAAGGGTCACCTTCATGAATTAATAACGTGTCTAAGTAATTCGGACTTCACTGTTTAGGTTCTTCACCCTAGCTACCTAGATTATACGCTCTTGTTAGTCTCTCCTCTCCTCAAATATTTGTACTTCTCAATTAAGTATATGATACCAATATTCGACTCGATTTGAGATGTCCTAATTAGGGTTTGACTTCTCGTTTAGGTTCTTCACCAAAACCCTAACCTTAATTTCTGTAGTTTCGGCTTAGATTAAATTGGTTAGAATCTTAATCTAAAACCTAAGATATTTGCATTCATAATTTGGTACTATCCTATTGATCCTAGTCAATTTTGGTTCTTTTGAAACCAAAACGAGATGCTACAATTCAAGTACTAATTATGTTTCTAACACAAATTATTAAAATCACAGAAATTAACAATCAAATCCGATAAAACAATCATAATAAAAGCAAATAATCGAATAAAATAGAATTAAACAAGTTCATGCATTGACCTAAACCCCTAGAGAGAGAACTACTCCCTCTTGGAGGGAAACATGGCAAAGTTTGGCAAAGAATAAAAGGAAATGAAATAAAGAATAATTACACCCTTTGAATCTAGAACCTCAATCTTGCCGAATCTTGCTCAAGAAACCCTTCTTCTCCTTGCTTGAAAGCTTCACCTTCTTCAGAAAATATGGCTGAGTTGTGTGTGTAGAGAGAGATTGGTAGTGGATAGTGGATGATTTGGAAGGGAAAGTTCTAGCCCTTTTATAGCAAGAGATCATGCCCAATTTAGAGGCTAGAAGGTGGAGTTAGTGGGTGCTCTTTTTACATTTCTTTCCTGGCAAGTATTGCTATTTTTTGGCTTCTTAAAACGTGTCCTTGGAGTGCCAAAAATAGAAACCGTGTTGAAACCGGGTAATTCTGGCTGTCTGCGTGTTCAGTGTGTCCGCACTGGCTGTGAGTGCGGATGGCTGATCCGCACTGGATTCAATTTTCCTTATTTAACTTGGCGAAAATCCTGCGTAATCTTCTGAGTGCGTCCGCACTGGTGGAGAGTGCGGGTGAAGGACCCGCACTGCTGAGCTTCTGCAGTTTCTGAAAATTCGACTAAGTACCGAATGCGGATGGATGACCCGCATTGGCGTGTGAGTGCGGACGCATTACGCTCGGGAAAAATCCTGGCTTGTGCTGAGAGGCTGGAAAATCGGCTAAGTACTGAGTGCGTCCGCACTGAATCTCAGTGCGGGTGGTTGATCCGCACTCAGCCCTAATTACATCATTTTTCGTCTTTTCCTGCATTTTAAAGCCAAACTACTGCAGTAACTTGATTCTAGATGTAATTTATTCCTTTTATATTCAAAATACATGATAATTGGAGTTATTTTATGATAAAAACTAGATCAAATGTGTATATAATTTATGCTTATCATTTCTAGAAATAATCAAACCGCTGGATAATCCAGCATAAATGGAAGAGCACTTTCCACTAGATAATCCAGCGGATTCCCTATTTCGCTGGAGGTCACCAAACTTTGTCCTTTGTCACGAATTAGTCACTCAAGTTTGATTTGTTCCTCTATAGCCACTAAATTTTTTATTTGTCTTAATCAAGTCACTCTCTAACTTTTCTATCAAAAAAGTTAATGGAATATAACTTTTCCGTTAGTATTTTGGATGAAATGAGCATATTCCGTTAGCATTTTGGATAGAATGAGCATATTCCGTTAATTTTTTGGATGGAAAAGTTAGAGAGTGACTTGATTGGGACAATTAAAAAGATCAGTGGCTATAGAGAGACAAATCAAACTTGAGTGACTAATTCGTGACAAAGAACAAAGTTTAGTGACCTCCAGCGAAATTTACCCGATTTTTTATTTTAATTAAATAGAGGATGTTTAAATTTTTTTTATTTTTTCTATTGAAATATTAGAAATATTTTTATATTTTTTGGAAATAGATGGAATACCATAGAATTGAATTTACTAGAAAAACTGCGACAAATAACCCGAATCAATATTTTTCAGGCAGGATTTTTTGCGGCTGTAAAAAAATTAAAATATTTCTTGGTGTGTTACAGGAATAAAAATAAAAAATGTTTTGGATCTGAGTTATTGATCCCGGTTCAAAAATCACTTCTGGGTAAATAAACAAATTATCGTGGTCATTTTAGTAAGTTCAAATTCTAAGGTACTCTATCTATTTCCCTACAAACTATTTTATATTTTTAATATTTTAATATTTTCCTAAAATCACTTCTAGAGAAATAAATAGAGTACCTTAGAATTTGAATTTACTAGAAGTACCACGATATTTTTTTATTTATCAAGAAGTGATTTTTTAACCGGGATCAATTACTCAAATCTAAAACAACTAGAAGAAGATGAAAGTCAATCAGTAGAACATGAAAGACAACATGTATAAGATGAAAGACAACTAGTAGAAGATAAAAAACAACTACAAGAAGATTAAAGACAACTACAAGAAGATAAAAAACTAGTAGAAGATGAAAGACAACTAGAAGAAGATGAAAAACAACTAGTACGAGATGAAAGACAACCAATAGTAGATGAAAGACAACATGTAGAACATGAAATACAACCAGTAGAACATGAAACACAACATGTACAAGATGAAAGCAAACTAGAAGAAGATGAAAAACAACCTAGTATAACATGAAAGATAACCATTATAACATGAAAGACAACTAGAAGAAGATGAAAAACAACAAGTAGAAGATGAAAGACAACTAGAAAAACATAAAAGACAACTAGAAGAAAATGAAAAAGAACTAGTGCAAGATTAATGACAACTGATCAAGGTCAAAACGACCATGAATTACGTAGGGTTTTAGCTTAGGTTTGTCTTATTTACTCACCTTTATGTTTACTTATTATGTGAAATAGGTTATTGTTGCCCTACTTTATGTTTTAATGCAGGAACCATGTTTTGGGGCTATATGATGTAGCAAGAATCGGGTCGATCGGAATTGCGCAACATTGAAACTAAGTCTCTGGTATGGACCGTACCAGCCAGTACGGACCAGAGACCCAATATGGACCAACATGGAAGGAGTACACATTAACTCCTGGAGCACCAGACTTATGCATAGGGGTGATACGGTCCGTACCAGCCGGTACGGTCTGTATCCAAGGCACCCTGTCGTTAGATTTCGTGACAGCTGTATCCATATCAGATTACTTGGTCTCCAATTATCTCCAGACGCCCCTAGACTTCTATAAAAGACTCCTGGACTAAGGAGAAACATATCTTTGTATCTTTTATATTTTCTACTTCTTTAAGTGAGAAAAGTAGAGTACGTAGAGACTAAGTTGAAGGGTACTTCGTGTATGGTTGTAATCTTTCTCTTATTTCTCTATTGTAAACATGTCGTTCCGCAGCTAAGTTTAGATTCTAAGGGTTGGCAATAAACCTTGTTACTCATGATGTTTTGATATATATTTTATTTGATCATTGTGTAGTCTTTTGTTGTTCGATTGCTTTTGCGTTTTATGTTCATTCTTACTTGACTTTGTTTTGTTAGTTTAGACCGCCATGTGATGGCCACATTGAGGGTATTGAACCCTAAAAACTATTTTAAAACCTATTTTCAAACCCCCTTATAACCTAGACTAGTGAATATTATTAGATATCCAATACACTATCCCTGTGGATCGACACTCCAATTATATTACACGGTAGAATCATGCGCTTGTGATTTAAACGCAAGTAGAATTAGTGTTAAAAGGTATATTAATTTATAATGAAAGTTAGTAGTACCATTTTGGTTCATTAAGAACTAATACAGCATGAATGACAACTAGAACAAAATAAAGCACAACAAATTGAAGAGGAAATACAACTAGAAGAATATGAAAGACAACTAGAAGGTGATGAAAAACAACTAATAGACGATACAAGACAAAAAATACAAAATGAAAGAGAACTAGAAATAGATGAAATACAACTAGAAAAAAGATTAAAGACAACCAGTAGAAGATGAAAGACAACTAGAAGAACATGAAAGACAACCAGTACAAGATGAAATACAACTGGAGAAAAACGGAATGCAACTCGAGGAAGATGAAATGCAACTAGTAGTAGATGAAAAACAACAAGTAGAACATGAAAGGCAACATGGAGAACATGAAATATAACCATTACAATTTGAAATACAACTAGAAAGACAAAAAATAACTAGAAAAAGATGCAAGACAACCAGTAGAACATGAAAGACATCCAGTACAAGATAAAAGACAACTAGAACAAAAAATTAAAAACGACTTGTAGAAGATGTAAGACAACTAGAAGAATATGAAATACAACTAGTAGAACATGAAAGGCAAATAATACAAGATAAAAGACTGAAATACAGCAAGAAGAAGATGAAAAGACAATGAGTAGTAGTTGAAAGACAACCAGAAGAAGATTAAAGACAACCAATACAATAAGAAAGAAAACAAGAAGAATATGAATTACAACTGGAAGATGATGAAATACACCTAGTAGTAGATGGAAGACAACCAGTAGAACATGAAAAAACAACAAATAGAAGGTGAAAGACAACCGGTACAATATGAAAAACAACTAGAAGAAGATGAAAACCAACAACAAGAAGATGAAAGACAAGACAATCAGTAGAACATGCAAGACAACATGTACAAGGCGAAAGATTATCAGAAGAAGATGAAAGACAACCAGTAGAACTTAAAAGACAACCAGTATAACATGAAAGACAACTAGAAGAAGATGAAAAACAACAATTTGAAAATGAAATACAACTAGAACAAGATGAAAGACAATCAATAGAACATGAACGACAACCACTACATAATGAAAGACAACTAGAAGAAGATGTAAAACAACTAGTAGACGATGAAAATCAACTACAAGAAGATGAAAGACAACTAGAAGAATATGAAAGACATACAAGAAGAAAGACAACTAGTACAAGATGAAATACAACTAGAAGAAAATGATAGATAACTGAAGGAAGATGAAATACAACGTTCAGTAGAAGATGAAAGATAACTAGTACAACAGAAAAGACAACTAGTACAATATGAAAGACAACTAGAAGAAGATGCAAAATAACTAGAAGAAGATGAAAGAGAACATGTACAAGATGAAAGACAACTAGAAGAAGTTGAAATACAACCAGTAGAACATGAAAGACAACCACTAAAACATGAAAGACAACTAGAAAAAGATGAAATACAACCAGTAAAACTTGAAAAACAACAAGTACAATATGAATGACAACCAGAAGGAGATAAACTACTAGAAGAAGATGAAAGACAACCAGTAGAACATGAAATACAAAAAATACAATATGAGGGACAACTAGAAGAAGATGAAAAGGCAACCAGTAGTAAATGAAACACAACTAGAAGATGATGAAATACAACTACAATAAAATGAAAAGGCAATCAGTAGTAAATGAAAGGCAACCAAAAGAAGATGAAAAACAACTAGTACAAGATGAAATACAACCAGTAGATAACGAACGACAACTAGAAGAAGATGAAAAACAACTAGAAGAAGATGAAAGACAACCAGTAGAACTTGAAAGAAAACATGTACAAGATGAATGACAACTAGAAGAACATGAAAGACAACCAGTACAGCATCAAAGACAACTAAAAGAACATGAAAATTAACAAGTGGAGGATGAAAGACAACTAGAACTGGAAGAAAAACAACAAGTAGAAGATGAAATACAACTAGAACAAGATGAAAGACTTTCACTAGAACATGAAAGACAACCAATACAAGATGAAAGACAACTAGAAGAAGAAGAAAAAAAACAACTAAGAGAAGATGAAAAACAACAACAAGATGATGAAAGACAAATTATACAAGATGAAACACAACCAGTACAAGATGAAAGACAACTAGTAGAAGATGAAAAACAACTCCAAGGAGATGAAAGACAAGAATATGAAAGACAACTAGTACAAGATGAAAAACAACTAGAAGAAGATGAAAAACAACAACAAGAAGATGAAATACAAACTATACAAGACAACTAGTAAAAGATGACAGACAATTAGTAAAAGATGAAAAACAACTACAAGGAGATGAAAGACAACTAGAAGAATATGAAAGACAAACAATACAAGAAAAAAGACAACTAGTACAACCAGAAGAAGATGACATACAACCAGGTGAACATGAAAGACAACAGGTACAACATGAAAGACAACTAGAATAAGATGAAAGATAACCAGCAGAACATCTACTTGTTGTATTTCATCTTGTACTAGTTGTTTTTCATCTCCATCTGGTTGTCATTCATATTATACTGGTTGTCTTTCATATTATACATGTTGACTTTCATCTAGTACTGCTTGTATTTCATTTTCTCAAGTTGTATTTCATCTTGTACTTATTTTTCATATTCTTCTAGTTGTTTTTCATCTACTTGTAGTTGTTTTTCATCTTCTACTAGTTGTTTTACATCTTCTACAAATTGTTTTAAATCTTGTACTAGTTGTCTTTAATCTTGTACTGGTTGTCATTCATCTTCTTGTTGTTGTTTTCATCTTCTTCTAGTTGTCCTTAATCTTGTATTGGCTGTCTTTCATTTTTTACAGATGGTCTTTCATCTTGTTCTAGTTGTATTTCATCTGCTAATTGTTGTTTTTCTTCCAGTTCTAGTTGTCTTTCATCCTCCACTTGTTGTTTTTCATCTTCTTCTGGTTGTCTTTCATGTTGTAGTGGTTGTCTTTCGTGTTCTTCTAGTTATCTTTCATCTTGTACATGTTGTATATCAAGTTCTACTGTTTGTCTTTCATCTTCTTCTAGTTGTTTTTCATCTTCTTCTAGTTGTTGTTCATCATCTATTGGTTGTATTTCATCTTGTACTAGTTGTTTTTCATTTACTACTGGTAGCCTTTTCATCTTATTCTAGTTGTATTTCATCATCTTCTAGTTGTCTTTCATATTGTATATTTTGTCTTTCATGTTCTACTGATTTCTTTAATCTTCTTCTAGTTGTCTTTCATTCTTTTGTAGTTGTCTTTTAACTTGTTGTGGTTGTCTTTCATGTTCTATTGGTTGCCCAACAACTACTACTGGTTCTATTTCATCGTCTTCTAGTAGTTTTCATCTCCTTCTGGTTGTCATTCATATTGTACTGGTTGTCTTTAATATTCTACATGTTAACTTTCATCTAGTACTGCTTGTATTTCATTTTCTCAAGTTGTATTTCATCTTGTACTTATTTTTCATATTCTTCTAGTTTTTTGTCATCTCCTTGTAGTTGTTTTTCATTTTCTACTAGTTGTTTTTCATCTTCTACTAGTTGTTTTACATCTTGTACTAGTTGTCTTACATCTTCTACTAGATGTCTTTAATCTTATACTGGTTGTGTTTCATCTTGTTGTTGTTGTTGTTCTTCATCTTCTTCTAGTTGTCTTTCATCTTGTATTGGTTGTCTTTCATGTTCTACTGATGGTCTTTCATCTTGTTCTAGTTGTATTTCATCTTCTAATTGTTTGTTTTTCTTCCAGTTCTAGTTGTCTTTCATCCTCCACTTGTTGTTTTTCATCTTCTTCTGGTTGTCTTTCATGTTGTAGTGGTTATCTTTCATGTTCTTCTAGTTGTCTTTAATCTTGTACATGTTGTCTTTCAAGTTCTACTGGTTGTCTTTCTTCTTCTAGTTGTTTTTCATCTTCTTCTAGTTGTCGTTCATAATCTACTTGTTGTATTTCATCTTGTACTAGTCGTTTTTCATCTTCTTCTGGTTGTCTTTATCGTCTTCTAGTAGTTTTCATCTCCATCTGGTTGTCATTCATATTGTACTGGTTGTCTTTCATATTATACATGTTGACTTTCATCTAGTACTGCTTCTATTTCATTTTCTCAAGTTGTATTTCATCTTGTACTTATTTTTCATATTCTTCTAGTTGTTTTTCATCTCCTTGTAGTTGTTTTTCATCTTCTACTAGTTATTTTACATCTTCTACTAATTGTTTTAAATCTTGTACTAGTATTAATCTTGTATTGGTTGTCTTTCATCTTCTTGTTGTTGTTTTCATCTTCTAGTTGTCCTTAATCTTGTTGGCTGTCTTTCATTTTTTACTGATGGTCTTTCATCTTGTTCTAGCTGTATTTCATCTTCTAATTGTTGTTTTTCTTCCAATCCTAGTTGTCTTTCATCCTCCACTTGTTGTTTTTCATCTTCTTCTGGTTGTCTTTCATGTTGTAGTGGTTGTCTTTCGTGTTCTTCTAGTTGTCTTTCATCTTGTACATGTTGTCTTTCAAGTTCTACTGGTTGTCTTTCATCTTCTTCTAGTTGTTTTTCATCTTCTTTTAGTTGTTTTTCATCTTCTTCTAGTTGTTGTTCATCATCTACTGGTTGTATTTCCTCTTGTATTAGTTGTTTTTCATTTTATTCTGGTTGTTTTTCATCTTCTTCTGGTTGCCTTTTCATCTTATTCTCGTTGTATTTCATCATCTTCTGGTTGTCTTTCATGTTCTACTGGTTTTCTTTAATCTTCTTCAAGTTGTCTTTCATTATTTTGTAGTTGTCTTTTAACTTGCTGTGGTTGTGTTTCATGTTCTAATAGTGTCTTTCATGTTCTATTGGTTGCCCAACAACTACTACTGGTTGTATTTCATCGTCTTCAAGTAGTTTTCATCTCCTTCTGGTTGTCATTCATATTGTACTGGTTGTCTTTAATATTCTACATGTTAACTTTCATCTAGTACTGCTTGTATTTCATTTTCTCAAGTTGTATTTCATCTTGTACTTATTTTTCATATTCTTCTACTTGTTTTTCATCTCCTTGTAGTTGTTTTTCATTTTCTACTACTTGTTTTTAATCTTCTACTAGTTGTTTTACATCTTCTACTAGTTGTTTTAAATCTTCAACTAGATGTCTGTAATCTTGTACTGGTTGTGTTTCATCCTGTTGTTGTTGTTGTTGTTGTTGTTGTTCTTCATCTTCTTCTAGTTGTCTTTCATCTTGTATGTCTTTCATGTTCTACTGATGGTCTTTCATCTTGTTCTAGTTGTATTTCATCTTCTAATTGTTTGTTTTTCTTCCAGTTCTAGTTGTCTTTCATCCTCCACTTGTTGTTTATCATCTTCTTCTGGTTGTCTTTCATGTTGTAGTTCTTTCATGTTCTTCTAGTTGTCTTTAATCTTGTACATGTTGTCTTTCAAGTTCTACTGGTTGTCTTTCATCTTCTTCTAGTTGTTTTTTATCTTCTTCTAGTTGTCGTTCATCATCTACTTGTTGCATTTTATCTTGTACTAGTTGTTTTTCATCGTCTTCTGGTTGTCTTTCATCGTCTTCTAGTAGTTCTCATCTCCATCTGGTTGTCATTCATATTGTACTGGTTGTCATTCATATTATACATGTTGACTTTCATCTAGTACTGCTTCTATTTCATTTTCTCAAGTTGTATTTCATCTTGTACTTATTTTTCACATTCTTCTAGTTGTTTTTCATCGCCTTGAAGTTGTTTTTCATCTCCTTGTAGTTGTTTTTCATCTTCTACTAGTTGTTTTACATCTTCTACTAATTGTTTTAGATCTTGTACTAGTTGTCTTTAATCTTGTACTGGTTGTCTTTCATCTTCTTGTTGTTGTTTTCATCTTCTTCTAGTTGTCCTTAATCTTGTATTGGTTGTCTTTCATTTTTTACTTATGGTCTTTCATCTTGTTCTAGTTGTATTTCATCTTCTAATTGTTGTTTTTCTTCCAGTTCTAGTTGTCTTTCATCCTCCACTTGTTGTTTTTCATCTTCTTCTGGTTGTCTTTCATGTTGTAGTGGTTGTCTTTCGTGTTCTTCTAGTTGTCTTTCATTTTGTACATGTTGTCTTTCAAGTTCTACTGGTTGTCTTTCATCTTCTTCAAGTTGTTTTTTATCTTTTTCTAGTTGTTTTTCATCTTCTTCTAGTTGTTGTTCATCATCTACGGGTTGTATTTCATCTTGTACTAGTTGTTTTTCATCTTCTTCTGGTTGCTTTTCATTTACTACTAGTTGCCTTTTTATTTTATTCTTGTTGTATTTCATCATCTTCTAGTTGTCTTTCATATTGTATATTTGTCTTTCATGTTCTACTGGTTTTCTTTAATCTTCTTCTAGTTGTCTTTCATTCTTTTGTAGTTGTCTTGTAACTTGTTGTGGTTGTCTTTCATGTTCTAATAGTGTCTTTCATGTTCTATTGGTTCCCCAACAACTACTACTGGTTGTATTTCATCGTCTTCTAGTAGTTTTCATCTCCTTCTGGTTGTCATTCATATTGTACTGGTTGTCTTTAAAATTCTACATGTTAACTTTCATCTAGTACTGCTTGTATTTCATATTCTTCTAGTTGTTTTTCATCTCCTTGTAGTTGTTTTTCATCTTGTACTAGTTGTTTTACATCTTGTACTAGTTGTTTTAAATCTTCTACTAGATGTCTTTAATCTTGTATTGGTTGTGTTTCATCTTGTTGTTGTTGTTGTTCTTTATCTTCTTCTAGTTGTCTTTCATCTTGTATTGGTTGTCTTTCATGTTCTACTGATGGTCTTTCATCTTGTTCTAGTTGTATTTCATCTTCTAATTGTTTGTTTTTCTTCCAGTTCTAGTTGTCTTTCATCCTCCACTTGTTGTTTTTCATCTTCTTCTGGTTGTCTTTCATGTTGTCGTGGTTATCTTTCATGTTTTTCTAGTTGTCTTTCATTCTTTTGTAGTTGTCTTTTAATTTGTTCTGGTAGTCTTTCATGCTCTAATAGTGTCTTTCATGTTCTACTGGTTGTCCAACAACTACTACTTGTTGTATCTCATCGTCTTCTAGTAGTTTTCATCTCCTTCTGGTTGTCATTCAAATTGTACTGGTTGTTTTTCATATTCTACATGTTGACTTTCATCTAATACTAGTCGTATTTCATTTTCTCAAGTTGTATTTCATCTTGTACTTATTTTTCATCTCCTTGTAATTGTTTTTCATCTTCCACTAGTTGTGTTTTATCTTCTACTAGCTGTCTTTAATCATGTACTGGTTGTTTTTCATCTTCTTCTAGTTGTCTTTCATCTTGTATTGGTTTCTTTCATGTTCTACTGATGGTCTTTCATCTTGTTCTAGTTGTATTTCATCTTCTATTTTTCTGCCAGTTCTAGTTGTATTTCATCCTCCACTTGTTTTTTTTCATATTCTTCTGGTTTTCTTTCATGTTGTAGTGGTTGTTTTTCATGTTCTTCTAGTTGTCTTTCATCTTGTACATGTTGTCTTTCAAGTTCTACTGGTTGTCTTTCATCTTCTTCTAGTTGTTTTTCATCTTCTTCTAGTTGTTGTTCATCATCTACTTGTTGTATTTCATCTTGTACTAGATATTTTTCATCTTCTTCTGGTTGTGTTTCATTTACCACTGGTTGCCTTTTCATCTTATTCTAGTTGTACTTCATCATCTTCTAGTTGTCTTTGTATTTTTTTTGTCTTTCATGTTCTACTGGTTTTCTTTGATCTTCTTCTAGTTGTCTTTCATTCTTTTGTAGTTGTCTTTTAACTAGTTCTGGTAGTCTTTCATGTTCTACTGGTTGTCCAACAACTACTACTGGTTGTATTTCATCGTCTTCTAGTAGTTTTCATCTCCTTCTGGTTGTCATTCATACTGTACTGGTTGTCTTTCATATTTTACAGGTTAGCTCTCATCTAGTACTGGTTGTATTTCATTTTCTCAAGTTGTATTTCATCTTGTACTTGTTTTTCATATTCTTGAAATTGTTTTTCATCTTTTCTTTTTGGTTGTCTTTCATGTTCTACTAGATGTTTTTCATCTTCTTCTAGTTGTCTATTATCTTCTTCTAGTTGTCTTCCATATTCTACTTGTTTTTTCAACTTCTTCTAGTTGTCTTTCATGTTTTACTGGTTGTTTTTCATGTTCTACTGATGTATTTCATCTTCATCTAGTTATCTTTCACGTTTTACTGGTTGTCTTCCATATTCTACTGGTTGTCTTTAATCTTCTTCTTGTTGTCATTCATGTTTTACCTATTGTGTTTCATGTTCAACTGGTTGTATTTCATCTTCTTCTGGTTGTATTTCATCTTGCACTTGTTGTATTGTTTGTTTTGCATATTCTTCTAGTTGTTTTTCATCTCCTTGTTGTTGTTTTTCATCTTCTACTAGTTGTTTTTCATCTTCTACTAGTTGTTTTACATTTTCTACTAGTTGTCTTTAATGTTGTACTGGTTGTCTTTCATCTTGTATAGTTTGTATTTCATCTTGTTGTTGTTGTTTTTCTTCTTCTTCTAGTTGTTTTTCATCTTGTATTGTTTGTCTTTCATGTTCTACTGATGGTCTTTCATCTTGTGCTAGTTATTTCATCTTCTAATTGTTGTTTTTCTTCCAGTCCTAGTTGTCTTTCATCCTCCACTTGTTGTTTTTCATATTCTTCTAGTTGTCTTTCATGTTGTACTGGTTGTCTTTTATGTTCTTCCAGTTGTCTTTTATCTTGTACATGTTGTCTTTCAAGTTCTACTGGTTGTCTTTCATCTTAATTTTGTTGTTTTTCATCTTCTTCTTGTTGTCGTTCACCATCTACTGGTTGTATTTCATCTTGTACTAGTTGTTTTTCATCTTCTTCTGGCTGCCTTTCATTTACTACTGGTTGCCTTTTCATCTTATTTTAGTTGTATTTCATCATCTTCTAGTTGTCTTTCTATTGTATATTTTGTCTTTCATGTTCTACTGGTTTTCTTTCATCTTTTTCTAGTTGTATTTTTATCATCTTCTAGTTGTCTTTCATATTGTATTTTTTTGTCTTTCATGTTGTACTGGTTTCTTTCATATTCTTCTAGTTGTCTTTCATTCTTTTGTAGTTGTCTTTTAATTTGTTCTGGTAGTCTTCCATGTTCTAATAGTGTCTTTCATGTTCTACTAGTTGTATCTCATCGTCTTCTAGTAGTTTTCATCTCCTTCTGGTTGTCATTCATATTGTACTGGTTGTCTTTCATATTCTACATGTTGACTTTCATCTAGTACTGGTTGTATTTCATTTTCTCAAGTTGTATTTCATCTTGTACTTATTTTTCATCTCCTTGTAGTTGTTTTTCATCTTCTACTAGTTGTCTTTAATATTGTACTTGTTGTCTTTCATCTTCTTGTTGTTGTTTTTCATCTTCTTCTAGTTGTCTTTCATCTTGTATTGGTTGTCTTTCATGTTCTACTGATGGTCGTTCATCTTGTTCTAGTTGTATTTCATCTTCTAATTGTTTGTTTTTCTGCCTGTTCTAGTTGTCTTTCATCCTCCACTTGTTGTTTTTCATCTTCTTCTGGTTGTCTTTCATGCTGTAGTGGTTGTCTTTCATGTTCTTCTAGTTGTCTTTTATCTTGTACATGTTGTCTTTCAAGTTCTACTGGTTGTCTTTCATCTTCTTCTAGTTGTTTTTCATCATCTTCTAGTTGTCGTTCATCATCTACTTGTTGTATTTCATCTTGTACTAGATATTTTTCATCTTCTTCTGGTTGTGTTTCTTTTACCACTGGTTGCCTTTTCATCTTATTCTAGTTGTACTTCATCATCTTCTAGTTGTCTTTCATATTGTATTTTTTTGTCTTTCATGTTCTACTGGTTTTCTTTCATCTTCTTCTAGTTGTCTTTCATTCTTTTGTAGTTGTCTTTTAACTTGTTCTAGTAGTCTTTCATGTTCTAATAGTGTCTTTCATGTTCTACTGGTTGTCCAACAACTGCTACTGGTTGTATTTCATCGTCTTCTAGTAGTTTTCATCTCCTTCTGGTTGTCATTCATATTGTACTGGTTGTATTTCATTTTCTCAAGTTGTATTTCATCTTGTACTTGTTTTTCATATTCTTCAAGTTGTTTTTCATCTTCTCTTTTTGGTTGTCTTTCATCTTCTACTAGATGGTTTTCATCTTCTTCTAGTTGTCTATCATCTTCTTCTAGTTGTCTTCCATCTTCTACCTGTTTTTTTCAACTTCTTATAGTTGTTTTTCATGTTTTACTGGTTGTTTTTCATGTTTTACTGATGTGTTTTATCTTCATCTAGTTATCTTTCACGTTTTACTGGTTGTCTTCCATATTCTACTGGTTGTCTTTAATCTTCTTCTTGTTGTCATTCATGTTTTACCTGTTGTCTTTCATATTCAACTGGTTGTATTTCATCTTCTTCTGGTTGTATTTCATCTTGCACTTGTTGTCTTTCTTGTTGTATTGTTTGCTTTGCATATTCTTCTAGTTGTTTTTCATCTCCTTGTAGTTGTTTTTCATCTTCTACTAGTTGTCTTTAATGTTGTACTAATTGTCTTTCATCTTGTATAGTTTGTATTTCATCTTCTAGGTTTTTTTCATCTTGTATTGGTTGTCTTTCATGTTCTACTGATGATCTTTCATCTTGTGCTAATTGTATTTAATCTTCTAATTATTATTTTTCTTCCAGTCCTAGTTGTTTTTCATCTTCTTCTAGTTGTCCTTCATGTTGTACTGGTTGTCTTTCATCTTAATTTTGTTGTTTTTCATCTTCTTCTAGGTTTCGTTCACCATCTACAGGTTGTATTTCATCTTATTCTAGTTGTATTTCATCATCTTCTAGTTGTCTTTCATATTGTATATTTTGTCTTTCATGTTCTACTGGTTTTCTTTCATCTTCTTCTAGTTGTCTTTCATTTTTTTTGTAGTTGTCTTTTATCTTGCTCTGGTTGTCTTTCATATTCTAATAGTGACTTTCATGTTCTACTGGTTGTCCAACAACTAAAACTGGTTGTATTTAATCGTCTTCTAGTAGTTTTCATCTCCTTCTGGTTGTCATTCATATTGTACTGGTTGTCTTTCATGTTCTACATGTTGACTTTCATCTAGTATCTGGTTGTATTTCATTTTCTCAAGTTGTATTTCATCTTGTACTCATTTTTCATCTCCTTGTAGTTGTTTTTCATCTTCTACTAGTTGTTTTTCATCTTCTACTAATTGTTTTAAATCTTCTACTAGTTGTCTTTAATTTTGTACTGGTTGTCTTTCATCTTGTTGTTGTTGTTTTTCATCTTCTTCTAGTTGTCTTTCATCTTGTATTGGTTGTCTTTCATGTTCTCCTGATGGTCTTTCATCTTGTTCTAGTTGTATTTCATCTTCTAATTGTTTGTTTTTCTTCCAGTTCTAGTTATCTTTCATCCTCCACATGTTGTTTTTCATCTTCTTCTGGTTGTCTTTCATGTTCTTATAGTTGTCTTTCATCTTGTATATGTTGTTTTTCATGTTCTTATAGTTGTCTTTCATCTTGTATATGTTGTCTTTCAAGTTCTACTGGTTGTCTTTCATCTTCTTCTAGTTGTCGTTCATCATCTACTTGTTGTATTTCATCTTGTACTAGTTATTTTTCATCTTCTTCTGGTTGTGTTTCATTTACCACTGGTTGCCTTTTCATCTTATTCTAGTTGTATTTCATCATCTTCTAGTTGTCTTTCATATTGTATTTTTTTTTTGATGTTCTACTGGTTTTCTTTAATCTTCTTCTAGTTGTCTTTCATTTATTTGTAGTTGTCTTTTAACTTGTTCTGGTAGTCTTTCATGTTCTAATAGTGTCTTTCATGTTCTACTGGTTGTCCAACAACTACTACTGGTTGTATTTCATCGTCTTCTTGTAGTTTTCAGCTCCTTCTGATTGTCATTCATATTCTACCGATTGTTTTTCATATTCTACAGGTTGACATTCATCTAGTACTGGTTGTATTTCATTTTCTCAAGTTGTATTTCATCTTGTACTTGTTTTTCATATTCTTCTAGTTGTTTTTCATCTTTTCTTTTTGGTTGTCTTTCATTTTCTACTAGATGTTTTTCGTCTTCTTCTAGTTGTCTTCCATCTTCTACCTGTTTTTTTCAACTTCTTCTAGTTGTCTTTCATGTTTTACTGGTTGTTTTTCATGTTCTACTTATGTGTTTCATCTTCATCTAGTTATCTTTCACGTTTTACTGGTTTTCTTCCATGTTATACTGGTTGTCTTGTATTTTCTTCTAGTTGTCTTTAATCTTGTACATATTGTCTTCCATCTTCTTCAAGTTGTTTTTTCATCTTCTTCTAATTGTCTTTCATATTGTATCTTTCCTGTTCTACTAATTGCCTTTCATGTTCTATTGGTTGTCTTTCATCTAATATTGGTTCTATTTGATCTTCCTCCAGTTGTATTTCATCTCTTCAAGTTATATTTCATCATGTACTGGTTGTCTTTCTTCTGGTACTGTATGTCTTTCATTTTCTTCTGGTTGTCTTTCTTCTTTTTTGTAGTTGTTTTTCATCTTCTTCTGGTTGCATTTCATCTTGTACTTGTTGTCTTTCTTCTTGTATTGTCTGTCTTTCATATTCTTCTAGTTGTCTTTCATTTGGTTGTCTTTCATCTTCTACTAGTTATCTTTCATCTTGTACTTGTTGTCTTGTATAGTTTGTCTTTCATCTTCTTGTTGTTGTTTTTCATCTTCTTCTAGTTGTCTTTCATATTGTACTGGTTGTCTAACATGTTCTACTGATGGTCTTTCATCTTGTTCTAGTTGTATTTCATTTTCTACTTGTTGTTTTTCATCCAGTTCTAGTAGTCTTTCATCTTCTACTTGTTATGTTTTCATCTTCTTCTAGTTGTCTTTCTTGTTGTACTGGTTGTCTTTTAGGTTCTACTGGTTGTCTTTCATCTTCTTCTAGTAATCTTTCACCTTGTACATGTTGTTTTGAATGTTCTACTGATTGTCTTGTCTTTCATCTTCTTGTTGTTGTTTTTCATCTTTTTCTAGTTGTCTTTCATATTGTACTGGCTGTCTTTCACCTTCTACTTGTTGTTTTCTCATGTTCTACTGGTTGTCTTCCATCTACTACTAACTTTATTTCATTCTCCTCCAGTTGTAATTCATATTCTTCTTGTTGTCATTCTTATTGTACTGGTTGTCTTTCATGTTCTACTAGTTGTATTTCATCTTCCTTTACTTGTATTTCATCCTGTACTGGTTGTCTTTAATCTTCTTCTGGTTTTCTTTTCATCTTCTTCTAGTTGTCTTTTGTCTTGTATTTTTTGCCTTTCATGTTCTACTGGTTGTCTTTCATCTTTTTCTAGTTGTCTTTCATCTTGTACAAGTCGTTTTTAATTTTTTTTTCTAGTTGTCTTTTATCTTATGTCTTTCATGTTCTACTGGTTGTCTTGCATCTTTTTCTAGTTATTTTTTGTCTTTCTATTTGTATTTCAAATTTTACTGGTTGTATTTCATGTTCTCCAGGTTGTCTTTCATGTTCTACTTGTTGTCTTTCATCTACTACTAGTTGTATTTCATCTTCCTCGAGTTGCATTCCGTCTTCCTCCAGTTGTATTTCATCTTGTATTGGTTGTCTTTCCTGTTGTTCTAGTTGTCTTTCATCTTCTACTGGTTGTCTTTCAACCTTTTTTAGTTGTATTTCATCTTCTTCTAGTTCTCTTTTACATTGTATTTTTTGTCTTTTATTGTCTATTAGTTGTTTTTCATCCCCTTCTAGTTGTCTTTCATATTCTTCTAGTTGTACTTCATTTTCCATTTGTTGTGTTTCATTTTCTTCTAGTTGTCTTTCATGTTGTACTGGTTCTTATAGATGTTTTACTGGTTATCTTTCATATTTCATCTTCTTCTAGTTGTCTTTCATGCTGTACTGGTTCTTATTGATGTTTTACTGGTTATCTTTCATATTTCATCTTCTTCTAGTTGTCTTTCATTTTTTACTGATGGTCTTTCATCTTGTTCTAGTTGTATTTCATCTTCTAATTGTTGTTTTTCTTCCAGTCCTAGTTGTCTTTCATCCTCCACTTGTTGTTTTTCATCTTCTTCTAGTTGTCTTTCATGTTGTACTGGTTGTTTTTCATGTTCTTCTAGTTGTCTTTCATCTTGTACATGTTGTCTTTCAAGTTCTACAGGTTATTTTTCATCTTCTTCTAGTTGTCGTTCATCATCTACTGGTTGTATTTCATCTTGTACTAGTTGTTTTTCGTCTTCTTCTGGTTGCCTTTCATTTATTACTGGTTGCCTTTTCATCTTATTCTAGTTGTATTTCATCATCTTCTAGTTGTCTTTCATATTGTATATTTTGTCTTCAAGGTTCTACTAGTTTTCTTTCATCTTCTTCTAGTTGTCTTTCATTTTTTTGTAGTTGTCTTTTATCTTGCTCTGGTTGTCTTTCATTTTCAAATAGTGTCTTTCATGTTCTACTGGTTGTATTTCATCGTCTTCTAGTAGTTTTCATCTCCTTCTGGTTGTCATTCATATTGTACTGGTTGTCTTTCATATTCTACAGGTTGACTCTCATCTAGTACTGGTTGTATTTCATTTTATTAAGTTGTATTTCATCTTGTACTTGTTTTTCATATTCTTCAAATTGTTTCTCATCTTTTCTTTTTGGTTGTCTTTCATCTTCTACTAGTTGGTTTTCATCTTCTTCTAGTTGTCTATCATTTCTTCTTGTTGTTGTCTTCCATCTTCAACCTGTTTTTTTCAACTTCTTCTAGTTGTCTTTCATGTTTTACTGGTTGTTTTTCATGTTCTACTGATGTGTTTCATCTTCATCTAGTTGTTTTCCATGTTCTACTGGTTGTCTTTAATCTTCTTCTAGTTGTCTTTCATGTTTTACCTGTTGTATTTCATGTTCAACTGGTTGTATTTCATCTTCTTCTGGTTGTATTTCATCTTGAACTTGTTGTCTTTCTTCTTGTATTGTTTGTTTTGCATATTCTACTAGTTGTTTTTCATCTCCTTGTAGTTATTTTTCATCTTCTACTAGTTGTTTTTCATCTTCTACTAGTTGTTTTAAATCTTCTACTAGTTGTCTTTAATTTTGTACTGGTTGTCTTTCATCTTCTTGTTGTTGTTTTTCATCTTCTTCTAAATATTTTTCATCTTGTATTGGTTGTCTTTCATGTTCTACTGATGGTATTTCATCTTCTAATTGTTGTTTTTCTTCCAGTTCTAGTTGTCTTTCATCCTCCAATTTTTGTTTTTCATCTTCTTCTAGCTGTCTTTCATGTTGTAGTGGTTGTTTTTCATGTTCTTCTAGTTGTCTTTCATCTTGTACATATTGTCTTTCAAGTTCTACTGGTTGTCTTTCATCTTCTTCTAGTTGTTTTTCATCTTCTTCTAGTTGTCGTTCATCATCTACTTGTTGTATTTCATCTTGTACTAGTTGTTTTTCATCTTCTTCTGGTTGTCTTTCATTTACCACTGGTTGCCTTTTCATCTTATTCTAGTTGTATTTTATCATCTTCTAGTTGTCTTTCATATTGTATTTTTTTTGTCTTTCATGTTCTACCAAAAGAAGATTTTTAGACAACCAGTACAGGATGAAAATTTTCAGATTTTGTCTAGTTTTTTAAAAGATTGTGATTTAATTATTCAAGACCTTAAACCTTATTCTCTGCGGATCGACACTCGATTATATTACTCGATAGGATTATGCACTTGTAATCTGACCCAATAGAAAACCAGATTATAAATTTTATTAGCTTGATCATGATTTCACTCATCATTATTCGAGAAAGAGAATTTCTAATCTATCAATTAATTTGGAGGAAATTCGGTTAGATTTGGAGTTTTGTTGAAAACGAGTGTAGATAGGGAAATTTGATTATTTTTTGAGATATTAATAAAAATTTCGGCGACTTATTAGTAAAAAAATATATATGTTTCAAACTTTTATGAAAAAAAAAACAGCAAAATATACATTTTGCCTGTGTACTTTACGCGGCGCCGAGAAATGCCGAAGCCTAAGGCACTACTACTATAGACCAAGGAAGCTGAATACAAGCAAAGCACCTCATACACCCATGTCACATGATCTCCACGGTACCATTGACTGCCTCATCTCCTCTCTCTCCCACCGCCGTCATACTCGCCTCTCTATCCTCTCCGCTACACGCAGCCTTGTGTCTCGCTCCTTTCCCGTCCTTTCAGACACCCACCTCTCCAACCGCCTTCTCTCACTTTTATCAAAACTCGGCAGTATAGAAGACGCGCAGAAACTGTTCGACCAAATGCCGCACAGAGATATCTGCTCCTACAATACCCTCATTTCTGCCTGTTCCAATGCAGGACAAATTGACAATGCACGCCATCTGTTCGACAAAATGCCCCGCAGAGATCATTTCTCTTGGAGTACTATTATCTCTGCATACACCCGTAATAGATACCCTTTGGAAGCTCTAACGCTCTACCGCCAAATGTTTCAGACAACTCAACCGTGTGAAATTTCTAAAGTTGATAACAGGTTCACAGTTTCTTCTGCACTGGTTGCTGCCACAGCTATTACGTGCATTAATTATGGAAAGGAGATTCATGGTCATGTGATTAGATCAGGTTTTCAATCGGACAAGGTTGCCTGGAGTGCACTGACTGACATGTATTCCAAATGCGGATATATGAAGTATGCATGGCATGTGTTTGATCTGGCGGCTGACAGGGATTTGATTTCTTGGACAACTATGATGGGGAGGTACTTCGATAATGGTTTGTGGGTTGATGGATTTCAGGTTTTCTCTGATATGGTAAGATGCGGGTTTAAGCCAAATGAATTCACCTTTACAGGTTTATTATGTGCATGTTCCAAGCTATACCTAGAGGACACCGGAGAACAAGTCCATTGCCAAATGGTAAAACTGGGTGTATGTGGGCCGTCCTCATTATTTGGAGAAAGTGCACTGGTGCATATGTATTCCAATTGTGGGAGTATAGATGAAGCACAAAAGATGTTTGATGGAATGCGTGAACCGGACCTAGTCTCATGGACCTCTATAATAACTGCATGTGCTCAGAATGGACAACCTGAAGAGGCTCTCAGGTACTATGATATAATGGTACAATTATGCATCATACCCGACCATGTGACTTTTATTGGTGTGCTCACGGCATGCGCGCATGCTGGGCAGGTGGATAAAGGCCGCATAGTTTTCAATTCGATTAAAGAGGTGTATGGTATGAACCAAACCTCTGATCACTATGCTTGCTTGGTCGATTTGTTGTGTCGTTCAGGCCAGGTGGATGAAGCCGGGGACATAATTGACAATATGCCAGTCAAACCCAACAAATTCTTGTGGGCTTCTTTGCTAGGTGGAGCACGAATCCACAAGAATCTTAAATTGGGTATACGGGCTGCGGAGGCCTTGTTCGAGATTGAACCCGATAACCCCACAACTTATGTCACCTTAGCTAATATGTATTCTTCAGCTGGTTTATTTCATGAGGTAGAGAAAATTTGGGAGACAATGGAGAATAAAGGCTTGATAAAGAAACCAGGTTGGAGTTCGTAGTAGAATGCAACACAGATTAAAGAAGAACTTAGAGGTGCAGGTTATTATTCAAAATTAAACTCTACATGTACTGCCCAGTAATTAATTAAGAAGAGAAAATAACTGATATATCATGCTTTTAACTTTCGTACCATGTTAACTACCCAGGTTTAGGCGTGTAAGCTAACAAAAAAATGATACTTCAAACAATGTAACAAAATGCGGTTAATGCGGCCGCATATGTGTATGCGGTTGGAAACCGCATGGAAAATCGATATGCGGTTCCGCATATGCGGCCGCATATCCATTATTCGGCCACATGAAAATCCGCATATCTCCGCATATCCATAATTTTTGCCGCATATCTCCGCATAACTCTTATTCAGACCCGTATCTCCGCATAATTTTCAATATCACGCAGAAATGTATTTGGGCTTATGTATGTTTGATCATGGGTCTATATGGATTCATGTAAGGCCCTAATTAAATGAATAAACTTGTGTTTCATGTCTTGTTCTGGGGCAGATTTGACGTTGCTCTTGTAATCAGCTGCATAGATCAAACACTCAAGTTGTATATAATATAGTTTCATTTTAATGAAATCTGTAACCATAAAGGTTATAATAACAGGAAATTGAGCGATTATTTTATTGATTTTTTATTTATTTACTCCTTCAATAATCTAGCTTATAATAACAGAAAATTATATTTGAATTTTCATTTTAAAATCCGCATATATAAGTACCGCATGAAAACCGCATATGCGGCCGTATACCGTATATGCAGTATGCGGTGGCCTTCCGCATACCGCATGAAAACCGCATTTTATAACCTTGCTTCAAACAGTCACCAGTCTTAGAACACAGCAGTGTTTTAAATGCTATATAACTAGGTGCTTCATGTTGCGGCTACGCCGCAACCGTTAACTATATGTCACTTTTGGTTGTTGTTGGTGTCTTAGTTGTGCAGTTGTAGGTATGTTGCTGTCGTCATGGAGGTAACTGGACAAATGTGTGCGTTTGAAGTAAATGATGACATTGCAAGTAGTGTATGCCAATATATGATCTATAATATCAAGACGAATACACAGACTTCAATATTGCAATTCGATGTTTCCTTGGCTCACCAGGTTCTCAATTACATGACAGCATACATCAAGGAAGCAGAACACCTCATACCAGTACCATCTGGCTTTATGCCATCAATCATATCTAAACCATTGTATTCCAAGGTAAAATATTGGAGAGGAAATTAAAATAAACCAAGAAAACTGAACAATGCAAATATATGGGACCAACTTATATATCATCCCTTAATAAACTGAAAAGGTAGCAGGCTTATTTTGTCTTCACTTGTACCTCATCAAACAAAAGTGCCAAAAATTACAATCACACAAAAGTAAGTTCAAGAAAAAAGCACCTGAGTTGTATCGGATATAACTTCATCAATGAGAGAAACTGTGATGAATGTAGGTACAGACTATGGAGTGTATGTAGATCCCCTAAAAAATAGAAGTTTTTAAACAATAACGGCAAGTCAATGAGACCTTTAGTAAAATTAAACACAAAATTTTATTCTTAAGAAGTGATTTTTTTTCCTCCAGAAGTATCCGAAACAATATACTATACTTAGACTGAACATTTCAGTTAAATTTTAACTCTATATAGAATTACATAATGGAAGGGAAAAAACTGGAAATCAGTTCATGGAATGTTCTGTTTACTTTGCTAATATGAAATAAGTGGAAACATCCATTATGATGATGTTTGGGTTGACTCATTTTTCAACTATAAGTTTGTTTAATAAATCAAGATTCAAAATTAATAATTTATAACATAATAAAGAGAACTAACCTCTATGTTATTTGTAGTGAGGCAATGTGCATGATTTAATATCTGCAAAGAATAAGAAAAATGTATTGCTGTTTGAATGAACATTTTGTATGACTTGCTAAAATCAAATCATCAATTCTAATCCAGTGGGGGAAAAAAGTACCTCCTCCTTTTTTAAGTTCTCGTTTTTTTGCGCTATACTTTGTAGGGAGGCGTGAATTGTAGAAACTTTTAGGGCCATTAGGGGAAATTTCCGTAGTAGGAGAGGCAGCTGTCCTATCCAAGGCCAAGCTGTTATTTACTGAAGAAAACTTCGAACCGTAATACTGAAACATTCAATGAAATCTTCCAGAAAATTCAGTAGTTCAAGATGAGAAAACATAAATTCTTAATGATGGAAGCATGGCCAAACCTTGGCATCTAGCGATTGCTGAAAACGTAAAAATTATCAGTATGGTAATTAATCAACTTTAGCAACCATAGCTTACTGCATTTCTTGTTTTTGGTATGACCCTTGCACTACTTCAATACTAAAGCAATATTTTTGAAGCATTGACATATTTGCCCCTTGCTTTGTTGCCTTTTTTTAGTTGAGCTCTGTAATAAGTTTTCAAAAACTATTTGTATCAGATCCTTGATATTTGAATAAGCAGCATGCGAGGCACTCTTTAGGTTGAATTGAACCTTTCATGTACCTTATTGTTTAGGCACTCTTTATTGTTTCTGTTTTGAACCTTTCATGTAGCGATATTAGCAACATTGAGGAATGTACCTTAGTGAAAATGGACAATGTCGACCTTTTTGTGCGGAGGATGCGTCTCCCAATCGCGCCAGAGGTTCCACTTCTCCTTTTGTATTTGCTGATCTAAAGTGCCCTTTTCTGTAGATCCAATTGCGAAAACTACAGAAGGCAAAGAAATTGTAAGAAATTACAAAATCGCATACATTTTGCAGTTGCACAACGAATATGAAAGGACAATGCATAACATAATATTAGCATTTGTAGATTCCTTGTAATTTAGCATGGAACTAATGTGTATGTATTAAATTAATAAAGCAAAAGAAGTACTACTGCCTAAGCACGCTTAACTCAGAGTTCCAATTGAATTCGGTTCTTTAGTGCTGGTATTGATCAGTTCAGTTTTGTACACTACTAAGTCAAAGATTGAATATTATATTAGATATTTGTTTACTAATCGAATTATTATTAAGATTGAATATTCTTGCTTGTTTGATATTTGTATTAGGTATATCTAATCTTGTTTAGGTTCATTTCAGATTTATCAGAATTTGTAGAAGAGTCCATAATAATACCCTTCACATTAATAAGCAAGATAAGGTCGGTACCAACTGGTATCAATATCAGACATGATAATAAAGCATAAATCCCGCAAGAAAGGAAAAGAAGTAATCCAATCTGAACTCAAGATATTAAATCAAATTCCACATTTTCTGAATTACCCAATCAGATTAGGAAAAAATATAGATCATTTGTTCAGTTCAGATCGTCGTGGTTAAACCAATATATAGTTTTAAATCCAACCTCTCTTTCTTTAATTAAACAATATAGAATCCATAAGTAATAAGGGAGGACATCCACTGGTACAAGTTTCTTTTAATTCAAGACAACCTAGCAACCCGTTATGCCTCTTTAAAATACTCATAAAATTTCTAGCAGCTTTCAGTTATTACTATCAGGAAATTTTATCTTGTATAAAAGTACACTGAAAACGTTACACATTTGTGAAAGAATGACCCAGAAATCATTTGTCAATCAAAATTTATGAGCGGTTGAAATTCGTGACAGATTTATAAAAGTACCTGAGGTTGGAAAGGAGGGGTGAATCTTAAGAAATGGCAGTGCTCGACCCTGGCAAAACAGAAACTGATGGACAATGCAGAAATTGGAAGAAAGCCTGAGAAAAAGAGATAGTTGTATAAATCAGATTAGGGGAAAACTGAGCGGACTATGAATTTTGCTGGTAAGCAGTCATTTGTTTTCACGTAGTGGATAGGTTGTACAAATAACTAAACTTGGAAGGAATCATACCAAAAGGAAGAACCGAAGCTAGAAGAGGCGGGAAGGATCAATGACAGTGGAAGGCCTGGCCTCTTCCCTGAGTAGCGACAGAGAAAGATGAGCAACAGTCAGCAGCACACAGTTGAACAGCAGGGAATTAATGGAGAAAGTAAAATCGATAATCCCAATGAAAGAAATACCGAGTAAAAACGAAGAGAAGAAGACGCTGAGAGCAGGAGAAGCAACACGTTGCGGGGAGACTACAACGTGGCACTCGCGGGAGAGCAGAAGCAGAAAGCTGGGACCCAGTGCGAAATCGCCGAAGGCGCAGGGAAAAGCGGAAGGCGGAAGGTCAAAGGCCAAATGCGAAAAGCGGGGAGGTGAGATGAATAACCCTAGCAGTACGAAGGCCGCCTAAAATCAGAGAGAAGAAGGCAGTGGGAGGAGGGGCAACACGTTGCGAGGAGGTGGTAACGTGGCACACCCGGGTGGAAGCTGCCAGACAGGTGGGACCCTACGCGAGATCGCAGAACGCCGAGGAGCGATCTGGTTTTTTGAGGGAAAATCGCGTAGGCGGCACAAATGGAGGTGGCCAGTGCTCACCATATGACGGTAGATGAGGTAAGCTGAAAGTGATCTGGTCCGTTGATGCACAAACGGACGGCAGATTGATGGTGTGGTACTGTTCATTGCTGACGTCACAGAACATTGAAAATTAAGGATTTATAATGTGTGTCACAAAGGACCGAAATTTTTATTAATACCATTCTCACAAAAAAATAAATAAAAAAACTACAAATTCGACAAATGGCGGCTCTATTCTTGGGGCCACCATTTGTCGTTGCAGCCCCTCAAAAACAAAAAAAATTCACTGTAATATGCTGAGTTTTTTTGTTTTTGAGGGGCCGCAACGACAAATGGCAGCCCCCAAGAATAGGGCCGCCATTTGTCATTGCGGCCCTGGTATTTTTCGAATTCCTCAGTTTAAGTGGTCTTTTGGTTTATTTTTCTTTTGACAGTGATATATTTAGAAGTTTCGGTACAAAGGACACTGCATAGTGCATATACAATTCTTATATGGCAAATTCTTCTATGGACATAAGGACCTATTTGTAAAATGAACATATTTTCATTTTCAAAGTTCAAACAGTCGATCCGACCGTTCAACATTATCTCCACATTTTTTTGAATTTTTTTTACTATTTATTAAGTATTTTACAAAATTCAATGGTCTGAATTTGACTAGTTTTTGTAAAATACTTAATAAATAGTAAAGAAATTCAAAAAAAAATGTAAAATTTGACCTCCAAGTACATTTTAATATGGAGATAATGTTGAACGGTCGGATCGACTGTTTGAATTTTGAAAATGAAAATATGTTCATTTTACAAATAGGTCCTTATGTCCATAGAAGCATCCCTCTTCTTATATATATATATATGAAGATTTAAATGCAGATAAATACAGTTTATTTTACAATTGGTTTATTTTTATTTTTATTTTTATTTTGGATGCACATGGTATGCAACCAAATATATGTATATGTCGAATTTTATTTAATCTATGCACACATAATGCTTAAACTTGATTATGTTTTCAATATATATATCTGTTAATTGTAATATTTTAATCAGTGTTCTAAATAGCGCGCTATAGCGTTTTTGGACCCCAAACGCTACGCTATGACATCAAAATGCGCTATTTGCGCTACGGCCGCTATAGCGGTCCGCTATTTGCGCTATACAATATGGGTTTTTTTTAAGCAATTTATATGGGTTTTAAATAAAGATAAAAAAAATCTCAAACCGAAATTGAATTTGTTGCTACTTGCTACAGATAAATCAATTTGAAATTGAGAATAGAAATTGAAATTTGAATAGAAAAAAAGTCCAAACCGAAATTAAAATTTGAATAGAAAAAAAAATAGATTATGTCATGAATCATGATGCTTAAGATATTTTTAATAGGAAAAATCGATAGTTTATGATATTATTATGGATATTTTGAACCGCAATTTGGACTTTGTACGGGTTCAATATGAATATTATAATTTCTTAATTACTTTGGTGTTATTTATTGTTCTATGAGACTTTAGATAATGTTGATATTTAGTACAAATATTGAATATACGAAATGTAAAAAAAAAAACGCTATTTGGAATAGCTTCCGCTATAGCGACGCTATTCGCTGTAGCTTTTTTTTTAGCCTTCCCGCTACGACGCTATAAACGATATTTAGAACCTTGCTTTTAATTTATGATTAGTGACAAACAAATGAAAAAATATCTATTGACATACATAACATGTTAAAATACAATTTTAAAATTTTTTGAATTTTTTTATTCAATTTGCATTAATATTCATGATTTCTAAATTTTTTAATGTATAATAATAACGACAATGTTATTTGTAGTATATTTGTTTACAAAGGAAAAAATAAAACCTTATTTCTAAGAAATTTATATTTGTTAAGTTGATATGCTTAGAATGTTAATTTTACATGTATAAGTTGGATTTATGATAATTATATCTATTTAGGTTAAAAAACATATGTTTTAAGCAACGGAAAAGTGAGGCATATGCCACTTATTTCAAAAAAAAAAGTTTGAATAAAGTCACATATTATTTTTTATTAATCATTAATATAACCATAATTGTACTGATATATAGCATGTAATGATAAATTAGATTATAATTACATATGAGATTGAATGCAAAACATTTCATATATTATATGGTTATGTTATATACAATCTCATTGTCTAATTAAATATTGTTTATATTTGAAATTATTAATGACTAATGATTGTGGAAAATATTTGAGCATATTTTTAATTTTATATAATTATCAGTTTTCTCAAATATCTAAACCAATATTTCATAATTCGTTTTTATTTTTTCCATATTTTGTAGGTTATATACCTTTCATTATACCAATATATTCAAGAAATAAAATACAATTTGTTTTCCTTTTATTTAGCAGAATGGAAATTGCGAACCATATACATATGACAAATGCATTTTGCGTGGCTTCTGAGTATAATAAATATGACTGGAACATATAATTCATGATGATGCATTAATAATACATTTTTTAGTACGCGCGGTCATGATATGTTGTTGGCGTTAAGGATTAAAAAGTTGGTCGTAGTTATAATAATTAGATGTATGCTTAGCAGGGTTCTAAATAACGCGCTATAGCGTTTTTGGACCATAAAAGTTATGACGCTATTGGCACTGTAGCACGAATTCATATCCAGTGAAATAACCCAAAAATTGGGTTTTGAATCGGAACCGTCCGATTCGAATCCTTGACCATCCAACTAGAGTGGAGCGCATGCATTCCGAGAGATAGGTTCGAATCCCGAGACGATCTCGAGCGACGGATTCGATTTGGACGGTCCTGATCCAAAACCCAAAAATTGGATTACTTTAGGGAATCCGGACCCCTATAGCACGCTATAGCGGTACAATGTGATAATAACATCGTTTTTTAGCCGTTTCGCTATGATGCGATAAATACTATTTAAACATTTGATGCTTAGAGACACTTCATTCATCCTTTATGAAACTAACAACTGACATAATAAGTTTGGATTAAGAAGCTGTATCAATCTGCCTAGATCTGGGTATTATTATAATAAAAATCACTGTCAAAAGATGTATACACATAACATTCTTTTTTACATGTGGTCGTATCAAATGGTCCATATAATTGTGATACTTTACGAAGGCAATTGTAGTTGTATAATCGGACGATACATACGGTAACAAATATCAATACTTGTGTGATAATATGTACGTACGATACATATCGGTAACAAATACCAATACTTCTATTCTCCATTAATTTCCCGGCCAAAATCCATCAAAATAACACCTAAATGAATTCCGAGTAGGCCCGATGCCCATCGGACTTACTTTGGTTCGATGGGTGTGATGACCTTCCGATCAGCATTAAGATTCGTGCAATCTGCATCAAAATCCGTGTGATTCTGTATCAATTTCCGTGCACACAGATTTAATGCTAATCGTACGGTGCTAGAGTTAACTGAACCTAAAAGTAGGTCCGATGCCCATCGGACCTACTCCTATCTCCACCTAAATTCACCAAAACTACCATATTGTCTGCTGGACAAAAACTAAATCTAGCTAACATGCACGGTACTACCAAATATACTACAAATAAAAATTTGATCAATGTCAAACTTATATAAATATGGGCGGAACTAGAAAATTTAGATAAGAGAACTGAAAAAAAAATGTAAAAATGTACAATGAGCAACTTTAACCACTATGTTACAAGTAATTATTTGATATTTTATAGGAGGCTAAAGTATATAAAACTTAAAGGAAAAAAAATAATTAAATTTTAATACACATAATTGAAAAAATTTAAATCATAGAGTGGGTTAGCTACCTTTGAAGCTAGGGCTGCAAACGAACCGAACCGAATCGAACTTACCTCCAGTTTGAGTTTGGTTTGAATTAATTTCGAACTAGGTTTGGTTTGAATTAATTTCGAACGAACTCAATTTCGAATCGAATTTTTTACAAACTTAATTTCAAACATTTACGAACTTTGTTACGACTTACAAGTTATGACTTATGACTGGTCCATAGCGAAATTACAGCACTTCAATAAAAACTCAAGTATTCAAAATACAATTTAAATAAAACCCAAATATCAATAGAAGTACAATTTAAATAAAAACTCAAGCATTCCAAAGTATTGAAAGTACAATTTAAATATCAATAGAAGTACAAAATAATCACCAAAGTCTTAGAATTATTACAAACTCAAATATTATCCTAAATAAAACATTAAAGTTCATTACAACTAGGCACTAGCTACTGAAAAACCATTCTAAAAAACCCTCACAGGTATCCAAAGCTTCAGCCATATATTTCGCTTCATTAAACTAACTACTGAACATCTACAAATTACTTTATAGATGCAATAGCAAGGTTCTCAACATCTCACACTATTTTTGCATCATTAGCCTGGATTACCCGAAAAATTCAGAATCCTACCATGAAAAGCAAAATTTCTAGTATCGACATGAAACAGATATCTTTATCAACCCATACCTACCTGACAATTCAAAAAAGATATCATTATCAACAACAGACAAGGCAAGTAAACCCCATTCAAAAAAATTAAACCTTGCTACTACATAAAAAATTAAACCTTGCTACTACATAAAAAATTAAACCTTGGCTGTCACACAAAAACTAAACCTTGCTACAGACAAGGCAAGTAAACCCCATACCTACCTGACAATTTATAAACTAGCTATTGACCCTTGGCTGTCACCACAAGGTTTTTTCCATTCAAAAATTAAACTCCAGTTTTATATTGTGACCCCTTCAAGCAACAGACAAGGCAAATAACAGAAAAATAATTGGTAATGTAATCAGATTTTAACTTACTCTAATCAGTATTTTCCATCGAATTTAAATGATTAAATTTAATAAATTCGCAACCGGATTTAAATGATTAAATTTACCTAGTTCAATTGATCCAATTGACGATAAATTTTTATCTTCATTTTTAAATTTAAATTTTTAATTAGTTAAAATCATTAATTATCAAGCTAATTAATTATCCTAATTTTACGGGTTATAACAGTTCGCAACCAACAGTGAGAATACCTAAATTTCACAACCAACGATTATAGGCTAAGGCTGGTTTTGTTTAATTTTTTTATTTTGGGCTTTGTTGTTGAATGGGCTAAGACTACGGCTTATATTTTTATCAGTGAACATAAATTATCAGCATAAATTAACGATTCACGTTTGAGTTAATTTCGAACTAAATTTGATTTGCGAACCTATTTTGAACGAACTAGGTCCAGTTTGAGTTTGGTTTGAATTAATTTCGAACTAAGTTTGGTTTGAAATAATTTCGAACGAACTCAATTTCGAATCGAACTTTTTACGAACTTTTTCAAATCAAACTCGAATCGAATTACGAACTACGAATTTTTTGTGCAGCCCTATTTGAAGCACACTAAGACCCACCCTAAATTAATTGATCCTAAAATATGCAAATATTCAAACTAGAAGGCTTTACATTAACCCTATTTGTTTCTATTTTTTAAAATCTAGAAGTTCACCCCAAAAATAAACTATATTTACAACCTATATATGTTTCTCACACCATCTGAAAAGTATCAAACAATAATTTTTTTAATATTAAAAAAAAAAACAAGAAAGCTCTTGTATACAGTATACACCATAATTTTTTTTATCATCCGATCAATCAAATGACCAAAAACATAGTATATGTTCATTCTTAATAGCTACATATTTAAACAAAATGAAAGATGTATATGCATTCTATATTCTTGCCGAAATTTTTAAATATAGCACAGCCAAAAAAAAAATAAACCAAAACGGCACCGTTTCGTGACAATTTTAAATTTAGCACGGCCGCAGATCAGCTGAGCGGCCCCATTTACTGGGGACCGCATATCAGCTGAGCGGCCCCTGAAATGGGGCCGCATATCCGCTGAGCGGCCCCAGGGGGTTTTTTTTTTTAATTACGAAATATGTATTTGTGTTTTAGTTATTGTGTTATAAAAATAAATGTATTTGTGTTTTAATTATTGTAATGTTGTTTTAATTTATCTTTTTAATTACGAAATATGTATTTGTGTTTTAGTTATTGTGTTATAAAAATAAATGTATTTGTGTTTTAATTATTGCAATGTTGTTTTAATTTATCTTTTTTGTCGCAAGTTATTTTAGAAACGTGGTTCGTTTGAAATATTTTATATATGTCGTGTGGTTCTAATTTTTTTTTTTTACGAGGAGATAGTGATATAATGAACAAAATAAATAAATAACCAAAATAAATAACAAAATAACAAAAAAAATAAGAGGCATAATATAACAAATAAGTCCAGTGCCTGACATAGTCTACAAATCATACATCTGTCTCTGCTTCTTCTTTCTGAACCCTCGACCCCGCCTGGAGAGTGGCGTCTCGTCTGTATCTCCTGAGTCTGTAGTGTCTGTGGAGTCCGCCGCCTGGACATCTGCAGACTGAACCGGCTCATCACGAACCTCCTCAATCTCGGATGTCTGCTGTACTCCAGGACCAAAAACAGTAGTCTGTGCAGACTCAGGATGCGTGAATAAATACGCCTGTCTGGCAATGGGGTCATCAAGGGTGGCATGATGTGAGGACTGTCCCGGAAACTCCGGGAAGGGCTCTGTCTGAACATACCCTGGCTGATAGGCAGGAGGATCCGTCTGTGTCGGACTGTAACCCGGAGAATACAGTCCATCTGCTGAGATCTGGTAATCCGGAATGCGCTCCCCCTCCTCACCCTGCTGCAGTAATTTACAAGTTAGTTAATCGAGAAATTTGGAAAAAAAAACAATTGTTTTATATTTTAATTACAAATTATACCTGGGCAGCCGTATCAGCCTGAGATCCCATGCCCATACGCCCGAAGTCGCGCATCAACTCGGCAGCTCGGTCAAACACCTGACCAACAGTCTCAGCCTCATGTACAGGTCTAAACATGGGCTCATCGCCAGTGTACGGGACGTAAACATCAGGCTCGGGCTCGTCGGATATGTCGTCTACCGCATCAACTCCGCCCAAGCCAGCGCATCTCAGTAGAGAGTCGAGACGCGCCCTGTACCCACACTGGCACACTGCCGGTACGCTGTGCTTGAGGAGGACCTTCCCGAGCCTCTTCCAACCCGTGGTCACGGCCATCGTAGCCCCTATCACGCAACTCTTGACCAGATATAGTGCCTGCAAAGAAAAAAATATATGAAAAAGTTGTACAAATTTAAATATTGTTAGTTTTTAACTTTAAATTTAAAATTAAACATACCGTGGCTGCGAACGGTGCGCCAGCAGGGATAAGACCGTGGACCCGTCCTCTCCGATCCCTCAGCTTCGGTACTCGCTCTAAGGGGTTGTCGGCGATACACCCCTCCAGATATATAGTGTACGCGCCGTGATCCTGGTACCAATCTCTATAAGGTCTGTACAAATTACAAAAAAACGTTAGATATGTACATATTTCAAATTACAGTGAAGGTTTCGAATTTGAGAAAAAATTGCTTACACTGGCGCGACATCCATGTGACGGTCCGGCTGGGCCAATGGGGGGTCAGTAGATGCTGCCTCGAACACGTAATCAGAAAGACATGTCCCCCAGTTCTTGCCAGCTGTGGTGTCCCTGGCCCGATGGAGCTGTCGCCACACCTCCTCGCTGATCGGTGCCGGGGGTGGAGCTAGCTGACGCATGCCGAACTGCCTCAGGACCCGACCAGGGTAGTGATGCTCGACGATCTACATATTTCAAAATGTTCAGTATGTCAGATATTTAATTAAGTTTTTAATGTACAGAAATATAAAAATTAAATTAAATAACGGTACCTGAAAGCATATGAGCGGCACCTCTGCACGCCAGAATCTCTCCTGCTGCCGACATCGCTCAGGCAATATCTCGATGTAAGCCCGATGTCCCCCATCGACCTCGACCTGAAAGCACATATTTCATACCATATATCAATTCAAGTAAAGTATGAATTGATATAAGTTTTTTCAAATTCAAAATTATAATAAAAGTAGACTCACATATTCTCTGTAGGGCTCCCAGGTGACATACTCGGGATCATCTCTCAGATGCTCGATCTCCTGTCTCCAGAATGTGATCCCAAGTGTCGCGCCATGTCCGGCTCCAACCCAAACCTTCTTGTAACAGTATCTGGCGCCGTATGCAGGGCACTGGTCTGGCTCGGGCTGGCCCCAGTCCGGCACATCAGTCGGTCTGGCTATGACTGGGCGGCCTACGATCAGATGTGCGTAGGACCAATGCTGTAGTAACATGCATGGTCCAACAAAGGTCTTGTTCTTCTTAAGGCAGGCATTGTTAAGACCCCTTAACAATACACAAAGTCAGAGTTGCCTATACTCTACAATATTTGAAAAATTTAAATATGATAAGAATAATTTTCTTACCTGTATAAGCATGCCTGCGTAGCCGCACCCCAGTTGAACCTGCCCGCAGTGGGCAGGTCGCGCAGAAACGGAAGATAGCACAGCCGAACCTGATCTCCGTGTGAATCCGGAAACAACCGACAGGTGATCATCTCAAGAATATACGCGCGGATGTGTCGGTCAACAACCACCTATTATTTATATAAATTAGAACATTGTTTACAAGTAAATCTGATATTATTTGAATTAAATAAGGTACAATTTACATACCTGATTTGGATGATCCGGATAGTCCTTGAATCTGGTCCTCAACTTCATCAAGCTGATGGTACTGGGCGAGATCGCAAACCTCTCACCTTTCTTCTTCTCTTTCTGTAGCTGGTCGTGCGGGATACCCAGCAACTCCTCGCACAACGGACGGAAGTCCCCGTACTCGACACCCGTCACCGGCTCCCCGGTAATAGTCATACCCCACAGACAGCTGACGTCCTGTAGGGTGACAGTCATCTCAGCATGGGGGAGATGAAAGGTGTGCGTCTCGGGACGCCATCGCTCGATGAGGCCGGAAGATAACCCCTCGTCATGGTTCTCCTCCCGCATCAGTGATAGCTGGAATAATCCCATCGAGCGTAATGTCCCCCCGTACGCCGGCTGATACGGTAGCCACATGCGGTTGTGACGAACCGTAACCGCATCCAACCCCTGCATTTATGTAAGAAATCAGATCAAGTTCATTCATAAAAAAAAGATTATGTTTTATTGTATTTTTATAAATATGACTAATTTATAACTTACCCCGGTGGCAGCCTCTAGAATCCGGTGCTCTGAATTCGGGTACCACAGGAAGTCGCTGACCCTGTCAATGCGACTCCGGATACCCGGAATATCTGTCTGTGATAGAGCACTCTCGATGTGCTGGGACATCTGATACGGAGTGGGTGGATGGGCATGGTGTGTACCTCTACTGGAAGATGGCACACCCATACTGGAAGACGGTATATCTCTACCAGATGCCATGCTGTATTTAATTTTTGGTACAAATCTAGTTAAGTATTGGTGCTAAAACAATTGATTTTGGCTATTTAATTTTTGGTACAAATCTAGTTAAGTATTGGTGCTAAAACAATTGATTTTGGCTATTTAATATACCTATTTAATTTTTGGTACAAATCTAATTAGTATTGGTGCTAACACAATTGATTTTGGTAAAATATACCTATTTAATTTTTGATACAAATCTATTTAAGTATTGGTGCTAAAACAATTAATTTTGGTTAAATATACCTACTTCATTTTTGGTACAAGTCTATTTTAATTTTATTGGTGGACAATTAAAATTTGGAACAATTCTAATTATTAACTCTAAATTAAATCCTAATTATCAATTCTAATTCTACACCCTAATCCTAAACCCTACTCCTAAACCCTACTCCTAAACCTAAACCCTACACCTAATTACTACCCTAAACTAAAAAATTAAACAAGAATAGAAGAAGAGAAAACTTACCCGAGTACGAAGGGATGAAATTCTTGAATCGATAAAAAAAATGAAACCAGCGGCCCCCTTATATAGGCCTCCAGGGGGCCGCTCAGCGGATATGCGGTCCCCTGGGGCCGCTCAGCGGATATGCGGCCCCTCTCCAGGGGCCGCTCAGCTGATATGCGGTCCCCAGGAAAGGGGGCCGCTCAGCTGATCTGCGGCCGTGCTAAATTTAAAATTGTCACGCAACGGTGCCGTTTTGGTTTATTTTTTTTTGGGCTGTGCTATATTTAAAAATTTCGGATATTCTTGACTATCCGGATCAATATATGATATGAGGCTATAAAGTTCTGGTTTCCAAAGTTCATAATATTTATCTAATTTTAATGGTGAATAACAATATTTTTTATAATATATATTAAAATATATGATATATATATCTATTATTCGGATACGGATAATTAAAATATAAAATCATATTAGTATCCATATCCACACAGATATTCGGATATCAGATATTCACATCTAATTTTCAAATATTATTCATATCATTTTCACCCCTATCGATGGAGCCAAAAAAATAACTTAAAAGTGGGACAATAATTCTAGCCAGGTCATAATCTTACAATCATTTTGGATTTTAAGCAATATTTGTAACTTTTTATTCATAAAATCTTACAAAAATAATTGTATTGTTTAATGATTTGTTGTAATTAAACGCATAATGCAGAATTGCAGATCCATACAACACGCCTTACACCTTGTTTGGATGGAGAGTAGAGGAAGGAAGGGGAAGTGAACAATAGAAGGGAATGGAATGGAATAGAAAGGAAGATTAACATATTTAACCTTTTCGTATTTGGATGATTAATGAGAGAAAATAATTTTAACTTTTCTTTCCGTTTTATTTCTTGTTTGGTTGATTAAAATTTAGAAGGTTAATGAGAAATTCGATAATTGTTGTAGGTTTGTGATAAAAAATTTGTATGAGTTAATCCTATATCTTACCTAAAAATACTAAATTACTGAAGCAAAAGATCATTCCTCGCACAGTTCAGTTTGAAAGTCGAATTCTCTCTCTTTTTTTCTAACGAAAAGAAATGTAAATGCTGTAATTTGATGGAATATTTACGTTCCAAACTTAGATTATTTAGCTAAGAATCTAACACTTGGTCTCTAGGGAATCCACATCTTCTGCATTAACATACCGTTCGAGTTAATTTCCAAACTGTGTGATCAAAATTCGAGCCAATCCGCCCTACGCCCATAACGCACGGGGTCCTTTAATAGTAGTGCAAAAATCGGACGGTTCGGATCTTAACTAAAAATTTAGAGTTAACTTAGAGGATACCAATTCGGCTCTAGGTCTATCTCCATTATCTACGCATGAAAATTTCATGTATTTCCAATTCGTACTAATGGATAAGTCTTCTAAATGCTAAATATTTCTTGTATAGGAACTATGTAAATGACTTTGAATCAATTGGTTTAACTTCCTATTTATGGTGATTATATCAAATTCGCCAAAATTGGTGTTAAAATGCCAAGGATGGCAATTTCCAAAATATAAAATTTCAACCCCAAAAAGGTTCATAACAGCAGGTAGTAGGTCTTCTAATTAAATCTAAACTTAAAAGTTATTAATTTGGATTATCTAGAAGTGACTGGTACACACATTTTTACCGTACCATATTGTACCGAACTGACTGGTACGCACTGCACACCTGATGTTTGCATCAAAACAAACATGTTGGGTAAATATTTTCATCACTCTTGCTTTTCTATAGAAAGGCAAACTAAATTCATTCCATGTGAGGCCAACAGTTCAATAATTAGTGTATACTATGCTAAATCAATCAGTCAAACAAATATCTAAAAATCCTTTGGTCTGATCCAACGGTAAACCTCCTAAGAGCATAGTCACAAGATTCGCAAATTATTCGCGAATAATTCTTTTTTTTGTGATGACGAACCGAGCGCCGAATTATTCGGTTGACCGAATTTTGACCGAATTATTTCCAAATAATTCGCGAATTTTACGAACTTTTCCTGAATTTTACGAATTATTCGCAAATTTTTTCTGAATTTTTTCCAGATAATTTTTTTTTTGCTTCCTTGTAGGACTGAGATCTCTAGTCCGGATAATTTCGAATCATTCCCGAATTATATCCGAATTATTCTCAAATCACGAATTTTTGACCTCGCCGAACCGAACCCGAATAATTCATTTGTCACTGTGCCTAAGAGTACTGCCTATTCCGAATTTGAGATTCTTAAAAGATTATTACACCATCTTGTACCAAAAGTATTGAAATTTGAAGCGCCAGCAACAAGTGCTACCTTGGAATTTCCTTTGGGATTATTTCTGAAAAGAAAGGACTTCAAACGATTTCGATTAAGAAGACAAAGAATATTTGAGAATATTTCACTAAGTAGGCATGGTTCCTTTTTTGTCATTCAAAAGCCCGTAGGCATAATACAGAGAAGTTCCAATCAAGGGCAATAAAAAAACAAGCGTATTTTGTATTGAATTTCAAAGACAAAACTTGTATTATTTATCCATTCCATACATAGTTCAAACAAATCTATTGGAGTTGTCACTAAATAAACAACAAATTACACATAAATTACACATCAATTTACCATATTACTCGTGAAGAAAAGCCTATTTACTCACTCGAGCATTAAATCAAACATCTTAGGTGCACAAAGGACATGGTACCAGTCCATTCTCATTGCAACCGAGACATGGTATTTTGGTCTCCTCCTCTCTGTCATAGAGACTATGACTACCATTACATGCCGAACACATCATAAATTTCATCCCTCCACATCCTTCGCACGAAGCACCGTTACAACCAACCAAAAACTGCCTTACCAAAGGCCGCAGTCGCCCGTTTTCATGCAATCCGACCACCTCCTCTGCCCCTCCTATATACCGTCCAGTAATGAAAAGCCGCGGTGGAATTGCACGGAAGCCCAGTACTTCCCATAATTCTTCTCTGTAACCCAAATCCATGGAGATATCCCTTTCATGGAAATTAACACCCAAATTCTCCAATAGGAACCGAACCCGGTTGCATTCCTCGAACGTCTTTCTAATACCGCGAAGTGAAGTTGTGTACAAAATTACACACTCCTTGCCACCTTGCGGGCATCTGACCTCAAAATCTGCTAATAGGTCGAACGAGCTGCTCTCTGTCTCGGTACGTGCTACCTTAGTTGGGGGTTCAAAGGTTTCGATCAGGTCTATCTCTTCACTCATAGACCTGGTACGGGTTCTTGCTTCCACGTAACTCTGGTTATGGTCTGATACTGCTTGTCTGAAAGCCGCTAGCAGGTTCGGGTCAAAAAGGGTTGAAGAATTCAAATCAGGGCGGCGGTATGAAGGGAGCCCGGATCCAAGATCAGCTCTTTTAGGGCTATTTTGCTCGAGTTCGAACGGCTGCTCAGATTTTTTGCTGGGTGTGCTTGGGCCAATATTCTCTTTATCGCTTGATTCTTCAGTGCCGAATTGAATCGGGTTGATAGGCATGTTATGAAGCTCGAACTGGAGTTCTTTTTCTTCTACTTCTTCTTCTTCTTCTTCTTTTTCTTTTCCTCCTTCTTCTTCTTCTTCTTTGGTGGTAATTGGGATAGTAGAATGAGATGGAGAGGTGACCAGAGAAGGGGGTGCATCGAAGAACTCATCTGACGGGGGTTCGATTAGGAGAACTCGGCCGTTTCCCTGCTTGGTGGGGCCCACTTGATGAAAAGATGTGAGAGTTCTTAGAATTCTTGAGCTGAACCCCTTCATCTCCTCCTCTGTCCTTTGTTTTTGCGATGAGAATTGCGCATGGAAGAATGGAGAAGGGAATGAAAGAGAAGAACAAGAGAGAGAAAAAGGAAAGTGCAAAAGAAAAATCTTCAGAGAGAGAAAGAATAAGAGAAGCGAGGTTGTGAGGGAGCTTTTTGAGGGAGGTGTGCTTTCTTTGTTAACGGCTATAAAGCTGGGTCCTTTATAAGAAAAGAATAAAATATCCCTTCGAAAATTCGGAATAACGGGTCGGGGGAGAGCAAATCCTCTCCGGTTCATAGATCAATTGACAGCTGAAATATATCTGCGATAGAAAAAGAATTTGGTAGACATGGATAACTCCGGTATTTTAAAACACAGAGGATTTGGAAAAGGAAAGTCTGGCGTGATTGCAACGGTCATGATTTATGGGACCCACAGAACATGGGATGCCCTCTTTAAGATTCCTGCTTTTTTGTTACACTTTTGTAGAACAGATTATCCTTGATTGTCTCTGATAATTGGGTCCCACATAATAATATTGTTTGGAAAACCTAAGATACATATTGGGCAATACAGTTGATTGGAACAGATAATCCCAGTGGACTGCTGGAAAAATGAACTATATATTCTAGTTGGGTCTTCTGAGACTGGAACTCGGTGATTTTCTGTACAGCGATACCGTTGATTGAAGTTAAAGATGTTCCTACGACATTTCTCAGAAAATAATAAAAATAACGGTAAGAATAATAGTAAATTTAACGCCATAATATATTTTAAAACATGTGATTACATGAACAAAGAACCAGTCATGGTAATAAAATTGTCGGATATTGTATTATACTCGTAAAATTTATTACAGCGTATTTCTAAATTATCTTCAAATTATAACGATTGTACTAAGAGGAGAGAAATCACTCACCAATGATTATTTTGATAATTTTGACAACACTTTTTCAAACAAAAATAAATAACATTGTTAATTAATTTATAGGTAATTTATTGAACATATAGCAACTTTTTTTTCTTTAGTATTGGCCGGAAGAGAAAGAGAGAAAAAAAAATTAAAAAAAGTTACTATTGAAGGCGGATAAATACTTCTAGGCTATGTTTGGATGCACTAAGAATAGCATTGCTATTCGTAACAAGGACAATCCAAACGAGAAATAGAGCTATTCGGAATAGAGAGAATAGGGCTATTCGCTATTCTTACAAAAACATGAAATATCATTTGTTGCTTTCAATATTAATAGTTTAATACTAATCTAATTTTAAACTAATATTATATTACATTTAATATTTAAATTAATATTATATTGTATTATATTTAATCTAATATTTTATTTAATACTAATCTAATATTTAAAATAATATTATATTACATTTAATATTTAAATTAATATTATATTATATTATATTTAATCTAATATTTTATTTAATACTAATTTAATATTTAAAATAATATTATATTACATTTAATAATTAAATTAATTTATATTGTATTATATTTAAACTAATATTATATTACATTTAATATTTAAATTAATATTATATTGTATTATATTTAATCTAACACATAATTATTACTTTGTTCATTCCCTCCAAACTCTATTCCAAATATGCAATCCAAACAACTTTTTCACTATTCCGAATAGCTTGAGTTAGCACTGTTCTTAAACAGTAGCTATTCTTATTTACTATTCTAAACAATAGCTATTTTAGTTATTCTAGAGTTCATCCAAACGTACTCCTAAACTTCAAACCGTGGTATTTCATTTTTATAAAAAAATCACTATTGAAAACTGAGAAATACTTCTCAGATTGGAGTCACGGTCTTTTATTTTTGTTGTTGTTATAAATCAAAAGTATCTGCGGGGCTTAAATTAGAACTCTCATATAATTTTAAAATAATTTTATGCAATTTATATATTGAAACAAAAAATAATACACATCCTCGGTCAGTAATTAAACGGTACCTTTTAGGAGTAAAAACAGAGCGGATAATATCATATTCGTATTTGACCCGTATTCGAAAATTAAATACGAATATCTGTGTTGATACGGATACGGATACGAATATAGTTTTAAATTTTAATCATCCGCATTCGAATAGTAACTATATACTATATATTTTAATGTATATTATAAAAGAGGAGCGATCAAATTACACCTTTTTTTGTGACACACTTTGACACCTACCATTTTCAAAGTCCAAATAGTCGATCCAAACCGTTCAACATGATGGATATATTAAAATGTGCTTGGAGATCAAATTTTACATTTTTTTGAATTTTTTTGCTATTTATTAAGATGGTTACAAAAATCGTTGTTTTCGGACCATTGAAAAACAGCGATTTTGTAACCATCTTAATAAATAGTAAAAAAATTCAAAAAAATGTAAAATTTGATCTCCAAGCACATTTTAATATGGTGATCATGTTGAACGGTTCGGATCGACCGTTTGGATTTTGAAATCGCAAAATTGACCTATATAAAAAACAGTGTCATGATGTGTCACCAAAAAAGGTGTAATTGGATCCCTCCTCATTATAAAAAAAATTTATGTTATTCATAGCTATAAATTAGATAAATATTATAAACTTTAATAATTTTTTTATAAACTTTATATATTTTTATATTAAATATCCGACTTATCAGTATTAATTTGTATTCGTATTCGTTTAAAATCCGATTCGTATCCACATCTGAAAAATAAAAACGAATAAGAATATGGTTTTACTACTATCCGCTCCTTATGTGATCCGTTTTCACCCCAGTACCTTTACTTATTGAATAAAAACTCTTTTTTTTTTTCAATTCTTTAAGATTATCTTATTGTTTTATATTACCTACGAGGCAATATCTCTGTATTAAGCTCAATTGACACTTTAAAAAGTTGTCTAGGGTTAATAAATTGCAATGTTAAATAAAGCGAGATAATTACTGTACAGGTAGTGAACTTAGAACTACAGAAACTATGCTATTTTCGAACTCTGATTAAGAGAGACTTACATAATTTTGAAAATCAAGTTGTGCCCTTTTTTCCAGGCTTGATTTCAAGCTCAGCTAAGACTAATTAGACCAATGCTAAACACAACCCGAATATTTATTAAAAACCAGCCACAAGTGGGTACACAACAGGGAGTCCCAAAATTTAGGATTCAGCAAAATTCTGTAAGAATCTTACTAGAACTTTCTTTTTTCCAAATAAGCTTTTCAATGTTTAAAATTATGAAATTTTTTGCTTCCACATACAAAAAAAAAAAATCTCCATGGTCAAACCGAATTTTTTATAGTTAGCACAGCTAAAAAATTAAATTAAATTATTACTATTCTCTTTTTTTTTTTTTCAATTCTACCACCCACGCGGACTGAGTTCGCGCACCAAAAGAGTTGGTGCGCAGACTGAGTTCGCGCACCAAGTTGGTTCTGAACTGGTGCACCAAATTGATTATTTTTTTTTATTTTTTTTTTGCGCAAATTGGGTTAGTGTATCAAATTTTTTTTTTTTTTTTAGTTGGCGCACTAAATTTTTGCATAGTTGATTCAGAACAGAACTATAAGGGTTTGGTGCGCGAACCCAGTCCGCGCACCAAGGTTCCCAGTCTGCGCACCGCGCTATCTTGGTGCGTGAACTCGGTCCGCGTGGGTGGTTGGATTGAAATTACGCTGGAGAGGTGGTAATCATTTAATTTGATTTTTTTTTTCTGTGCTAACTAAAAAAAGTTCGGATGGTCAAACCGCTGAGATTGGTTAATAATTTTGGGGAGGGTTGTAGTACGTATTATATATTAAAAGTTTATTAATGATCGATGTTGTTAAATGTACATTTAGAATAATTAGAAAAAAAAATCATTTGACTATATAAACTAATTCTCTAGTCTCAAAAGAAAATTAGGCTCTCTAAAGAATGATCCTGTCATAGCATATTGTGCAATCTTGTCCGATGGTATATATATATATTTTCTGGGTTTTAGGTATCAAGTTTGGTAGGATGAAATAGAAGAACCAATCAATCAAATATATAATGGCATAAAATTAACATGACAGGATAAGGATTGCTAGTTGCTTTTCATGGAAGAGAAGAAACAGCTGGGACAATTGAAAGGTCCAGAAGTTCATCTTCGCTTTCAGTTATTTGACGATACAAGGGAAAATTATACCAACAAATTTAATTTGTGTGTGTTTTTTTTGTTTTTTTAAGAAAAAAGTTGTACAGGTTAAGTTTAAGATAGTTTAGTTAAAACTGACATGTTGGGTAAATCTGATATCTCTTAAATTTTGATGGGGAAATTGCGCAGTACAAACAGTCCAGATTAAAATTTACATTTTTGAATATGAGTGAGGCTACGGTACTATGCATAGCACGGATTGGTCCATGCTACGGCTCAATATTTGAGTTTTCAAAATCCTAACGGTTGATCCGAACCGTAAATAAGTAGAAAATCACTGTTTTTGGATGGTCCAGAATTTTCAGATCAAGTGATTTTCTACCTATCTAAAAAAATAGTAAAAAAAATTCAAAAAAATGTAAAATTTGGTTTGCAAGTACATATTCGTTTTATAATCATGTTGAACGGTTCGGATTGACCGTTAGGATTTTGAAAACTCAAATATTGAGCCTAGGGGTGTTCATTGGTTCGGTTCGGTTGAAACCGAACCGAACTAGGCAAACCAAAGTAATAATTAAGTTTCTAAAATAGAACCGAACCGAACCAATTTAGCATTGCAACTGAACCGAACAGAACCAAAGTTTTATTTCGGTTTGTTCGGTTCAAACCAAAATATATTAAATTTTTTATTTAAAGCAATTGATTTATGATAAACCGAAATATATTAAGAAATAAACCGGGGTATTAAGAAATAAACCGAAGTATTTAAAGCAATTGATTAAGAAATAACGGGGGTATTAAGAAATAAACCGGAACGTTCTGGACCAAATTCATAATATATAAAAGTTCGGTCGGTTCGGTTATTTCAGTTTTAAAAAATTTCAAACCGAACCGAACCGAAATTATAATTCGGTTTTAAAAAGTAAACCGAACCGAACTATTAAACCGAACAAACCGAACCGTTTGGTCCAAACTAATTCGGTTCGGTTCAAAACCGACTAAACCGGACCCAATGAACACCCCTAATTGAGCCGTAGCACGGACCAAACCGTGCTATGCATAGTACCGTATCCTCACTCTTTGAATATTCATTACCAGAATAACTAAGTATATCAACTTTTCTTTTACCGGAATGGTTAATTAAGAAAATTAAATTACTGTAATTGAGAACTTGGTGCCAATTCAGAAGGAGAAATTGATTGTGGAGATAACAAATTATGCTTGGCTCGTTGCATTTAATATGTATCTACGCAAATGATTTTTCTGAGCCGTCTGATCATTTTAAAATTATCAGATCCTACTTTTACTTTGATCACTTAACAATCAAAATGGGTTAAATAGTACTATGGTCGCTCTATATTTTAGTATTTTACCCTTTAAATTATCCCAAATTAACCGTAGATAACAACGCACGGCTCATAGTTAGATCAGAATCAACTAATTAAATTAATTGGTCACAGAAAAATTTAAGCAAATCTTAGCAGTTTAGCAAAAATTCCTTTTCCAATTAGCATAGTAAAATTTACCCAATTTAATTGATCAGAATTCCAACTAAATGCTTCTCAATGGATCTAAGGCTTACGAACCAAATCATGAATGTTGAACTGTTTGGGCAAGCGGCACAACCTCGGCAAGTGGTGTCGGCACCGGGCTAATCAATGGTGAAGTCCGACAAACAGGACATGTCGGCCGTGACTTCAGCCATGTGTCGACGCACTGCACGTGGAACAGGTGACTGCACCCCGGCATTGATCTTAGTACCTACAATAATTACAAAACTTTTTCATGACCAATTCGAAAAAATGTACAGGTATATTCTGAATTGGAGCAAATGATTTGAAGTTTATGAATAAAAAGATTTTTGAAGTTATTTGTTCATGGACCTAAATGCATTCTCTTTTATTTTTTGAATTTTAAAGAAGAAATTTACCTCCCCCTCCTTATAATCCACCAAACAAATAGAACAACACCCATCATTAGACGAACTGTTGCGTGTATAGGCCACCGTCGGATACGCCTTGAGCGTGTCATCGTCGATTCCGATTGACATTGTGTCGTCATAATTCTCATACAATTCGACACCATCAGTTGCGCCTGTGCTGCTGGTGTTGTTAGCAGTGGTACGGTTGCACAATGCGAATGCAAAAATGAAAGTGGTGATCAGCAGTAGTACCGCAACCGGGATGCCGACCGTGTACATCGTTAGCATGGTTAGATATGAGGTTAAGTTCACCTTGTTCGTCGGGGCCAATGCCTCAGGACTGATTTGATGCGTTCATTTCATTTCTTCTGGGTGAGATTGGTTTTGTTTTGTTTTGTTTTACTTTGGATTACTATTGTTTCATTTTGAATTTGATGAGAGCTTGTGATGTGGATCTGAGAAGTGGAGAAGGGAATGGCTTTGCGGGCGGAGAAGGGTTGGAAATGTCAACGGTTTTGTTAAATTGGAGTATGTATTATATTATAAGAGATTTTTGGGATTGGATGTCTCAAAAAATGTGTCATTTAAAAAGGAATGCCATTTTTCTTCCCGCTTTTATTTTTTATTTTGCTTCTTTGAGTATTATAGGTAAGCGCATTTTGCATAAACAACGCTCATAACTTCATAATCTTAAATCTCATACTCAATATATTTTCTGATATTTGTGATAAGTATTTTTCGATATTGCATTTTATATAGTTTTAAAATTATCAAGTAAGCAATTTTGGTAAATTTGGTATAGCAATAAGGTTATATTTTTGCAATAGACAATGCAAATTTCGCATTAATAATTACCATTGATTTATAATTAAAACGTACACAATAATTACCTTTTGTTGTTGGAGAATTCAAGTTACTTTTTATATTAGTTATCAAGCAAATTAGATTATTTAAGGTGAATATTGTTGTAAATCAATAGCAATCATATGTAGGGGTGAAAACGGAGCGGATAGTGGTAAAATCATATTCATATTTATTTTAATTTTTCGGATACAGATACGAATCGGATATCAGCCGGATAAAGATACGAATACGGATCATATCAGATATTTATTAAAATAATATTAAAAAAATACTAAAGTTCATAATATTTATCTAATTTTAATGGTGAATAACAATATTTTTCATAATATATATTAAAATATATGATATATATCTACTATTCGAATACGGATAATTGAAACGTAAAATCATATCAGTTTTAACATTCACACGGATAGTCAGATATCAGATATCCACATCTAATTTTTCGAATACGGATCGAATACAAACCGGATATTATCCATACCATTTTCACCCCTAATTCATATGTCCCCGGAACTAATAAATAAATTATAAATAAATAAAATAAAGAGCTTTCGTATCCGCAAGCAAAAGCCCGTTGTACCTCATCCCACGCTACAAAATTACACGGCATTATAGCGAACAGCAAATGAAAGAGCAGATAAATTCCAACCGCTAGTACAAACGACAAAAAAAATTAAAAGACAATTTCAATGGGAAAACAACAATACAACATGGGTCGACTCTACATGAATTGAATTGACAATGACTCGATATTTCTTGACCAGAGTTACCGAATTGATTCAGACTTAAGTTACCGAGTTGACTCAACCTCAATTGACATTGACATTGACTCGAAATCTTCTTTCAAGTGTAATGCTTTTTTGTTCAATCAAACCAGATCTACGGTTGTTACGTTTAGCTGACTGGAATACATATATTTATAAAGGTAATAGCTTAGAAAGAGAGAATTTTTGTTCTTGTATTATTATTTCAACAGCACCTCAGTACAGCATACCATTGGTCTATATATAGATAATACAATGTAATAATCTATCTCTAGTCTGTTACAGCACATAGCTAATACTAAGCAACACTCTTAACTGATTTTATTGAAGCGCCTAATCATCTCCTTTGCTGTGCTTTTCACACCCTCCAAATACTCAATGGCATTACGAGCTCCATACATCCAATCTCGATCCATCTGTAATTATAAAAATAATTAGGTAAGAGGTAAATGGCTCTTAAAATTACAATTTGGAGCTTACATAGGGCCGGTACACAATCCTAACCCACTCTATGAATGTTTTGTCTCAGTAGTGAACATATGTCATCATGATTTGGTATTTAAGAAAAAATCGGCAGCATTTCATCTTTGTTCCCCAAGTACGCGTAAAAATCACATCTATTTGGAAATGAAATCCAATACGTACTCGTGGGAATAAGGATAAATGCTACCGAATTTTTCTTAAATATCAAATCCGCTGACATGTATTCACATCCTAAATGAAACAAAACATTCAACGAGCAGTCCCAACAGGAAACTATTTAAGATTAATCCCTATTGGATTAATTTTGAACGGGCATCGACCTAAAAGGCATACTACAGTGGCGAAACACATTGAATTAGGAGTAGGCAGTTACCTACTCTTAAATTTTGCCTACCTATTGGAGAATTAGGGCTAGATAGTTGCCCACTTTCAAGATCACATTGAATCAAGAATAGGTTTATAAATAATCCGGTTGATGTCTATTTTTGGAGAAAATTTTATCTACACTTGAACAACTCACAGTCTGATTAATTGATTTATTTATGGTAATCCACAACCTGCTAGTCATATTATTAAATTTTTTTGCTTACTCCTAATAAAAGTTCTGGCTACATCTCTCATTGCTGGAAACTTTTTGTTAATTACAAATAATTATCCTTTTCAGTTTTACTCGAACATTTAATAAGTTAGATTTTATATGTTGGGTAGTTAAGTCAATAGTTATCCGTAAAATAGAGATATAATTGGCGATAAAGCAAGGTCACCTGAACTGTCTGACCTAGGGATGCAAACGGATCGGATAATATCCAACCGTATCCGAAAATTAAATACGGATATCCGATATCCGAATATCCGTACGGATACGGATATGGTTTTAAATTTTAATTACCTGTATCCGAATAGTAGATATAAACTAATATTTTAATATATATTATGAAAATATTTATGTATATATCTGCGGATATCCGATATCCGATCCGTATCTGTACATATCCGTCTAATATCCGATCCGTTTCCGTATCCACAAAATAAAAGCGGATACGGATATGGTTTTACCACTATCTGATCCGTATCCGATCCGTTTGCACCCCTAGTCTGACCATTTAGAAAAACTTTTAAATGAAAAGAAAGTTGGAAATCGTAATAGATAATGCTCAGTTATGTATAAGTAGGTAACTGAAATTATTGATTGCTGTTGCTTGCACATTTTCATCAATTTTTAACGATACATGTTTCAGGCAATTACAGTTGCGTACAAGTTGAGCGCTGAAAATGCATATTAATCAATTGAGAAAACCTGATCACGACATGGTTAATAAATTCCAATTCATAGTCTTCAAAGTTTGAACCTACTTAGTCGAGATTCATTCGTTGAATTTAATGGAAAGGATACATCGGCAAGATGAGCAGTTTTGGGGTTTTATCCAAGGTATAATTTCTCGACTTCGGATGTTTTGTAATTTATATAATCATGAGTGGTAGTTATTTATTTTCTGCATAGATAACCAACCACCTATATCTATGTTTGGTTGTCGTAATTCATGCGTAAAAGCTAAAGAAGCTATAGGAAGGGATAAAGGTGTTTTAAGGTCCGAACAGAAGATTAAGATCCGGACAAAAGAAAGCTAAAGAAAGTGATTTTAATCTGCGCTAAAAAACCGGTGTTCGACAGAATTAAGCGACTAAGAAAGCTAAAGAAAACAAATTAAGTATCAAAGAGGCTTAATCCCTTATTTCCTCCCTTCTGTTCTTCTATTTTTTTTTTCCTTCTTTTTGAACGTGCAAACGAATGACCAATATACGTATTTTAGAAATGAGGTTAAACTACACGATTTTTGTTCCAAGAGCACAAGCATCTAACCTTTTTGTCTATGTCATGTTTCTGAGGTTTTTTTAAAAAAAAAATAGATTAGATATGCATCAAATTGAGTTATATATGCTTCAAGAGTAGAACTAGGGTGTTCCTAAGCTCACCAAGCCCTTCGTGAGCTCGACTCTAAAACCTATCGAATTGACTTCAAATGACATTTTCAAACCGTTAGATGTTCAATCTATATTAAAATGTGCTTAGAGACCAAATTTTACATTTTTTGAAATTTTTTTACTATTTATTAAGATGGTTTGAAAATTACTGTTTTCCAATGGTGCAGAATTTTAATAAAAACAGCGGTTTTCAAACCATCTTAATAAATAGTAAAAAAATTCCAAAAAATGTAAAATTTGGTCTCCAAGCACATTTTAATATAAATTGAACATCTAACGGATTGAAAATGTCGTTTGAAGTCAATTCGATAGGTTTTAAAGTCGAGCTCACGAAGGGTTCGGTGAGCTTAGGAACATCCTAGTTCTACTCATGCTTCAATCAATGTGAATGATGTGGAATTTTTTTTTTTTTTTTTTTTTTGAAACAACCCCGTAAGAATGTCATGAAGCTTCTTTTTTTGTCATTTTGACAAGTTTTTCGGTTAAAGTTTGTAAAACTCCGTTGTACTTGGGCGGCAGACCACCTCTACAAAAGCCCGAAACATTCGTCCACAGATCCAAGCAGGTTCAAAATTTGATGCAATAAAAGTCAAACCAGCTTATTATATGACTATGAAATTCTCGCAACAGTTGCAACGAACAAAATACGAAACCGAATCTCATGTGGGCAGGAAAAAATTCCTGCCAACAGATGTATTTATCTGTCCATACCACCTCGACTTCCCGAGGGCCCTTCATTAAACGTAAAAAGATTATAAACTTACATTAGGAAAGAAAGAAGATCAAATGAGTCAATTGAGCATAATAAAATTCTGAACTATTATGTTCTATAGATTAAGGCAGAATATTAGAGACTTGGAAAATTAAAATTTGCTCTAAAGATGGGAGATACTAAGCACACAGGTAGTAAAACTACTACCATAAGAGCAAACAATATTTAAAATTGCATCCATTTAACACCACAGTAAACCAGGTTAACGAAAGCTATTGCTCAAAAGTAATCTATAACCAAGGCTACCGTCAAAAGTTTGTAAGCCCCATTAGAATTGAACTTCACCAGTAGTCTAACAACAACAATAGTAAAAATAATTATAACCCCTCCGGTACAAAAAGAATTTAACCATCCGCATGGCCAGCTAGAAAGTTTCTACTGCTGAGCACACTGGACACGATGGCCACCGCCATGCATGTCCTCGTCGTCCTCATCATACGCCTCACGGGCTTGGTGTTGCTTGCGCCGCATCTCCTCCTCGATGTTGACATCGTGCAAAGTTGTCTCCTCGCACTCATCCAGCTCCATGTCAGTCATTGTTGAGGCAGGTTTTGGCGGTAGTACTGTCTCCAGCGCCTTAACCTGCTCCAGGGACAGCGAGTCGGGGAATTCAACAGTGAAGTGGATGTACAGCTTGCCCTTCATGAATGGGCGCTGGTACATTGGCATCCCCTCATCATTTATGGCCTTAAATGAATCTGTGCATGTCAAAGCAACAAAACAAGTAATTAGTCAACCCAAAAAAAAAAAAAAATCCAACAACAGACAGATAATTAGAGAAGTTGACAAGGAGTTTCATACCAGGCTTGATGACCTCGCCAGGGTTAGATTTGATGAGGAGTTGACGGTTGTCGAGGTGGGTGAGCACAAACTGGAAGCCGCAGAGGGCCTCAGTGAGAGACAAGGTGTGCTCAACAAAGAGGTCATCTCCCTTTCTCTTGAACTTGGAGTGATCCTTCTGCTGCAGCACAAACACTATGTCCCCAGTAACCGTATCCGGCTGCACCATAAATCATTCGATCAAAAGTCAACCAATCAGTAGAAATTTCTATAGCTTTGGGCCTTTGGCTAAATAGAGCTATTCAACCAGTGGCAATCAAAACATAAAAGAAAAATAATAAACCAATGGAAGCTTACAGCTTCATCGGCCTCGCCAGGGAAGGTGATCTTCTGGCCGTTTTGCATGCCCTTCTCAACAACAACCTCGAGAACCTTCTTCTCCTGGACGATCTTCTCGCCCTTGCACCCCGGGCAGCGATCCTTGTCGGTGATCGTCTCACCTGTGCCCTTGCACTCGTTGCATGGGTGCTGCATCTGCTGGATCATCGATGGGCCCAGCTGCCTGATCGTCACCTTCATGCCTGACCCCTGGCAACCCGGGCACTTCATCGATGCCCCCGACTTTGACCCCTTTCCCTTGCACTTCGAGCACAGCACATTGCGTGACAGAGACAGCTTCTTAGAGGTACCGTTGTACAGGTCATCTAGCGACACCTTCAAAGGGTGCACCACGTCTTCACCCCTCCTCTGCCTTCTACCCCTGCTGCTACCACCACCTGCAATGACACATTAATTTCATGTGTTATTAACTAGAAAAAAGTATAGTTGATAAGTGTTAGTAATATACAATAGGGAAAGATATATTACCGCTGAAACCTCCACCGCCAAAAAAGGAAGAGAAAATGTCGAATGGGTCAACACCACCCGCACCACCGCCTCCCATTCCTTCCTTGAGAGCATCTTCACCGTACTGATCGTAAATTTCACGCTTCTCAGGGTCACTTAGCACCTCATAAGCCTGAGCTAGCTCCTTGAACTGAAAAACGTACACCACATTCAAAGTTTTAGCAAGTACTTTAACAGTTTTGACTTGACAAATTTAAGTTCCACTTTTGTACATCCAGATTCAGATTTTGGGATATTTGAACATCTCCTTTTATACTTTGTTAGATGTTCATAAACAACGTCTTCTTTAAATCAACCGCAAACAATACCAGCTAAACCTTGTTCTGATGCTTGGTACAATCCTAAAATGTCTAATTGCGACCAAAGACTACTGTCAAGTATCACCTATTAGATCTCTACAACAGAGAACTGCAGAGCCTAAATTGTGGACAAATCCAAGAAGTAAAACCAAGACGCCCTTCAAAAGATCAGACATACGGATTCAATTAGTAAACAGAAGTATACTGAGGGTACAAAAATAAACTATCTCAAACCCGATCCCGTAATAAGTTTTCTATCGTAGATCCATAACAAAACCGGTCAAATTACAAATTTTCCAATACAAAATGAGCACAACTAACGCACCAACGATCCGATTCTAACAAAAATATGAAATCAAGAAAAAGATCCAACTTTCTTCATACCTTCTCAGGATCGCCTCCCTTGTCGGGGTGGTTCTTAATCGCCGCCTTACGATATGCCTTCTTCAGATCTTCCTGAGAAGCACTCTTGGGCACGCCAAGAATTTCATAATACTTCGTATTATCGCTCTTTTTCATCCCTCTTCCAAACATCTTTACTCTCTCTTTTTGTTCAAATCTCTTGCTAAATTAACGCGATTCGGACGATTTAAACCGATCCCAAAGAATAACCCAACAAATCTCAATTCCCCGATCAAAGAAGCTTGGTAGAAATAGCGAAGAAATTCTCGCTTTCTGATCGGTCAAAAGTTGAGTACTAATAAAAGCAGAGTTGGTTCCTGGAAACTTATAAGAATACAGAAGAGGCGGTCGAGTAGAAGGATCTAGAAATACTCGGTTTCGGGGGAGAAAAGGAGATCTAAACCGTTGGATGGTAAATATACGGTCTGATATTCGACTCCAGATATTTCGAGGTCCCATATTTCCTGTTTTAATTCGGATCCCCTAAAGTAGCACAAATTTTGAGTTTCGATCCAGACCGTCCGATCTGTTTTGGTAGGAATATTAAAGGGACCGTGCATTCTACCTCGGACCGGATTGGTCCGGATTCCTATCGTGCGGTCCTGATGCAAACTCAAAATTTTAGTTACTTCAGAGGATCCGTACTCGTTTGTTTGGGGAAGGTTTCTATTTTGTTAACCCTAAAGGTATTTTATTCTAAAGTGGGCATTGATCCCATAAACAAGTGAAATTGCCGTATATAGGTTTCTTAAAATTGGAAGATTGAGAATAATAATTCTTTTCTTAGCTGTATCTCTCCGAAAAGTCGGAATAAATATTTTAAGATATTCCAGAAAAAAGCACAAAATTAGGGTTTTAATACCATATATACCAGAAAAACCTCAAAATTAACGTTTCGAAACTTGCGAGTTTGTTGATTACAGGTTATATTTTGGTTACTCTAGTTTATCATATCTTCATTCCATTATTAAGCACGTTGGGTGTCCGATCCGTCAACGACTACGATTGAAAGATTAATTTTAGATTTAATCTCAGCTCTTCAATCACATAATATATCTTCTTTTGATTAAATGCATTTGTTTTATGTGTAGAAGTTTACATTTAGTTACAAATATACTCGCCACACATATCGCCACACGATGCGTTACAATTAAAATTAAACAGACTCTAAAATTTAGCAATATAATTATTCGTTTCCTTATTTCTTTGTTTCCTTATTTCTCCCTCTCCAATTGATATTTTCTATACGGCGGATCACAATACAAATCAATTTTTTGTTCACTTCCTTATTTATCCACTTCCTTATTTCTATACATATTACTGTGATAAATCTAGAATATATTTCTAACTTTTTTTTATAAAAATTTGTCATTTTGTATGAGAATTTATTTTTATTATCTTATCATATATTCCATTGCAACGCACGGGCACGATACTAGTACCTAGTTAATATTTTTGTACTTGCAATACTTACTATGATATTAAAATAAGATATTAAAATTTAGTAGTGATTAGTGCTTTCAATACTTTTGTACTTACAATATTTACTTTCAATGTTTAAGATAAGATATTAAAATTTAGAATGCGCCATACTTCATAAACTATGATGTATGTAAATTTTGATTTACTTCAGCTTTTCTAAAATAAATAAGAAAAACTCATTAAAACTATATCATAAAAAAAAAAAAAATCAAATTTTCATATAAATGGTTAAATAAATTTTAATTTGGTTTAAATTAATATGTTTAAATAAATTTTAAGGAGGAATAAGTTAAAACAACACCATAGTTTAAACTTCAATTATCAAAATCCTTAGCTTTTGATGCTTTAATTTTAATATTGAATCAGCAAAGATAGATCTATGACAAAATTGTCCAATATACATAAATTTTTTTTTATAAATTGAATCAGAATTCAAATTGTTTGCTCTAATTTTACCAGCAGTAAGATACAATTTTTTTTTTGAAATTTCGAGAACCCAAATTTCTAGTTAGCATTGCTAACAAAAGATAATTATGTTATACAAACAAAATAGGACGATCCATTCAATTTTAAGACAAACTAACAAACAGAGTACTCCAACCATAAAAAGAAATTAAGTCGGTGTATATTTTTTTTTGTCAAATTTCATTTTTTTTCTGTATGTTTGTAACTTAATCAAGCTTAATAATAAAATAAATATAAGGATTTTTCATTTTAGGCTTGGTCTTCCGATATTTTTATTAATAACCCCAAACAAAAGAAAAATATCAAATATAACCCCGATCTGAAACTATTTTCAAATCTAACCTAACCGCCCAGAAATGGGGCGGTCCAGGTTGCCTACCAAACCGCCCAGAAATGGGGCGGTCAGCTTTGGACACTGAACCGCCCCACAAAGGGGCGGTCTGCTTTTTTTTTTTTTTTTTTTTAGATTTGAGAGACAATATGAATGAAATTTAATAATAAAAATTCGAATTTTGTTTTTAATATTTGTTAGATTAATTCTTTTGATGTATAAACCGACATTTTTAAAAATACCCAAAGTTAATTAAAGATTAATAAAAATGCCCAAACCGGCCGGTCCCTTGACTAAATAACTAAAATGCTGAGATATAACACTAAAAAATTGATTTTTTTTTTAAATATTTGTCAAATTACTTTTTTGATAGCATATTTTACTAAAATACACTAAATTACTTGAGAATTACTTGAAATACGCTAATTACTGGAGATTTACACTAGAATTATGCTAAAATACAGTAAATTACTTGAAATTATGTTAATTTATGCTGATATTACAATAATTATGTAGAATTATGCTAAAATACGGTAAATTATGCTAAATTACATATGAATATGGCCTATTTTGTGCCATCCTTCATAAATCATAAAAAATAGTAAAAAAATTTCAAAAATAATAAAAATTGGTATTCTACAAGTTCATTATATAACTAATTTACTGAGCTACGTAGATTAAATAATAAAAGCAAAAATCTCAATCGGAAACTTCAACTGAAGTTTTGAGGCCATTCTCTTTGTTTTTTGGCGATTCTGAATTTGGCAATCCAGCAATGCTAGCACGGACGATGCGCATTTTCGCAAGCTTTCCGAAAAGTGGTAATTTGCTGAAATCGGACACTCGAGCGCCGTTTTATGGCCGTTTGAAATTTCGTCGTCGTTTTTCGCCTTCTCAGTGAAGATATCATCCCTATTCGTATGTAATATAGCGTAGTTTACCGTATTTTAGCATAATTCTACATAATTATTGTAATTTACTGTAATTCAGCATAAATTAACATAATTTCAAGTAATTTAGCGTGTTTTAGTATAAATATGCTAATTATATATCAAAAATGTAATCTAGCAAATATTTAGTCAAAGGACCGGCCGGTTTGGGCGTTTTTATTAATCTTTAATTAACTTTGGGTATTTTTAAAAATGTCGGTTTATACATCAAAAGAATTAATCTAACAAATATTAAAAACAAAATTCGAATTTTTATTATTAAATTTCATTCATATTGTCTCTCAAATCTTAAAAAAAAAAAGCAGACCGCCCCTTTGTGGGGCGGTTCAGTGTCCAAAGCTGACCGCCCCATTTCTGGGCGGTTTGGTAGGCAACCTGGACCGCCCCATTTCTGGGCGGTTAGGTTAGATTTGAAAATAGTTTCAGATCGGGGTTATATTTGATATTTTTCTTTTGTTTGGGGTTATTAATAAAAATATCGGCTTGGTCTTTGTTGTTTAAAATTTAATATTTTCTATTATTCACAAAGACAGCTAGCCAGCCAGCCCAATAGAACAGAGCCTATGAGGCCTGTTTTGAGTGATCATATTCATAGGTGCCTCATGATTAGAACAGGCCTATGTAATTACATAATGTTTTGAGGCTTGTGGAACATGAGTACTATTAATGAAAAATATGTTCCCACTAAATTCGGCCTAATTTTTTCAAAATTAAACAATAAAAAGAAAACTAAAAAGAAAGTATTTAAGGGAACAGTGCATATTAGTTTGTAATGGTTCAAATTTTACCAGAAAGTTTACCAGAAATTTGTGATTTCTGAATCATACAAACTCCACTACTAGAAATTAACTTATAGGTAGAAGAATTGAATGTATGATGAAGTAAAAGAGATTTCTTTATTTTTAAACTAAGCACGACCAATTAAAACTTCATTGCATACATAAAAGCAACAGAAAGTATAATTCTGTTTATTAACTGGAACTATTTAAAAACTGAAACAGCATCCCATATAAACACAACAGGGCTCTTCACTTCATGCTCCTTATTCTCCCAAATAACATACGCAAATCCGTACTCGACTGTTGTATTTGCACCGATCTTGCTTTTGAACTCGACCGTGTAGTCCCTTTTCTCGTACGTCCCGACAAAATCCAACATCTCTGGCCTCACTTTCACCGAAACCTTCTCTGCAGCCAAATTGACCACCCTTGCTGTGTAGTTCTCGGGCAAATCCGACACCTTCATCAGGGTCCTTCTCCTCACCACTCGATGACCGGTATGATTTTTAAACGCAACTGCGAAAGACGGGTAGTTCAGGTCCCAGCTATGGTCATAGTGTACATGGCTGCAATTTATGGGCGAACCAACAAACCGTCTCATTTGTTCGCTTGTGTAATTTAGTTTGCACAGCCACTTCGCGTAGTCTTCAAAGCCGGCATCATACACCAGCCCGGGATCAAGCGCCGCTTGTGGATAGACGTGTCCACCTCCAAACGACAACGGTGTGGCATCTTGCGAGTTATCAGTTGCTACTATCGGACGGTCTCTATTGTCAAGCACTAAGGCTGTGGTCATCATTGCAGATCGTATCATGGCCGGAGACCATGTTGGATTCAGATGCCGAAGTAGTGCAGCAGTGCCTGCGACGTGGGGACAGGCCATAGATGTGCCTGACATTATGTTAAAGTCAGATCGTCTCAGGTCCGAGGGGTCACCGGATACGGGTGTTTCTGATGGCCATGCAGCAAGGATGTTATTGCCAGGTGCTAGTATGTCAGGTTTGAGTAGTTCCGGCATCTCATAGTTCGGTCCACGAGATGAGTAAAAGGCCACCTGTGGGGCCCGATTCTTGCCAATAACCGTATGGCCATCATACTCGAGTTGTGCCATTGGTTCCATCGTCGAGTTCAAATACGCTATTAACTTTCTACTCTCGTCATAACCCAGCGAAAGAGACGGAAGAGTGTAGCTCTTGGCCACGATTGTTTCTCCTAATGAGGGATCGACATTAATTGAAACAAGCCCGGCCCCACCAGCAGCTTGAATGAGGAATCCTGTGCTCACAGTCGCGTCTCGGCACACAACTATCTTGCCCATAATTTCAGAAGCTATCAAGACATCACTGTAACAAAAGCTGATACTTATTATTGGGAGCATTTTCATGCCACTGATAACCCCAAAATAGAGCGATTCACCAAAAAGCACTTCACCAGAACCCAATGTTAGATTGGCTTGTAATGTTCGGTCAATCGAACCGGCGGCAACAGTAGTGATCCAAGGCGCTGTGTTGACCACTGTGGTGAGATGTGGTCCACTGTTGCCGGCTGAACACGCAACAAAGATCCGATGCCGCTCTGCTGCAAATACTCCGATCGCTATCGCATCATTGTAATATGGAATCAATTGAATTGAACCGAGGGATAGTGAGAGGATGTCGACACCATCTTCTATTGCTTTATCAACCGCAGCGAGGATGTCAGAACTGGCACAGCCAATGGCCCCCCAGCACACCTTGTACATGGCGATCTTGGCATTGGGTGCCATCCCCCGGGCTGTCCCGGTCTCTTGGCCATAAAAGTTAGCTCTGAGAACAGGAGACCCAGTAGCGGTCGAGGATGTATGGGTCCCATGTCCCAGATGATCTCTTGGCGACAGGTAGTCATTGTCACTGACCTGAGATCCAAATATCGCTTCCGCTCCAGCTCTGAAAAATCTTGCACCGACGAGCTTGTTGTTGCACATGCTTGAATTGAAGCGGATTCCGACCTCACATTCCCCCTGCCACCTGGGGCCCACAGGGTTTAGGCCGGAGTCATTGAAACTTTGGCTCTCTGGCCAGATGCCAGTGTCTAGTAGGCCGATGATGACATCATCGCCTAGATTGGATTCTTTCCATATGCCGTAGTCCGGATTAAGGCCAATGAATTCAGGTGAGTGAGTAGTATGGATGTTAAACATTACGTCTTCATACACCCCGATGACTCCGTCATTTTCAGAGATCATCTGGGCTTCTTCAGGTGTAAGTGTTGCGGCAAAACCTTGTATGGCTATTTCGTATACGTAAAAGATACACGGTTTCGGAACAGTTGCATCTGGCTTGTTTGAACGGGGGAGCAATCTGATAAGGGATGAGTACCACTCATTTTGAGTGAGGAAGTGTGCGGGGCGAGATGTGTTAAGGGTGTGCACAATATAGGAGGTGCGTTGAGGGACGAGTACTGGTTGTGAAGGGAATGCGCTCGACTTCCATGCAGTAACAAAAGTTAAATCGAAGAGCAGAGTTAAAAAGATGGTTCGGAGGAAGAGGTTTATATGAAGGTGTGAGTAGGCCATTTTTTATGAACTATGTTGTGTATGTTAATTATGGTTATAGTTTGAGGAAGAGTGGGGGTAATGCAGGGGGTATTTATATATAACTTTTTTAGGGTTTGCATTATTGCATACACATTAATTGTAGCTGGAAAGATAAGTAACTCAAATGGTTCTCTTTGCGACTATAATTGCACACTTATTTCAGGTAATGTATGGAGTTTGAAAGCTATTACCTGCTTAATTTGATATTAATCCACCAGTTAATACTGCAGTTAGCATATATGGAGTGCGCCAGTCCGAAATATTATTTGAAAGGAAAAAGAAAACTTCAATCTGTTAACAATAAAACATAGTTAAATCAAAGGTACATTTCTTCGTTTTTTTTTAATTCATTGTTACCATCTCCACTAGTTATATGTACTCATATCAAAAGTACCAAAACTATGTTTGATTCAGCTCAAATTATTAGGAAATTAATTATCAAGGTAGCGCTTGATATGCTGCTAAAAATTGGGCATTTTTTGTAAGACAGAATGACCTTCAAGCTTCTTATTTCTATTCATGCATATATATATATATATTTTTTTTTGACAAATAGTGGGAGTTACCCACCGATTTCATTATAGATTGAAACCATTCAACAGAGAACCGGTACCAACCAACTGGTACACAGCCTCTGAAAAATGTCTTTACAACACAACCTCACATAATGTTCTTACAAACAACATCACACAAAGTATGTAAAACAAAGGCATAACAGAGCCAAATACATCACAGAAAAAGAATTGTATCTTCAAACCAAACTTGTAAAAAAAACCAAATAACCCCTGAACTAAGTCAATTTCACAGAAAGGTTGATAGAGCATCAGTTCTTCATTTTTTTTCCTGCATATCAGTCCCTGAACTGAATCAAAATCACAAAAAGGGTTATTGTACTACTCTTCATGTTTCATTCATAATTAATTGACTGAAATATTACTCAATTTTACCACATTTAAATCAGATTACTCTTAGGGCCTTTTTCCCATTATAGAATTAGATTTCAATAGCAGTACAAGTAGCACCTACATACGACTGTTAACAAAACCCTGAATGCATTGACAATTCTTTTTTAAAATTAGAGTTTGTTTCTTGTCACTATCCAAAAGGGTTACTCAAGCATGAATCATGGAAAAATAATACAAAAATAATATGGACCCAACGTAGCTAACATTATCCCACCAATTAAGTTGTTTGTTACATAGTGGATTCTATATTAACTAGGGCATGGTGGGGATGCTTTCTTGAAAAATATTACTAAATCACATGATTTCTATTAAGATCAATAAAAATAGCAAGAGCAGAAAGAGTTGTGGAGAAGAGTGAACCTAATTGAGATTTAATATATATGCTGATGCAATTGGCATTATACATTATTAATTAAGGAGAAACTATATATATATGTGATCATCATATATGAGTGCTTGCAGATGCATCCTTTTCAGTTATAGATACCACAGTACTATTTGTTACTAATTTAAAATGTTTAATGCCTTCAACATTTCAAAGTTTTTGGCTTTAGCGATATATATACACACACATATTAAAACTATAATACACTTTGCCAACATGTTAACTTGAAAGCAATTGTATATTACTATATTGCTTAAAAGCAAGTGATGCAATGTATATCCCCGCCATTTTTATTAATATCCAAAGTTAATTATAAAATAATAATAATGCCCACCTTAACTGAGTATTTTTAAAAAGAGTGAGGCTATGGTGCTATGCATAGCACCAATGACTAGTGTACTACGGCTCAATATGGTACTTTTTAAAATCCTAATGGTCGATCCGAACCGTTCAATGTGATATCCATATGAATATGTACTTGCAAACTAAATTTTATATTTTTTCGAATTTTTTACTATTTTTTTAGATAGGTAGAATTTTCAGTGTTTTTTGAAAATTCTAGACCATCAAAATACTACCTATCTAAAAAAATAGTAAAAAAATTCGAAAAAATATAAAATTTAGTTTGCAAGTACATATTCATATGGTTATCACATTGAACGGTTCGGATCGACCGTTAGGATTTTAAAAAGTACCATATTGAGCCGTAGTACACTAGTCATCCGTGCTATGCATAGCACCATAGCCTCACTCTTTTAAAAATGCCCAAACCGGCCATTTAATGGCCGGAGACTTTTTTTGTTGTTGTTTCAGACCCAATAAATACTCATCTTTCTCTCTTCTACCTCTCACAACTCACTCAAACCCACAGAACAGATAGAGAGAAAGATAAGGTGATTTCTGAGACGAAAAGGGCGATATTTGAGGCGATTTTCCTGGAAATTTATTATTTTTTCCTTTTTTCCTTTTTTTATTATTTTAAAAAAAAATTGTTTAGAATTAATATAAATTGTATAATCTATAACTTTCATTTCAAACCCTAGATCTTACCATGGCACCCAAACCCGAATTTCAAAAAGGAGGAAGTGAAACCGCATGCAATGCTCGTATATCCCTCGCTAACAATTTTTGGACGGGTGAAGCCCACTTGAAGAGACACTTATCTCATTTAGGGTTTCCACCCCAAAGATGTTGAAGAATATGCTACCAAGGATGATCCAACTATTAGAAACGTTCTTTACGAGAACTTCGGCGATATCGACCATCCACCTGAATGGCTATTGTGCCCCGCATGTCAAGTCAAGGGAGACATTGAGGACTCAGCGGTGACGACCACCAGAGGGGGGCCATCGATGAGGTGACGATCCCCTATTTTCTCTGTCGAGGAGTCCCTCCCATCATCTCTGATTAGGTGGTCCCTACCAGACTCCCTGATCAAGTGTAACGACATCAGTCTCGGCCTCTATGCTCATCCGTACTGTAGTATCCCAGACATTCTCATCCTCACCCCTAGGGACTGGCGGGGGTGTAGAGAAGATGGATGCTACCAACTCAGTCGCAAAGTCAGGCTGAGAAGACCGGCTACCACTGGCCTTTCTAAAAAAAGTGAAAATATGCTAAAATATGTTGATTGCGTTAAAATATGCTACATTATGCCAAAATACATCTGAATATGCTAAAATTTGCTAATTGCGCTAAAATATGCTAAAAAGGTGAAAATATGCTAAATTATGCTAATATGCTAATTATGCTAAATTGCGCTAAAATACGCTAAATTATGCTAAAATATGCTAATTATCCTAAATTGCGCTAAAATACACTAAATTACGCTAAATTATGGTTAAATATGCTAATTGCGCCAAAAATATGCTAAAATATGCTAATTACGCTTAATTATGCTAATTATGGTAAAAAATACTGCTAAATTACACTAAAATATGCTCAAATATGCTAATTATACTAAATTACGCATAATTACGCTACATTAATCTAAATTTAGCTAATTACTCTAAATTATACTAAATTAAATAATTACAACTAACTAAAAGGAATTAACACTAATTACAACTAAATTATACTAATTTTGGTACATTACTAATAAATCCTAATATTTTACAACCATTTTGCACTAAAAATAAAATTTTAAAAAATTAGAGGGACTTACATGCAAATCTGGGAAGAGGGGAGAAATTTGGAAGAAAGAGATAAAGTGAGGAGAGAGAGTGTGAAATTTGATAAAATGAATTTTGAGAAAAACGCCTCATCCTCCACACATATATAAAAATGGCCGGTTGAGAAGAAAATAGGGACTGGTCATTAAATAGTCAGTTTGGACATTTTAAAAAAAAACTCTTACGTGAATATATATTTATTAATTTGTAATTAACTTTGGATATTAATAAAAATGACGGTGTATATCCTAACATCCTAACAATGTTTTCTTTTTGGAAGGATAATTGATAATAACAACGACCATATTAACACTATTTTTTTATTAACACAATATGATCTAAATATTTTAATATATAGATAATTTTATCTTTTATTAATTATTCTTCAGAAACTGTTTCTCTCTCATATATTATTATAAGATTTTCTTTTCTTAAAAATTGTGTTCATAAAATATGTTTTGTGTAAATTTGTCTCTCTAATATATTACTATACGATTTTTTTCAATAAAAGTTAGATTTATAATATAAGTATACATTGTGCAGTTTCATTATTTTTATTTCGTTACATCTTTAAGATTTTTAGCAAAACAATAAAAGAGTGAAAGATTTTATTATATTATGAAAATCTAGTAACATTGTATATATCGATTTATTTTACCCAGCTACACAAATTTTATTGAAAATTTACTTTTAAAATTATATTTTGGCAATTAATTTTTGCTTTTTCACAAAAATAATTAAAGAAAATGACATTATTACTTGTATGAATAAAACATGAATTGATCGTAAGAAAACATATTGAATGGAAATAATCATGAATTATTTTGACAATTAACTTATGAATAAAAAATAAAAAATTAAAATACAACCTGATGCTAAAATCAACATTTGATCTAGTGGCAAAGACACGTGTCTTCTGATATGGGAGGTCGTGGGTTCGAAATCTGGATGTGAAAAAAATTATTTTTGTTATAATAATAGAAGTTTAAAAAAAGTGTTGGTGGCTTAACTTCCAACCCTCTCATTAACAAAAATACACCCTTATGCTATAATAAACAAATTACATTGTTCACACTAAAATTAAGTAAAATCAACTTCATTCCTAATCTGCTAAAAATCACCTGGAGCAAGAGGGTAGAGAAGAGAGAGAGAAAAAATGCATCTGTGACTGACAGTGGGCCCAAATGTGGAATAAATTTAAGTCACCTGGAGGCTAGATCCAGATGGCTTAATGTAAGCTGGCCTTAGCGCCTAGTTAAGCCATCTTAATTATTCCACGAACAGTACTTGCCTTAATTGGGCCGAACAGTAGTAGGCTTAATTATTCCATCTTAGTTAAGGCCGCCTCCTGATTTAAAACGATAAAAGAAGAAACTCTTCAAAACCTTGTTTTTTTTTTTAATAAAAAAAATGCTTGCATCCCAGTTTTGAGTGTTAATCATTTAGTTTACCATCTGTTTATTAATTAGTTATGCTAATTATGACATCTCCTTTTTTTTTCCTTCAAAATATAACCAACAAGTGGCGGGTATACCGCAAAGCACAGGTCTGTACTGACTGTACACTGGTTTTTTTAAATGTTAGAAGTGAATTTTGGTTGTACTAATAATAGCCTAAAAAAAGATACCTCTTGCTTGTAATATATTTTCCGAACTTGTGGTGTTTGATAAGCATTTGAGTTAATAAATATTTTCCCAGAACAATATCACAGTTCTAACCACATTGAAACAACAAAAAAGAAAAAGAAAAACATCATGAAAGACAATTCTTAAATCTATGTCAAATGTTACATATTACATAATTCGTACTACACATTACCAAATCTTAGTTCTCAAACAGATCATAAAACACAACAGATAACCAAACAAAACAGCAAACTTAAGCTAGAAAATTAAAGAACGAACCAGTTCATAGTTTCTGGTATTTTATTACAAAGAACATACAATGACATAATATAGCGGGTCTAGACTAAGATTAGACAAGTGACCCGATATTTACAAGATGCGGAGCCACCGACAAAGCTGTTAACAGATCCGAAAGATGACCCCAAGAAACGCCAAAGCCAAGAATGAGTTGCCTCGAACCAGAGTGTACCATTGCCGGTTATTCCACCTGGTCCCATGAAGCTCAGGAGAAATAACAGTTTCAGTTTCCAAACTTAAAAATTCAAATTTGGAGACAACCAAACCTCTCCTGAGCTTCCTCTCTCTACACCTTGAGAAGGTCATAGCGGCCATCAGCTCCCATGGCCCACTTCACAGAGAGACCAACGGGAGTGACATGATCACTATCCAGTAAATTCTGCATTGGGTGATAAAATGCTGCCTGGTAGTGGTCCACATGGACCAGGTTTTCCCGGGTGTACACACTTGTTACCTCTGATCCGGAAAAGCTGCCGGACCGGGTTAAGGAGTTGGGGTTGGTCACAATTTCAGTTGTCTGAAGCACCTCAGAACTGGGAGAGTTAACAAGTCTGGTCTGAGGTGCATTTGGATAAGTAGAATTATTAATTTTTGGAGGGAAATTTGTGAATGAGTTGGAATTTTGACTATGACTGTTCTTGTTATTGCTCTTGTCGCCTTCTGCTTTGGTGTTCAAAAAGCGGCCACCAGCTCCTCTGACACGGCGCATAGCATGAAGGTGGCGCGACTCATGAAGGTAGGGCTGAGAAACAATACCATACTCTTTAAATTATTCTTTCTCTTTTGGGACTCTTCTTTGCACAAAAAATGTATGCAAATAGTGATACAAGTGTTATATAAAGACAAAGGCTAACATTTCCTAGAAACAAATATGAAGTTACACCTTTGCATCTAGGACCCAATCTTTCTAAGGGGAAGCGGGGCGCGTCCGATGGGCATCAGAACCGTCCGATTCGCTTCAATATCCGTGCGTGCCGCTTCAATATTCATCTGGATCAAGCAGACACGAATTATGAAGCGAATCGGACGATTCTGAGCGGGCATCGGACTCAAATGCCCGTCGGACGCGCTCCGCTTCCTTTTCAAGGTATTTTCACAACAACCAACCATCAGCTTAGATGATAGCCCAGGTATATGCTGTCAAACATCAACACTATCCCCAACCCTACGACTTTAATTTCCCCCAAGCACAAAATAAAACTAAAATTCAATGCAAAACAATTTAAAAATGTTTGGCTTGAAATATACATGAACTTGCGGTAAACATATTTTATCCAATATTGATGGGCAAAAGGAAGTAGCTGCAAGTTGCCTAGTTGGTAAAGTATAGTTTGGCTTGAACCTTAGTTTCTATTCATACAGTAAAATATTTGGCATAATTTAACCTTCCGAAAAAAATTTGCATAATTAAATAAAAAGGAGGACTATACCTTGCGAGCTTTGGCAGCCTTGTATGCCATCTCGGCCTTTGCACGGGCCTTGCGGCGCCTCAAAATACCATTAAACTGCTTTGCATTTACATAAATTGGCCCTTCACTAGTCATGCTCAGCGGCAACAGCATTCTTCCATGCTGCATTTGTTAAAAGAGAACAAAATAAACATCCATAAAGAAGGGATAAAAAAGAAATAGAAAACCATAATTCATAACTAAAGCAAAAAAAAAAAAAAATTACAAACCATTTGTTGAGCTCCATAGGTAGGATAGAGGCCATAACACTGGTCCGCATAAGAGAAGTTTGGGGAGACCTGTTTGATAGTGAAAAGAAACCAGTTAGCTGACTTGGAGAAAAGAAGTAGTATCAGATCATGATGTAGCAATGATCACTGTACCAACATGTACTGGTACACGACTCGGCTGGTAAGAGATTACACCATTACCATTATTAGTATCCAGAGTGTTAATCTCCTGGAGTTCGAAAGAAACTACCAAAAAAACAAAATAAATAATCAAAACAGAAGTAAAGACCTTAAATTCTAGGGCGGTACATCATACTACACATCTTAGTGGCACCAACACTGGGTCAAACCAGCAAGTAAGGTTCTGACATGAAACGCTTTCCTTCGGGTGGTACTCAATTTCACTTTCTTTATAAATAAGCATAGAGCATTGCAGCTATTGGTTTAAAAAAGTAAACATGGAAAGGTTCTAACCATGGATTGACCAAGGCCTAATTCAAACCGGCCTTGAAATTCTGGATAAGAAGGTGGAGGAACAGCAATAGTTGGTTCCAGAGATTTCTCATCTTTTCCCATATTAATGTTCCCTAATTTAAAAAATGAAATAAAACTGTATTAGATAATTTCTCATAAATTAAAAATTAAAGAAGTAGGATGACAAAAAAAGTAGAACATAACTCTAGGAGTCTGTTGTACCAATCTCACCGCCCCGCCCCCCCTCAAGAAAGAAAAATTTAATAAATAAGAAAATATTAAAAAGGAGGAACACTTTTCAAGAGAAAAAAAAGGGGAATACATCTTATGTTAGGTCCATTATATTTCGAGGTACTTAAGAGGTGCCCAAAAAAAATTCCACTAGAAAATGGCAACTGTTATGCTTGTAATTTTGGGAACTAGGATAAAGGTTATTTAACAATGTCTAGTCAAAAGGCCATTAAGCATCTTTTTAAGTGATATGCAACAAGGGCTCCACTTAATGATTTGTCTACAAGAGTACCAAGTACCAAACAGTAATATAAAGAAAAGAAATCACTAAAACAGTAAAAAGGACTTTGGAAAAGAACTGCCCTTTATGGAAGAGCAGTGGACCACAATACCAAATTAGTGGTGTTTTCAGTTATATTATTTATGGAGAGAAAATGGCTAATGCGCTTCCTCTAGAACTTCAATAATATGTTTCTGACCTCCAAAACCTATATAATCGGCTTCAAACGACAAATTCGAACCATTCAAACCCATCTCCTTAATGAGAGCTTCGTTTCCATATAAAAAAATTTAATTTTTAAATTTATTTACTATCAAGTCAAGCGGTAAAAAAAATAAAGGTTTTTTATAAAATAGTGCATTAAATACGCACAAAATCCTTCATATTTTGAATGCTTAACATGATAGTAAATAAATTTGAAATTTTAAAATTTGTATATGGAAACAGAGCTCTCATTAAGGAGATCAATTTGAACGGTTTGAATTTGTCGTTTGAAACCGATTCAATAGGTTTTGGAGGTCAGAAGCATATTGTTGAAGTTCTAGAGGAAACGCGTTAGCCATACTCTATATACATACATGTATGTATGTATACATACATGTATGTATGTATAATTATATGTGTGTGTGTGTGTGTGTATTAGCTACTCATGTTTCTTTCTAAAGTTAGAATAAGATGGAAAAAGCACAACATATGATAGTGTACAATTTGCACAATCATGCTCTATTTATTACTAGAACTAAAACCTATCATGGTTTTCAATATTTGAAGAAAATGTGACACTTGAAAAAGCTGCAAAGGTCTCTTATCTTGCTTAATAGTTCAAGGACCACGAAAACAAGCATTACACTTTTGCATTATTACCCCGATAAAAGCTCAAATGTGAGGAAAAACCTACCATAGGATATCCTTAAAAACACCCATTAAAATAAACGGGTAACTTCTAAACCCATCTTGCAAATTGCAGAATTACTCCAATATTACATATTTATTATAACAAGTAAACCCTCAAAAAGTTACCTTAGATTAAAGTACAAATTCGAGCATTAAAAGGGTACAAGTGCAAAGACCAATAGACACCAATGGACAATGGTCCATCAAAATTAATGAATGGCCTAAAAAGGCACAACATAGTGGCCACCACAGCCAGCAGGAGCTAAAAAAAAAAAGCTGATAACTTTTTACATAAAGGTACCTGGAAATATGGAGAATTTGAGGCCAGAATCAGCCGCCTTCTCCAGGCCCGGCTTAGGCAAGGGATCCATGACCTGATGATGGTTCTGTCTCGTATAAATTGCAAAATGGTCCCCGCAGTTTGTGGTTTCAAGAGATAGGGGCTTCAACTGGCTTACTAATGGCTCGGTGTACATAACCTGAGACCCGATCCACCACGGCATAGTGCTTCCATTAGAGTTCATTGTTGCCAAAATAATTATAAATTGAACCTCTCTAGCTCTTACAGCTGAAATATTGAGAAAAATGATTTCAAGTAAGCATGCTTCCAGTTTTGGGTTTCTTTCTTCTTTTAGAGTGGGAGGGGTTGTGCTAGCACAACAAAACATGCATTTACATAAATTATCTCATTTGCTGTAAAGACAAAGGGCAAGAACAAAAAAAACAAAACAAATAAGAAGAAATGGAAAATCCACATATAAGAAATTGATTTCTAACATTTTGAAGAAAGCTCACATCAGAACAACATCGAGAAAGGAGAGAAAATATTAAAAACTTGTAAACATGAAAGAAGAACCCGGTACTATACACCTAGAATCCTAGATTCATTTCTAACAGGTCAAGGAAAGAAACCCATGTCATAACCAGCGCGAAAAAAAATGATTGCGCTTACCAGAAACCTTGTTATCTATTACAGAGATACCTAACAATTTGATCTTGACAGAGATATGAAAGTGGCCTACGGGCTTTGGGCTTTGTAAGCAAAAAAAAAAAAAAAAAACAACAACAGAGATATGAAAGGTACAAGGGAAAAAGGGTAGCCTCACATGACTTACATTACACAGGAGAAGAAGACACGAACCGCAATCCCTTGACCCACCGAGAGAGAAAGAAATTGTACTGAACTCAAGACAGAGAAAGGAGCCAGTGAGGAGAGGCTTTCATGCTAGAGTCTCTCGGGCTAGGTTTTATTTGGCAATTTTCCATTTTTTTAAGTGCCAATTGGCTAATACTGGATTGTTATATTATTTTGAAATGATTAGCATCTCTGGTCCCTCATCCCCTCATCCTCTCATCCTAGGATCCGACTTTGATGAGAAAAGTAGAGTTTTGTTTTTTTAATTTCAATCATTTAAAATTTTTTATTTGTGTATTTTGAAAAAAAAAAAAAAATTATGCATAAATCTCAACGAATTTGAATAGTTGGAATCGGAAAAACATAATTCTGCTTTTTCTCTAAGAAAAACAGCAGAGTCCGTTCCCTCATCCAAGGGCGAGCTAGACTTTCAAGCTATTTGAATCAAACGTAAATAAAAGTCGGTCATATAAAATTTTAGAGTCAATTTTATGATATCTATAAAATTTTACTCTAAACTATATACGAAAATGAATGAGAATCAATTGACCCACATTGGATACACGTGTCTCTGCTCTCATCCAACTTAGCTAAATGGGTCTTCCCCAAAAAATAATAATATAATAATAAAATGAAAAATAAAACAAAAAATCAGGCTGTTTTTAACACCAAAAATATATCTTGGGTATGGGTCAAATTAGATTTTTTTTTTTATATATGATAATATGAAAATGAGAAAAAAAAAAAAAGGAATAAAATTCAAAATTACGTATGTTTTAAACTAGAAGTTCACATTCAATATTTGTGAAGTAGTTTTTGGTTCATATTCGTTGTTTGTGAACTAGTTTAGGTTCACATTCATTGTCTTCAAATCTGCCACGTACAATATCGTGCATAGACATTTGCAAATAATGTTCGAAATGAAAAACATGATTTGCATATATTGTCCACAAATTTTTTAATTCTTAAAATAAAATCTCATTTCAAGTTTCTTTCCTTATGAATTAGTCTTTATATTTTCCTAAATAAAAAGGTGAAGCTTGATACTTGGGTGGAAAGTGTGTTTGATGATTGCATTAAATATAGTTGTAATGTTTGCATTGTCTTTTTATCAGTGTTCTAAATAGCGCGCTATAGTGTTTTTGGATCCCAAACTACGCTATGACATCAAAATGCGCTATTTGCGCTACGGCCACTATAGCGGCCGCTACAGCGCTATAGCGGTCCGCTATTTGCGCTATTTGCGCTAATACAATATGAGTCTTTTTTTTTCAGCAATTTATATGGGTTTTAAATAAAGATAAAAAAAATCTCAAACCGAAATTGAATTTGTTGCTACTTGCTACAGATAAATCAATTGAAATTGAGAATAGAAATAGAAATTTGAATAGAAAAAAAGTCCAAACCGAAATTAAAATTTGAATAGAAAAAAAAATAGATTATGTCATGAATCATGATGCTTAAGATATTTTTAATAGGAAAAATCGATAGTTTATGATATTACTATGGATATTTTGAACTGCAATTTAGACTTTGTACGGGTTCAATATGAATATTATCATTTCTTAATTACTTTGGTGTTATTTATTGTTCTATGAGACTTTAGATAATGTTGATATTTAGTACAAATAATGGATATACGTTTTTTAGAAAAAAAAAATACTATTTGAAATAGCTTCCGCTATAGCGACGCTATTTGCTATAGCTTTTTTTTTAGCCTTCCCGCTACGACGCTATAAACGCTATTTAGAACCTTGCTTTTTATTTTATCTACCATCATGTTACTTTAATATAACTTACAATTTTATTGCAAATATGCAATTGGCTAGTACAAACCCAAAATGAAATATTTTAAAGAGTACTATAATTTCATATAATTTTACACTAATAACTAATTTTAAACATTAAGACGATAATTTTGACAAGATTGGTGATTATAATAAGTCATTGATAAATCTCGCTTGCTGAATTGAAAATACTTTTTTCCTTACGGAACTTTAATCTTTATTCAAAATTATTGATTATTATTTATTCTCAAAAAAAGAACTGCAATTTTTTTATAAAAATATGTTTATGTGCTGTATAATATATAACTTATTAGTGTTTGAAAAACTATACTAAATACAGATGGGAAAAAAAAAATGGTGTTTTAAGCCTATAGTTTTCTGTAGGCGGTTATCAGCCCTCCAACTCGCCCATTTCTTCCTTCCGACCTTTCCCTGAGGGAATTTTATTTCTACTTATGGAATTGATCAAACTCAGTACTTGACATTAAAAAAAAATGAAAAAACAAATAGTAAGACTGCATGACAAATGCCAATTTTGTCCCCTCCCCTCCTCACGGATTGTTTCTCTGTAATTATGTTCATTTCAAAACCTACAATTGTCTACCCTTGATAGCAAAAAAAATTTATTAGTAGAAATTAATAAAAATAGAAGAGAGAGAAATAGAAATAGTACATCAGTTGTAATATTGGTAGAAAGATCGGTAAAATTATTACCAATCCAAAAAAATCAAAAAGTTTGGATCGATAGGAATTCTATATATCCAAACTTAGTTTTTTTTTTTTTAAATCTGATGTATGGATGGAGGAAATTCTTATATTATATTTCTAGTAAAATATGAAATATTTTTCAAAAAATAGATAGAATGTTTCTATTATATCTAAATTTTAAGATACTCTATCTATTTTTATAAAAAAAATTATATTTTTACTAAAAAATGAAAAAAAAAAACTGATTTTTGAATCGGTAAGAATTTCACAAATTTTTCTACCAAAATTATAACTGATGTACTATTTATATTTCTCTCTCTTCTTTTCTATAAATTTCTACCAATAAAAAAAATTTCCTTGATAGCAACAGCTCAAATTTTCTCTCTTTTCTGGAATAATAATAATTTGAAGGTACATAAATCACTATCTGTCAACAGTGCTTGTTTTTGAATAATTAATTTTCTTTAACCCAATACATTGTTATACCTTCTCTTTGGACTCAATCATTCTTTTAAATATTTTTGGATGCTATGGAAAATTCTATAATGATTATTATTTCTACATAACAATTATCAATCCTTTTAAGTTTTTTATATTCAACAATTTGATTTATAAAAGAAAACAATCAAATATAATTTATCAACAAACATTGAACTATCATTAATTATTATATTTTTTTAGTAATATTGGAAGTAAGCCACCCAACTAGTTTAATATCCACGAGAAATCCTGCATCTAGGTTTCAAACCTGCGACCTCCTACACAGAGCATTGCATCTGCCACTAGATCAAAGACTGATTCTCACCTATCGTTAATTATTTTTTTAATATGTTGATTATGAGTCCTTTGAAATCAACAAATTGAGAATAAAAGATAGTTGTTGATCTCATATAAAATTAATTGTGTAAAAGTAACACTTTGATGTAAAATTTTACAGGGACCATATGTTATAAATTTTACATCATAGTTTAAACATGTCTTGTGAAGTACAAAAAAATTACCCATTAACCCATATGCACAAGGCACTTCAATTGCAAAGCAATTGTAGAGAGCTCTAAGTATCTAATGATGTTTGATGTTAAAACATATCTAGCTGATCCTAAACAACAACTTAGGCATCCTTAAAAGTATATGAATCAAACGAATTAGAGCTACACATATTTTGATTTGAGTCAAAATAGATTGGTCAGACAAAAACAATCAATTCTCTCTTATTGATTGTTAGTTTGATCGGACGGCTTGAAATTATAAATCAATAGAAAATATCTTGGCATAGATAGTAGCTACTAGCTAGCATCTGGTACCGACCAAATAGGTTTATGAGTTATGACACTTATGTTAATGTTAATTTCAATTGAGAATCTGGCTTGTGGGCCCAAGAATCCAATTCAAAGTTACCACAAAGAGGTAGATATCCACCAACTTTATAATCACCATTTACCAGCGAGGATGTGGCCACTAACCCATTCTTTTCTTTTTTTACTTTACTTTATGTTTTCTTTTTTTTTGGGTTTGATTGATTGTTTGTTATACTATTTTTTTTATACATCTATGGGCTGATTTGTAAATTTTTAGATTTAACTGTTGAGGAACTGTTTAGCAGGATTTATTTATTTTTTAAATGTCTATAAAAGATCTTCACTTAGATTTTGAACTCACCATCTCCCACACACAGACAGTATTAATTTTTGTCAGAACATCAAAGACTGATTCTTTTGACAGGATTTATTAATAGAATTTTAATTTATACTGAAGTGATAATATTGAGTTTAACGAATTTTAATTTAGCTTTCTTCTTGTTTGGTCTTTTTTATTTTTGTTTGGAGCTTTAGACACCGCTATCCATGGAAGCAAATCTGCTGCGATTCCAAAGGATCGTAGGGTCCTGCGATTCCAATTCCAACCATTCATTTATTGAAACTCAGGAATCTCAAAAAAAGTTAGTTTTTGTGCACGAATCTCGAAACCTATGAACGGTTGGGATTGGAATCGCAAGAACCTTGCGATCCTTTGGAATCGCAGCAGATTTATTTTCCGCTATCCATATATTAAGTCTTTTTTTTGTCACTCCTTAATTAGTCTCTTTCTGTGAATAAAGATAATTAAACATGAGCACAATGTTTTCTGGTGTGAAAAGTTGCAGGTTTAAAACTCGAATGAGAATTTTTTATATATATTAAATAGTTAGTTCACTTGCTTTTTAATATTTATTTTAAAAAAAAAACAACATACAACACAATTAAGACATACGAAAGAATAATTAAAAATTTACAAAGGCTTAATCAGTGTTGCTAAAAAAGATACATAGTAATTTCCTTTTCCGTAAGTTTCGTTGGAAACAAATGGAAAATAAGATGACCAAATAAAGGCAATTTAAAGTGTACAACTTGAAAAATTTAATGTGAATAGGGATGTCAATTCTTGACCCGATCCAAATTTAAATGGGTCGGAAACGGGTCTAGATTTTTTTACCCTATCTGACTTATTTTATTGTGTTTTGTTAGATTTAGTTTAAAATTTAGCATTAGTTAAAGTTTTTACATACTAATTAGTAAGATAATTATATATATTAATTAAGATAAAGTTGGACAAATAAATTTACAAATTAGTTAATAAATAACTAATCAAGTTACACGGATCGGACCCGGATCAAATAATTTCGCCCGAGTTGAATCAAATCGGGTCGGATCGGAAAAATAATAAAATAATTATGATTCAAACTGAAACCTATCCAAGTGGACCCATTAACATCACAGAGTGTGATAACAAAAATGTGGTCCCTCGTTGCACATGATATATAATCAATTCAATGCTTATATACATACATCTTCCAGCAAGTCTAGTTTCAGATCTGGAGGCCAGTAAAATTCACTAATAATTTTTTTTTTTTTTTTTTTTTTGTGCAGAAGCTGCGAAGTCGTGAGAGGAATCGAACTCTCGACTTTTGAATAACCAACAGTTTTAAATTTTTTTTCCTAACCAACTGTGCTACCTCCCCTTTCTCATAAATTGTTAGTCTTTGGAATATTTAAGTGATAATCTATTAATAATGAATTATGTTATAACAAAAATAATTTATTTGATATTTTTAACAACCGATACAAAACTTGGTGATTTTTATTAAAAAATCTCATAATGAGAAGGGTTCAAATGTCTCATGTCTTTCATGCCTCCTCGCACCTCTCATTCTTTATATATGTTTTAAAGTTCAAACAGTCGATTCAAACCGCTCAACATGATCCCCGTATTAAAATATGCTTGGAGACCAAATTATATATATATATATATATATATATATAGGAAATGGCTAGCATGCTACGCGTAGCACAGAGGGCCTCCGTGCTACGGCTCAATATTTGAGTTTTCAAAATCTTAACAGTCGATCCGAACCGTTCAAAATGATCTCCACATGAATATGTAATTGCAAGCCAAATTTTACATTTTTTAGAATTTTTTTACTATTTTTTTTGATAGATAGAAAATCACTTGATCTGAAAAATTATGTACCATTCATATCAAGTGATTTTCTACCTATCTAAAAAAATAGTAAAAAAATTCTAAAAAATGTAAAATTTGGTTTGCAAGTACATATTCATATGGAGATCATGTTAAACGGTTCGGATCGACCGTTAGAATTTTGAAAACTCAAATATTGAGCCGTAGCACGGAGGCCCTATATGCTACGCGTAGCACCGTAGCCATTTCCTATATATATATATATATAGTGAGTGGCTAAGCTACAAACGTTTGCACCATGGGTTTGGTGCAAACGATTTGTTTTCGGATTTTCAAAGTCCAAACGGTTGATCCGAACCGTTCAAGTTGTTCTCCATATTGAAATGTGCTTGGAGACCAAATTTTACATTTTTTGGAATTTTTTTACTATTTATTAAGCCACTTTGAAAGTTGCTGATCACACGGTCCAGAATTTGATTGCACTGTTTTTACTGTTCACCCGAATCAGCAACATTCAAAGTGGCTTAATAAATAGCAAACAAATTTCAAAAAATGTGAAATTTGGTCTCCAAGCACATTTTAATATGGATTAAATATCTAACGGTTTGGATCGACCGTTTGGACTTTGCAAATAGGAGAACCAAAACGTTTGCACTAAGGGCTTGGTGCAAACGTTTTGAGCTTAGCCAGTCTATATATATATATATATATATAATATAGAGCTGGGCTATGGTGAGTTGCGAAGTAAGATGTCATTTTTACTTCACGCTCATATTTTTATTTTGAAAATCTAAACAACCGATCCGAACCGCTCAACATGTTCTCCATATTGAAATGTGCTTGGAGACCAAATTTTATATTTTTTGGAATTTTTTTACTATTTATTAAGCCACTTTGAAAATCGCTGATCGAATAGTCCAGAATTTTTAACTTTTTTTTACTATTCACCCGGATCTGCAATTTTCAAAGTGGCTTAATAAATAGTAAAAAAATTCCAAAAAAATGTAAAATTTGGTCTCCAAGCACATTTCAATATGGAGAACATGTTGAGCGGTTCGGATCGGTTGTTTAGATTTTCAAAATGGAATATGAGCGTGAAATAAAACGACGTTTTACTTAACAACTCACCATAGTCGATCTCTCTCTCTCTCTCTCTCTCTCTCTCTCTCTCTCTATATATATATATATATTGAGAAGGGATCCACTTACATTTTTTTTGTGACACCGGATTACACCTACATTTTCAAAGTTTTTAAAGTCCAAGCAGTTCAACATGATGGATATATTAAAATGTGCTTGCATATCAAATTTTACATTTTTTTTAATTTGTTTACTATTTATTAAGTATTTTACAAAATTGTTGTTTTCAGACCATTGAATTTTTGTATCCATCTTAATCAATAGTAAAAAAATTCAAAAAAATGTAAAATTTGATCTGCAATCACAATTTAATATTTTCATCATGTTGAACGGTTTGGATCGACTATTTAGACTTTAAAAATGTAGGGTGTAATCCGGTGTCACAAAAAAAAAGTGTAAGTGGATCCCTCCTCATAGTGTAAGTGTAAGAGTGCAAGTATCACCAAAAAATTACAGAGACAATGTTGAACGTTTCAGATCAACAATTTGAACTTTAAAAACGGAGATAAAGGATGTAAGGCACGATAAAACATGAAAGACATGAGCACATGAACCCTCCTCTAAATAAATATGTTGTTTATTAACTTTGGTTTAATTTGTAATATACCATTTATTAAGGAATTTGAAATTTTAACAAATTGGTTATCAGCATATTCCTTCACATTATTACTATAATTAGGATTTTTTTCGGACTTTCCTGAAAAAAATGCTAAAGAAAAACGAATTGTAAAATAAAACAGTTTTATAGGAAATTATTTTAAATTCAAAGATATTTGGCAGTAAATATTTTTTCAAAACAATAAAATAAAATAAAATTATAAACCACACAAAATACACAATCAATTATGCAGTATTTTTAGATAGGAACGCGATTAATCGTGCATGCAGTCAGAGGCGGATCCAAGTAAAGATGAATGGTGGTCAATTGATCCCAATTAATTTTCAAAGTCCAGTGCTTAGACATAATTTTGCTATGTAGTTTAGAGTAAAATACGTATAAAATTGATCCTCATACTCCGTATAGAAATTTTATATAATTGATTTTCCTAACAAATAGTTATCGTCTTATCATTTCTTTTATAACGGCAGTGACTTACATCATTAAATGTTTCTTTAAGATATTTAGTTTTACAAATTATTTTTTTCCAACATTTTTTAAAAAATATTTTCATCTATTACAACGTCATTTTAGCACTTCAAATTATTTTCATCCATCTCAACGTCATTTTACAAAAAAAAAAAAAATCATTCTCTATTACATGACATATCAGTTACATACATACTATAATCAATATCATCTATATTATTGTAAATTAATTGAAAATAATATTTAAATACATCTCGTCATAGAAGTCATAGCGAAATAGATGTTAATGTGAAATTTCATCTATTTTTTGGCTATTATATGGCTAGTGATAATAGTCCAATTGGATACCAAATAAAAATTGGATAACATTGGTCCAAAATTTATTGGATAAATTTCAAACGATGAATCAAACCGTTCAAATTGATTTATTTTGTGAGTGATATGTTTACATGCAAAATTTATATTTTCTCAGTTATTCTAGTACTAAGTCAAGCGGTAAAAAAATATTAAGAAATGAATGCATTAAAATTAACTTAAAAACTACCACATTTGACAGCTTCACTTGATACTAAATAAATTCAAAAAATTATAAAGTTTGCATTTAAACGCACAACTAATAAAGTATATCGGTTTGAACAGTTTGAATTTGTCCTTTCAACAATGTCATATTAGTCAGACTCTACGATAAACAACTCATATACAATAAAATTTTTGGAGTAAACTTAGTCATTACTCTTTAGACCCTCTTTTTATAAAAACTCTAGCTAGTAAATAAGTATTATTGTTCCAACTTCCAAACGAATCTAATTTGACGATTCCCAAAATATACCGTATTAGTCTCCCAATTTCTTTTGAGTATTAATTTAGAAGATTAAGCATCTATAAATATTCATCCGAATATCCAATAGAAGAATTGAAGTATGGATGCATGAAGTTGACTTAATTAGAAATATAAGTTTGAGATTATTCAAAAATAAATCTTTATCAAGTTTTAGTTAGTCTAATTAGAAAATGAGGAGGATTCCAATACCTCATGCTTTTCATATCTCATCATACCTCATATGTAATATTTTCGTTTTCAAAGTCCAAAATATCGATCCGAACTGCTCAACACGATATCCATACTAAAATATGCTTGGAGATCAAATTTTATAATTTTTTGAAATTTTTACTTTTTTTTAAGATATGTACAAAATCACTGTTCTTGGACCGTTCAAAAACAATTTTGTACCTATCTAAAAAAATAGTAAAAAAATTTCAAAAATTATAAAATTTGGTCTCCAAGTATATTTTAATATGGATATCGTGTTGAGTGGTTCGGATTGACATTTTGAACTTTGAAAACGAAAATATTAAATATGAGGTATGATGAGGTATGGAAAGCACGAGGTATTGGAACCCTCTTATAAAATTGTAATAATGAGTTTTACAACACCATTTAGCCAAATTATCAGAAAACAACAAAATAAAAAAGCTCAAGATTTTAGCCAAATTTAAAATTTTGTACTTGATAGTTGCAATGATTATAATGCGTTATCAAAGGGCATTTTTGTACTACTTACAGTTGCAACGGTTGTTCCGGAATTTGGTTAGAACTAGAAAATTTACACATATAGTTGCATTAACTATTTTTGTACTATAAATATGGTTGCAACGATTATAACGGTTGCTAATGATTATTTTTGTACTACACAAACAATTGTAATGCACGTATAGTTGTTATGATTATGTTTGCACTGCAATATAGTTGTAACGATTATAGTAATTGTCAAACGAGTAGAACTATGGTGTTGTTAAGCGGTATAAAATTTATGAAAATGAAAGCATTAAAATTAATTTAAAAATCTTTTTTTTTTCACTATTTGCTATTATACTAAATTAATTCAAAAATATATAAATTTGAAATACAAACACATCAGTCGTGAAATAGATTGATTTCAACAGTTTTGATTTTTCAAGTCAATTCGATAGATTTTGGAATTAAGCTCATCAAATTTTTAGTGAGCGTACGTCAGGGGCAGAGCCATGGTGTATGAATGGGGTCAATTGACCCCATTTTTTTTCAAAATTTTTTATTTGGATCTTATTTTTCACATAATTTATAGTAAAATGTTACGAGTAGTGCAAAATGACTCCTATTCACAGCAAGAAAATTTTACGTGATTGATCACATTCATATTTGACCCTCATAACTTGAATGTCTGGCTCCGCCTCTGACATTACCAAACAATTATATTATATTAAACAAATAGTTGCAATGGTTAATCTCTGTTTCTAAAGTTGCCAATAATATTGTTTATATTAATCACAGTCGTTGCAACAATTTGCCATTTTTAACGGTCAAAATTTGCAAATCCGAGGGATATTTAACTTGAGCCGAGAGATTTTTTTTTAATTTTTTTATCATTCCATCGCTAGGAATAATATTTCAATCAACTGTGTCAGGTGTTATTCTCAAGTCTCAACGACTCGTATATATACAGTAAAGTTGTTTAGATCTATATTAATTATTTAATGCAGAATTAATGCATATAAGAATATTCTTAGAATCTAGGCACTCTTTGGTCTATTTTATGCATAGATCCTTACAATATACAGAAATTGTACTCTCTATTTTTTTTTTTTAATCTTTTTCTCTCTGTTTGTGAGAATTTATAGAAAATTATGTGTAGAAGGCACATAAATAATCTATTTAAGAGTGTTAGAATGGATATTGTCATGAGATGAATCTGATGAAGCAATCTCTTAAGATAATTAATTATGGTAATTAACTTTTCGTAACATGGAGAACAAAGATACCGATGAAGACACCGATACAAAAGAAGATGCCTATATATGTGGAACACTCGGATGGGTTCGACTCTGCTGCTTTTCTTTATAGAAAAGCAGCCTCCTGTTATTCTTTTACTGTATCTCTCTTCAAAAAGGAGGAGAGAGAAAAAGAGAATCACGTGAGAGAGAGAGAAAAGAGGAGAGAGATAGAGAGAATAACAGAGAAAGAGTAGGGATTTGAAGAGCACCGGATCCCATTCCACACTCGGATGCGTGATCTCTAACAAAATCATACGACTACATTCAATAAAAAGATAAAACTAGAGAGAAAAAAGAGGAGGAATTCAATTACATCATTTTATGGTGACACATCTTGAAACCATATATTTATAAGTCATTTTTGCGATTTTAAAGTTCAAACAATCGATCCGAACCGTTAAACATGATCTCCATATTAAAATGTGCTTGGAGACCAAATTTTACATTTTTTGAAATTTTTATATTATTTATTAAGATAGGTAAACAATTGTTGTTTTTGGACAATTGAAAAATAACGATTTAAAAAAAATCTAAAAATATAGTAAACAATTAAAAAAAATGTAAATTTGGTCTCCAAGCATTTTAATATGGAGATCTTGTTGAACGGTTCAAATTGACTGTTTTAATTTTGAAATCACAAACATGACTTATAAACTTATGATGTCAAGATGTGTCACCATTAAATGATATAATTAGATCCCTTCTCGAGTAAAATAAACACTTTTATTCTATAAAAAGCAATAAAAAAAAAACTAACCTTGTAATTTTTTTTCTTTATCATTTTATCAAACATAACATGCAAATAAGCAACTTGTCGAATCGTGTTCCATGCCGTAATGATAATTTTGGAATTAAGGAATAATTTGACATGTTATAAAGTTCGTGATTCAGATATAATACATGTATAATTTGGTAAATTTTCATTTACTTATAATGCACCTAATTTTATCAAAATTATAAAATTTGAAGAAAGAAAACAATATTATGTAAATAATTTATGAATAATTCAAGAATAGTTCGGAAATAATTCGTAAAATTATAAATAATTCAGAATATTTTGGGGAAACAAATCTGTTGAATTCATGGAATGAAAATATTTTGAACACGAAATAAATTGTGAATTATTGGTGAATATTATATGGTTTCATGCTGCGTAATATAACATATATAAACCAATCGCATATAGACACGATTTTGAAGTACTTTTTCATTTTTTTTTTTGAGTTAAAGTACTTTTTCATTTGATATAACATGTCATGCCATCAGTGTAGGGTTTTGACGGTTCAAACCCATTGATTAAGTCTGTTGGGGTTTTGACTGTTCAAAACCATTTGTTTGCTTAAGATGCGGAAAGACCGTAAAACAAAATTTTTACTTCTAACTCAAGCCAAAAGGATTGAAGTGGTATGTCGGATAATCTACCGAGAGTTACACACCTGTTCAATCATTTTCTTAGATTAAAACCCGTAAGTAAAACTTTACTTATTCAGATCATAGATTAAGTAGTATTGCGGATAATAACCGAGAGTTACATACCAGATTAATCCTGTATAGACCCAAAGTAGTAAAACCGTATTTACTTGTATTTTAATCAGTTTATAGATCTACTCCTTTTGATTGATTTCTAAAACTTTAATCTATTTACCAATTAAATAGATTAATATAACATGTTTATACCTTGTTTCCAAATCTCAGTTGGAAAGCAGACCGAGCGTGAAGAGCTACACTTGGGAATGATTCGCCTCGGAGCACCAAACGTATGGTGCCTCTATCAGTTATCCACCAGGACTAACCGGAGAGCGGTTTATTTCTTATTGCCAGAAATACCGTAAACCGCGGAATTACGCAAAAACACTATTCACCGTGAAATTCGTCAGAACTGATTTACGTCAAACGCAAAACAGATTTACGAACTTTCACGGGAACACTATTCACCGCAGACACTATTTGGGAGAGAAATTAGATTATCGATTCGGTCAGACAGATTCGATATCTCAGAAATTTGTATCTTTCTCTCTACCCCTACCCCTCTATTTATAGGCAAATTGAGGAGGTTCGTCAATGACCAAAATACCCTCGGTTTTTGTGGTATTTACAAAATTGCCATTCGGCCAAATCAATTTGATTTTGACTTCTTCATAATGGTTTGATTATTTTAATGTATTCTAAACCCATTAACCCAAACCCATTATGTATAGTAAATATCCAAATCAAATATATAATTGTCATATACAATTATATTCCTCTGCGGTTTTCGTACGGTAATTTTTATACAATGCGTCAAACACATTTATAAACTAATCAGTGTTTTTGTTCGTCATTTTAAATGACGTATAATTAATTATATCAAGTATAATTAATTATAACCATCTTAATATTAATTATAATCAATTTATAATTAGTCAGTAAGATTCTCCAATTAACTCCTATACGGTGTGACCCGATAGGATCTGTGTCATGTTGGTAAATAGAATTAAAACTGTTTTAACTTCTATAATCATGAGAGGCATCTGGCATAACGCATCATGACCATCCAATTACACAGATGATGCTGTACTGTACAATATCACGATCCAGTAAACTATTTTACTCGTGTTAATTCTTTTGTCTCATAGTTATCAGATCAGTTTCAAGGTAGGCGTGTGTCATCCTTGCAAACTTAATCTTTTCTTGATCTTGAGCAGATTATCAAATATAATTACTCTTGTAATTATACCGCTAGCAGATAATCTTACTCTACCAAGGGGCCCATTGATACTATAACTCGTATTGAGATACGAGGGACAATAGTACTTTCGGTAAACCATCACTACCTCAGCTAAGCTATGTATACCGAAGAGCTACCGTTATAACTGCGTTTTACCGACAGCGTTAGGTAACAGTCACACATATACATTTCTTAGTAGGAAAGATGAATACCTCATACTTTAGAACTTAACACTGAATGAAAACATTAATGACACGAACACAATTCCATTTAATGTTTCATTCGGGGTCTGTCAAATACCATGTTCCTGGAACATGTATCTATGTGATTAAAATGACATCTCTTGTCAAATGGTTTGTAAAACATAACCATCTTTTAATCCACATACTAACCTTGTAACGGTAAATTAGTGTTCCTGCTAATTACCTTGGTTAGAGACTTTTAAGAATATATATCATCTATATTATGAAGTTTCACAATTTCATTTATTGACTCTAGTCAGATAAACGAATGATTCATAAATACAATAATACTCAAGGTAACAAAATGATATATTAATAAACATTCAATTCATGAACAAAGCTTTATGAAAAATTATCGTATTATTGACTTCTAGATTATTACAAACTAACAATCAGATAGACACAAATTTCAGTGATCCAGAGTACGATTGAACCCTAAACTATGGTGATCACTGATTACACCCATTAATTAATTATATATATATATATATATATATAGAGTCCGACTAGGCTAAGCCATGGTGTAAAACGACTTGGTACTCCACGCCATATATTCATTTTCAAAATTCAAACAGTCGATTCGAACTTCTCAATATGATTTTCATATTGATATGTGCTTGGAGATCAAATTTTATATTTTTTTGGAAAAAATTTATCAAAACACTTATTTTCAAAAATTCTAAAAAAAATAGTAAATTTTTTCCAAAAAATGTAAAATTTAGTCTCCAAGCACATATCAATATAAATATCATATTGAGAAATTTGAATCGACTGTTTAAAATTTAAAAATAAAGATATGAGCGAAAAGTAAAACACCTTATTTACTTCTCAAAACATCACATCACTCTCTGTATGTGTGTGTGTGTGTGTGTGTGTGTAGGAGTTGGCTACGGTGCTACGCGTAGCATAGAGGGCCTCCGTGCTACGGCTCAATATTTGAGTTTTCAAAATTCTAACGGTCGATCCGAACCGTTCAACATGATATCCATATGAATATGTACTTGCAAACCAAATTTTATATTTTTTAAAATTTTTTTACTATTTTTTTAGATAAGTAGAAAATCACTTGATCTGAATGGTTCAGATCAAGTGATTTTCTAACTATCTAAAAAAATAGTAAAAAAATATGTACCATTCAGATCAAGTGATTTTCTACCTATCTAAAAAAATCGTAAAAAAATTCTAAAAAATGTAAAATTTGGTTTTGCAAGTACATATTCATATGGAGATCATGTTAAACGATTCGAATCGACTGTTAGAATTTTGAAAACTCAAATATTAAGCCGTAGCACGGAGGCCCTCTATGCTACGCGTAGCATATTAGCATTTTCCTATATATATATAGAGTGGCTAATATCAAAACGTTTGCACCAAGTCCCTGGTGCAACCAAGTCGTTTTCGGTTTTTCAAAGTCTAAACAGTCGATCCAAATCGTTAGATGTGATCTCTATATTAAAATCTGCTTAAAGATCAAATTTTACATTTTTTTGGAATTTTTTTACTATTTATTAAGCCACTTTGAAAATTGCTGATCACATGATCCAGAATTTGGTTGCACTGTTTTTATTGTTCACCCGGATCAGCAATTTTCAAAGTTGCTTAATAAATAGTAAAAAAATTCCAAAAAATGTAAAATTTGGTTTCCAAGCAGATTTTAATATAGATTGAACATCTAACGGTTTGGATCAATTGTTTAGACTTTGAAAATTCAATTTTGAATTGGAAGCATTTCGGCCGAAGTGCTACCGAAAGCATATTAGTCAATATATATATAGAGAGAGAGAGAGAGATAGGCTAATATGCTTTTAGTAGCATATGGCCCGATATGCTTCCAACTCAAAATCAGATTTTCAAAGTTCAAACGGTCGATCCGAACTGTTCAAGTTGATCTACATATTGAAATCTGCTTGGAGACCAAATTTTACATTTTTTGGAATTTTTTTACTATTTATTAAGCCACTTTGAAAATTGCTGATCCGGTGGTCCAGAATTTGAAAGCATTGTTTTTACTGTTCACCCGGATCAGCAATTTTCAAAGTGGCTTAATAAATAGTAAAAAAATTCCAAAAAATGTAAAATTTGGTCTCCAAGCAGATTTCAATATATAGATCAACTTGAACGGTTCGGATCAACCGTTTGGACTTTGAAAATCCGATTTTGAGTTGGAAGTATATCGGGCCATATGCTACTAAAAGCATATTAGCATATCTATATATATATATATATATAGTGCTGGGCTTAGCTAAGCCATGGTGTAAAACGACTTGGTGCTCCACGCCTCATTATTTTCATTTTGAAAATCCAAACTACCGATCTGAACCGCTCAAGTTGTTCTCTATATTGAAATGTGCTTGGAGACCAAATTTTACATTTTTTGGAATTTTTTTACTATTTATTAAGCCACTTTGAAAATCACTGATCCGGCTGTCCATAAATTTTTACTGTTTTTTACTGTTCATAAGGATTTTCAGATTTTCAAAGTGGCTTAATAAATAGTAAAAAAATTCCAAAAAATGTAAAATTTGGTCTCCAAGTACATTTCAATATGAAGAACATGTTGGAAGGTTCGAATCGACTATTTGAACTTTGAAAATGAAAATATGGCGTGGAGTACCAAGTCGTTTTATACCATGGCTTAGCCTAGTCGGACTATATATATATAGAGATAGGCTACCATGCTTTGCAAATTAAAGCACCTCTTGTGCTTTGCGCTCCTTTTCGGGTTTTCAAAATTCAAAATGTCGATCCGACCGTTCAAGTTGTTCTCCATATTGAAATGTGCTTGGAAACCAAATTTTACATTTTTTTGGAATTTTTTTACTATTTATTAAGCCACTTTGAAAATCGCTGATCCATTGGTCCAGAATTTTTCACTGTTTTGAAGCTGTGACCATTGGATCAGCGATTTTCAAAGTGGCTTAATAAATAGTAAAAAAATTCCAAAAAATGTAAAATTTGGTCTCCAAGCACATTTCAATATGGAGAACAACTTGAACGGTCGGATCGACATTTTGAATTTTGAAAATCGGAAAATGAGCGCAAAGCACAAGAGGTGCTTTAATTTGCAAAGCATGGTAGCCTATATATATATAGTAGAACTAGGGTGTTCCTAAGCTCACCAAGCCCTTCGTGAGCTCTACTCTAAAACCTATCGAATTGACTTCAAACGACATTTCCAAACCGTTAGATGTTCAATCTATATTAATATGAGCTTGGAGACCAAATTATATATTTTTTTGAATTTTTTTATATTTATTAAGATGGTTTGAAAACCGCTGTTTTTATTAAAATTTTGCACCATTGAAAAACAGCGGTTTTCAAACCATCTTAATAAATAGTAAAAAAAATTCAAAAAATGTAAAATTTGATCTCCAAACACATTTTAATATAAATTGTACATCTAACGGTTTGAAAATATCATTTGAAGTCAATTCGATAAATTTTAGAGTCGAACTCACGAAAGTCTTGGTGAGCTTAGAAACACCCTACTTCTACTCTCCGTCTCTCTCTCTGTGTGTGTGTGTGTATATATATATATATAACCACTCATAAACAATAGTTGATTTGTCAGAGTCTGAGCAAGTACTGCTCCAGTCCTGTCCGAGTGAATAGTGTTTCAAATGTGTACTTCACTGACTTCATTGTTTGTACTTGCACTAGCTGCATTATATTAGATTACATTATATATATTATACTATATTATACTATACTGTATTGCCCTCTTTTAGCATAAATTTGAGGAAATCCTCCTACATTCTAAATAATTGTATTGTAAGTATTATTCGAAGCAACAACTGTGCTAATAACATAGGTACAAGTTCGTGAGCAAGTACTTCTCCAGTCCTGTCCCAGTGAATAGTATTACAAATGTGTACTTCACTACTTCATTGTTTGTACTTGCACTAGCTGCGTTATATTATATTACATTACGTTACATTATATTATACTATATTATACTATATTGTACTGCCCTCTTTAGCATAAATTTGAGGAAATCCTCTGCATTCTAAATAATTGCATTGTAAGTATTATTCTAAGCAACAACTGTGCTAATAACATAGGTACAAGTTTGAGAACCAGTCTTTGGTCTAATGGTAAAGACAATATACGTGAGAGGTCGCAGATAGGGGTAGCAAAAAAGCTCGTAACTCGTGGATCGATCGTGAGTCGCATTTAACTCGCTCGCTAACAGCTCGTTCGTTAGTGGACTGAGTTGTTAACCAACCAGCTTGCCACTAGCTCGGTCCAAAATTAACGAGTCTGAGCTGGGGCCTAACTCACTCGCGAGCTGCGAGCCAACTCGGTCCATGCATGAATTTGTGAATTTGTATGAAATTGTATAAATTTGGTATGCATGAATTTATTTTCTGAACTATATTTGTATGAATTTGAGAATTTGATATTTTGGTATGTATAAATTTAGTTGCAAATTTAATTTATGGTAGTTGACTTTATAATACAATATTTAATACATTTGGACTTTTGGCCCACGATCTTTTAGAGCTGGCTCAGCTCGCTTATTGCCAAAACAAGCGAGCTACGAGCCACTTTTTCAACTCGAACTCTAAGTTGGCTCGCTCGTTACCACTTACCAAAACGAACGAGCCATAAGCTTGGTCTAACTCGGACCAAACCGGCTCGTTACCAGTCCTATTCACAGGTTATAAATTTGTATTGGAGAATCTCTTGTGAATATTAAATAGTTTAGTGACTTGACTTCAGCTTTTACTTAAAAAACAAAATAGTGGAATAAGTTCTGAAGATAGCAATAATTTGAAGATGTATGAAATTTATTGTTTGAGTGTCATGCAATTCAGAAATAATTTATTTTTATGTACATATAAATATATTACGATTCAGAAACTTTTTATTTCTATTGTAAATAATTAATGAATTTTGTGAATGTTTAGTGAAAAGGTATGATAATTTGTTTAATTCGCCTTTTCAGTCGGATATGTGATAACTAAAAATGAATAATTCGTAAATTTTGATATTATACCAAGTTTTCTTCATGTGTAAAATTTTGATATTTCGAATCATAAGTTTACAATATTTTTCTAAGCATAAAATGAGACTCAATGTTCTTAGAGTGAGTCTAGGGTACTATGCATAGTACGATTTGGTTCATGATATAGATCAATATTTTCGTTTTCAAAATTTTAACGGTCGATCTGAACTGTTTAACATGTTTTTAATATGAGTATGTACTTGCAGACTGAATTTTATATTTTTTTAGAAATTTTTACTATTCTAAAGATAGGTAGAAAATCACCGTTTTTGGATGGTCCAGAATTTTCAAATCAAGTGATTTTCTACCCATCTTAAAAAATAGTAAAAAAAAACTCTTAAAATTATAAAATTTGATTTGCAAGTACATATTTATACGGGAATCATGTTGAACGGTTCGGATAAACCGATAGAATTTTGAAAACGAAAATATTGAACCGTATTACAGACCAACTCATGATATGCACAGTAGCATAGACTCACTCATGTTCTTATATTACTTTCAGCGACATATGTACTGCAATTTCACAATTCTCTAGATTTGTACTATATTCTGAAATATTTCAGATAAAATATTATAGATACAGTAATTTGACCCCATATATTTGTATGAAAAAAAAATCATATATAGTATTTGGTAAATTCGTATCCTCTGAGATATCTCAAACTTTGCGTGACTTTATGGAATATCTCAACCATTCAAATAAGTTCTACACGGATCTCGAAGCACAAATAATACTGGCCCCCGCGCTATCCCCAAATAGACACCGGACACGTAGGTCACGCAAAAGTTGAGATATCTCAGAGGATACGCACTCGTATTTGGTGACCTCCACATTAATTTGATAATTTTACCCTCATATTATAGATACTAATTTGCCCTACATATAGTAAAATCAAAATTTTTTTAAAAAAATAATTACAAAATAATTAAAATTATGAAACCAACATGACTACAATTTTTTTTTACAAAAAACATCACCACTGAAAATGATCCTCGGTAATGAATGTTTGAAACCAAACATGATGCTTGGTTTAATATTTGAATTCGATTTGACTCTTCTCTTCGTAACGATGCCACAGAAAATCCAGAGGGTACAAACCGGACACCAAGTTCGGTTTTGAGAATTCAAAACCGGAGATCATTCACGGTTTGAAATTTATATTACTTGTTCAGTACATTTTTGGAGGTGGGCTCCATTCTCCTATCTTTCTCCATAATTTAAAACAATTTATACAAAACCGGCCACCTAAAAAAATGCAAAAAAAAGTAAAAAAAAAAAAAAAAAAAAAACTGAAAATCATGTTCGGTTTGACAAATTAGAAAACCGGCTACCATCTTCAGTATGTTTTTAAATTGAAACAGTTTTTGCTCTGTGTAACCATTGTGTACCATTCAATACGGATATTAATGTCCGGTTTTCAAAATTCATACCGAGAATCATTTTCGGTGGTGATGGTTTTTGTAAACAAAATTTTTAATCAAGTTGGTTTCAGAATTTTTGATAATTTAGCGATGGTTTTTAAAAAAATTCATAAAATCATACCCTTCAATGATGTTTCAAAACAAAACAATACAAAAGTATCTGTCCTTTTTCCGAAATTTTTTTAGTTACCACAGTAAAAAAAATAAAAATTAAATGATTACTTTCCGGCTCAGGCTATTTTTAATTCTACCACCCACGCGGACCCAGTTCGTGAACCAAATTGGATTGGTGCGCGGACTGGGTTGGTGCACCAATTGGTGCTCTAACTGAATTGGCGCAACAAAATTGGTGCAAAATTAGTACTGAAACGGGATGAAACGCACTGAAGAGCAGTAAAAATTTCGGAACAGTTGGTGCACCAACTCAGTCCGCGCATCAACTCATTTTGGTGCGCGAACTGAATTCGCGTGAGTGGTAGGATTGAAAAAACTTCAGCCAGGATAATATTCATTTAATTTTGATTTTACGCTGTGGTAAATCTGGCTTGACAAGGACGTATGTTTGATCAGGACAGTAAAAGTTAAGCTCAGATTCGTGCCAGATCCTGAAATAACGGATCAGATTTGTCCTTTCTTTTGCGCACAGCAATCAGTACAAAAATTATTACCACATTGCAACTACTGGAGAAATGGACTAGATATCAGCCATCCGATTCGATAATCAAACGGCTAGCATTGGACCATCTTATTAATTTTCTTTTACTATTGTATTGTTTATAGTAAATACGCTGTTGCTACTTGCTAGTGTTTCTTTTTAGAGGATCCGATCTATCTGATCATGATCCGACGGTCAAAAAACAACGCTGTTGATGAGTAATTCAAATAAATCGTACGATTTATGTACATTCGTTTATTGAATTTATTTGCATTAAGTACTCATTGTATTAATACAAATTTAATTTTTTTTCCTGAAAAATAATGCTCTGCAATGCATTCTGAATCTGTGCTTTGACTCACAATTAATCTTAATTTTCAAAATTTGAAATCTTGAAGAAAATCAAATTTTATATTACTTTTTGAGCTATGAAGAAAATATATTTATTTAAAGTTTTTGGACCATCCAATAGTTTTGATTGACTTCCTTTTTCAAATAAATAGTAAAAATATCGAATATTTAAGTTTTAATTTTAATAAATTTTCGAATTAAACGCTACCAATGTATTGTTGCACCTTACATCATTTCTCAATTATATTTAGAGGGATGCTTCGGTGGACATAAGGATCTATTTGTAAAATGAGTCCTATTTTCATTTTCAAAGTTCAAACAGTCGATCCGACCGTTCAACATTATCTCCATATTAAAATGTACTTGGAGGTCAAATTTTATATTTTTTTGAATTTTTTTACTATTTATTAAGTATTTTACAAAAACTAGTCAAATTTAGACCATTGAATTTGTAAAATACTTAATAAATAGTAAAAAAATTCAAAAAAAATGTAAAATTTGACCTCCAAGTACATTTAATATGGAGATAATGTTGAACGGTCGGATCGACTGTTTGAACTTTGAAAATGAAAATAGGACTCATTTTACAAATAGGTCCTTATGTCCACCGAAGCATCCCTCATATTTAAGGTGAGAATTTAAAGATTGGCGGACCAAAATGAAAAAGTATGTAATATTGTAAATTTGTAAGGGCCGGGCCGGCAATTGTGCAGTAAACTCCAATCAGTATTTAATTTAATAAAACACGGAGGTGCAAACAAAAATGTTTTGAGTATCACGCAAAATAAATTCAAAAATTAACAACACATAATTAAGTCAACTTACTGCTAAATAAAGTATAATTGACCCGACAGTTTGCTACAGTTCCAGATAGAATTGTAGACAACAAGACAAGAATGTGCATAAAAAAAGCAACACAAATGTGTGTGTGTGTGTGTGTATATATTTTTTCAAATAACAAGTACCATGTGGCAAACAGTACTCAAAATTTTATATACCAATAACATGTACCGTTAAAAAAAATTTATATTTTTTAATAGAGTAGTAGCAAGAAAGGTTTGAGAGGTTTACAAGGAATATAACAATTATACACCAAGCAAACCTTAAGCCTATTTGCTCTGAGAAAGAAGTAGGTCCGATGGGCATAAGACCTACTTTTAGATTCAATTAACTATATCACCGTACGATTAGCATTAAATCTATGTGCACGGAAATTGATACAGACTTGCACGGATTTTGATGAGTATTGCACGAATCCTGATGCTGATCGGATGGTCATCACACCCATCGAGCCAAAGTAGGTCTGATGGGCATCGGACCTACTCTGAATTCATTTGCTCTTGCTTAGAAGAATCCATCCATTTTCATTTTATTAAAATGGCCAATAAAATTTCTAATTTCTAATTGTCTAAGAAACAAGGACAATGAAAAAATGAATTAACCATACAGAATCCATCCATTTTCATTTTATTAAAATGGCCAATAAAATTTCTAATTTCTAATTGTCTAAGAAACAAGGACAATGAAAAAATGAATTAACCATACAAAATGCAATCCACATTTTTCTCAAAGATGAGTATATCTAACTTGATTAACATGCTTTCTCAATTGGAGGCAATTTTTATTATTATTTTTTTGTCTCATGGAGAAACATACTCTAATTTTTTTTAGAATTAGCGATTGAAAGTCAAGTCATCCAACACTTTTTAATTTTCACAAGGAATGGTCTAGCCGGATTTTAAACCTGCGATTTTCCACAAGAAGAACATTATCTTTGACGCTAGATCAAAAACTAATTCTCCTGCTGTAAAACTATTATTAGAAATTATAAGGTGTAAATTGGGTACATCAAGCGTAGGATAAAGTAAGCTTCTGAATTCTATATAACTCATTAAGAAATGGTCGTGACACAATAATTAAATGGTTCGCATGGGGACCTCATTAGATAATTAGGGTTAATTAATTTAATATAATTAGTTGCAATTTCTGACAGCGAATCTAAAGACTAAGAAATAAAGCTAAAAAACAGTTGGAGAGCTATAAAAAAATAGTTAGATCTACAGTGTCATTAAAAAGAAATCCAGATCTACAGTACTGAAAATATTATTTTATTTTCGCTGTTGTTTATTGTATTATAAATTAGTCTAGTGCTAAAAGAAAATTATGGATTTTTTCAGGTGCATGTAAGAGCATCTACATCTCTGGTATTATGAGAGTTTCTAATCTGATGTGGTAGTTTCTATTCCAGTTTCAGAGATGTGGGAGAGTTTCTTATTTAGAAACTATACAAGAAAGTTTATTATTAAGAAACTATTTATAAATTCCATGCTGGTCAAATAATTGGCTCAAATTATTTCTCATTTTTAATTTATTGCTAACGTAGCTTAATAGAAACTCTAAAATTAATTTCAAAGATGTGAGAGTTAGAAATTTTAGAGATCTTAATTTCTAAAAAATAGTTACCAGTTATTTAGAAACTCATTTGAGTTGCTGGGTTATAGATGCTCTAAGGTATATAATTACATAGGCAGAATATAGCTGGTAAATATATGAGGTAATTAAATAATTAAATAATTAAATCCGATACTTAGTTTTGTATTAGTAAATTCGAATGGAGACTTTTCAAAGTTGAGTAATAATTTATATTTTACAATGATTGAAATAATTATCATAAATATCTTTGCAATTAATATGAGCGAATATTTCCTCTTTATTCCATGTTATAAACAAGAATTCAAATTAGGTCCGATGGGCATCGGACCTACTTTGGTTCGATGGGTGTGATGACCATCCGATTAGCATCAAGATTCCTGCACTCCGCATCAAAATACGTGCAAGTCTGTATCAGTTTTCATGCGCACAGATTTAATGCTAATCGTACGGTGCTAGAGTTAATTGAACCTAAAAGTAGGTCCGATGCCCATCGGACCTACTCCTATCTCTATAAACAAACAAGAACCAAAGATTAATTAATTATGTATATAATTATTATTTGTGTTTGTTTGGAAATGAAGACGACACCCTGTTAAATGTAATTAATTGCAAGGGGGACTATCTTTTAATAATCTCTTTTTATAAAGAAGTTTTGGAAATCCAATGGCAATAAGAAAAGATGTCATTAGACATTATTTTTTTTTTAATTCTTGACAGAGGTTGCCAAGTGGTGTCATTACACAGATTGAATCTTATTATCTAATATTAGTCAGTGCTTAAGTAGTAGGAGACTAACATGCACGCTTCAAAAATTAAATCAGAGTTTCATTTTTTTTTTTTTTTATAATAGAGCGCACCAGGTGTCATGATCTGGTGACCACAATTGGTTTATTTTTGCCTACGCCTGTTCTAAATAAGACATTGGTGCTCTAAAATACTTCATAAAATTCACAGACAATGAAGTAGAAATAGGGCCTGTTCGGCCTACAGGTGGGAACGGGAACGGGAATGGGTGAGACTCCAATTTGAACTGACATTTACTGTGCGTGTGGAACAGAAAACACAATGTTGAACTGAATTTTTTTTTCCCACGCGCACAGTAACAGAGTCGAACATGCCCTTAGGGTGTCCTTAAGCTCACCATGTTTCTTTGTGAACTTAACTAAAAAATCTATTGGATTGGCTTCAAACGACTCATCCAAACTGTTGAAACGGATTTACTTCACAGGTGATGTGTTTACATATCAAATTGATAATTTTTTTGAATTAATTTAACATAAAGTCAAGTTGTAAAAAAATAATGAAAAATGAACGTATTAAAATTAACATATAAACCATTCTTTTTTTATCGCTTGGCGTTATACTAAATTAGTTTGAAAATTTAAAAATTTGACATGTAAACACATCAAATTATTTAAACAACACATAGATATAAAGATTTTCTGTTGTACTCTCCGATTTTAAACAGTGAGTAATACAAAGGTATAAAAAAATTGACAATCAAATTATTTGAACATTTTAGTAATATTTCTTAAATTAGTTAAATAAAATCTTGAAAGTAACAATAATATAAGTTCATATGCAAGTTTATAGCACATAGATAGCTTGCTTCGTCTAATTTTATAAAATCTGAGTGTATTTTAAATTTATCAAATTTTGGAAATTTTAGACCATAGAAGTGTTAATCATCCTTGAGCATAAGATAATCTATTTACATAACAAAGTTTAAAATTATGTTTTATTTTCACAAAGAACAAAAAATGTTGTGTGGACTCAGTTTTATTGCAAGTAGATTCAGTTGAACTATTATGAAAAATAACCACCAAAATATGTTGGTATCTTTTTTGCTCATATGCATGTTCCTCTTCAACATTATATTGTACAAGCATTTCTTAATTCAACATGCTTTAGAATTTCTTCTAGATTTTGTAAGAGTGTATAATTTTATACTGACATACAACAATATTATACTGATAAAACATATAATGTCAGAAATTATGAACTGGAATTTCTCACACATTAAAATTATATAATATTAGTGGTATAAATTTTCTAAATCTTCAACACCTATGATTCTATTTAGCTAAACAAACCATACTTTATTAAAATTGACAATAAGAAGTTAACTTTTAACACATTATAGTTGGGTAAATTTAATAGTTTGAAGAATTAGTCACAACTTAACTCATGTAAATAAATTTAGTTTAGAATGAATACTAACATATATACAATGATCTAGTTTTACTTAAAGATCAAAGTCAAGTAAACATTAATTCATAAACCCAATTTGAATATTGAGCAGATCCTGAGTTGACTGGTTCCAATAATTGCTGGATTGTAGGCCGATTTTTAAAAAAACAAATTTGCTTATAAAACAAACGATTTCTTTTGGACATGCTGGTACTCTATCTTTCCTATTGGCTCTGACCCCTTTGTTTTCTTTCCTATTGGCTCTGACCTAATTTCTGGGATGGAAGGGTTCAGAAATTAAAATAAACTTAATTTTTAAACAGTGTTTTACAGCTATTTTTTATTTTTTACGGATTGCTGGGTTGGAGATGCTCTTATTATTATTATTATTATTATTATTATTATTATTATTATTATTATTATTATCAATTGCAAAAGGTGTTATAATTGTAACCAATAATTGTATAGACCAGGTTCAGCAACCGTTTGAAAGGAGCACATTTATTTTTTATAGGTGTTATATTTGTGTAGATGTGGTTGGTTCTATTGGTGTTGGCATCCAGGTCATGAAGAGGCAAAGCCTCGTGAGTGGGTTCATCACTAGCCAATTGATGCTCTCTGGTTTTCTTCTCTTCATATTTAAAGTTTTTGTATTTTTTTTTTTAATAAAGTTATTAGTTAAATGATGACTAAAAAGAAAGTTGCTGTCTTGCTGACACAAAAAATTGTATATTCACTACAAAAATATGAGATTCAGATTCTTTGTTCGTTAGTGTTACTTGAGAAATATATAGTTGCATGTTTTTTCTCTTTATTACTAGCTTTATATAAAAATAGATGCATCTTCATCACCCAAATAAATGACCAGTACAAATTTCTAATATAGAGAGAAGAAGCATCTTCTATACATAAATATGAAGCAATGAAGTATACTATCACATAGATGATTTTAAATTCTAACGAATTTGTTTTGTTATTTGAGTTTAAATATTTTGTTTTTAAAAATTCAAAAAGTGAAGACATGTTGTTTTCAGATAATTATGGATAATTGAAAAACAGTGATTTTCAAAAATTATAAATAAATGTAAAAAATTTCCAAAAAATATAAAATTTGGCCAAGAACATTTTAATATGGAGATCATGTTGAATGGTTCGAATTGACTGTTTGGATTTTAAAATTACATAAATAACTTATAAAAATATGGTGTCAAGATGTGTTACCATAAAATGATGTAATTTGATCCCTCCTATATATATATATATATATATATATATATATATATATATATATATATATATATATATATATATATATAATTATGCTATTGTGCTTTGCAAAGTAAAGCCATCGTTTTACTTCGGCTTACTTTTTGGATTTTCAAAGTCCAAAACTTCGATCCGACCGTTCAAGTTGATCTACATATTGAAATGTGCTTGCAGACCAAATTTTACATTTTTTGGAATTTTTTTACTATTTATTAAGCCACTTTGAAAATTGCTGATCACATGGTCCAGAAAAAACAGTGCAACAAAATTCTGGACCATGTGATCAGCAATTTTCAAAGTGGCTTAATAAATAGTAAAAAAATTCCAAAAAATGTAAAATTTGGTCTGCAAGCACATTTCAATATGTAGATCAACTTGAACGGTCGGATCGACGTTTTGGACTTTGAAAATCCAAAAAGTAAGCCGAAGTAAAACGATGGCTTTACTTTGCAAAGCACAATAGCCCATATCTCTCTCTCTCTATATATATATATGGATAGGCTATCATGCTTTGGGAAGTAAAGAGGGTGTTTTACTTCCCGCTCATATCTTCATTTTCAAAGTTCAAACCGTCAATCCGAACATCTCAACATGATCTTCATATTGATATGTACTTGGAGACCAAATTTTACATTTTTTGGAAATTTTTTACTATTTTTTTAGAATTTTTGAAATCACATCTTTTCATTAAATAAAAAAATAATAAAAAATTAAGAAAAACACTAATTTAAAAAAAAAATAGTAAAATTTTTCCAAAAAATGTAAAATTTGGTCTGCAAGCACATTTCAATATGAAGATCGTGTTGAGAAGTTCGGATCGACTATTTGAACTTTGAAAATAGAGATATGAGCGGGAAGTAAAACACCCTCTTTACTTCCCAAAGCACCGTAGCATCCCTATATATATATAAAAACTTTTTTGTTTAAAAGTTTTGTTTTGTTCAAAAGTCGAATTCAAATCATTGATTTTGCTCATATTTATGAAAGATATTTGCACGTTTAATTTTATGATTTTTTGAGTTTATTTTGTACTAGATCAAGTGGTTAAAAAATGAACAAATTTTCTTAATGAGAGTTTTGTTTTCATATAAAAAAATTTAATTTTCGAATTTAATTACTATCAAGACAAGCGGTCAAAAATTTAATGTAATTAATTTTTATGTACTTAATTTATGGACACTTAATTTAGTATAAAATAAACTTAAAATAATACAATTTTACGTCACGCATCTCTCTTTAAATGAACAAGATCAGCGTTTGAATTTGATACTTAAATTTAAATTTTAAAATAAAAATAAAAAAGTGAGTCTGTGACATTTTTTTAACAATAAAAACTTGTTATTTTCCGCATTGGAACTCTCCCCATATAAAATTCAAATTAACTACGAAGTACCGGGGGCGGATCTACACTATGCCCAGGGGTGCTAAGCCACCCTATGATTTTGAAATTTTTAATTACGTATGTTGGAATTTAATTGATTTTTTTATTTTTTCAGAGTTTTTATATAGTTTAGCCCTCCTCGTAAAATGTTAGATGTGTACTTGTAATCTAGTGGTTAAGGCTCTATTTTGTTCTTGAGAGGTCTTGAGTTCAAGTCCCGCTAACCACAAATTAATATTTTTGCATTTTAAGATTCAGCCCCCTCTAACTAAATTTTCTAGTTCCGCCCTGGAAGTACGCTTGTTATAACTCCGAAGTACATATAGTCTGCTTGTTTTTTGTAGCATGATTTAAGCAACTGATTCAAAATTATGAAATCTTGGTTTCCAAATTGTTTTTTTTTTCTTTTCAAAAATAAGAAATTCATTTTTTTAAGTTTACACCCCCAAATACAGCTTGACTTATCTGTTATCTCTAACAGATCATAAATAGATCTTTGATTGCATATACATAGATACCCAAACCACATTTAAATTTATTAATACTAGTATCCTACCTGTACATTATAACTGGACATACTATAAGAAAATAAAAAATATTTCATACAAAATGATATATTTTCATACAAAATTTAGACTAAATGACAAATAACATTTCTTAAATGACATTTACACATAAATAATATTCCTTAAACGACATATTAAATAATATAAACTTTTTTTTTATCTTTTTAACATACTTTCATAAAAAAAATCTCAAACAAAATAACATATTAAATGACAAATAACATTCCTTAAATGATATAATAAAATAGAAAGAAACGAAGACATAACCAATCAATTCAAAATTTTCTTAAATGACATTTAAAATATAGAAAAAAATCATGACCAATCAAATAGATATACAATTTACATGTGGAGAGTATGTGTGGTAAGTACGTGTCTAAATAAATTTAGAGTTGTACACGTAAACAAACATAAAAAAGATGCATAGAATCAGAATATTTGATTGGATAGCTGATATTCAATCTAAAATTTCATCTTTGATTAAATCAAAACAGTTCGCAGATTAGAACATCTATGTGCCTAATATATGAATGAAGGTGTTTATTTCTAATTGGGACTAAATTTATCCCCTACTATATAAATGTATTTACTCCATACAAGATACATATTGTATGTTTATCATTTACGTTGTGTAGATCAGTGTTGTAAATAACGGTATGCGCTCATCGGACAGACAGGGTACCGCCAAGCGATTAATCAGAAATAATCGGCCGATTAGTCGAAAAAATCTGTGACGATTTGGTCGCCGCCAACGACTAATTGGCCAATTAAACAACCATTTTTTACAACACTGGTGTAGATATATTACCCCTATCTCATACACATAACCATGTGCACCACATTGTGTACCACAAGATACATAGAGTTAGGATTTTTTTTTTAAATAGAATTCCTCTAAATTCTTTCAACCAAACCAGCCTTGAGACTTTTGATTTTAGAAAAATAGCCTCCACCGGTCCCTAGGACCGGTGGAGCAAAAAAAACACAGACCACACCGGTCCTAGGGACCGGTGGAGCCTCTTTTGCGCCAGCCACAGTGTTTCGCCACAGAAAATCCCAAGCACACAGCTCCACTGATCCCTAGGACCGGTGGAGGCTTGTTTCCGAAATTTCAAACCGACGGCTCTCCCTTTCCTTCTCTGTCTCTCCCTTCTCTGTCTCTCCCAAGCAAAACCTCTTCCGAACTATTTTTTTTTCTTTTATCCTTTCAATTTACTCAATCATTTCTCCATCTAATTGTTTTAAAATTTCTGGATCGTCTAAGAGAGTTAGAAACTCTTCAGATCTACAATATTGACAAGGTAAATATCCCTCTTTTATAATTTTTTTATTTTAGCCGAATTAAAATGAATAACTAATTTAATTTAGTTTGTTTAGTATATTTAGGTTGTTTTTGTGAAATATAGTGTTAAATTAGTATTTGGTGTAATTTAGTGTTGATTGGAGTATATTTAGTAATTTAGTGGTAATGTAGTGTAATTTGGAGTTCATATGATGTTAATTTAGTGTGATGTAGTGTGATTTGGAGTTCATATGATGTTAATTTAGTGTAATGTAGTGTTAATTTAGAGTGTATATGATGTTAATTTAGTGTAATTTAGTATATATGTAGTATATATGTAGTATAAATTTGTGTAATTAAGTGTTCATGTAGTATAATGTAACTTTTTAGTAATTTGTATTATATTTTTTGTAAAATTAGATAAATGTGTGATGAGTCTCATGAAGTTTAAAATTAGATAAAATTATAATTGTGTAAAATTAGTAATATGTAGTATAAATTTGTGTAATTAAGTGTTCATGAAGTTTATTATTAAAATCAAAATTAGATGGTATGTTGTTTACATATAGTTAAATTTTGATTATTGTAGCCATATGATTGAAAAAATATTTGTTTATATAATTATGTGTGATGCCTCTCATCAGTTGCAAAAATATTTGTTCATCAAATTTTCTAACAGAGTCAATGGATAATCTGGATTATCCGGAGTTGTTGAAATTAGCACCACAGAACCACAGGACACTACTGTCCCAAATTTAACTTTACCCAGATGCTTGACCATTTTCATGCTTAACTCCAGATCATCTTTCAAAGCCGGTTTAATAACATCAGCAATTACTATGGCTGTCATTTGATGACTATCCAACCTTTCAGCACTTCCAAAACATGTGTGGATAAACGGGTTGGTGGAAATTATCCATGCACCTGTTGGTACTACAATTGCATACAATTTCCATTGGCATTTGGAAGATTTACATTTAACTCTATACTTAGTTTTGCTGCTGTTTAGCACGACTAACTCTGTGTTTTTTGGTAGGTGAAAATCAGCAAGTTCTGCTATTAGTGTGGCTTTGGATTCAAACATTTGACCTTCAGCAAATTTTTCATCTAACCTGGGGGGGTTCGCAAAAAATGCACGATCTGCGTATGGCATTGGCAATTCATCGTGGAATGATGAACATGGATGCTTAAGTCCTCGATTGAGGAATGAGATCGACTTGTGCCAATCCTTCAATATTTCTCGGGCGTTCATTTCAGCCTCCGCCTCGTCCATATCTGCGTCCCATGCTTCAGCCGAATCGTCATCATCAAAAGAACTTGTATCAGATTCTGTGTCTTTTTCTGATTGCTCACAAGGGTCATCACCGGCCTGAACCGGATGTGTGTAGGTGTGTACAGGTACACTGCCCGAGTCAGGATGAAAGCCGGTCTGAACCGATGGTGTGTTACTACCTCCAGGCAAACTATCTGGACACGGATCATAACTGCTTTGGTTTCTACCCTGGTGCGCCTCAGCTACCAATTCTATAACCTTAAATCCAGCCACTTGAGCTGCTGTTTGTTTAATGACATCCCAAGTTTCCTCATTTTCTATCCGAAATAATGAGAAATGGTACGATCTGGGTTGTGCTGTGTTCATACGTACCCTGATTGTCAATTTAACTCGACTCGGAAGCAATTCAAGTCCAACGTATATTTGCCGTCTTATAATAGCAAAACTGGTAGAATCAGATACGGTAAAGGTAAATGCAGCCCCTATGTCATAACCAACACCTGTTGAAGTGCTTTGGAGGTTACCACCGTAATACACATTGATCAATAGCAGTGACATTTTGCTGAACAAAAATCAAACACTAAATTAACTTCAAATATTTTTCAATTTTACAACACTAAATATAAACATATGAGTAAAAAAAAACTCACAATAATAATCAGAAGACGATGCTGAGTACAATGGTGGTGGCGATCTGTTCATACGGCAACTCCTCTATTGAACTTGAAAAAAACGAAAGAAAGAAGAAAGAAGAAAGAAGGAGGCTGGGAAGAGAAGAAGAGAGAAGAAGAATGGTGAGGCTTAGGAAGAAAAACCCTAAACCTACACCGATCCACAGAACCAGTGGAGATTTTTTTGTCGGATTTTGGTAGCTACACCGATCCACAGGATCGGTGCAGGACTTTTTTTGGGATTTTTTTCAGCTACACCGATCCTGTGGATCGGTGCAGGGTTTTTTTGGATTTTCCATGTGGTCCTTGCTGTGGCTGGCGCAAAAGGGGCTCCACCGGCCCCTAGGACCGGTGTGGTCTATGTTTTTTTTGCTCCACCGGTCCTAGGGACCGGTGGAGGCTATTTTTCTAAAATCAAAAGTTTCAAGGCTGATTTGGTTGAACGAATTTAGAGGAATTCTATTTAAAAAAAAAAAAATCTAGAGTTAGTGCTCTTTTTCTTTCTTATTTTTTTTTTTTTTGGGTTGGGGGATGTCTACTACTTGTAGACATGAAGAGACCGTTGTTAGTTAAATTACAAACTTTATAACACCTTTTTTGCTTTTTTACAAACTGTGTAGATGGAAATTAAAGTTGGCTCTTGATTGTGTAACCACTACTTTAAAAAAAAAAAATAGAAGTAAAAAGAAGCAGAGATTTAATTTGAATATGAAAACACCAATAAGGTCAGTGGAAGGATTCTTTGATTTGTTTATAGGATGAATTCAAGGAGGTTAGATTGAAGAGGCCAAATTAAGTGGCCAATGGTGGTCAAAATTATTATATAATGATGTACTAATTCCACATAGTAAGGAAATGTCTCATCTTCTAGTCAATAATGTTATAAATAAAATAAAGTTAGTATCAAATAGAAATCTAACCAACCATCAACACAGTTTTTCTTTTGTTATAGAATACAAATATTCAATATGTAATACGTATCTATTAACGTATTGTCTATTAAGATAATTCCTAGAGGCAAGACAAATTAGTATTTTTCAAGTAAAATATGTGTAGTTATTTTATAATCTTAAGAAGAACATATTTTTGCATATAATTGTAAACTTTTTAGTTTTCTTTAAAAAGGATAAAGCAGGGTCAAGCTTAGGGCTGGCAAAAAAGCTTGTGGCTTGATCGTGACTCGCAGCTGACTCGCTCGCTAACAGCTCACTTGTTACTGGACTGAACTGGGGCCTAGCTCGTTCGCCACTAGCTCGGTCTAGAATTAACGAGTTCAAGCTGGGGCATAGCTTGCTCGCCAGTTCGCGAGCTAACTCGGCTAGGCATCATTTTGTCAATTTGTATGAATTTGTGTGCATTTTATAATGTCCAGCTCGGTCCACCTCAGTAAAAAAAACTTTGTAGAATTTATTTTCTTCTAAAAACAAGGTTCAGTCAAATCTAGTGAGCCAACTCGCGAGCTAGCTCGGTCCAGCTCGTGATAATTTCAAGCTGAGATTTCAGCTCTGATTTCTAAAATCAACTCGCTCGTGACTCGGACGAGCTAGCTCGTGACGAGTTTGAGCTGAGCCCGTTGCCACCCCTAGTCAAGCCCTATTGTCACTTCATATGTTGAATTAAAATAGTTATTCGAAGATAAAAGCAAATAAAAATAAATGAATACCAGTACTTTGTACTTGATCAGTACTTACCAGATAAAATTAAAAGAAAAGAAAGGTGAAGATGAGGATAAGAAGGATACTGAAAAGCTACATCTAAGACTAACTATAGGTATTCAATGCATGATATTGAAAACAGCAATCAATTTTGTGTGCTCTCCTCTTCAATATCATATTGGCTCCAATCAAATAACCAAATAACCAATCAATAATATATAGCATAGCAGGAGCAACCGACGCCACTGCGAAAATCTGTTGTATCTCGCCATAAATCGTATCCACTTATTCATGCTGCACACCGGCACACGAGTCGAATGTAGCATTGTTTTGACTCTATTGTCCGTGCGCTGTCTGAGTTAAACATTGCTCGATTAAAATCTCTACCCGAAATCTTCCCCGTTGAATGCAGCCATGCAGCATGAACTTTGCATAACAAAAGCTTCAAAAAAGGCAAGTTGGATATTTTGATTTAAAAGCAGTGCAGTGCCTTTCATGCTCTCTTGGTGGCTACCACTCTGGTAATACTTAAATAGTTTCAGGCTTATCCTATAAAGCTGTAGCCTTTTTCTCAGCTTAAAGCTACATTTGCGTTTCATTCAATAATTAACCTTCATACCTGTTGATTATTGATTGGAGATTGGAGATTTGGATAAGCTAAATTACGAACCTAGAGATTCATTAATCTATTATGCAGTTAAATTCGGCCTAGCTTTTCTCCCTTCCTTTAAATTAAAAAAAAAAAATTATTCTGTCACTTTCTAAATTTGTCATGTCAGTTGAAGGATCAAAATCATTAACACCAACACAAACCCAGAGCATTAAGAAAAAAGATAATCTGGTACCAGCTTGTTTAGTTAGAAACTACATAACTAGTACCATAAAGATATTTCTTTTTTGAAGGAGAGTACCATAAACTATTAGAGTAGGGTTAAAATGCATCATTGGTTTTGTGCTCCAATCATGCTCCACATTCTTATCTTCGTTTTCAAAATTCAAACAGTCGATCCGAACCGCTTACCATCATCTTCGTATTAAAATGTACTTGGAGCCCAAATTTTATATTTTTTGGAATTTTTTTACTATTTTTTTAGATAGGTACAAAATTACTGTTTTCAGAAGATTCTGGACCATCCAAAACAGTGATTTTGTACCTATCTAAAAAAATAGTGAAAAAATTTCAAAAAATATAAAATTTGGTCTCCAAGCACATTTTAATATGAAGATCATGTTGAGCGATTCGGATCGATTGTTCGAACTTTTTAAAACAGAGAAAAAGACGTGGAGCATGATTGGAGTACAAAACTAATGGTTCATTTTAACCCTGTTCGTTTATTATTTTTTATATATTAAAGATTAGTGTAACTCGTGTGTTGACAAATAATAAAGCAGACCTGATTGGTACAGTATCAGTACGACTAATTTCAACAGGCAATTTTATGATTTTTGACTACAATCTGTCTACTGGCTGAGGCTCAATAGTCTCACTGTAAAAGAAAAAATTACTAAATGAAAATACATAAATAACTAAGATGTCAACTAATCTAACGGTTCAATAGAATCGGTAAATTCCAAAAAGCCACTATTTCTTTTTTTTTTTTTATAAAAAAACTAAAATGTCAATTAGTACATAAAATTGCCGAGCCAGTTGGCTACAAAAGTTCATGCAACCCACTACATAATAAGTTTCCATGTATAAACATAATATTTGAAAGAAAAAATTCATGTCAAACACTAGTTCCAGTATCAATAAATAATAATAATTAAGCATTAAAAAACATATTGAGCTCGTCTATTATGGTGCCCTCCGTGGGGCTCAACTCTATAAATGACATCTTTCATTTAAGGGTTTTCTGACTTGTTCTCTGTCATTTTATTTTTTCTAACAGTGTCGCATTTATTAGAGCTCGCAAATAAATTTCACAAGTAAAATCAGAATAATTTGCTAATGACTGTATATATATGAAATTATCCAATAAGAACCCATTAGCCCTCTTGCACTTTGTAAAATTGCAGAAAAGATAATATCGGTTCAGTTTCTACTTCTTCACCTTTTTCTTTTGAAAGTTACTCGTGCTTGCTTAACAATTAAATATACTTCTATTTTAAAGAACACGCAAGTCATATACTCTATGATTCTGAAGTAAACACTGGACTAACATGTCAGCTAAAGAATTATAACATAACATCAAGCCAGCTTTTCTTTGAACAATTCTGATATGAAAAGAACGGACATTTAAAAAATTAGCCAACAAGAGTTTAATAATTTCCGAACAATAAAAAGGCAAACAAACCAAGAATGAATAAAAAAATTATATCCAGTGAGTTAACCATTAGCACAACCAAAACAACAAATTAATATACATCTCCTAAACTAAAACAAAAATTGGCAAAAAAACAAAAAACAAAAAAGATTGAAAAAGTAACAGCCCATGAAAGTTCCAGCAAAGAATACATTTCTAGAAGAATTTGCTGTATTGACTTGTCAATGAACCCTTGAGGTTGGAGTACAGCCCGTAAAGAGAATACTGTTGAAGGTTGGAGACCTCATACCATGAGTTGAGAACTGACTCATGCTTGTCGGTACCAGAGAAAGCCAACTGGATACCAATACTGCAATCAACTGATCCCTGGTTCTTGCAATTGTTGGTGCGAATTGCGCACGTCTGTTTGTTCAGGCACACAAAATTTGTTTTGCCACTACACCTGGCGCACCCATCATTATTCTTCCAGAATAGGTTCTGCAGTCTTCCCTTTTTGAACTCCAGTATCTAAACAAATTAATTTTTACAAATAAGAAATGGTATTCCTTTTGACTGCAAATTAACCCACAACATGTCTCATATTAGTCAATGAAAAATAATACATTTTAGGGACACATTAGTGTGGGAAAGGTTTATTCACCTAAATATTGAATGTTTTAGTTCTAGCCTACCCCAACTTGTTTGGGACTAAAGGCTTGGTTGTTGTTGTTGTATTACTGTGAGAAAGGTTTATTCACCTAAATATTGAATGTTTCAATAGTTTACCCGGTACTTCTAGAACCTGGAGGTTATAGGCAAATTACCCAGGAAATTAAAATGCGTATTGCACATAAATGCCGGACTTATTTGCATATAAGACGAAAATAAAAATCCAATAAATTACATTTTGCCCACTCAGATCAATCAATTAGTTTTCAGTCTCGGGTCATTTGGGTATAAAAGTTCCTGATGACCTTAGATTTGGGCTATTCTTAAACAACAACTAGGATATGATTCAGTTATATAGTAAATTATATTGGTTGTGTTCCTATAGGTTCATGATTGATTTAATTTCAGTCAATCACTTTCAGGTTGCTTTGAATTATTCCCCAAATTATGTGCAACTAAGATGGCAAACAAGTAATGAGTAAACAAAAGAAGAAGAATTTATTGATAAGCATGCAGAGTTCTATTTAACAAATATAAATACCAGGGTAAAGCTGGAGACGGTATAAGAGCTGTTAGCAACAAAGATAAGTGGTGACCTAGCCGCATATTTCCTGCCGGCAAATGCTACCATATACCCTCCTGCTGAAACCTGTAAAAAACAGCATTAATAAAATAAATAAACTATCACAATGCAAAGTTTATTTATCTGGAATCCAACAAATTTAAAAATAATGCATGAAGAGCTCTCTTGCCAAATAGTGTCTTGTGTCCCATTAGTAATTCTATTCAAGCAGAATTTGACACAAACTCTAGAAGGCTAAAATAGGCTCAATTTCATAACTATTGGAAAAAAAACAGCCCAATAAGACTTGAAAATTAGTCAACAATAAAAATAAAACAAGCCCATCATGAAGTTGTGATTTAGAATAATGAGAGACGGTTCGGGGTTTCTTAATTATTAATTCCGTTGATTGGAATTTGAACTGGCAAGCCTAAATTTTGGCCAAATATGGTAAACACAAGGCCCAACATCACCTGCACATTTTGCATTGTAGCCCTTAATGTCAGCTGACCCAATTGTATAAATTAATCATCAATTACACAATTCTGCATCAACAAGACTCAACCAAGCTTCACTGTGTTAAGTCATTACTTGTGCTAACTTTTCATGTCAATCTAGTTCAGACAGTTTAGTCAAGTTATATCCAAATTAGGTTCAAGTGAGGTTAAATTCAGATCAGATTTTAAAATAAACTCATTGGAAATTGCTTCAGCTAAGCTGTTCATCCTTCACCAATAGAGAAAAAACGTTTCCTGATTTCTATAATGAATGTTTTTTTTTTCCAATGGTTTGGGACCAAAAGGCTTGGTTGTTGTTGTTGTTGTAAATTAAGTAAACCTGTTTCTGTCCTCAACTATGCAGCTAACATCACCTCACCAGTTTCACACACAAACCACTCACATTTCCTAACATTATACAATTGTTTGTATATATTATTAGGAAAATGTAAACACTCTCTCTGGTATCAGTAACACACTCATAGAACACACCACTCACTCCCATATCACGCACAAAACACATGACTAAAAGATCCCATCGAACTGCACAGATCTATCCACCTAACAAAAAGGAACCGAAGCAGAAAACTTACAGGATCGAATCCGGTTGTCGTGTTGACAGTGAGAAGCGAGATCTCGTCGACCTTGGGGCGGAACACGGCGAGCTGAGAGGCTGAGTTGGAGCCGAGCGAAAGGCGGCGGTCGCACGGCGACAGCTGGATTTTGTCAGAGTAGAAGGAGTCGCGGCTGGAGAAGGCGAGGCCTAAACTGAAGCCATCGCCACGCTGGATCTTGGCGTCGGCACACGGCGCGAACACTCCATTCTGGTCCGCCGCCGAGGCACCCATAGCGGCGGCTAGGAGGAGTAGAAGCGCCACTACTTGCCTCATTGCTCCGGCGAGATATTTTTCTCTTTTTTTTTGATTGGGGAAAGCGAGGGAGGAAGAGGACGAGGACGAGGGGTTGGTGAGGTGAGGGGGAGTAGGTACTAGTGAGCTGTCACTGGGAACGACCTGGACGGCCAGGCAGTGGGCCCATCGTTTGGTAAATAAAGAAACATATTGGGCCTTTGTTGTAATATATGCGGGCCTAATGTCTGAATCCAGTAAGTATTTTGGGCCTCTTGACCTGTTGGAGGAAAGTAGGCATTTTGAGCCGTTATTCAAAAAGAAAATAATGTTACGCTCGTGATTATTCGACATTTTAAGGAAGTATTTTGTTGGCGTTGTAAATTGAAGATGTAAATAAGATATTGAAAATGTATAAAGATGACTATTTTTTATTCGTATGTTTTTTGTGTGTGTGTTTATAATCCTCTATTTATAGGTAGAAAATGTAAATAACAAGCCATTATAAATTAATTGTATTGATAAATGAGAAGAGAAAAAACTTAAATCTTTAAGGAGAAGTTTTGAAGCAATTAGTGAAGAGTTTCAAATGAACATCCATAATTTAAATTTGTTTATAACACTTTTTCTTGGATCTTCATTGTTCATTATACGCTATTAATATGATACTTCAAGATCAATAGTAACATGGTACTTCTGGACCATTTATACTGCCTCATTTAAAATCTTACCAAGAAAAATCCATTAGGATAAAAACTTGGTTAAGGGAAAAAGAGTACAGCGCGTATAACGCTTCCTCTCATTTTGATATTATTGAATATTCTTCAATCAATCGATGTAGACTTATCTTTTTTTTGAGTTGTTCAAAAACCTTTGTCGGTAAATATTTTGTGAATATATCTGCCAAATTGTCGATTGATCGAACTTGGGTAACATCAATTACGCCCTCCTTTTGTAGTTCATGTGTTGAAAAGAACTTCGGCGCAATATGTTTAGTTCGGTCTCCTTTGATATATCATTCTTTGATTTGTGCGATGCATGCTGCATTATCTTCATGCAGCGGAGTAGGGTTTTTCTTGATGTTTTCAAGCCCGCATTCTTCTTGAATATTTTGAATCATTGACCGTAACCAAACGCATTCTCGACCCACCTCGTATAAGGCGATCAACTCAGCATGATTTGATGATGTTGCCGTAAGAGTTTGTTTTGTCGATCATTATGAAATTGCAGCTCCACAATAAGTGAATACGTATTTGATCAAGCTCATTTGATAGTGAATTACGTAGGATTTTGGTTAAGGTTTTGTCTTATTTTCTCAACTTTATGTTTAATTATTGCGTGAAAAAGCTTATTGTTGCCTTATGCTTTAGTGCAGGAACCATGTTTTGGGCCTATTTTACATCATTTGGAGCAAGAATCGGGTCGATCGGAAAAACACAACTCATCGACTAAGGCTCTATTATGGACTGTATTAGCCAATACGAACCAAAGCCCCAGTACGGACCAAAGATGGCCAAATATGCATTAACTCCTACAGTGACACAGTGGGAGTACGGTCCGTATTAGCCAATACAGATCGTAGCCAAGGTGCCCTTTGGTGAATTCTTTGACAGCTGTATCCAGATCAGATAACTTGGACTCCACTCATCTCCAGGCGCCCCTTCACTCCTATATAAGCCTTCTGGACTAAACAGAAACATCATCTTTGTATCTTTTGGTTTTATATTTTCTTAAGTAAGAAGAAAGGAGTGTGTAGAGACTAAGTAAGAGGGTATTTCGTGTATGGTTGTATCTTTCTCTTATCTCTTTGTAAACATGCCGTTCAGCGGCTAAGTTTAGATTTTTAGGGTTGGCAGTAAACCTTGTTACTCATGATGCTTTGATATATACTTTTATTTGATCATTGTTTAGTCTTTTGTTGTTCGATTGCTTTTGCGCTTTATGTTCTATCTTACTTGATTTTGTTTATTAGTCTAGACCGTCATGTGATGGCCACACACGAAAGTTAGTCATCTTTGGGCTAATCAAATTGGGTCAAAAGAGAATAAAAATACTAGATTAGTGGTGGAGACCTTAACCGGAGATACTACTAGTTGGATCAATAGAAGTACACATGGGAGTCTCGACATTCGCAGACTAATGTCGTATTGTCATCTAGTGACCTATAATAACTTCTGGTTATTATATTGATTTTATATGAAAATTTCTAATAAAACTTCAGGTTTTTATTTGAGAATAACTTCAAGTTATTATTCATCCATTGGCCTGTAATAACTGCTGGTTATTATATTACTTTTATACTAAAATTTATAATTAAACTTCGGATTCTAAACAATTCTAATAATAACTTCTGGTTATTATTCTATTCGGGTAATACGAACTTTGGGTTCTTGATAAACTTTTAGTTTCAATAATAACTTCAGGTTGTTATTCTATCATTCACTTCAAGGAATGATTCTTATAAACTAAAACAAATGATTAAAATTTTAAATGAAATTTAACTTAATGAAAGATATAATAATCAATCATACAAATTACTTACATAATAACTTTGCAACTTCTTTTGAGCAAGTCGTGCTGATAACGTGTTGTAAATTGAAGAAAAGAAAAATAAACAAGATATTGAGAATGTATAAAGATGGCTATCTTTTATTCGTATGTTTTTCTTGTGTGCGTCTACTACAAGTTTATAATCCTCTATTATAGGTAGAAAATGTAAATAACAAGCCATTATAAATTAATTGTATTGATAAATGAAAAGAGAAAAACTTAAATCTCTAAGAGTATGTTTGGATGGAAGCTAGAATAGCTAGAATAACTACTATTTGAGATTAATAGATGAGAATAGTGATTTTTCGAAGAGTGTGAGAATAGTGTTGATGTGGTGCTATTCGAAATAGCAAAAATATTGTTTGGATTGAATATTTAGAATAGTGATGAATGAAATGAATAAAATTATTATTTTATATATATTTTCTTTGTAACTCGAGCTATTCCAACTTTTTTTGGATTAGTGGAATAGCGTTGTTCTGGACTGTTCCGAATAGCTATCAAGTTGGGATCCGAATCTGCTGCGATCCTTCACTGTGAACAGTAACCCTGCAATCCCTGCTTTCTTCAATCCAGCTGTCGAATTGTTTTGAGATGCGTGCACAGAAAAAGTTAACGGCTGGATTTGGAAAAACAGGAATTTCAGGGTTACTGTTCACACGTGTCGGATCGCAGCAGATTTATTTCCATCAAGTTGTTTGGATTGATTTGTATTCAGAATAGCACTACTATTCTAAGAATAAAATTATTCTCGCTCATCCAAATGTACCCTTAAGGAGAAGTTTTGAAGCAATTAGTGAAGAGTTTCAAACATCCATAATTTAAATTTGTTTATAACAATTGGTTAATTCCTTTTGATTTATCATTTTGTTCTATCGTTGAACGGCTCAGCTTTACTTCCTATCCCTTCATTCCTTGGCCTTTGCCGTCCGTCCCTCACCTCAACTCAACTCGATTAGTTTTCTATCCTTCCCCTCTCCAACGAATTCGTATCCTCTGCATTAACGGAACATGCATTAATAGATCTGAACCATCTGATTGAGATCTGCACTAATATTAAAGGGCCTCGTGCTTCATAAACGTGGGCTGAATTGGCTCTGATCCTGATCAGACAGTCAAGATCTATTAAACTAAAAAAAATGCTCTTTTGAATTAATGCAGAAGATGCGGACTCCTCTCCGACACTCAGACACTCTGTTTCATAAAAAATGACGAAATTTATTGTAGGTTTAATTTTTTTATCAAATTATTTAGAATTTAGAAATATCTATATTTATATTTTAATAGTATTTGATAATACAACAAGTTACATTCAAATTACATATGTATAAAAATCACAAATGCCATCTATCAAACTATCTTAATTTCTTCTTGACTACCATACGAAATAAATTAGATAATCATGTCATAAAACTGTACGGTATTGTATCGAATACGATCGGGTCATGTTAAAACCAGTGTATTAATATTCGGTTCTCATGCGGTATTCGGAAGACCGCTGCATACTGCATATACGGTATGCGGCCGAATATGCAGATTCTTATTCAGATTTATATATGCGGATTTTTTATTAAATATTTAATTTCACAGTACTTAAATATAATAATGTAGCATGTAGAGAGGTTATAAAAGACTTCTGAGTGGATGTAGAGAGGTTATAAAAGATTTCTGAGTGGGACGCTTGAAGAGAACACCTATCTGGCGGGTCTGAAACTCACTTAATGAGTTATGAATTCGGATCCGGAACTCTTTTAATGAGTTTTGAATGTTTTTTAATTTTTTTAAAGCATGGATTCAATATTCGGTCTGAATAGCTATTTTCTATTCGGCCGGACATCAAATAGGAATATACGGCCGAATATTCACCGAATAGAAACAAATTTTACTACACTGGTTAAAACTGTATGATGTTGTACGGATGAAATCATAAACCCGATTGACGCCTAATCAAAGTTTTAAATCTATGCCCAATAATATGTTTAAGTAGCAAGGGTATAGAGTATAGAGTATAGACTATAGACACATATCATCTCCTGCGGTCAGGGATAGTCACCTGGCTACGAGCCCTCCACCTCACCGAGCCCGTTCAGAACCCGTCATACATTAACGTTGTTGTTCATCTAACCGTTGATTACATTACGAGTTACGCTATCTCACATCTCGTATGGAAATCAACGGCTTAAATCCATAACCTGACGGTCAGGACTCAGGTATAGGTGGGAATCCAATTAGGGCGGCTTTGACGGTCGCTCCATCTCTATCTCCCCTCTCATGGCATACATCCAACTCACTCTTTCTCACGCGAAATAGGGTTTAGCTGAGAAAAGGGAAGTGTTCGATCAAGAACAGAAAAAGGAAAAAAAAATGGGAGGGAAGAAGGAGAGAGCAGAGGGGCTGGGTCGTGCGCTGATAAAGCAGCATAACAGGATGGCACTCGAGGCCCAGGAGAAAGGCCGCGCGATTCACCTCCAAAACCGCAAAGTTCTCGAATCCTACACTGAGATCGACGAAATCGATGCCATCATCGATAACTCCGATGATGCTTCTCTCCTCTCCGGCGGCGGCGCCTCGGACGCCGGCCCCTCTGATCTTCTCATCTCTGTGTATGTCTATGCTCCCCTATCCCATCCTTTTTCAGCCAATCCCTTTTTAGGTCCGATGGTTAGTTAACTGCTTTATATGCTTGTCATTTATTTTGTTGAAGTGATGATGCTGGAGACATGACATCAGATGAGAGGAAGCAAGCACAAAAAGAGGAGGAGGCTTTGCATGCAAACAATCTAAAAGTTCCTCGAAGGTATACTGATTTTCTACCTTTCAGTGTAAATAGGAGAAAAATGGGCTCAATTTAGGGTTTAGTTTAACATTATTGGTCATTTGGGGGGAAGTCAAGGATTGCTGGTAGGGTGTCGCTATGTTAAGTATGTATTGGTAAAATTTAAATAATTGTTTTAGATTTTTGTTGATTTTTACTAAAAAAATTGGTTTTGATGTTCTGTAGACCGCCATGGAATTCTAATATGTCAGTGGAGGAACTCGATGCTAATGAAAAACAAGCTTTCTTAGAGTGGCGCCGAAAGCTTGCAAGGTCAGATTAAAAACTGTGAATTTTGTCATTTGCTTTCTATTGATCATAATAGTTGGTTGTTGTTCACAGTTTTTTCAGAAATTGGTTTAACCTTTAGCATGTGGTACTAATATGTGTCATTACTGGAAAAATATATCGGTGGTATACGGTACTAGACCAAAACTGTATGAGTATTTTTAAGCATTCATTGTTCATGTAGATTGGAGGAGAATGACAAGCTTGTGCTTACTCCCTTTGAGAAAAATCTTGATATATGGAGGCAGCTGTGGAGAGTACTTGAACGTAGTGACCTGGTATTGTTCAATTTAATGACTCTATTTGTACTTAACTTTCCTGCCTAGAGGCATAAAATTGTGCCAGTTGGTAAATGAACCTGCAGTTTACCTGTGCTCTCCAGTAAATTTTTCCTATTGATGTTGGTATCATATTTTACTATTATTTTGTGTGGTCAGTACTGAGCTGTACAGCATGACCATGCTTTTTTATTCTATTGCTAGACTGGTGATTAGTTGAACTGTTGAGGATTAAAGGTATCCCTATTTGGCTTTGAATTAACTTACTACTTCAACAACAACAAGCAAGCCTTTAGTCCCAAACAAGTTGAAAAATAATTGAAGAAAATTTATTTAAGGTAATTGAAAAATAATTAATTTGTGTGCCTCTATTAAATGATATCATCATCATTTGTGTTGTTCATCTTTGTGTCGACTCACACTATATTTGTACCATGTGATTTATTATTTATATTTTTGTAGATTGTAATGGTTCTTGATGCCAGGGATCCCTTGTTTTACCGCTGCCCTGATCTCGAGGTATGTAATGTCATCTATGCCCATATTTTCTTTAATAGTTTTTTGCTCTTTTATATTTATCTTGAATTTTGATTGATGAAAAGGTTTATGCTTTGAACATAAGTTAGTTGAGGCACAAATATCTGGCTGTCTCGGGGAAAAAAAAAATGTGGTTCACTCGTATTTTACTGGTGGAATATACTCCTAACCTGACTCTATAAACAATCTCTGTAGCTTGAACATGCTTATTTTTTTCTGTACAAATACAGGAATATGCACAGGAAATAGATGAACACAAGAGAACATTGCTCCTTGTTAATAAAGCAGACCTCTTACCCTTCAATATCAGGTTAGAACATAAATTCACTTCTACTTCCAACTGTTACATCCTGCTTCGTGCAAACTTATCTTACAATAGTGCAAATTTTTGTTACAATAAAAATTAAAAATCATAAACTAAGTTTGGAGTATATTCTATATTGCTATATGTCTATTTCATAATTTTATCGTATAACTTAGCATGGCTGTTGTAATATGGTTAACTGTCGTCAGACTGTATTACTAATACTATGCAATAACCAGAATATAAGCCAAAGGATCAATAAGGTTAATTATTTCTTACTATTCTTATACTCCAATCAATACCTCTTTCGTATTTCACAACTGCAGAAAGAAATGGGCCGAATACTTCGACCAACATGACATCCTTTTTCTTTTCTGGTCGGCCAAAGCCGCCTCAGCTGCTTTAGAAGGCAAGACACTGATTCAGGAACCTGAGTTACAAGAGTCTGACTTGCCGGGTTTGGATACCAAAATTTATGGGCGGGATGAACTCTTGACCCGGTTGCAAACTGAGGCCGAATCAATTGTCATGGCCAAAGAGAGACCTTCATCAAGCTCATCAACTGCATCTAACAAAAGACAAGTAACTGTTGGATTTGTTGGTTACCCAAATGTCGGCAAGAGCTCTACAATCAATGCACTGGTAGGTGCAAAAAAAACTGGCGTGACCTCAACTCCAGGCAAAACAAAGCACTTCCAAACCCTAATAATCTCTGACGAGCTGGTATTATGTGACTGTCCTGGCTTAGTTTTTCCTTCATTTTCTAGTTCAAGACATGAAATGGTAGCATGTGGTGTTCTACCAATTGACCGCATGACTCAGAGCAGGGAGGCAGTACAGGTTGTGGCAAACCGGGTTGCGCGCCGTGAACTAGAGCGGATCTACAACATAAAGTTGCCCAATCCGAAACCTTATGAACTGCAAAACCGGCCACCGACATCCTATGAACTGTTGCGGGTTTATTGTGCCTCTAGGGGCCATGTTGCATCTAGCGGGTTACCGGATGAGACCCGAGCTGCCCGCCAGATGCTCAAGGATTACATTGATGGGAAGTTGCCCCATTTTGAGTTGCCTCCTGGAATGGATACAAGTGAAACTGAGGAGGGGGATGATACTGGGTCGGGTTCAGATGATGAGGATCCGGATCCTTCGTCAGAGTCTATGCCTGATAGACGTGAGTTGGCTGATATGGAAGAATTTGATTCAGGCTCGAAAGGTAGTAAGGTTGTGAAGAAGAGAGAGAATAGGAAGGCAGAGTCACACAAGCAACATAAGAAGCCGCAGAGGAAGAAGGATCGGTCGTGGCGTGTAGGAAATGATGGCGGTGATGGAATGCCGGTGGTTAGGGTTTTCCAGAAGCCTGCTGTTGATTTTGCAGCTATAGGTGCAAGTGGTAGGGGTTAGGAACTACACTTGCAGCTGGCGGTCGGTACTTTGGATTTTTATACGTGGCTGTCATACTGGCTGAACAGACAAAATGTGCCGGGAGGATGAGTAGAAAATTTGAATTTTTATAAAAATATATGACTGCATAGTTTTTGCAGTGTTATGGTGGGCTGTGGGTGCTGTGAGTTTTATTAAATTGGAAGTAAGAATATGTTAATCGGATATGTTTTTGATTAGTTAATCCAGATATTTTTATTTGTGTTTAGTTTTTACTTTTGAATTAAGAGATTGCTATGTGATTAACTAGAACTTGCTGTATGAAAAACATTAAGTGCAATATTAAAGAAAATCAAATATTGATGACTCAGCTTAAGGTTATTTCGTGCAAAGGAAAAGATCTAGATTAAACTTTATGTGAGATGACACACAAGTTAGTGCCGTGATCAGAATGCTCGGTAAAATCCGAATTCAGATCCAGTGAACTAACCCAAAAATTGGGTTTTGGATTGGGACCGTCCGATTCGAATCCGTAACCATCCATCTAAAGTGAAGCGCATGCATCCCGAGCGACAGATTCAAATCCCGAGGCGATCTCAAGTGACGGATTCAATTCAGACGGTCTCGATCCAAAATCCAAAAATTGGGTTACTTTAGGGGATGCATATAAGATCCAAAACCCATTGTGATGCATATAAGATCCTTATTTGAACTTGTTTGAGTCGTCGATTTGAAATGTAAATGCGGAAAAAAGTGCCAAACTGCCAATTGAATTTAAACTATTTTGATAATACTGACGTGGGGTTTGTAGGACTTGAGTTTGATTTCAGTTTGAATTAGTCTGTCATGTAATTTGATTAATTTTAAATTTTAATTTGACTTAATTCGTCTTATAAATTACATTAAATTAAAGTTTGAATATGTTTGTCCGAACTCGATTTGCTTGTAGTGCTAGGTTTTGGTGAGGCACAGAATGTGATTGAGTATTCTCTAACGTACTTTGACTGTGTAAAGTACTCACACCTAAATCAAAATTAATTTGATGTCTATTTAGAATATAGGAGTAGAGTGGGAAAAATGGCACGGTGGAGCCGGCTCCGTCACGGAACGGCACGGTTACAACATGGAACAGCACGGCACGCGTGTCAGTTACATGCTGTGACTGGCATGTCCCGTGCCGTGCCCATCTTTTGAAACTTTGGCACGGCATGCGAAAGATTTAGTCACGGCACGACACGACACATAGTCACGCGAGTCACGTGTAATTAGGACCATTAGATATTGATTTAATGGTGAATCTTGAATAAACTAACCTAAATTATGATTAAATGGTCACGTGAGTCACGTATGGTCACGGCACGTTAGGCACGACGTGACTTACGTGGTGTGACCATTCGTGTGCCGTGACCACTCCTTGACATTTTGGTTACGGCACGGCACGGCACGTGAAAAATTAACTTGGTCACGGCACGAGACCAAAGTCACAGCTTGTTAGTCACGTCACGGTACGGCACGGCACGTTTTTTCCACTCTATATAGGAGGGTCTGTTTTGAAATTTGTATCATTAAAACTGACGACTCATATCTCATTCTGCACGGTCAAGTATTTTTTTTTTTGAAGGTTGTCGGCAATTGCCGATCAACAGATGTATTGATAAAAAAAGTTATTTACAATTGTTCCTAATTACATAGCCTATTTGTTAAATAAAATTGCAATTAAGTTACGGTACTCTCTCATAGGATACACGATCCCAATTCTACCCTTAATATTAAGCAAAATTTTTCCAATTGTGAATATCCAATATCGTTTCATTAATCAGTATACTCTGAGGTTTAGACTTCCCTGTGAATATCCACCACTTCACCAATTTAAATTAAAACTGGCAAATAGTCCTCTCTAGAATTGTCTTGCGTAAATACATTCCCACAAAATGTGGTCTCTCGTTTCGATGTTGGCATTTGCACAGAATATGCAATCATGAGGCACTATGCATGCCCTAGAACCAAACAAAGAATTTTACCTTCATAGGTGCCTTAAGTTTCCACGGTACCTTATTGTACATCGAGTTTATCCCAGTGTTATGTAGAACCTTGTAGGCCGAAGAGCACGTGAAGCATCCAACGCTCTCCTAGCACCAGATTCGTGCTGACTGTATAGTTGTGCCCTCCGTTGAGCACCTGAAAAAAGGTAGAAGTGTGACCAAATCCTTTAGGAAGAAGGGACATTCGCCGAAGTTTGTTAAGTCTTCAGATCCAGTGATGTTGTACAGGTGTTGTAGGGTTTGCGACCACTGCGCTTCCGGCTTGTGCCGGATTAGCCAGATCCATTTAACCAGGAGTGCCTCATTATGGTGGTTAAGATGCCTAGTCCCCCATTAATTTTCAAGTACATATGAGACTCTGCATTCTTCATAGTATCTTTTATTTTGTTGAGTAGTCTTTTGTAGTTATTTTGGTTTATTAATTGGGCTATAACTGTGTGGCTTTTGGAAATGAAGTTGCTGGTTGCAGAGCTGATATGTTATCCAGTGGTAAACATTTCTTACATGCATGTTAGAATATATGCAACTGTTTTAACAAAAAGAACCAAAAAGTTATTTCCTTACTCAATTAAAATATACAATGAATTTTTTAGTTTCCTGAGTAGATGGATAGATTATTGTTGATGCTATCATTGCTATCATTGGATAAATTGTTGTTGATGCCATCATTGGTCTTTTGGTATATTGGGCTCTAGCTATGTGACTTTTGTATATGGAGTTAATTGGTTGCAAAATGATATGTTATTCAGAGGTAAAAATTGCTTGTATTAACATATATGCAAGTATGCAATTGTTTTAACAAAAAGGCCTTTTGAAATAAGTATCATTTTATGAACAAGCGTTCAATATGGATGTGTTTTGATTTCATGCTTTTCTTTTCTTTTGTTTTCTATCTTTTTTAAACTATGATTTCAAGCTGTTCATTTCACATGGTGTTTGGTTTTTTGTTGATCAAGGTTTTATGAATTTGATGAGCTTGTTTGCTGGTTATCAAGCTTTGACAAGAAATACTATGTTTATCAGAAAATGAATTCTTTATTTTCTTATCACAATATCTGATCACTAGATTAGATAATATGGTATTGATCGAGGATCGGGTATTCCTCGTGAACTCTATTCGTGATGTTATCACTGATATTCGAGTAAACAAGCATGATATGCTGTAATTTGGAGGATTATAACTAACTTTTCTTTGGATGAACATACACATGCATCATATAAAAATACCACATTCCCATGGATACTGATAATATGGCCAACAAGTGCTCCAGTGATTATAACTGTTCCTTTTTCCACACATGGAAATAGCAAAGTAAAATGATGTTTTATGCAGAGAATAAATTTAACAAAGTCACAAAGAGTTGCCAAGTACCCAATATCATGCGGACTTGTGTTTACCTTGGTAACAATTAGAGTTCTCTGATAAAGAATTATTATTAAGTCTACTCCAGCTGTTTTGCCCTTTTATTTCAACTGTTACATTTTTATGTCAGGTTAGTTGATAAAATCAAGTGCAGAACCTGATGACGTCTCCACTTATCCAAAAAGACGGAAAAGAAAAAATAACTCCTAGCTTTATGTTCTCATATCACCTACATCTCATCGTTCAAGTTTAAATTTCGATCCGTGCAATATATATTGGCACAAACATTAAATGAGGTAATGCTGAGGATCCATACTCCTGTATTCTGGCAATTGAAAGAAATATAGTTTACTACCAAAAAACCTCAAAAGAAAAAACCACAACTATTTTTGAACTTGCAAACCAAATTACTTGAAATAGCCAAGTGCGTAACTCCCCAACACTTGAACAATAATTGATTTTGTAAAGCAGAAAATCAATACAATAATTGATTTTGTTCATAAACCCTAAAAAAATCAGGAAATTTTCACATAGTTTAATTATCTCCTTCGTTTCATGCTACTATTTAACAACGGACAATCTAGGCAACCTCAATTTTTCATAGAACGATCCAGCATTTCGTCCTCTATTTCAGTATCCACATCCAAACGACAATATTTTACACCATCATCAGATTCCGTGACATCTGGTATGGATCCTGGATCTGATTCTACGATACCTGATAATGGAATCCGATCCGAGGTTGATATAAGAGGTATATCAGGACGGGTAATGCTAAATGACTGCTCCTGGACTAATTTCTGTGCAGTATTTCCATTGTCTTGTACCAAGTCCGTAACCCTAACCTGCTTATAGTTAAATTGTTTAGTATATTTCCACTCATCGTGTCCTAAATTAGCAGCATCAAAACAAGCATACCTGTAAAGGTTTCATAACATCCAAATCTTGGTCTTTGGCATTGTTGAGTACCTCTTGTGCTTGTAGCTCCATGGAATCTCTTACAAGTTTACTCAAGAAATTAACATCATCTGACATCACTCCCAGGTCCTTTAGAAGCATGGAGCCTAACTGTAGGCTAGTCTATACATGAAAATTAATAGAATAATAAAATATTATAATACTTTTCACTTCATAACTTTCTTGTGTTGTTTTGCGTTCCAAAGTTTTTGAGATAAAAGGAGACGTGCAGAGAAATTGGATCTTATTGTTCCTCAAATAACCTTTAGCTTAGTTCCCACTTGCCAAGCTAAAATGGTAAATCTATTACTAGTCCAACTAATTTAAATTATGGAAGAGAAATTCCTTTCTCCTCTCTTTTTTACTTGGTTACCTTCTTATTTTATGAAAGATTAAAACAGAGTTAAAAGAACTCTACCAAATTACCTCGGCATTTTCAAGAAGAACATCTGTAGCACCAGCTTTCTTCAGTTCAAAAAGATGCATGACATCCTGAGCCCTTGCATATATAGGCACCTACTAGCCACCAGAAAGGTAATTAATTATGTCTCTGTCAAATGACTTGCTTTCTAAACTATGATTGATACAATTATATCAATCATTCTTTTATTTTATGAAATTATGATTGATACATGAACCTCATTCTTGAAGTAATTACAAATTAAGTAAACTTTTGATTGACGTCAAGACCTGAAATAATCACAACTACAAGACAGTAATTGGTTCATGTGCAAGAGCACTATCTTTGTTTCAGTCACTCATCTGCTATGACAATCTTTAAAATGTACTAGATTTTGACTCCTATAAGTTTCCACATTATTTAATTTTTTTTTTTTTTTAATCTCTTTGGTGAATAGAGTTCCAAAAGTAGACCACCTTTTAGCCTAACTGCATTGATTTGTTTCTTTCTTGCTAAATTCAGCGTAAAGTTATGTTCGCAATCATGAAAAACAAGCAAGTGATTACATAAATAAATTTTTTAATATCACCAAATCTTACCGCAGGAAAAGCAAGCCTAATGTTTTGTACGGCTTCAAGTGTCTTCTCCTCTCCAGTATACATAACCATAACTGCTTTCGGAGAAGATACACCAGCAGATTGCAAAACAGCTGGCCTCGATCCATCCCCATATAGTACTCTAAATCCTGATTTTCTTGCTTCCTGATTAAGACAAGTTCTCATTAAATGATATACATTTGCGAATATGAAATGCAAGTTAAGTTAAATTGGGAAGTATTTGTGCATATAGAACTAACCTTAACAACACTAGGGTTCAGATCAAAAGCAACATAAGGCCATCCAACGTTGCCCTCTTCCAGCCCAGAAGCTAATGGAGTCGAAAGAAAATTTGCAAGAACCTGGAGTTTTTGAATTTAAAACATCTGAGAAATGCAAATATGAGACAGAATCTAATACCAAATAAACAACGGAATTTGCTATTTTGTCTGTCAGTTAATTTTCAACTTTTAAAGAGCTAATTGGTTCAAAGGTTTTTTCTAATTTTTATGGAGGAAAAAAGTATATCATGTGCAGGATAACTTGTTTTAAATCTTGAGAAAATATTTTTTTTATAATACCTGGCCCATCTGTCCAAATCCAAGAATGACAACAGGTTCTGATCCCTCAAAGGTCGTCAGCTCAGTTGCTTTCTGTCATCAAAAGCTCAAGACATGTAAGCAAATTAAAATTGCATTTGTCGATAAAAATAGTCTGCTTAATTGATATTTTTTTATTTATAGAAATTATTATTAAATAATAAAGGAAAACAGAAAGAGGTGCTGGGGTTTTTTCGATAGCATAGACGGATACAACAACATCAACAAAGCCTTTAGTCCCAAACAAGTTGGGGACCGATTTATTTTTCAGATCCAAAGTGTATTTTTTTTTTTCTGAAAGAGTGACTGGGCTTTTTTTTTTAAAAAGAAAGAGTGGCTGGGATTTTTTTTGAAACAGAAAGAGTGGCTGGAAATTTTTCTGAAACAGAAAACACTTTGGAAGAGGGCAAACTCTAGGTTCTTGCAAAAGGTGCTGAGTTATAAACATGTAATTTTTTTTTATCCAAAGTTTGGATCCGAAAGTTTTTTCAGATCTATCTATGCCACCGAAAAACACCAGCACTCTTTCTGTGTATCTTTATTATTTAATAATAAGTTCTATGAATAAAAAAAATTATCTGCTTAATTGCATACCTCTTTCTGCTGAAATTTGTTGTCAATTATGCTGGCAGCTTTCCTCCCGACTTCATTGAGTAAAGGGGTTAATGCCATTGACAATACCACTACTATTATAAGCAGCTTATTTAGCTCCAATGGGAGAACTCCAAGCCTGAAAACAAGAGGCCGTTAATTGTTGTTTGGCTAGGTTTTGGAGAACAAACTATAAACAAAAAGTCCCTATTAACAATATACTACAAAAGAAAATGTAATGTCGTAAAAGTTCAGTAGTATTAGAATAATTGGGAGATAAATAGTGGGTAGTTAATGGGGTTTGTTTAGGATAATTAGAGTGACAAATGGGAGGAACTAGTTATAAATACTCGTATATCAACATGTTGAATGAAATGAATTGAGGGGAGGAACTAGTTATAAATACTCGTATATCAACATGTTGAATGAAATGAATTGAGTCTTGTACTCTTTCACTCTCCAGTCTCCACCCTCTTCTCTTCTCTCTACAATCTCTTATATCAAATTACCCCATTAAAATTCCAAAAAGTTCCACAAATTATCAAAATCCCCTCCAATTTTTATGTCTTTTCCATTAAGAACATGACAGAAAATCCTAGATATCTGTCTGCAAACAAATCCCTACTAACAAAAAGAATCACAAAAAGGTCGTTGTTCTCAACTAGCCTATAAAAGAAGAGGTTTCAGAGTACTATAGATGCAATAAAGTTAAAACCATTTTTATAGGAAATACTGAAGTCTTTTTTACATCTCCAGTAGTCAAATTATATTATAATTAAAATATAATACATAGATATATAATTTTCTTAGCACTTTGATTACGTGTGGAAGATAGATAAGTTTATAACTAAAAAATGGCCATACTGAATAGATACAAGTCTATGCGTTACTTTCAAACATTTTAACTAAAAAAAATAATAATATCTCAACTTTAAGAGGGTTTATCTTTGCAGCTATTGGAATATGTGGTGCATTTCACAATGTATAGATAAGTTAGGGGCCTCAGGCCTCATTGCAATTTTCTAAATTACGAGAGAAGAATATTTGGTTACATTGGTGACCTACCTATTTGCAAGAGAAAAAACAACGAATCCAAACTCGCCACCTTGAGAGAGAAGCAAGCCGATTCTGATACTTTCTTGGAGGCTTAAACCAACACGTGGTCCTAAAGCTGTGATTATCAATGTCTTAATCACAATCAAGCCTCCCAAGAGTGAGAGCACATTTGGCCACTCTCGGAACAGAAGCTGTGCACAAGAAAAACTGTAATTAAGTACAACATAAATAAATAGGATAAAGTACTCAAAATAGCAACTTGTCTTTTTCTTATTGCAGTTACTTGTAACCCAAAATTCAGATTCCCTAAAGTAACCCAAAATTTGAGTTTGGATCCGGACCGTCAAATCAGAATCTGCACGAATAATAAAGGGGCCCCCATGCATTCTTTCACAGGTCGGATTGGCCCGGATTCTGATCAGATGGTCCGGATCCAAACTCAAATTTAGAGTTACTTTAGGGGATCCAGACCCACTCACAATCTCTTCAGAACTAGCCCATTAGGCCTTCCTTTTCAATACTTCTTTCAAATAATGGAGCAGATGGAAATGTTGTTTTGGTATTTCCAAAGAAACAGGGACAAAGGTATAGTTTACTGTTGGATATACATGATATTCTGAAGTTCTGTAAGGTAAAAATAAATAATTCTCCTTTATATTTTTTTCTTTTCAATAATTTTCTATCATTTTTAACCCATATTTGATTTCTTATTGATTAACATTTCTTTTAGAATGGTTGGACTTGCAAGTAAAATATGACAGGCCATATAAAAAAAAAGTCTGAAAAAGAGAAGAAGAGGAGCCAAATAAGGATAAATAAGAACCGACCTGCATGTCAATAGAGGTCCCTGTGGCAACAAAAAATAATCCAAGTAGTAAGCCCCTGAATGGTCTTATGTCTGCCTCAATTTGTGTGCGGAAGTTGGTTTCAGCGAGGAGGGCTCCTGCTAGAAAAGCTCCTAGCTGTAAACATCACTTTATCTTGTAAGTTAATTTACTTGAAAAGATAAAAATTAGACTCTTATAATTAATACCATATATACTGACTAGCACAATTTCAAAATATGAAATGAGGGAAGGTGAAAAGGTAACCATCTAAAAGGAAACAAATATACACATGACTTACCGTATCACTGAAACCTAACTTTTGGGTGAGAAGCGAAGTGCCAGAAACCGTCAGTAGGCAAAGTGCAACAAAAGCTTCTGAGCTCCTTGACTCAGCAACTACCTATACAAATGCATTTTTTAATGTTTGGTTCAACAAAATACATCCATTATAAGCCCTAAACCCATAGCTGATTCAAAGCTGATTTTAGCCCTTAAGTTCTACAAGTGTCTTCTTATTATTTTTTTTAATATCGGTAGAGAAATAAAGGTTTGAGGTTCCAGTTTTAATAAAATTACAAAATATCTTGGATCATTAAAACAAACTTGGAAACACTACTATAAATCTCACATATCAACCATTCTCAATTCATGGAATGAGTTTTTTTTTGTTTGTATGAAGAATTAAAAATGCACATACTTCAAATATCCGCCTTAACAAAAACTTGCCACCAAGAGATAGTAGGCCAAGACCTCCTAAAGCTTTCAAACTTTCGGCCACTAGCATTGGCAAGAGACTATCATCCTTCACAACACTCTGCAATTAAATTGAATAAAAAGAATTATTTCTGCCAAGTTCACATACTGTAGTAAAAAAGTTTAAAACAGTAGGGTCAAGTTCTGGGCAAAGATGTGAATGTATGATATACATGGTTCTATTTTAAGCCTACTGTGCTATAACTTATTTCAATTTGTATAAGCTTAAGGGGCAATTTTGTGTATACACAATTACACATGCAATCTACCAAAACCAGATGTATACCCTTCAAGTTACCAATATTATATATTTGCAAATCCTAGGAACATGTACACTCTTGGAAGTGAAAGAAGAATAAACATTTTATTTATCTCCTTTCTGGTTCTTCTACCCTTCATTTCTTATAACGTACTCTACACACATCTGGAACAAAGGAGGGATCTTCTATGTACTACTAGAGAAACCACAAGAAGAACAGTAAATGGGATGGGTTCCATGTTTTAAAGGAGTGTATATGATAAATTGAAGTGTTATAATGTTCAAAAATGAAGTCATCCATAATCTGATGTAGAATCTATTTAGTTATTTACTTACTTATTTACTTATTTATATATTTATAATTCATTTGGAAACCCTATGGCTATGTCTCTATGACCCATACACTTGAAATAATTGATGTTCTAGTAAAATAGTTGATTCCAGAGTTGAGTTTAAATTTAACGAAAGTGCTGACCTTTTGCATACCTGGCTCTCCAACACAGGAAGAATCACCAATAGAGGTACCACAGCTATGTCCTGAAACCAATTACAGAGGGATGAAAGCAAAGAGGGTTACATTTTCTTTATATTACATCAATAAAAGTAAAGCACAGCTTAATAAAATTGTATTTCTAGACACAAATATAAAATAGTTTGATAATAGTGGGATAATGTTCACGAAGAAAATAATCCAGAAAGAGGGGGGGGAAAAAAATTCATCCTCCAGTTTTCTAACACGATTATCTTTTGAAAAATAGCAAAAAGGTGCTTTTGTCGATAAGAAATGCAGAATGCTTTGCATAAAAAATAAATAAAAAATAGATAAGATATGTCATGAATCACCTGTAAAAGAAGAATTCCAAGAGTGGCAGAACCAAACCGTGTAGGAAGCTCGCCTTTTTCAGCAAGAATCTACATTGTACCAAATATTTGAAGTTTTGAATTCATGTCATTGTTCCAAATCTTTGAGTAAACGAGACAGTTTTGAATTCAGGTGATTTGCAAAAGGCTAAATTGCACACAAAGTCCACAAAAAAGTACTATCTGGCCCTGTTTTGGTCCCTAGGGTTTCAAAATCATGCAAAACAAGTCATTTTGGTAGGCATCTCTCTTAATAGAAACATGAATAATTCCACATAAGCAATAGTTAGGATTGGTACGTAATTTGACTAAGAAATGATGGCCGGGAGCAAATTGAAAAAGGCTCTAGAATACAAGGATAAAATGGGAAACCCAAAGTTTATATTTACCTGAAGAACAAAAGCAGAAGAAGAGAGAGAAAGAGCTGCCCCAATCACTATTGCTTCATCAACGCTCCTTATATTCACCTAGAATTATAAAGAAATAAATAGTTTGAAACTTCGGATTATTGAACAAAAATCATATAATCTTTTCATCAGAAAAGTATAATAATACATTTATTCAGGATATTGAGGGTTTCCATAAAAAGACTTGCAATGTCTTATAATTTATGCTCCCGATTCATGACTTAGATGAGAACAACTAGATAATAAAGTAATAAAATACAAAGTTTTTAGAAAATCCATTCTGTACCAGATCAGACCGAGAGTGAAAGAGAAACTCCAAAATTTTTGTCCCTATTGCTCCATTTGGTGGAAGCTCAAATGCGGTAAAAGCTAGGGTAGATAGGAGTACCTTAATAAGAGAATTTAACACAGTAAATAAACAAGGCCTATGTAATGCACTGCTTCAATAAAGCCATTAGTTTAAAGAATTAAAGAATAAAAAAGAAGAAAAGTAGAGAAGAGAAGGAAAGAACAGGAACCTGAGCCAAACCCATGCCAAAGGCATACTTCGCAAGAGCTCTAAGACGGTCCAAGGAAAGCTCAAGTCCCATCTCAAACAACTACAACAAAACCAAAACTCAATGACATACTGAAATGAGGATATAAATAGAGGCCTAATATAGTTAATTTAAGGGTCAATTAAACAGTATCAGTTAAATTGATAGAGCTTAATTAGGCTAAGTGGGCTTTATTAAATTACAGCATCTGTTAAATATTGAAACAGGTGGTGCATCTGTGAAAAAGACAGTATTCTTGGCTTTTATAACTATAGATATACCAACAAGCTGTAATGTCTTCTACAACTAAATTTCCATAAAAGAAGCTGTATAGTATTGTAAGACATGAATTTTGACACCCATTAAAAACAACATACCAAGAAAAGTATACCCCACTCGGAAAGAATCTTGACATCTGTCAAATTTCTTATAAAACCAAACTGGTTTAGAACTACACCAGCACAGAAAAACCCTAGTATCTACAAAGGAAAAAGTACAATGTTAGCACCCTTGAACATAAATCATAATGAAAGTACAAGCCAACCATAAGTTTTAATTTCTCCAGAATTTTGATCTCAGATTTATTGCCATAACTGTATCGGGAAAATAACTGTTTTACCTCCTAATTCCATAATAATTAATGTAGTACCATACCAACAGTTTCAGTACCAGAATATGAATATACCAACAAAAACGACAATCCATGATCTGACTAAATTAATGCAAGTCAATGACAACAACTACAAATGACTAGATCTAAGATTACAAGACTATTAAAAGGATTACAATACTAGTTAAAAAGGATTAATAAGAAATGAACTAACTGGGCTGGCTTTGATGACTCGAAAAGCCGGCACAACCAAAACTGTTACAACCAGGAATGTGAGTGTGTCAAACCCCAGGTCATTTATCACATCCACTGCACTGGAGATCTCCATTTCAGCCTTCACCTGAAACTTCCCTCTGGATGTTTTTCTGCGATAGTAAAAACTGTGACCTGTCCAGTGGCTGCCATCCCGTACAAAGGGCACATGGAGAAATTTCCTACCATATATAGGTTGAGTACAATTGTACTTCTGTAGTTGTACACAAGAAGTTACAGCCTTTCTTTTGTATAAATAAGAATAAATCTTGTAGAATTGTCGTTTATTGTAAGAGGAGAATATTTGGAGCCTAGCTCCTGTGGAATTTAACCTCGGAAGATAATTTCCCTGCAATAAACATAAGCATAAGATTAGGAAGAAACCTGCAATGTTAATGGGTCCCTTTTTTATATTAGAAGTCATGGTATTTAAGCACGCTTAGAAAATGTTAGGTGTTATTTAATATAGGAGAATTTGTTGGTTCAAAATGAAAAGGCCCTGTTAATAATTAATATTTATCCAATACTTTGAAAAAAGATATTTACCACCAGAACTACAATCTAGCCAGATGTTATTTCTTTGGTGCATTTTTTTTTTACTTTTTTATGGTTATTGATCAACACAAATTTATTTTAATTAAATAGCATTAACACTTTCTCATAGTTCCAGTTAATGCCCAGCACCTTCTTATTCTTATAAAACAACAGAACCATGGAAATAGCCCAAATTATTTAAAAAAACAACTAGATTATCCCTATGTTTTTTATCTTGTCTCATGCAATATAATTACACAAGTTAACCTAAGCTTGAAACCCAACTTATTTGCTTTGCTTGGTTTGAGCTCATCTTGGCTTAAAAAAACACAGTATACTGGTATGGGCAAAATGGTTAATAATAATTAACATAACATACATATACTTTGACACTTAGTTATTAAGTATTCATTAAACTGTGTCCAGAATATCTAGATTAGTTGCATATATTAGAAAATCTCAAGGATCATTATTCACAAAATTCAATTTGAAAAGGAAAAATCAATACTCAATTTGAATAAAATTAGTCAATCATACAAACGGTTAGAATTAATTATCAAAATTAATAAGAGAAACCAACTTAATTATGCTACATAGAAATTCTCAGAAAACTAGAGCGTATAGATTAAAGAGCTTATTTATTTTTTTCTGTTTTCGATAATTTTTTCTATGTACAATAGTCTTTTTCACAAACACTTTTAAAGACACAATTAACTCGAAGAGATAACAAAAGAGTAGAACAGACCTTGAAGCAATGGCACTCGGCCATGGTTGAAGAAGAGAAGCAAATGAAGAGTGGGAGAAGCTCATGCGAGAGAGGAGACCAAGAAGACAAGGTCCCACGAGTCAGAAATTGTGTTATCTCCTGGCTGAGTGGACCACGGTTTTATCTACCGGGTCTGAAGCGCTAAAGTAACACAAATTTTGAGTTTAGATCCGGACCGTTCGATCAGAATCCGGGCTTCTTTAATATGTGTGCCAAAGCAGATCGCACGGTCTGGATTCAAACTTCAAAATTTAAGCTACTTTAGGGATCCGGATTCTTATCTACCCGGCCTGCTAGCCACAACCCAGAAGGAGATTGAGATTTTTGTTTTTAATTTTTGAACGAGAAAGAGATCTGTTTTATTTTTTGAACCAAAAAATGACACGTGTAAAAGCTTGAGGCAGGAAGTACGCCGCGCGGGCAGTGCTCGTGTCAGTCGTTGTTCTTCTGCTGCGCTTTTCATTTTTTCTCTTTCGATTTCATTTCCATTGATATAATGGATTTAATTTTCATCATTGGTCGTTTCATTCGGCTTTTCCACAAGAGGGCGTTTGGTTCCGAAATTTTTATTAACAGAAATTAAAAAATTAAAATATCGATATTGAAGAACAGTTTCGTCAGATTTCGAAAAATAACAATTCCGTTGTTTTTGGTAACGTCCAGAGGCCGTTATGAAGAATAACGGCCCGATTAGTAGTTAATTACGCAGCACCAAATCCAAATAAGTCACGGCTTAAAAAAAACAGGCCGTTATGGACATTCACGGCCAGGGGAAGAGGGAAAAAAAAAAAAGTCAGGCCGTTATTGTCCATAACGGCCAGGAAAAAAAAAATTCCAGCAAATTGATTTGTGTGAAATCGCAGCAAATTGTGTGAAATCGCAGCAAATTGTGTGAAATTGCTAGGTTTAATTAGGGTTTAATTTTATGAGTTCGGTATAATTTTGTGCAATTGCCTTAGCATAGTTTTAATATCGAAAATTTGTACCAAATTTAGTGTATTTTATTTTTACATGTTTGTTGTATACTTTAGTTGGATTTGATCAAAATACTTGTGTACATTCATGTGTGTTCAACTCCTTGTAATATTTTTAAATTGCATATGAATTAAATTAGTATAATGTGTGTTCAACTTCTTTTAGTTTTGATGTTAAAGATAAATTATTTGAAATATTATGCATGGTATAGGATGTCAAGCAGCCGCGGTCCGAATGACCCTGACATTCAAGATGCATATGAGGCACCACCAAATTCGAACTTGCCAGCAGAAAAATTTAGCGAATTGTTATGGATGCCGCATGCACAACACAAAGTCTCGCTGTTCTCTGATACTGTAAATTAATTGTTATGTATCCCCTAGGCGGATGGACTCCACATTGGGGCTCCCCGGATTCAGCCAAGTAAAAAAAATGTATTTGCTGGAAATTTTTTTTTTTTCCTGGCCGTTATGGACAATAACGGCCTGACTTTTTTTTTTCCCTCTTCCCCTGGCCGTGAATGTCCATAACGGCCTGTTTTTTTTTAAGCCGTGACTTATTTGGATTTGGTGCTGCGTAATTAACCACTAATCGGGCCGTTATTCTTCATAACGGCCTCTGGACGTTACCAAAAACAACGGAATTGTTATTTTTCGAAATCTGACGAAACTGTTCTTCAATATCGATATTTTAATTTTTTAATTTCTGTTAATAAAAATTTCGGCGTTTGGTTCGTGCTGCATGCCATTCCATGAAATAAAAGGATTTTAGAGAAATAATATCAATCCAGATTTTTTTTTTATTAAAAATAAGTTATTAATGAGTGAGGCTGTGGTAATAGAGTCCGTATCGCATGAGGGAACGGACTCTGCAGGGTGATTCTTCTTTACCGATCTCAATCATTTAAATTTGTTGAGATTTGTGTATGAAAAAATTTATTTATCGAGATACACGAATGGAAAATTTTGAATGATTGGAATCAGAAAAGCAGCAGAATCGAATCCATCCCATGAGATGTCTCAAATTTCAGTTTATTTAAAATCAGATCAAATTTTGTTCGATGTTTATTTGAAATGCAGGAATCAGTGTTATTGTACTTTGAGATTCATGCATAAAGAATTTGAATGATCCGAATTTTCCACATATCAACTCAAAATTTAAGATATCTCTCGTTGTAATATGCATACTAAAAGATCGACTAGCATAGAAAAATATATTTGGAGACCAAATTTTAAATAGATAGAAAATCACTTGATCTAAAAAATTTATAGTTTTCATTATTATAGAATAATTTTATATTTTATATTTTATTTAGTGCAACCTAAAAAGATAACAAAAAATTATTGATATTACTTGAAAGCAATTTAAAATATACTTATTTGCCCCTAAAAACGAAATTAACATTATAGAAATAAATTTATTAAATTTACAATATAATATAAAAAAAATTTAAAAAAAATGTTGTACAAAGGTTTTTGAGATTAATAACTTTTTACATGAATCAAAATTCAAAAGTGCTCAATAAATTAGAACAAATCTGAAGTTATCAGGCTCAGTTTGCAAAATACAATGATTTAAACTTGTTAAATTGAAAATTGATAATTTTTATTGTGAGAGATAGTATAACAAAAAAAATGTAAAATTGAAAACAATTAAAAAATTCTTATAATGATAGAAATTTAATGTCTGATTTCCACTACGACAAGAAAATCTCGTACATTAATTTTCAATGACATTTTGTACAATAAATTTTTACATGCTATTTCCAGCATAAATTTTTTTTACATAAATTTAAAAAAAAAAACACTTTTGGTAGAGAGAATAGTTATGCGTGCAAAATATTTTCTCAATAATCACCTAAAATTACACTGGAGATCTAAAAAGTTTCAAAATATATTATGCAAAGTAGCTAATTTACAATGATAACTGTTACAAAAAATAAATTTAAAGCATGTCCAAATTTAATTTTCTTTGGGATATGAATACTTCCCCCAATTACATAATTTTAGTTAACTTGAAAAAAAAAACTCACTATAATAAAACTTAATGAAGTTCGTTTTCAATTACACTTTTATAATCAAAATATAGTTTGATTGAAGAAGAATTCAAGTAGAACAAATTGTAAATTATGAGAATTAATTTTGATTTAATTTTTTGTACGAGAAGTTGGATGTTTAAAATTTTGAAATATTAGAAAATCAATGATAGTTTTTATTTTCAAAAGAAAATTATATTCAAAAGGAGTGATTCCAAAAGCATTAATGAAAATAGAAAAATCCACATGGGCAGCTCAATAGCTATGAATTATGGAATTGTAATGAAAGGTAATCATGAATCACCATATTTATTTCCTTGCCATTTCGCCAAACATGATAATGGAATAAAATAACACTAAAATGGCAAGAAATCACCTTTCAAAAGAACAAGCCTCAAGTATGTTTTTCTTGAAAATAAATTATTGTCAACTCTTTACGGAAACTTATTGATAATTAAAATACAATTATTAATATTTATTCAAAGTCTGACCTAAATTGTCTGATCCGTGTCAAATTTTGGACGGACAATTTAAATTTATGGGTCATTTAAATTTATTAAATTTGAAATTCTTTCGCATGAATCCAATAGGAATTTAATAAAAAAAAAATTGTATTAGATTTTGAACGGCTGTTATTAGATTTTTTTGTAATAGTTTCCTTTTTTCACTTCACAAAAATATCCGGGTCATAATCAGTGCCCATATAAAAATCCATCGTTGCCTTTTATTATTTATAAAATTTTAAAGATTTTGCTATTTTTCCAAAAATAACACATAAATTGAAATTCAATAATTTTTACTATTTTAGATACTAGTCTATAAATAGTGACCCAACAACATTCTCTCAAAAAAGTTATATATTACTTACAACAACGCTTCGAATTCCCAACCTTAATTTCATTTACAGGTAAAAAACATTATGTTTTCGTTTTTTTTTCATATTCTAAATTTTATATCGCTTTTGAATATGATTCATTAAGGTTAGCAATTTTTTCGTGAGTTCTTATTTCTCATTTCCAGATAGCAAAGTATGGTTCAATTAAAAGAAAAAAACAAAAAATAAAAAGACAAGCAAAATCAACCCCAACTAGACCGATTTTTTTTTTTTTTTTTTTTTGAAAATTTAAATTATGCCTCAAAGAAATATCAGAGAAAAACATCACTTGAATATGAATTACTGCGTATAGTTGTATCTAATGGAACTTTCTAATATACTTTTGTTTATATTTTAGATGGCACCTAGGCCTAGACAACTGATGAAAGCCTATCAAGTAGTGCGCATTATCAAGAAGACAGAATGTCAAGATTGTAAGTACAACATCCTCAAGCTATTTTTTTTGTTTTTTTTGTTTCCAATCTCTTTGATTTGAATTATGTTTTCACACAAGTCCAAGCAAAACAACGAAGCCTTAATTAAATATGAGCGAGGCTTACTTCGGCTAGTGTACTACGGCTCAATATGGTACTTTTTAAAATTCTAATGGTCGATCCGAACCGTTCAATGTGATATCCATATGAATATGTACTTGCAAACTAAATTTTATATTTTTTTGAATTTTTTTACTATTTTTTTAGATAGGTAGAATTTTGATAGTCCAGAATTTGTATAAAACACTGAAATTCTACATATCTAAAAAAATAGTAAAAAAATTCGAAAAAATATAAAATTTAGTTTGCAAGTACATATTCATATGGATATCACATTGAACGGTTCGGATTGACCGTTAGGATTTTAAAAAGTACCATATTGAGACATAGTACACTAGCCGAAGTACCATAGCCTCACTCATTAAATATTAATGAGAAAAACATTACGAATTGTCTACAATTTAGATTTTTCATGGACAACTAATAATTGGTGATCTCATTTGTTCTTTCTAATTAGAATAAATTAATTTATTTTTACTTTTTTGCAGGCAAAATTCTTAAACCTATTGCGGGTATCATTTTGGGATGTGCTATATCTGTCTTTATTTTTAAATGATTCAAATAGTGGTGTGATTTTTAATTTTTATGCAATCCAAATAGTGGGATGTGCTATATCTGTCTTTATATTTTTCATGGACAACTAATAATTGGTGATTGCATTTGTTCTTTCTAATTAGAATAAATTATTTTATTTTTACTTTTTTGCAGGCATAATTCTTAAAGCTTTTACGGTTACCGTTTTGGGATTTGCTGTATCTGCCATTATCATAAGATGATCCAAATGGAATGGACTCTGCTGCTTTTCCGGCTGCATCCAACCATTCAAAATTTTTTATTTTGCGCATCTCGATACAGAAATTTTTTCATGCACAAATCTCGACGAATTTGAATGGTTGGATCTGGAAAAGCTGGTTGCTCTTTTTCTATCAAAAAAGCAGCAGAGTCGGACCCGATCCAAATAGTGGTGTGATTTTTATGCAATCCTTTTTTTTGGGAGGAAAGACAGAAATTAAAATCCTTTTTTTTTTGGGTGGGGGGGTTTGTCAACATAATTTATAATTTCTTCTTTAAACAAGTGTTCTTGTATTAATTAAGCATATTTACTCTCGCTCGTGTCTTTTATTCTTAAACCATTTGTTAAGAAAAACAATCCAACCAACTTTGATATTTTATCTTCATGGCAAAATCACGGTTGTCTGAATTTAACAATATATATATATTTTTTAAATCTAAATCAATCAAATTTAAGAGATAAATATAAAAATATATATTGTTACTCATATAAATTAGTTATTTATCAAAATCCATACAAATGTAAATTCGTATGAAAAAAAATTAAACACAAACCATTACAAGTTTCAAATGATTTCCTAAATAGAAAATGAGCTGGGTCCAAATGCCACCTGTCATTCATGCTTCAATCGTGCTTCACATTCTTACTTAAAAACTTTTGTTTTTGAAGTCCACGCAGGTGATCCAAACCATCAACATAATCTTATTATTAAAATGTGTTTGAAGACCATATTTTATATTTTTTATTAGAAATTTTTAACTTTTTTTTAGATAGGTAAAATATTACTGTTTTTTAAAAGATTCTAAACCATTCAAAAATAGTGATTGTGTACCTATCCGAACAAATAGTAAAAAAAAAAGTTAAAAAAATATATAAAATTTGATCTTCAAAAATATTTTAATATGGAGATCATATTGAGTAGTTCTGATCGACGGTTTGAATTTTGAAAACATTGAAAACATAATGCATCGAACACCACTCTTCTTCTTATGATGCATATAAATATATCACGATTCTGATGTTCATAGAAAGAAAACACTTTTTTTAATAAATCAGAATTAATTCGTGTATGGATTTATTTAGAAAGATGTTGAAATAAATATTATGCAAATAATTTTGTTAATTATTTGTGAATCTTATAGTATTCTTATCTTATGCTCATGATTCTGAGTTTCTGACCATCTTTGTATTGAGAAAGTACATACAAAGCTTGGTTCAGATTACACTTGCACGGTACTAGTCCCCACCTAACAATAATATAATATTAATTAAAAAATCAATGTTGACGAATTGGACCAATATTAATATATATATAGAATTTGGCTAATATGTTACGCGTAGCATTGAGGGCCTTCGTGCTACGGCTCAATATTTGAGTTTTCAAAATCCTAACGGTCGATCCAAACCGTTCAACATGATCTCCATACGAATATGTACTTGCAAACCAAATTTTACATTTTTTTAGAATTTTTTTACTATTTTTTTAGAAAGGTAGAAAATCACTTGATCTGGAAATTATGTACCATTCAGATCAAGTGATTTTCTACCTATCTAAAAAAAATAGTAAAAAAAATTCTAAAAAATGTAAAATTTGGTTTCCAACTACATATTCATATGGAGATCATGTTGAACGGTTCGGATCGACTGTTAGAATTTTGAAAACTCAAATATTGAGCCGTAGCACGGAGGCACTCTATGCTACACGTAGCACCGTAGCCACTTCCTATATATATATATTTTACTTTTGAGCATCTGCAGATGATATTGGATGAAAAAATGACCAAAACACTTCAGTAAATCACGCTTCAAATTCAAACTATTATCAACCTCTAATTACGAAGGGTATTAAGATAATTTAAAAAAAATCTATAATTTGCGAAAATATAAAATTCCATGTTGATTTTTTATTATTATTCTGTTATATAATTTTCCTAATTTTGCTATATACATATCTAATCATAAAGGTATCTCTATTTTCCAAAAATAGCACACCCATAGACCAAATAACACACCTAGAGACCGAAATAGTATGTCCAACTTCTTCAGACTTATTTTCATGCGCAAGTGGCTAAGTATTTCCATGAATCTTCAGTAAAATATAATATTTGGTTTGTTTGGCGGGTCGCGGGTCATGCCAACTTTTTCCAAGAGCGAAAATGATACATTTCCATAAATACACAGGAAATATTTTCATGCGCTACTTTTTTCATGGGCCTCTCTTTGACAATGGTTTACGGTGTCAGAAAAGCCCATTTTAATTTTATGGACTCTTCACATGTTTGGAAATGTCTTATCTCCCCTTGCTAAAAACGGAAATTCTAGTAATTAATGTTGAGTTGCTTTCTAACCAAAAATAATACCTCTCTAATTGAGATATTTATTTACGAAACTGCATTTACTCAGTTGAGGTTGCATTTACTCAGTTTTCACCCCTAAAAACATGTCTTCTCAATTAATTGAACAAAAAAAACAAATCTATGTGGAGTACACTTCACTTCATTCATAAAATACTAACTTTTTGTTAGTCGATAAACCCATACTAATTATCTATCTATCATCAATCGGTATGTCAACCTGAGGTAAAGGTGACTGTCACACCGAAGGAGATCTGCAGCATATCTAAGAAATAGAAAAAAAAAAAACAAGAAGAAAAAGAAGAAAATGAAAAGCAATATCAATTATCCAAATAAAATTATTTAATAATATAAAATTTATTACCATTGTTTTTTCCGGTACCATTTTTTGCGTTGTCGCCACCACTGTTGCAGATTTCTATTGTCTTGACTTCTTCTCCCTGCAAATGTTCACTTTCTAATTCTTATTTTTGCAGTAATCACAATAATCCTTATAAAAATAATCAAATGTTATGAAGGTTACATAGAAATCAAATTTATGATAGTTTTGTTTACTCCAATATCTTATAGAAATTATATTTTTTAATTTTGAGTAATCTAATAGCACTAGGAGTTTGTATAATGAACCTAATTAAATAAATAAGTTTTATAAAAATAGTATCCAACTCCAATTTCTAAAGGAAAATAAAACAGCTTGTTCATGTGCATGTATAATTAATAGTTAATAGTTCACACAATTTGCACCGAAAGTCATGAATGTGGTGTCCAAATATTTTAAAAAAAAATGAATGTGGTGTGCAAACATAAATACACTATTTTCATATAGTTGATATGTTGAAATTTGTAACACGTGTCCTTATCGTGATACCAAATTTGTTCAGTGGTCATTTCAATGTGGAGGAGGGATCCAATTACACATTTTTTGGTGACACATCATGACACCGTTTTTTATATAGGTCAATTTTGCGATTTCAAAATCCAAACAGTCGATCCGAACCGTTCAACATGATCACCATATTAAAATGTACTTGGAGATCAAATTTTACATTTTTTTGAATTTTTTTACTATTTATTAAGATGGTTACAAAATCGCTGTTTTTCAATGGTCTGAAAAACAACGATTTTTGTAACCATCTTAATAAATAGCAAAAAAATTCAAAAAAATGTAAAATTTGATCTCCAAGTACATTTTAATATATCCATCATGTTGAACTGTTTAAATCGACTATTTGGACTTTAAAAATGGTAGGTGTCAAAGCGTGTCACCAAAAAAGGTGTAATTGGATCCCTCCTCTCATAAAAAACACCATTCACGTTCAAATTAATTTGTATTTCAATTCGAATTTTAGTACTATGCTTGCAATATGTGGACTGGAGACACTATTCAACCTATCAAACATGGCAATTAAAATTTGAATTGAAATACGCTTATATGAAATGTACCAAATCTTTGAGTTTTAAATTCATTCGGTTGTTCCAAATCATTGTGTTTAGATAATTAATTTGAACTTACGTAATTTTCAAAACAGTAAATTACATGAAAAATCCATAAAAAGGTAAATATCAAATCCCATTCTATTCCATATAATTTGGGAATTGACATCCTCCAAATAGTGTTGTGATTTTTATGTAATTTCATGAGATAAATGAAAAAAATTCATATTTAATTTCTTTACTCAACCATTTATATTCATAAGAAATCTTCATTCAGATTTAAAACCTACAACCTTCTGCACAAAATTTATTGTCTTTTAATCACCAGACCAAATTCAATCTCCATATAGGCCTTCAATCCGACGGATTAATCATTTCTCTGATATTATGAAACATAATTCCATGAAAGTCTATCGCAATTCAGTGTATATGTATACTGTTTATATCCTATTTTAAATTTTTCAGATAAAAAATGTATCATTCAATTAATAACATAGGAAGTGACAATAGAGAATCCGAAGAATCAGTCTTTGGTCTAGTGACAAAGACAATTCTCTCCGTGCGAGAGGTTGCAGGTTCGGAAACCGAAAGAGACAATTCTTTGTGAATATTAAATAGTTAGGTGATTTGACTCCAACCTTTACTGGAAAAGGAAAAGGCAGCGATATATCCAGATCGGTGGGTCAATAGTTCATATTTTTAGATAGTATTCGTCAAAATTCGCACATAGATATTTAATAATGCAATATAAGAAGAGTAGGGCTATTGTACTTCGCGAAGTAAAACGAAATTTTACTTCACGCTCATATTTTCATTTTCAAAATCCAAAACGTCGATCCGAACCGTTTAAGTTGTTCTCCATATTGAAATGTGCTTGGAGACCAAATTTTACATTTTTTGGAATTTTTTTACTATTTATTAAGCCACTTTGAAAATCGCTGATCCATTATGAACAGTAAAAAACAGTAAAAAATTCTGGACCAATGGATCAGCGATTTTCAAAGTGGCTTAATAAATAGTAAAAAAATTCCAAAAAATGTAAAATTTGGTCTCCAAGCACATTTCAATATGGAGAACAACTTGAACGGTTCGGATCGACGTTTTGGATTTTGAAAATGGGAATATGAGCACTTCACGAAGTACAATAGCACAATTCATATAAGAATGTATTTATAGATATATACATTTCAAAATTTAACATCTAGATAAAATAATAATACTTCTTTTTAAAAGGATTGAATGTTTTTCTTTAAAATAGAATAATATGACAATTTAAAAACTTTTATTTTTATTTGATAATTATCAGGAGGTTATTTTGTAATAATAATATGTTATGTCCTTAATAAAAGATAAATTGCTTTAACAAAAATTAGAATAAATAATAAAATATCACTAATTGTTATTTTTCAAAAGAAATAAATATAAATAGATTTTATACTAAATATAATTATTTTGAGAGGAGTAAACATTTTGACATCAGTTTTTGATTCGATTCGTGCAACGCACGAATCATATATAATATTATTTTGACTCTATTGTATGTGCGCTGTATGAATTAAAAATTACTATGTAAAATTTTTCACCCCATGTGAGAAACTAGTCAATAGACAACCTATTTCTCTCTCCTCGTTTACTACAAGGAGAAGAGTATAAAAAGATGAACTCTTAGATTAAAACTGTTTTTCAGCTATTCAATAGCATAACTGGTGTTCTAAATGAATCAAACTGGCAATGAATCCAGATCTGATATAATTTGATCTGACTTCTATAACACTGCAACGAGCACTGAGGTGACCAAATTTAACAAAAACTTTTTCAAACCTAAGTCAATCAGAAATTTAAAAATATAAAATATTATAAAGATATTGTTGATAATATAATTCAACTCAAAATCCATTTGTATACAAATGTAATTTCATAATTTAAAAATATAGTTAACCCGAATCACTGCAAATTTCAAATATTTACTATACAGTAAAATTTACAACAAATTTTGTCATGCTATGGACATGATATACATATTAAAAACATCGCATTCAAAATATCATAATTTAAAATATTTTTTTTTAATTAAGATCTTATCAATGAATTTCAACTCTAATAAAAAAAATGGCATCTGCATTAAGACTCAATTAAGAATCAAGCTCAATGTTGGATCTCAAAGTTGTATTTAATATTTACTGGTTTTCGATTAACCTTAGAATTTCAATCTAAGTTATAATGAGTCCAAAGACAATGTTTTTTCTATGGGAGGTCGCAGGTTCGAAACTCGGATGAAAGAATTCTTTATGGATATTAAATAATTGAGTGGCTTGACCTCTAACATTTACTAAAAAAATTATAATGAGTCATTTTTTGCAATATTAAAGTCCGAACAGTCTGGGCTAACATCATAATGTTAGAATTTTAATCTAAGTTATAATGAGTCAGTTTTTGAAATATTAAAATCCGAACAATCAATCCTAACCGCTAAACATAATCTTCCTTTTAAAATGTGCTTGTAGACCAATACTTTTAGATAGGTAAAAAATCATTATTTTGGATGGTCCAAAATTATCTGGAAACAGTGATTTTGTACCTATCCAAAAAAATAGTAAAAAAGTTTCAAAAAATATAAAATTTGGTCTCCAACCACATTTTAATATGGAGAACACGTTGAGCAGTTCGGGTCGACTATTCGAACTTTGAAATCGCAAAAACTGACTCGTTATAACTTAAGTTGGAATTCAAACATTATGACATTAGCCATACTCCAATTATATAATCTTAAAATTTCAATAAAATTTGAACCTCAAACCTATAATTAGAAACACTATTTTTCTATCAATTACAAATTTAATCTAATACAATATCTATCCTAGAATTACATAAAAAAATATTAATTTTAATATTTTTCTTAATTTTCACAAACTTCATCACTATCATCTTTATCAACAGCTGATTCACCTCTTTCTACAAAAAAAATAATTAAAAAAAATTACACATCAAATAAAAAAACAAGATAAATTAAACAGAGATGATGTGATGATTTGAATTTTTAATCTCCATATTTTCGGCAGCAGTTCCTCCATCTAGAGAGAGTTCAAAAGAAAGAAAGTAAGAGAGAAGGAACAAAATAAATAAATAAAGAATCAAACAAAAAAATTACTAAATTAATTTGACATACTTGTGTTATGTTAACCATTTTCTTATTTACAAATACTGAAGCGATTATCTCAATAATTGGATCTTTTGTATCCTTTGAATCTGCAAAAAGCAAAAAATATATATATATAGAAAATCGGGACATAATATACAATATTTGTGTATAAATAGCTAAAACAAATAAGTATCAACAATTGTGATCATTGTTTGTCATCTCTATTTTCCACATTACAGTGGAGAATGCAAATGTTCAATTTCTATTTCTTATTTTTGCAGTATAAATAGCTAAAGGAAATAAGTACCCTCAATCGTGATTATTGGTTTGTGAACTCTATTTTTGTCATTATATTGGAGAGTGCAAATTTTCACTTTCTCATTCTTATTTTTGCAGTAATCACAATAATCCTTATAAAAATAATCAAATGTTATGAAAGCTACATAGAAATCAAATTTATGATAGTTTTGTTTACTCCAATATCTTATAGAAATTATATTTTTTAATTTTGAGTAATCTAATAGCACTACGAGTTTGTATAATAAACCTAATTAAATAAATAAGTTTTATAAAAATAGTATCCCAACTCCAATCTCTAAAGGAAAATAAAACAGCTTGTTCATGTGCATGTATAATTAATAGTTAATAGTTCACACAATTTGCACCGAAAGTCATGAATGTGGTGCCCAAATATTTAAAAAAGATGGATGTGGTGTGCAAACATAAATATATTATTTTCATATTATGTTGAAATTTGAAACACGTGTCCTTATCGTGATACCAACTTTGTTAAGTGGTCATTTCAATTTGGTCACTAAAAAACACCATTCACGTTCAAATTAATTTGTATTTCAATTCGAATTTTAATACTATGCTTGCAATATGTGGACTGGAGACACCATTCAACCTATCAAACATGGCAATTGAAATTCGCTTATGATGAAATGTACCAAATCTTTGAGTTTTAAATTCATTCGGTTGTTCCAAATCATTGCGTTTAGATAATTAATTTGAACTTACGTAATTTGCAAAACAGTAAATTACATGAAAAAACCATAAAAAGGTAAATATCAAATCCCATTCTGTTCCATATAGTTTGAGATTCAATCAAAATAATTAAATATTCATTTTGGTAAACATTAATTTGAATGGACTTGGAAACATGAAAAATTCCACACAAACATAAATTAGGATTTTGGTAGGTATTTCGAATGAAATCCATAAACTTTATTGATTTGATGGTTTGATAGGAATTCAGAGTATGTCCGATGGGCATCGGACCTAATTTGGTTCGATGGGTGTGATGACCATCCGATCTGCATCAAGATTCGTGTGCTCCGCATCAAATCTATGCATGTCTGTATCAATTTCCATGCGCATAGATCTTGATGCTAATCGTACGGTACTAGAGCTAATTGAACCTAAATGTAGGTCCGATGCCCATCGGACCTACTCCTATCTCGTTTGATAGATGCAGATGTACATTTCTACGCCGTTTGATCTGTTGTTAATGGAAAAGCACAACTCTTTATGGTGGTGCTTGGTTGAGACCTAAAGTTTTGAAGACCTAAGTTAATTATTCCATTTTAGGCTGGTTTAAATTATTCATGTATAAAAATTATGTCATGACTTAAGTTATTTCTTGTTTGATTGGAATTAAATGGCTTAAGGCATGTCGTTATTTTTTTTGTGTTGTCGTTCATTACTGCTGCTAAGTTTAATTGAATGGCTTAAACCTAATTGTAATAAGCAATTGATTCATAACATGTACTGCCTAATGTAATCTTCAAATTAATTCAATCTAATTAAAATTAAACATTACGATATATGATTGATTTAGTTTCTAAATCATACTTTGGTTTGATTTTTCTTCCAGCCTATGCTTAATTATAATATCTATATAAAGTAAACTAAAATACAACAAAGAAAAAGAACAAAAAAAAAATTAAGAGCTTCTGTTTTAGAAAAATAAATGCTTCTAGAGAGAAAAAGAAATGAAGAGGGAAAGAGTTTCCATGAAAGAAAAGAAAAGAAATAATTAATATTAACAGCTAAAGAAGAGATGGATGATAAAAACACTAAATAGTCACTGACAGGTGGAGTCACAGAAGAACTAAATCTTAGGCCACCTAGAGAGATGGTTTAATTTTTGATAGCCTAAATTCCGAATTTTTTATTTATATCCAAAAAATAAATCAAATTACAAAAAATACCCATGTTATCTTGAAAATTCGAAAAATACCCAAACCGGAAAAAAAATTTCCGGATTTGGCCTCTAAATCCGGAAAAAAAATTTCCAGAAATTGAACTCCAAATCCGGAAAAAAATTTCCGGATTTAACATTTTTTTTTTTTTTTTTTTTTTAGAGTTTCCGGAAAATTTTTTTCCGGATTTAACATTTTTTTTTTTTTTAGAGTTTCCGGAAAAAAATTTTCCGGATTTAACAATTTTTTTTTTTTTAGAGATTCCGAATAAAAAAATTTAACTTAACAAATTTTTTTTTTTTTTTTTTTGAGATTTTTTTTAAGAGAAAAATAGCTAAAATACTGAAATCTAACGCTACAAAATCGAATTGTTTTTTTAAATATTTGTTTCATTAATTTAAAAAATTTCAAAATGGTGTAGAATAATTTAGAAATTATCAAAATAGCTAAAATACTGAAATATTACACTAAAAAATCAAATTATTTTTTTAAATATTTGCTAGATTACATTTTTTTATATATAATTAGCATATTTATACTAAAACAAGCCAAATTACTTGATTTATGCTGAATTACACTAAATTACAATCTACTTGAAGTTTCCGATTAAGATTTTCATTTCTATTATTCAATCTACGTAGCTCAGTAAATTAGTTATGTAATAAACTTTTAGAACACCAAATTTTATTATTTTTGGAATTTTTTTTACTATTTTTTATGATTTATGAAAGATGCCACAAAATAAGCCCCATTTATACGTAATTTAGTGTAATTTAACGTATTTTAGTAAATTTACCGTATTTTAGCACAAAATCGGCCCTATTCGTAGTAAAAAAACAATTCGATTTTTTAGTGTTAGATTTCAGTATTTTAGCTATTTTGATAATTTCTAAATTATTCTACACCATTTTGAAATTTTTTAAATTAATGAAACAAATATTTAAAAAAACAATTTGATTTTTTAGCGTTAGATTTCAGTATTTTAGCTATTTTTCTCTTAAAAAAAAATTTTATTTAGTTCGGAAAAAAATTTCCGGAATCTCTAAAAAAAAAAAAAAAAAAAAAAATTTGTTAAGTTAAATTTTTTTATCCGGAATCTCTAAAAAAAAAAAAAAAAAAAAAAAAGTTAAATCCGGAAAAAAAATTTCCGGAAACTCTAAAAAAAAAAAAAAAATGTTAAATCCGGAAAAAAAATTTCCGGATTTGGAGTTCAATTTCCGGAAAAAAAATTTCCGGATTTAGAGGCCAAATCCGGAAAAAAAATTTCCGGTTTGGGTATTTTTCGAATTTTCAAGATAACATGGGTATTTTTTGTAATTTGATTTATTTTTTGGATATAAATAAAAAATTCGGTAAATAGATCTAGTTAGGCCAGCCTTACTAATCTACATTTGGTGCAATAACTGAGGCCTAAACTTCTTATTCCATAATTTAGGCATCAACTAAACATGACATATGTCCTGAGGATGGATGGAAACCATAGATATGAAAATGAAATAAGAAAAAAATATTTTTTTGTTAATGTCTCTTAAAAAGGTTACTTTTTCAATAAATTGGCAGCTGCTTCTAAGGTTAAAAAAAAAAAAAAAAAGTATCAAGAAGCTACCTCTAGTATTGAATTAAATAACCAATTAGAAAATTTACATTATGTATAGTACTAAATTAAAATTGCAAGAGCCGTGTTATACCTATGAATAATGACGGTATAAAAAAATGATTACCATAGCACTACTAGATCATCAATTTACATGGGGATTCGTGCCAATGTAAATCTTTAAGCATATTAGCCCCTTTACTACATCTGGGAACGATTACCTAAAATTCTTATTGATTAATTTACGATTGGGGTGTATGGAGCTGGATCCCTTTAGGCTAAAGGGATTCAGCTCTATACACCTCAGTCCCCATCGTAAATTAATCAATTAGAAGGTTATAAAAGAGGAAAAATCACAAAGGTCATGGATAGGGGTGTTAATTAAATCAGTTTATTTGGTCTTCAACAACCGACAAATTTAAGATTAAATGATTTGATTTTTTTTCGGTTTAAATAGTTCAGTTCAATTGAATTTTTGAATTATTTCGGTTTTTATATTTGATTTGTCTTAATTTTTCTTATTTTAGTTTAACCAAATAAACTGAAATTAATTTACTTAATATTTACCAAGGTTCTAAATAGCGTTTATAGCGTCATAGCAGGAAGGCTACAAAAAAAGCTATAGCGAATAGCATTGCTATAGCGGAAGCTATTCCAAATATCAACATTATCTAAGGTCTCACAGAACAATAAATAACACCAAAGTAATTAAGAAATTATAATATTCATATTGAACATGTACAAAGTCCAAATTGCGGTTCAAAATATCCATAGTAATATCATAAACTATCGATTTTTCCTATTAAAAATATCTTAAGCATCATGATTCATGACATAATCTATTTTTTTTTTCTATTCAAATTTTAATTTCGGTTTGGACTTTTTTTCTATTCAAATTTCAATTTCTATTCCCAATTTCAAATTGATTTATTTGTAGCAAGTAGCAACAAATTCAATTTCGGTTTGAGATTTTTTTTATCTTTATTTAAAACCCATATAAATTGCTTAAAAAAAAAAACCCATATTGTATAGCGCAAATAGCGGACCGCTATAGCGCTGTAGCGCAAATAGCGCATTTTGATGTCGTAGCGTAGCGTTTGGGGTCCAAAAACGCTATAGCGGCGCTATTTAGAACACTGATATTTACTTATATTACTCGAGTTTTTTATATTTGCTTCAGTTTCTCTTATTTCAGTTCGACTGATATATATCTTGATATTTATTTTTATAACTATTAAATGTATTTTTTGGTGTGTATTGAATTTTGACATTTTAAAATTTAATCTTTCTTATTTTGGTGCAATCAAACAAACTGATATTTACTTCAATTTTCTTTGTTCGGTTATTATTTGATTGACATATTTAATTCAGTTGATTCGATTAGATTTTTAAAAACCGAATAAAATTTTATTTTATTATTTTAATTCGATTTTAACAGAATTGACTGTTTAAACACCTTTAGTCATGGGTGGACTTGGTCCTGGTACGGTTCTTTTGAGGAATTCACATCCTCCCAGTTACCTCACTGAACCTGACCAGAACGGACGGTCCAAAGTTACTCTCAGTCTAGATTTTTAAATTGACACGAATCTCAAAGCACAAATAATACTGCCCCCTAAATCATTCTGAGTAATCACCGGCTGAGAGTAAATATGGGCCGTCCATTCCGGTCAGGTTTTCGAGCCCGGATATATACAGTAGCTTCTTAATTAATTTTCTTCTGAACAGCTTTTATCTGACTAGATTTTCACGCCATTTGACAAGTATTGTATTTTCTATAAGGAATGTGGTGTACGTGATCACCACCTTCCTTCCTCTATTTTCATACTATTTTGTTTTAATTGCGGCTATTTTGACTTCCGAATTATTTTTTTATTTTTTATTTTGTGATACCAATCAGTTACAGTAACGATTGTGTACATTAATATTAGTAAGGCGTTCAACTTGGAGTCTCATAATAGCTAGGAGTAGAACTAGGGTGTTCCTAAGCTCACCAAGTCCTTCGGTGAGCTCGACTCTAAAACCTATCGAATTGACTTCAAACGATATTTTCAAACCGTTAGATGTTTAATTTATATTAAAATGCGCTTAGAGACCAAATTTTACATTTTTTGAAATTTTTTTACTATTTATTAAGCCGGTTTGAAAACCGCTGTTTTCCAATGGTGCAGAATTTTAATAAAAACAGCGGTTTTCAAACCGGCTTAATAAATAGTAAAAAAATTCCAAAAAATGTAAAATTTGGTCTCCAAGTACATTTTAATATAGATTGAACATCTAACGGTTTGAAAATATCATTTGAAGTCAATTTAATAGATTTTAGAGTTGAGCTCACCAGAGGCTTGATGAGCTTAGGAACACCCTAGTTCTACTCTAATAGCTAGATAAGATTATTGAAAATCAGAGAATAGAACATCCATTTGCTATCTATAAACTATCATTAATTTATCGCGTCTGGCGCTTACCCTTTCAAACCATCGTGTGTCTATCCATTATTCCTATTTTCATTTCTTTCCTTTCTATATACTTATTTGTTTTCAGACCTGTATAAAAAACAGCGACCAAGTTATGCTAACGGAATATGCTCAACGTGCTGTGCCGTGCAATGACCAAGTTACTTTTTCAAGTGTCGTGTCGTACCGTGACCAAAATGTCAAAGGGTGGTCACGGCACGCGAATGATCACGCCACGTGAGTCACGCCGTGCCTAACGTGCCGTGACCATACATGACTCGCGTGACCATTTAATCATAATTTAGATAAGTTTATTCAATATTCACCATTAAATCAATATCTAATGGTTCTAATTACACGTGACTCGCATGACTACGTGCCGTGCCAAAGTTTCAAAAGATGAACACAGCACGCGAATAGTCACGGCACGGAACACGCGAGTCATGACACGTAACTAACACGCGTGCCGTGCCGTTCCGTGACGGAGGCGGCTCCGCCGTGCCATTTTTCCCACTCTAGTGTCAAGATTGTAAGTACAACATCCTCAAGTTATTTTATCTTTTTTGCAGTCTCTTTGATTTGAATTATGTTTTCACACAAGTCCGAGCAAAACAACGAAGCCTTAATTAGATATTAATGAGAAAAACATTACGAATTTAGATTTTTCATGGACAACTAATAATTGGTGATCGCATTTGTTCTTCTAATTAGAATAAATTAATTTTTTTTTACTTTTTTGCAGGCATAATTCTTAAAGCTTTTACAGTTACCGTTTTGGGATTTGCTGTATCTGCCATTATCATAAGATGATCCAAATAGTGGTGTGGTTTTTATGCAATCCTTTTTTTGGGAGGAAAGATAGAAATTAAAATCCTTTTTTTTGGGGTGGTTTTGTCAACATAATTTATAATTTCTTCTTTAAACAAGTGTTCTTGTATTAATTAAGCATATTTACTCTCGCTGGTGTCTTTTGTTAAGAAAAACAATCCAATCAACTTTGATATTTTATCTTCATGGCAAAATCACGGTTGTCTGAATTTAACAATATATATATATTTTTAAATCTAAATCAATCAAATTTAAGAGATAAATATAAAAATATATATTGTTACTCATATAAATTAGTTATTTATCAAAATCCATACAAATGTAAATTCGTATGAAAAAAATTAAACACAAACCATTACAAGTTTCAAATGATTTCCTAAATAGAAATGAGCTGGGTCCAATTGCCACCTGTCGTTCATGCTTCAATCGTGCTTCACATTCTTACTTAAAAACTTTTGTTTTTAAAGTCCATCCAAGTGATCCGAACCATCAACATAATCTTCATATTAAAATGTGTTTGAAGACCATATTTTTTATTTTTTATTGGAAATTTTTAACATTTTTTTAGATAGGTAAAATATTACTGTTTTTTAAAAGATTCTAGACCATTCAAAAACAGAGATTGTGTACCTATCCGAACAAATAGTAAAAAAAAAAAGTTAAAAAAATATATAAAATTTGATCTCCAAAAATATTTTAATATGGAGATCATGTTAAGTAGTTCTGATCGACGGTTTGAATTTTGAAAACATTGAAAACATAATGCATTCGAACACCACTCTTCTTCTTATGATTCATATAAATATATCACAATTCTGATGTTCATAGAAAGAAAACAATTTTTTTTAATAAATCAGAATTAATTCGTGTATGAATTTATTTAGAAAGTTGTTGAAATAAATATTATGCAAATAATTTTGTTAATTATTTGTGAATCTTATAGTATTCTTATCTTATTTATGCTCATGATTCTGAGTTTCTGACCATCTTTGTATTGAGAAAGTACATACAAAGCTTGGTTCAGATTACACTTGCACGGTACTAGTCCCCACCTAACAATAATATAATATTAATTAAAAAATCAATGTTGACGAATTGGACCAATATTAATATATATATAGAATTTGGCTAATATGTTACGCGTAGCATTGAGGGCCTTCGTGCTACGGCTCAATATTTGAGTTTTCAAAATCCTAACGGTCGATCCAAACCGTTCAACATGATCTCCATACGAATATGTACTTGCAAACCAAATTTTACATTTTTTTAGAATTTTTTTACTATTTTTTTAGAAAGGTAGAAAATCACTTGATCTGGAAATTATGTACCATTCAGATCAAGTGATTTTCTACCTATCTAAAAAAATAGTAAAAAAAATTCTAAAAAATGTAAAATTTGGTTTCCAACTACATATTCATATGGAGATCATGTTGAACGGTTCGGATCGACTGTTAGAATTTTGAAAACTCAAATATTGAGCCGTAGCACGGAGGCACTCTATGCTACACGTAGCACCGTAGCCACTTCCTATATATATATTTTTTACTTTTGAGCATCTGCAGATGATATTGGATGAAAAAATTACCAAAACACTTCAGTAAATCACGCTTCAAATTCAAACTATTATCAACCTCTAATTACGAAGGGTATTAAGATAATTTAAAAAAAATCTATAATTTGCGAAAATATAAAATTCCATGTTGATTTTTTATTATTATTCTGTTATATAATTTTCCTAATTTTGCTATATACATATCTAATCATAAAGGTATCTCTATTTTCCAAAAATAGCACACCCATAGACCAAATAACACACCTAGAGACCGAAATAGTATGTCCAACTTCTTCAGACTTATTTTCATGCGCAAGTGGCTAAGTATTTCCATGAATCTTCAGTAAAATATAATATTTGGTTTGTTTGGCGGGTCGCGGGTCATGCCAACTTTTTCCAAGAGCGAAAATGATACATTTCCATAAATACACAGGAAATATTTTCATGCGCTACTTTTTTCATGGGCCTCTCTTTGACAATGGTTTACGGTGTCAGAAAAACCCATTTTAATTTTATGGACTCTTCACATGCTTGGAAATGTCTTATCTCCCCTTGCTAAAAACGGAAATTCTAGTAATTAATGTTGAGTTGCTTTCTAACCAAAAATAATACCTCTCTAATTGAGATATTTATTTACGAACTGCATTTACTCAGTTTTCACCCCTAAAAACATGTCTTCTCAATTAATTGAACAAAAAAAACAAATCTATGTGGAGTACACTTCACTTCATTCATAAAATACTAACTTTTTGTTAGTCGATAAACCCATACTAATTATCTATCTATCATCAATCGGTATGTCAACCTGAGGTAAAGGTGACTGTCACACCGAAGGAGATCTGCAGCATATCTAAGAAATAGAAAAAAAAAAAAACAAGAAGAAAAGGAAGAAAATGAAAAGCAATATCAATTATCCAAATAAAATTATTTAATAATATAAAATTTATTACCATTGTTTTTTCCGGTACCATTTTTTGCGATGTCGCCACCACTGTTGCAGATTTCTATTGTCTTGACTTCTTCTCCCTGCAAATGTTCACTTTCTAATTCTTATTTTTGCAGTAATCACAATAATCCTTATAAAAATAATCAAATGTTATGAAGGTTACATAGAAATCAAATTTATGATAGTTTTGTTTACTCCAATATCTTATAGAAATTATATTTTTTAATTTTGAGTAATCTAATAGCACTAGGAGTTTGTATAATGAACCTAATTAAATAAATAAGTTTTATAAAAATAGTATCCAACTCCAATTTCTAAAGGAAAATAAAACAGCTTGTTCATGTGCATGTATAATTAATAGTTAATAGTTCACACAATTTGCACCGAAAGTCATGAATGTGGTGTCCAAATATTTAAAAAAAAAATGAATGTGGTGTGCAAACATAAATACATTATTTTCATATAGTTGATATGTTGAAATTTGTAACACGTGTCCTTATCGTGATACCAAATTTGTTCATAAAAAACACCATTCACGTTCAAATTAATTTGTATTTCAATTCGAATTTTAATACTATGCTTGCAATATGTGGACTGGAGACACCATTCAACCTATCAAACATGGCAATTAAAATTCGAATTGAAATACGCTTATATGAAATGTACCAAATCTTTGAGTTTTAAATTCATTCGGTTGTTCCAAATCATTGCGTTTAGATAATTAATTTGAACTTACGTAATTTGCAAAACAGTAAATTACATGAAAAATCCATAAAAAGGTAAATATCAAATCCCATTCTGTTCCATATAGTTTGAGATTCAATCAAAATAATTAAATATTCATTTTGGTAAACATTAATTTGAATGGACTTGGAAACATGCAAAAATTTTGTTTTTAAAGTCCATGCAGGTGATCCGAACCATCAACATAATCTTCATATTAATATGTGTTTGAAGACCATATTTTATATTTTTTATCAAAAAAATTTAACTTTTTTTTAGATAGGTAAAATATTACTGTTTTTTAAAAGATTCTAGACCATTCAAAAACAGTGATTGTGTACCTATCCGAACAAATAGTAAAAAAAAAAGTTAAAAAAAATATATAAAATTTGATCTTCAAAATATTTTAATATGGAGATCATGTTGAGTAGTTCTGATCGACGGTTTGAATTTTGAAAACATTGAAAACATAATGCATTCGAACACCACTCTTCTTCTTATGATGCATATAAATATATCACAATTCTGATGTTCATAGAAAGAAAACAATTTTTTTAATAAATCAGAATTAATTCGTGTATGGATTTATTTAGAAAGATGTTGAAATAAATATTATGCAAATAATTTTGTTAATTATTTGTGAATCTTATAGTATTCTTATCTTATTTATGCTCATGATTCTGACCATCTTTGTATTGAGAAAGTACATACAAAGCTTGGTTCAGATTACACTTGCACGGTAGTAGTCCCCACATAACAATAATATAATATTAATTAAAAAATCAATGTTGACGAATTGGACCAATATATATATACACACGCTATGGCTAGCATGCTACGCGTAGCATAGAGGGCTTCCGTGTTACGGTTCAATATTTGAGTTTTCAAAATTCTAACAGTCGATCCGAACCGTTCAACATGATCTTCATATGAATATGTACTTGCAAACCAAATTTTACATTTTTTAGAATTTTTTACTATTTTTTTAGATAGATAAAAAATCACTTGATTTAAAATTCTGTACCATTCAGATCAAATGATTTTCTACCTATCTAAAAATATAGTAAAAATATATAAAAAATATAAAATTTGGTTTGCAAATACATATTCATATGGAGATCATGTTGAACGGTTCGGATCGACTGTTAGGATTTTGAAAAATCAAATATTGAGTCGTAACACGGAGACCCTCCATGCTACGCGTAGCACTGTAGCCACTTCCTATATACATGTATATACTATATACACACACTTTTGAGCATCTGCAGATGATATTGGATGAAAAAATTACCAAAACACTTCAGTAAATCACGCTTCAAATTCAAACTAGTATCAACCTCTAATTACGAAGGGTATTAAGATAATTTTAAAAAAATCTATAATTTGCGCACATATAAAATTCCATCGTTGATTTTTTATTATTATTCTGTTTTATAATTTTCCTAATTTTGCTATATACATATCTAATCATAAAGGTATCTCTATTTTCCAAAAATAACACAGCCATAGACCAAATAACACACCCAGAGACCGAAATAGTATGTCCAACTCTTTTAGACTTATTTTCATGCGTAAGTGTGGCTAAGTATTTTCATGCACCTTCAGTAAAATATAATATTTGGTTTGTTTGGCGGATCGCGAGTCATGCCAACTTTTTCCAATGACGAAAATAATACATTTTTATAGACACACATGAAATATTTCCATGCACTACTTTTTCCATGGGCCTTTCTTTGAAAATAGTTTACGGTGTCAGAAAAATCCATTTTAATTCTATGGACTCTTCACATGCTTGGAAATATTTTCTCCCCTTGCTAAAAACGGAAATTCTAGTAGTTAATGTTGAGTTGCCTTCTAACCAAAAAGAGTACCTCTCTAATTGAGATATTTATTTACGAAACTGCATTTACTCAGTTGAGGTTGCATTTACTCCGTTTTCACCCCTAAAAACATGTCTTCTCAATTATTTGTAGCAAGTGAATATATTATTCTCAATAACTTTCTAATAACTCATTAAATTAAAGAAAAAACTATTTTATTAATAAAAAAGCAAGATAACAACAAAACTATATTCTATTACTTCTAAAATTACAGAACATACAGTAAAAAAAAACAGTATCAGCATCAATTTTTCACTGAAAATTTAATTGAACAAAAAAAACAAATATATGTGGAGTACACTTCACTTCATTCATAGAATACTAACTTTTTGTTTGTCGATAAACCCATACTAATTTTTGCTATGTCAAGATTCAACAATTGAATTATCTATTTATCGTCAATCGGTATGTCAACCTGAGGTAAAGGTGACTGTCACACCGAAGGAGATCTGCAGCATATCTAAGAAATCGAAAAAAAAAAGGAAAAAGAAGAAAAATAAAAAGCAATATCAATTATCCAAATAAAATTATTTAATAATATAAAATTTATTACCATCGCTTTTTCCGATACCATTTTTTGCATTGTCGCCACTGTTGCAGATTTTTATTGCCTCAATCTTCTTCTCTCTGCAAATGTTCACTTTCTAATTCTTATTTTTATTTTTGCAGTAATCACAATAATTCTTATAAAAATAATCAAATGTTATGAAGGCTACATAGAAATCAATTTTATGATAGTTTTGTTTGCTCCAATATCTTATAAAAATTATATTTTTTTAATTTTGAGTAATCTAATAGCACTACAGTTTGTATAATGAACCTAATTAAATAAATAAGTTTTATAAAAATAGTATCCCAACTCCAATCTCTAAAGGAAAATAAAACAGCTTGTTCACGTGCATGTATAATTATAGTTAATAGTTCACACAATTTGCACCGAAAGTCATGAATGTGGTGTCCAAATATTTAAAAAAAAATGGATGTGGTGTGCAAACATAAATACATTATTTTCATATAGTTGATATGTTGAAATTTGAAACACATGTCCTTATCGTGATACCAAATTTGTTCAGTGGTCATTTCAATTTGGTCACTAAAAAACACCATTCACGTTCAAATTAAAGTCCAAACAGTCTGGGCTAACGTCATAATGTTAGAATTTTAGTCTAAGTTATAATGAGTCGGTTTTTGAAATATTAAAATCCGAACAATCAATCCTAAGTTCCTAACCGCTAAACATAATCTTCCTATTAAAATGTGCTTGTAGACCAATACTTTTAGATAGGTAAAAAATCATTATTTTGGATAGTCCAAAATTATCTGGAAACAGTGATTTTGTACCTATCCAAAAAAAATAGTAAAAAAGTTTCAAAAAATATAAAATTTGGTCTCCAGCCACATTTTAATATGGAGAACACGTTGAGCAATTCGGGTTGACTGTTCGAACTTTGAAATCGCAAAAACTGACTCTTTATAACTTAAGTTGGAATTCAAACATTATGACATTAGCCAGACTCCAATTATATAATCTTAAAATTTCAATAAAATTTGAACCTCAAACCTATAATTAGAAACACTATTTTTCTACCAATTACAAATTTAATCTAATACAATATCTATCCTAGAATTACATAAAAATATATTAATTTTAATATTTTTCTTAATTTTCACAAACTTCATCACTATCATCTTTATCAACAGCTGATTCACCTCTTTATATCAAAAAAAAAATTAAAAAAAATGACACATCAAATGAAAAAACAAGATAAATTAAACAGAGATGATGTGATGATTTGAATTTTTAATCTCCATATTCTCGGCAGCAGGTATTCCATCTAGAGAGAGTTCAAAAGAAAGAAAGTAAGAGAGAAGGAACAAAAGAAATAAAGAAAGAATCAAACAAAAAAAATTACTAAATTAATTTGACATACTTGTGTTATGTTAACCATTTTCTTATTTACAAATACTGAAGCGATTATCTCAATAATTGGATCTTTTGTATCCTTTGAATCTGCAAACAGCAAAAAAAAAATTAAAATATATATATATAGAAAATCGGGACATAATATACAATATTTGTGTATAAATAGCTAAAACAAATAAGTATCAACAATAGTGATCATTGTTTGTGATCTCTATTTTCCACATTACAGTGGAGAATGCAAATGTTCAATTTCTATTTCTTATTTTTGCAGTATAAATAGCTAAAGCAAATAAGTACCATCAATCGTGATTATTGGTTTGTGAACTCTATTTTTGTCATGGAGAGTGCAAATGTTCACTTTCTAATTCTTATTTTTGCAGTAATCACAATAATCCTTATAAAAATAATCAAATGTTATTAAGGCTACATAGAAATCAAATTTATGATAGTTTTGTTTACTCCAATATCTTATAGAAATTATATTTTTTTAATTTTGAGTAATCTAATAGCACTACGAGTTTGTATAATGAACCTAATTAAATAAATAAGTTTTATAAAAATAGTATCCCAACTCCAATCTCTAAAGGAAAATAAAACAGCTTGTTCAGTGCATGTATAATTAATAGTTAATAGTTCACACAATTTGCACCGAAAGTCATGAATGTGGTGTCCAAATATTTTAAAAAAAATGGATGTGGTGTGCAAACATAAATACATTATTTTCATATAGTTGATATGTTGAAATTTGTAACACGTGTCCTTATCGTGATACCAAATTTGTTCAGTGGTCATTTCAATTTGATCATAAAAAACACCATTCACGTTCAAATTAATTTGTATTTCAATTCGAATTTTAATACTATGCTTGCAATATGTGGACTGGAGACACCATTCAACCTATCAAACATGGCAATTGAAATTCGCTTATATGAAATGCACCAAATCTTTGAGTTTTAAATTCATTCGGTTGTTCCAAACCATTGCGTTTAGATAATTAATTTGAACTTACGTAATTTGCAAAACAGTAAATTACATGAAAAAACCATAAAAAGGTAAATATCAAATCCCATTCTGTTCCATATAGTTTGAGATTCAATCAAAATAATTAAATATTCATTTTGGTAAACATTAATTTGAATGGACTTGGAAACATGCAAAAATTTTGTTTTTAAAGTCCATGCAGGTGATCCGAACCATCAACATAATCTTCATATTAATATGTGTTTGAAGACCATATTTTATATTTTTTATCAAAAAAATTTAACTTTTTTTTAGATAGGTAAAATATTACTGTTTTTTAAAAGATTCTGGACCATTCAAAAACATTGAATGTGTACCTATCCGAACAAATAGTAAAAAAAAAGTTAAAAAAAATATATAAAATTTGATCTTCAAAATATTTTTATATGGAGATCATATTGAGTAGCTCTAATCGACTATTTTAATTTTGAAAACATTAAAAACATAATGCATTCGAGCACCACTCTTCGTCTTATTATGCATATAAATATATCACAATTCTGATGTTCATAGAAAGAAAACAATTATTTTTAATAAATCAGAATTAATTCGTGTATGGATTTATTTAGAAAGATGTTGAAATAAATATTATGCAAATAATTTTGTTAATTATCTGTGAATCTTATAGTATTCTTATCTTATGCTCATGATTATGACCATCTTTGTATTGAGAAAGTCACTTGAGAATAGGTCCAATGCCCATCGGACCTACTTTGGTTCGATGGGTTTAATCACCGTCAATTGGCTTTAAGATTCGTGCAAAATGCTTTAAATTCGTGCGTGCCTGTTTTAATTTTCGTGAGCACAAATCTTAAGTTAAATCAGACGGTAATCATGCTCGTTGAACCTAAAAGTGGGTCCGATGGACATCCGACCTACTCCATTCTCTGAGAAAAGTAAATACAAAGCTCGGTTCAGATTACACTCGCACAGTAGTCCCCACCCAACAATAATATAATATTAATTAAAAAATTAATGTTGACGAATTGGACCAATATTCCGAGATTTTTATTTTTACCCAAAAAAAAATTTATTTTAATATAATTAACCAAGTTTCTGAAAAAATTATATCTGTACCCAAACCGTAAATATTATTTACGGTTTGAATTAAGAATTCAAACCGTATAGAATATTTACGGTTTGAATTAAGAATTCAAACCGTAAATATTATTTATGGTTTGATTTTTTTTTTTTTTTTTAGAGAAAAATAGCTAAAATGCTGAAATAAAATATAACAAAAAAAATTGATATTTTAAAAAACAATTCAATTTTTGTGCCGAATAGGGCCGATTTTGTGCTAAAATACAGTAAATTACAATAATTATGCTAAAATACGGTAAATGTACTAAAATGCTGAAATTACAATAATTATGTAGAATTATGCTAAAATACGGTAAATTATGCTAAATTACGTATGAATTGGGATGATATTTTCACTGAAAAGGCGAAAAACGACGACGAAACTTTAAACGGTCATAAAACAGCGCTCGAGTGTCCGATTTCAGCAAATGACCACTTTTCGGAAAGCTTGTGAAAATGCGCATCGTTCGTGCTTGCGATGCTAGATTGCCAAATTCAGAATCGCCAAAAAATAAAGAGAAGGGCCTCAAAACTTCAGTTGAAGTTTCCGATTAAGATTTTCATTTCTATTCTTCAATCTACGTAGCTCAGTAAATTAGTTATCTAATGAACTTGTAGAATACCAATTTTTATTATTTTTTGGAATTTTTTTACTATTTTTTATGATTTATGAAAGATGCCACAAAATCGGCCCAATTCATACGTAATTTAGCGTAATTTACCGTATTTTAGCATAATTCTACATAATTATTGTAATTTCAGCATTTTAGTAAATTTACCGTATTTTAGCATAATTATTGTAATTACCGTATTTTAGCATAAAATCGGCGATATTCGTAGCGTATTTCTAACAAATATTTTAAAAAACAATTCGATTTTTTTGTGTTATATTTCATTTCAGCATTTTAGCTATTTTTCTCTTAAAAAAAAAAAATTCAAACCGTAAATATTATTTACGGTTTGGGTACAAATAGAATTTTTTCCGAAACTTGGTTAATTATATTAAATTAATTTTTTTTTTGGGTAAAAATAAAAATCTCGGACCAATATATGTTTTTTTTTTTTACTTTTGAGCATCTGCAGATGATATTGGATGAAAAAATTACCAAAACACTTCAGTAAATCACGCTTCAAATTCAAACTATTATCAACCTCTAATTACGAAGGGTATTAAGATAATTTAAAAAAAAATCTATAATTTGCGCACATATAAAATTCCATCGTTGATTTTTTATTATTATTCTGTTATATAATTTTCCTAATTTTGCTATATACATATCTAATCATAAAGGTATCTCTATTTTCGAAAAATAACACACCTAGAGAACGAAATAGTATGTCCAACTTCTTCAGACTTATTTCCATACGTAAGTGGCTAAGTATTTTCATGCACCTTCAGTAAAATATAATATTTGGTTTGTTTGGCGGATCGCGGGTCATGCCAACTTTTTCCAAGGGTGAAAATGATACATTTCCATAGACACACAAGAAATATTTCCATACGCTATTTTTTTCATGGGCCTCCCTTTGAAAATGGTTGACGGTGTTAGAAAAGACCATTTTAATTCCATGGACTCTTCACAAGCTTGGAAATGTCTTCTCTCCTTGCTAAAAATGAAAATTCTAGTAGTTAATGCTGAGTTGCTTTCTTAACCAAAAAGAGTACCTCTCTAATTGAGATATTTTACGAAACTGCATTTACTCAGTTGAGGTTGCATTTACTCCGTTTTCACCCTTAAAAACATGTCTTCTCAATTACTTGTAGCAAGTGAATATATTATTCTCAATAACTTTCTAATAACTCATTAAATTAAAGAAAAAACTATTTTATTAATAAGAAAGCAAGATAACAACAAAACTATATTCTATTACTTCTAAAATTACATAACATCATGATTTTTTTACAGTAAAAAAAAAACAGTATCAGTATCAATTTTTCACTGAACATTTAATTGAACAAAAAAAAAACAAATCTATGTGGAGTACACTTCACTTCATTCATAGAATACTAACTTTTTGTTTGTCGATAAACCCATACTAATTTTTGCTATGTCAAGATTCAACAATTGAATTATCTATCTATCGTCAATCGGTATGTCAACCTGAGGTAAAGGTGACTGTCACACCGAAGGAGATCTGCAGCATATCTAAGAAATAGAAAAAAAAAAAAATGAAAAGCAATATCAATTATCCAAATAAAATTATTTAATAATATAAAATTTATTAGCATCGCTTTTCCCGATCAAGATTTCTATTGCCTCAATCTTCTTCTCCCTGTAAATGTTCACTTTCTAATTCTTAGTTTTGCAGTAATCACAAATTCACAATAATCCTTATAAAAATAATCAAATGTTATGAAGGCTACATAGAAATCAAATTTATGATAGTTTTGTTTACTCCAATATCTTATAGAAATTATATTTTTTAATTTTGAGTAATCTAATAGCACTACGAGTTTGTATAATGAACCTAATTAAATAAATAAGTTTTATAAAAATAGTATCCCAACTCCAATCTCTAAAGGAAAATAAAACAACTTGTTCATGTGCATGTATAATTAATAGTTAATAGTTCACACAATTTGCACCGAAAGTCATGAATGTGGTGTCCAAATATTTAAAAAAAATAGATGTGGTGTGCAAACATAAATATATTATTTTCATATAATTGATATGTTGAAATTTGAAACACGTGTCCTTATCGTGATACCAAATTTGTTCAGTGGTCATTTTAATTTGGTCACTAAAAAACACCATTCACGTTCAAATTAATTTGTATTTCAATTCGAATTTTAATACTATGCTTGCAATATGTGGACTGGAGACATGGCAATTAAAATTCAAATTGAAATACGCTTATATGAAATGTACCAAATCTTTGAGTTTTAAATTCATTCGGTTGTTCCAAAACAGTAAATTACATGAAAATCCATAAAAAGGTAAATATCAAATCCCATTCTGTTCCATATAGTTTGAGATTCAATCAAAATAATTAAATATTCATTTTGGTACACATTTATTTGAATGGACTTGGAAACATGCAAAATTCCACACAAACATAAATTAGGATTTTAGTAGGTATTTCGAATGAAATCTATAAACTTTATTGAGTGAGGCTATGGTGCTATGCATAGCATGGATGGCTAGTGTACTACGGCTCAATATGGTACTTTTTAAAATCCTAACGGTCGATCCGACCGTTCAATGTGATAACCATATGAATATGTACTTGCAAACTAAATTTTATATTTTTTCGAATTTTTTTACTATTTTTTCAGATAGGTAGAATTTTGATGGTCCAGAATTTTCAAAAAACACTGATTTTTCTACCTATCTAAAAAAATAGTAAAAAAATTCGAAAAAATATAAAATTTAGTTTGCAAGTACATATTCATATGGATATCACATTGAACGGTCGGATCGACCGTTAGGATTTTAAAAAGTACCATATTGAGCCGTAGTACACTAGCCATCCGTGCTATGCATAGCACCATAGCCTCACTCAACTTTATTAATTTTATGGTTTGATAGATGCAGATGTACATTTCTACGCCGTTTGATCTGTTGTTAATGGAAAAGCACAGCTCTTTATGGTGGTGTTTGGGAATTCACATCATCTCAGGTTACTTGACTGAAGACAATTGCGATCGGACGGTTCTTTTAACATGGCATGAATCTCAAAACAGATCCCCTACAGTCTCCATAGGCACCGGATTGAGTTTGGCCCATATAGGTTTAATCTGGGCCGTCCGTTTCAATTTACTTGAGTCAGGTACCTGGGAGGATACGGATCTGATGTTTGGTTGAGACCTAAAGTTTTGAAGACCTAGTTAGTTAATGTCACACCCCGGAACAGGGGGTCGCGCAGTTCTCGCCGTGAATATACAGTTGCCCGTATATTCACAAGGCATGTACGATATGATCTACTCAACCAAACACTTTAAAATGTATACACATCTCATATGATTTGATTTAAAACAAATTTGGTTCAAATCCGATTCAATTCGGTCCATTTATACTCAAAACAATAAATTCAGAACACCCATTGCGGCCCGCAGTAGGGCCCATTGCGGCCCGCAACCCCGACTCGGATTTCTTCTACTTGTTTTCTACTCTCTGACTCAAGTTGTTGCGGCCCGCAACCACCCCTCTTACGGCCCGCAATAATCCCTCTGACTCAAAACCCCACTGTCGTTGCGGCCCGCAAGGAAATGGTTGCGGCCCGTAATCCATATACGAATTTTCTCAGTTGGGTTTTAGGCTCTGTCTCCTTTATTGCGGCCCGCAATCAATTAATTGCGGCCCGTAATAATATACGCAGATTCATCCAGAGCCATTTTCCGGCTCTGTCTCCTTTATTGCGGCCCGCAATAAGGTTATTACGGCCCGCAATAAGCCTACTGAAATTCATTCCCTTGCCCATTTCATGCCATTTCAACCCCATTTTCAAACCCGATTGATTCCCGCATGATTTATCATGTATTCCCCATTTAAAATCTCCAATTTAAAATCATACAATCATGCAATTCACACAGCTGATCAATTAAACATATTTAAAATAGACGTTAGGGTTTCGACAAGGTGATTTGGTTCGATAATATCACATACAACAAAATATACCGCATAGGGGTTCAATGTACAACAAAATGGACTACATAAGGTGGCATAACCTAACAGTTAGGCTTACAACTCACATGTCGAGCCTGAGTCCCTTCCTACTCACGTTTACCTGCACAATTCAATAAAAAGAAAATATCCCCGAAGGGGGTGGGGGTGAGAAAACTAATCGATCGTTTTCTCAGTGCGGAATTTATAGGGCTACTGGATTTGTAAGAAACCCATTACTAGAACTAAACAATTATCGCATTTAATTATTTAGTTAATCAATCAGTCATGGTAACATGCATATGCTCACACACCGATTCAAACGAATTCCAACTATTATTTCACTCAAAAGTAATCAAAGGATTTTCAGAATTCTTGGGCTTAACTAGTAACTTTGCACAGTCCGGTTAACAACGATAGATATCAACAATCTATCCCATCTGGCTTAACAATTCTCTTACCTGGTTTCAAGTTATACATTCACAACAAAATCAATTCGAGTAATCACTAGCATATCTCGCGACTATGCAACAGAATATCACTTTGTTAAACGAGAACAAATAAACTTTTCACTGAATCACTTAAATCACTGAACCACTGAACCACAATTTCACTACCTGCAATCACACTACACTTATCCCTTACCCAACCGGTACTGGGTTCACTAGGGCCATTCACCAGATGCGCATAAGGGTCCTGGAGTAAAGTCTAGTAGCTAATTAGACTTTACAATTCACTGTTCACTTCAATCATTCAATTCAATTCAGTACTGTGGTTCCATTCACTTATTCAACACGATAGAACAGAAATCGATAAACCATACCAACATGAGAATCATCACAGATATAACAATTCAATTATATTAATATGCAATTCATGCAAATGCGACAACTAATGCTTTCAATCAGAGATTCAACATGATGATATGCAAGGTATATTCAATCAAGCCATCAATATATAAGTTATATGCACCGTTATTTAGTTCTACGAAATAAATCCCAAAACAGATCCCGTGAACCCCCGCACCTGAGTATGTAGGGTACACAGAGAATCCGCGATCTCGTCTATCTCGCTAAGCGCGCTCGTTCGGATCTATTCATGGATCAATTCATTCAATTCAGGACTTTTACAATTTAAACCCTTAAACTTTGAATATTTGCTATTTTAGGGTTTTAGGCACGAATAGTCACAAATCGGGTTTTGGTACTAATCAATTTAGTCACTGGGTTATCAATTCAGTCAATGGTACGATTTGGGTCAGATTTAGGTCAATTCGAGAAAACGGTACCAACACCATAGTCAATTTTGGGAAAATCCGGTTATCGGAATTTGGTTGCAAATTTGAACATGAAACTACTCAAATAACACTTTAGAAACAACAAAGGCATAGTACAATCAATTTGGTGCAATTCTACGGGTTTTCACCGAAACCCTAGAAATACGAAAACTCGAAATGAGAGAGAAATAAGGGAGGAAAATACCGGTGGAGTAGACGGATAGGCGAGATTCAAGCTCCTCGAGCGAGATCTCGAATTTCGAGCGATTCCGTAACCGGAGGTGCAAACGGCGTGATCTCTCTCACTCTCTCGGTCTCTCTCTCGTTCTTTCTCTCTTTGGCGAAACAGGAAAGGAAGAGGAGGAGGGGTGCAGGAAAAGAAAGGAAGAAAAGAGAAGAAGAAAGGAGGAATGACAAAAGGGCCCCACTTGGAAATTTTGCAAATAAAACCTCACACTTGTCCCATATTCGATATAATTGAATTCTTACACATTTTACTCTTCCCTCTTAACACAAATTATCGTATAATTATTGTTCACCATCCACGTCACTAAATTCGTATATACGTATATATATATATTATTCGATTTACCACTTATCATTTTAATTAAATCTGAATTTTAAAAGTTCACGGTGTTACATTTCTTCCCCACTTAAAATGAAGTTCAATCCTTTGAACTTAAACACGTACCTGATCGGTGAATAACTCAGGATATTGCTCGCGAATTTTCGCTTCTAACTCCCACGTTGCCTCTTTTTCGGAGTGTCGTCCCCACTGCACTAACACAATTGAAATCGTTCGATTTCTCAACTTTTGCTCCTTCCGGTCTAGTATTCGCATCGGTCCTTCATTATAATTCAAATTCTCGTCAAGGTACAGGTCGGAATGGTCGATGCAGTGAGATGGGTCTCGCACATATTTCCGAAGCTGTGACACATGGAACACCGGATGAACTCGGCTCAAAGCCGGCGGTAACCCAAGCTCATACGCCACTAATCCAACCCGATTTTGTATCTGAAACGGACCGATATATCTCGGACTCAGCTTGCCCGATACACCGAACCGGTGTACTCCCCGCACTGGAGATACTCGGAGCCACACGTGATCACCCTCTTGGAATTCCAAATGCCGTCGGTGCACATCCGCATACCTCTTTTGCCGATCTCGAGCTGACTTTAGTCGGCTCAATATCACTCGCGTCTTCTCTGCCGCCTCTTGTATCATTTCCGGTCCAGTAGGCGGATAAGTACCCGCCGGACCCCACCACAATGGTGTACGGCATGTCTCTCCCGTGAGTGCCTCTAGCGGTGGCATTCCAATGCTCGCGTGATAACTGTTGTTGTACGCAAATTCCACCAGTGGTAGATGATCAATCCACGATCCTTGGAAACTCAAGGCACATGATCGCAACATGTCCTCTAACGTCTGAATTGTCCTTTCCGACTGTCCGTCAGTCTGCGGATGGTGCGCGGTACTGAACCGCAGTTTCGTACCCATAGATTCTTGGAAGCTTTTCCAGAAGTGAGATGTGAATCTCGTATCTCGATCGGAGATAATCTCGCGCGGACACCCGTGATACCTGAAGAAAAACTTTATAAATATACCTGCGAGAGTCCTACCCGAGGTGTCAGGCCCGAGCGGAATAAAGTGCGCCACCTTGGTCAGTGTGTCCACAATCACCCATATCGTATCACAACGACCCGTGGTTCTCGGAAAACCACTCACAAAATCCATCGTGACTATCTCGAACTTACCTCTCTTCTTATCCAACGGCTGGAGTAATCCGGCCGACCTTCGTTTATCAGCTTTCACCTGCTGACAGACCTGACACTTCTCGACGTATCTTCTCACGTCATTTTTCATACCCGGCCACCAGAAGTACCGTCTCAGATTCTGATACATCTTCACTTCACCCGGATGTATCGTATACCCCGAATCATGTGCCTCTGACAGGATTAGGGTTTTCAGGTCTGAATTTTCAGGAATGCATATGCGGTTGCCAAACCGCAGGGTACCCTCATCATCTATCCGGAAAGGGGTCTCTCGATCTGATTTTGCGTGGTCTCGGAACTTTTGGCACTTCGGATCCTCGTGTTGCTCTACCCGAATACGGTCATGTAATTCAGGTCTCACCTCAATAGCCGCAGAGATAATAGACATACCTGCTGATGTACTCGTACCCGCCTCTGCTCCAAGCAGGCGAGTTGCGGTTGCCATGGCTAATTCTTGGGACACTCCAACGTGCAGACTCATCATTCTCATTTCTTCTATCAATTTCGGCTCACTTGAAATCATCGAGGCAAGATTCACTTGATTCTTCCTGCTCAGCGCATCCGCTACTACATTGGCTTTGCCCTCGTGATACTGGATATCTAGGTCATAATCCTTCATCAACTCCAACCATCGCCGCTGTCTCAAATTCAACTCCTTCTGAGTGAAAATATACTTCAGGCTCTTGTGATCGGTGAAAATCTGGCACTTCGCACCGTACAGATAATGTCGCCAGATTTTAAGCGCAAAAATCACCGCTGCTAGCTCCATGTCATGGGTCGGATAATTCTGTTCGTGTGGTCGCAGCTGTCGGGAAGCATAGGCAATCACATGCCCATCTTGCATCAATACGCACCCCAGACCCGACCGGGATGCATCGGTATACACCGTGTAATCTCTTCCCGTTACTGGCATTGCAAGAATCGGTGCGGACACCAACCGACTCTTCAACTCTTCGAAACTCTTTTCTTGCGGTTCACCCCATTCAAACTTTACCCCCTTGTGAAGTAGTTCCGTAAGAGGACGGGCCAATCCGGAGAATCCCAATACAAACCTCCTATAATACCCGGCTAAACCGAGAAAGCTACGGATCTCGGTAACCGTGGTTGGTCTCTTCCATTCTGTTACCGCTCGAATCTTTTCGGGATCCACCGCTAAACCTTCACCCGACACTATATGACCCAAAAATGCCACTTGGTTCATCCAGAACTCACACTTTGAAAATTTCGCGTACAGCTGATGATCTCGTAGCCGCTGCAATACAACCCGGAGGTGAGCCGCGTGCTCCTCATACGTCCGGGAATAAACCAGGATGTCATCAATAAATACCACCACCGTAGTGTCCAATAAATCTCGGAACACTCGCTGCATCAGATCCATAAATGCTGCAGGGGCATTCGTCAGCCCAAATGGCATGACCCTGTACTCATAATGCCCGTACCGAGTACGGAAGGCAGTCTTTTCCACATCACTCGAGCTAATTCGCAACTGATGGTAACCCATCCGCAGATCGATCTTAGAATAGACCGACGACCCTTCTAACTGGTCAAACAGGTCATCTATCCGAGGCAACGGATACTTGTTCTTCACGGTCACTTTATTCAACTCTCGGTAATCGATGCACAACCGCAGAGTTCCGTCTTTCTTTCTCACGAACAACACTGGTGCGCCCCACGGGGACGTGCTCGGTCTTATCAAACCTTTCTCCAACATCTCCTCAAGCTGCACTTTCAATTCCTTTAGTTCCGCGGGAGCCATACGGTATGGAGCCTTTGAGATTGGGGTTGTATCTGGTATCAGGTTTATGTTGAACTCTATTTCTCGTGCCGGGGGTAACCCGGGAATCTCTTCTGGAAACACATCCGTAAATTCCGAGACAACCGGAATGGTAGGTATTTCCGGAACTTCAGCAGTAGCACTCATTACCATTACCAGATAAGCGGTACACCCGGACTCTACCAGGTGTTTGGTTTCAATTGCCGAGATAAATGGCACCACCTCTTTTACTCCTCTACATCTCAAGGTACAGGTTGAACCGTTCGACAGGGTAAACTGGACCGTATGTCGGACACAATCGATGGTAGCTACATGTCTGGTCAACCAATCTATACCCAATAAAGCATCATACTCCGATATATTCATAACTAACATGTCCGCTGGAAAATCCCTTCCATCGACTCGTATTTTCAGGTTTCGGCAGGTCATTGACATTTTGGTAGTAGAGCCGAGAGGGGTACGGATCTCCAGATTTTTCCCACTTGACTCGGTTAACCACTCACATTTCTCAACCAAAGCACTCGATATAATCGAGTGACTACACCCCGTATCAATCAACACATACGCTAAAACCCCGGAGATTGAGATAATACCTGCTAGTAAATCAGTCTGAGCGGAACCAGCTGCCCGCTCTTCTTCTTTGTCCGGCAGCTCGATTGCATGCACCGCGTGAGCACCAACTCGGCCGCCTGTACGGCCTCCCCTCAACAGTGGCGGAGTGCCTCGGCCTCGCGGAGGAGGTACGCCTCCCTGGCCACGCCCCTGTGGAACTCTATAGCCACCGCTACCACCACTCCCGGATGCACCCGATTGAGCTCTTGGGCACTCTCTAGCCCAATGACCCCGACCACCACATATATGACAAGCACCCGATTGCGATTTTGGGCAATCTTTCGCCCAATGCTCCATACTACCACACATTAAACACGCTCCTTTGAGGCGACGACATTCTGATTGTGAGTGTGGCATCCTACACACATTACACCACGGTTTAGCGGCTCCCGGGATAAACCCGGATACCACCATCTGCCCTGTTGGTTGACCCGCAGGTTGGGGTCGAGCTCCTGACCCGCTAGCTTGTTTCTTATTATCAAACTTGGGTTTCACGTTGCGGGTGTTGGTCTGTTGTGCACTCCTCTTCAGATACACTTCCGTCTGCTCTGCTTGTTTCATTAGGGCCGGAACCCCTGCAGCTAACGAGTGATGAATCGCTAGGGCAATAGCCGGGTCCAACCCGTCTAGGTACTGTCTTCGGTACCTTACCGGATCCCCTTTCACATCCGGCGCATACCGGGCCAAGTCAAAGAATCTCCTGTTGTACTCCTCCACTGATCTATCACGTTGGCGCAGATTCAGAAACTGGCTTCTCAAAGCCTCCTGATGCAGATCACTCAGATATTGCTCCCCGAACCTTTGCTCGAACCAGGTCCAAGGGATCTCTTGTTCCACTCCCTCAAACTCCATCTTTACACCTTCCCACCAATGCCTACCCGACTTCTCCAGTAATTGCACTGCCAATTCAACCTTATTTACCTCTGGCACCCGGCATAGGGTGAACTTGGCCTTGAGACTTACCATCCATTCCTCTGCCTCTGGGTATCCTCCCGACCCATCAAACCTAGGAGGTGCGAGACGCATGAATGCCTCGTAGAGTTGTCTGAACTCTTCCCTCGGTACCACCGGAGGGACTTGTACAGCTGGCCCTTGTGGTCCTTGGGCCTGAGCCTCGGCCCTACGACCTCTCTCATAGGCCCTGATCAACATCTCTTCCAAATTTCCTTCCAAATTTCCTTCCATTATCTGAAACTCAACACATTCACATTATGATGCATGCTTAAAATTACAAAGAAAGGTTCCTTCCATGAAAGAAGGCTCGGATCGCGAATCTGAGCTTGTAAAATGGGCCAAAATGGATTCCCATCTATTTTGGGGTCCAGTTTTGGGCTGTGGAGCTCCTGTTAAAATTTCAGCCCGATCCGACGGACGGATCAAAAGTTACGCCCCTTTTTGTGAAGTGTGCGCATGACCATAACTTACACTACCGTCCCATTCTAGATATTTACCCCACTCGCGAATCCAATCAAGTCTGGTTATGGTTCGGTCTGGTTAGGGCTTAAACCTTGAGCTCTGATACCAACTCAGAACTGTCACACCCCGGAACAGGGGGTCGCGCAGTTCTCGCCGTGAATATACAGTTGCCCGTATATTCACAAGGCATGTACGATATGATCTACTCAACCAAACACTTTAAAATGTATACACATCTCATATGATTTGATTTAAAACAAATTTGGTTCAAATCCGATTCAGTTCGGTCCATTTATACTCAAAACAATAAATTCAGAACACCCATTGCGGCCCGCAGTAGGGCCCATTGCGGCCCGCAACCCCTACTCGGATTTCTTCTACTTGTTTTCTACTCTCTGACTCAAGTTGTTGCGGCCCTCAACCACCCCTCTTACGGCCCGCAATAATCCCTCTGACTCAAAACCCCACTGTCGTTGCGGCCCGCAAGGAAATGGTTGCGGCCCGTAATCCATATACGAATTTTCTCAGTTGGGTTTTAGGCTCTGTCTCCTTTATTGCGGCCCGCAATCAATTAATTGCGGCCCGTAATAATATACGCAGATTCATCCAGAGCCATTTTCCGGCTCTGTCTCCTTTATTGCGGCCCGCAATAAGGTTATTACGGCCCGCAATAAGCCTACTGAAATTCATTCCCTTGCCCATTTCATGCCATTTCAACCCCATTTTCAAACCCGATTGATTCCCGCATGATTTATCATGTATTCCCCATTTAAAATCTCCAATTTAAAATCATACAATCATGCAATTCACACAGCTGATCAATTAAACATATTTAAAATAGACGTTAGGGTTTCGACAAGGTGATTTGGTTCGATAATATCACATACAACAAAATATACCGCATAGGGGTTCAATGTACAACAAAATGGACTACATAAGGTGGCATAACCTAACAGTTAGGCTTACAACTCACATGTCGAGCCTGAGTCCCTTCCTACTCACGTTTACCTGCACAATTCAATAAAAAGAAAATATCCCCGAAGGGGGTGGGGGTGAGAAAACTAATCGATCGTTTTCTCAGTGCGGAATTTATAGGGCTACTGGATTTGTAAGAAACCCATTACTAGAACTAAACAATTATCGCATTTAATTATTTAGTTAATCAATCAGTCATGGTAACATGCATATGCTCACACACCGATTCAAACGAATTCCAACTATTATTTCACTCAAAAGTAATCAAAGGATTTTCAGAATTCTTGGGCTTAACTAGTAACTTTGCACAGTCCGGTTAACAACGATAGATATCAACAATCTATCCCATCTGGCTTAACAATTCTCTTACCTGGTTTCAAGTTATACATTCACAACAAAATCAATTCGAGTAATCACTAGCATATCTCGCGACTATGCAACAGAATATCACTTTGTTAAACGAGAACAAATAAACTTTTCACTGAATCACTTAAATCACTGAACCACTGAACCACTGAACCACAGTTTCACTACCTGCAATCACACTACACTTATCCCTTACCCAACCGGTACTGGGTTCACTAGGGCCATTCACCAGATGCGCATAAGGGTCCTGGAGTAAAGTCTAGTAGCTAATTAGACTTTACAATTCACTGTTCACTTCAATCATTCAATTCAATTCAGTACTGTGGTTCCATTCACTTATTCAACACGATAGAACAGAAATCGATAAACCATACCAACATGAGAATCATCACAGATATAACAATTCAATTATATTAATATGCAATTCATGCAAATGCGACAACTAATGCTTTCAATCAGAGATTCAACATGATGATATGCAAGGTATATTCAATCAAGCCATCAATATATAAGTTATATGCACCGTTATTTAGTTCTACGAAATAAATCCCAAAACAGATCCCGTGAACCCCCGCACCTGAGTATGTAGGGTACACAGAGAATCCGCGATCTCGTCTATCTCGCTAAGCGCGCTCGTTCGGATCTATTCATGGATCAATTCATTCAATTCAGGACTTTTACAATTTAAACCCTTAAACTTTGAATATTTGCTATTTTAGGGTTTTAGGCACGAATAGTCACAAATCGGGTTTTGGTACTAATCAATTTAGTCACTGGGTTATCAATTCAGTCAATGGTACGATTTGGGTCAGATTTAGGTCAATTCGAGAAAACGGTACCAACACCATAGTCAATTTTGGGAAAATCCGGTTATCGGAATTTGGTTGCAAATTTGAACATGAAACTACTCAAATAACACTTTAGAAACAACAAAGGCATAGTACAATCAATTTGGTGCAATTCTACGGGTTTTCACCGAAACCCTAGAAATACGAAAACTCGAAATGAGAGAGAAATAGGGGAGGAAAATACCGGTGGAGTAGACGGATAGGCGAGATTCAAGCTCCTCGAGCGAGATCTCGAATTTCGAGCGATTCCGTAACCGGAGGTGCAAACGGCGTGATCTCTCTCACTCTCTCGGTCTCTCTCTCGTTCTTTCTCTCTTTGGCGAAACAGGAAAGGAAGAGGAGGAGGGGTGCAGGAAAAGAAAGGAAGAAAAGAGAAGAAGAAAGGAGGAATGACAAAAGGGCCCCACTTGGAAATTTTGCAAATAAAACCTCACACTTGTCCCATATTCGATATAATTGAATTCTTACACATTTTACTCTTCCCTCTTAACACAAATTATCGTATAATTATTGTTCACCATCCACGTCACTAAATTCGTATATACGTATATATATATATTATTCGATTTACCACTTATCATTTTAATTAAATCTGAATTTTAAAAGTTCACGGTGTTACAGTTAAGGTCTAAAAATTATGTCATGACTTAAGTTATTTCTTGTTTGATTGGTATTAAATGCCTTAAGGCATGTCATTATTTTGTGTGTTGCTAGTTCATTATTGCTGCTAAGTTTAATTGAATGGCTTAAACATAATTGTAATAAGCAATTGATTCATAACATGTACTGCCTAATGTAATCTTCAAATTAATTCAATCTAATTAAAATTAAACATTACGATATATGATTGATTTAGTTTCTAAATCATACTTTGGTTTACAATTTTTCTTCCAATTTGCCTATGCTTAATTATAATATCTATATAAAGTAAACTAAAATACAACAAAGAAAAAGAACAAAAAAAAATTAAGAGCTTTTGTTTTAGAAAAATAAATGCTTCTAGAGAGAAAAAAGAAATGAAGAGGGAAAGAGTTTCCATGAAAGAAAAGAAAATAAATAATTAATATTAAGAGCTAAAGAAGAGATAGATGATAAAAACATTGAATAGTCACTGACAGGCAGGGGCAGACCCATGAAGGCTCAGGGTAGGCAAGTGCCTACTCCTGGATTAAATTTTTTTTTTAGGTCCAGTGTATTTTATTCCTGTGCCTACCCCTGATTCAATACTGTGCCTACCCCTGGCCCAAAATAACAGATTTGCTGCTCTGATTAATTCATTGGCCCAGTCTGCTGCTTTGATTAATTTATTGTGCCTACCCCTGATCAAATTCCTGGGTCCGCCCCTGCTGACAGGTGGGGTCACAGAAGGACTAAATCTTAGGCCACCTAGAGAGATGGTTTAATTTTTGATAGCCTAAATTTAGAGTTAGATCTAGTTAGGCCAGCCTTACTAATCTACGTTTGGTGGATAACTGAGATCTAAACCTCTTATTCCGTAGTTTAGGTATCAACTAAACATGATCTATGTCTTGAGGATGGATGGAAACCATAGATATGAAAATGAAATAAGAAAAAATAATTTTTTGTTAATGTCTCTTAAAAAGGTTACTTTTTCGATAAATTGGCAGCGGCTTCTAAGTTAAAAAAAAAAAATAATAAGTATCAAGAAGCTACCTCTCTTATTTCAGTTCGACTGATATATATCTTGATATTTATTTTTATGATTATTAAATGTATTTTTGGGTGTGTATTGAATTTTGACATTTTGAAATTTAATCTTTCTTATTTTGGTTCAATCAAACAAACTGATATTTACTTCAATTTTCTTTGTTCGGTTATTATTCGGTTTGACATATTTAATTCAATTGATTCGATTAGATTTTTAAAAACCGAATAAAATTTTATTTTATTAGTTTATTTCGATTTTAACAGAATTGATTGTTTAAACACCATTAGTCATGGGTGGACTTGGTCCTGGTACGGTTCTTTTGAGGAATTCACATCCTCTCAGGTACCTCACTGAATCTGACTGGAACGGACGGTCTAGATTTACTTCTCAGCTCAGATTTTTAAATTGACACGAATCTCAAGGCACAAATAATACTACCCCCTAAGTCATTCCGAGTAATCACCGGCTGAGAGTAAATCCGGACCGTCCATTCCGGTCAGGTTTACTGAGGTACCTGGGAGGATACGGATCCTCTTTCGAGCCCGGATATGTACAGTAGCTTGTTAATTAATTTTCTTCTGAACAGCTTTTATCTGACCAGATTTTCACGCCATTTGACAAATATTGTATTTTCTATAAGGAATGTGGTGTACGTGATCACCACCTTCCTTCTCTATTTTCATACTATTTTGATTTAATTGCGGCTATTTTGACTTCCGAGTTTTTTTATTTTTTTTTATTTTGTGATACCAATCAGTTACAGTAACGATTGTGTACATTAATATTAGTAAGGCGTTCAACTTGGAGCCTCATAATAGCTTAATTAGATAAGATTATTGAAAATCAGAGAATAGAACATCCATTTGCTATTTATAAACTATCATTAATTTATCGCGTCTGGCGCTTACCCTTTCAAACCATCGTGTATCTATCCATTATTCCTATTTTCATTTCTTTCCTTTCTATTTGACTACTAACTCAAAAATTAGTTGACTACTAACTCAAAAATTAGTAGAAAGAGAAGAATATATATATATATATGAGGAGGGATCGGATTACACTCTCTTTTTTGACACATTTTGACACCTAATCTTTTTAAAGTCCAAATAGTCGATCCAAACCGTTCAACATGATGGATATATTAAAATGTGCTTGGAGATCAAATTTTATATTTTTTTGAATTTGGTTACTATTTATTAAGATGGTTACAAAATCGTTGTTTTCAGACCATTGAAAAATAGCGATTTTGTAACCATCTTAATAAATAGTAAAAAAATTCAAAAAAATGTAAAATTTGATCTCTAAGCAAATTTTAATATGTGATCATGTTGAATGGTTCGGATCGACTGTTTAGATTTTGAAATCGCAAAATTGACCTATAAAAAAACAGTGTAAAAAAAAGGGTGTAATTGGATCCCTCCTCTCTCTCTCTATATATATATATAGAGAGAGAGAGAGAGAGAGAGAGAGAGAGAGAGAGAGAGAGAATAGAAGAAAGATAAACACAAATATAAAACTTGGTAGCCTCTACCAAGTCATTTTAAAAAAAAAAAGATAAACACAAATATAAAACTTGGTAGCCTCTACCAAGTCATTTTAAAAAAAAAAAGATAAACACAAATATAAGGAGAGGAGATGAATGACCTCTTATCAGACTCATGGCGCAAGGAAGAACAGCGGCACAATAGAATTGACCGACTCGTCATCTCTGGATGGGTTCTTGAAGGAGTCAGATGCCATCAGATCCTATATAGAAGAGATAGAGGTGATCCGAAATCGGCTCCATGTGTCCAATGAGGCTGCCAGGTCACTTCATGCAGCGCATGACGTGCGGTCCCTCCGAGCAAAAATGGATTCTGACATTGCACTTGTTTTGAAGAAAGCAAGGATTGTCAAAGCACAGTTGGAGTTGCTTGAACGCGCGACAGAGACCAGCCAAGCATTGACTGGGTCTGGCCCCGGCAGCTCGGATGACCGTACCAGGACGTCGGTTTTGGGAGGGATGAAGAGTAAGTTGAAGGGCTCCATGGATGCCTTTGTGGAGTTGAGGAAGGAGATCGCGACCGAGTACCGGGAGACCGTAAGAGCTCATGATTGAGTTACAACTCATTTAAATTTTTTTCAGTTGTTCATAACTCGTTGATATATATATATCAGCTGTGACATGAAACAACTGAAGTTTACTACAACATACCTACCAACATATTTATCAAATTTCGAAAGAGATCCTTACTTAATTTATGTTTGATCTACCAACACCCTCATAAATTCTCCATTTTCTATCTATTTTCATGTGCACTGTATGAACAAACAACGTTTATTTGTTACAGAAATATTTAAATAAACAGTTTGACAATACCGGAACATTAAGATAGCACCTTATTCAAATTTCTCCCAGAAAAACTCTAAGCCCGTTCGTATAATAAAAAACTATATGAACTAAAATCTGGTCTTATCATGACAGGTACTACACCGTAACGGGAGAGCAGCCTGATGAGGCGACGGTGGAAGCCTTGGTGACAACGGGTGAGGGAGAGCAGTTCTTACAGAAAGCAATAGCCGAGCAAGGGCAAGGAATGGTGATGAACATGGTGGCAGAGATACAGGAGCGGCACAACACAGTGACCGACTTGGAGAGGAGCCTGCTGGAGCTGCACCAGGTGTTTATGGACATGGCCGTGCTAGTACAGGCACAGGGTGAACAGCTGAACGACATTGAGAACCAGGTCGGCAGGGCAAAATCGTTCGTCGATGATGGCCGTCAGAGCCTCCAGGTGGCACGGAAGTTGCAGAAAAACACCCACAAGTGAACGTGTTTTGCGATCCTCCTGCTCCTTATCATTGTTCTTGCAATTGTGCTGCCCATTGTACTGAAGCACTAGAAGAGCAATTTGATCTTGAGTTGAGTACTTTGTTTGCTTCTGTTTTTTATTTTTAGTTTTTCTTTCTTTTTCATCTGCTAGCGGAGAGAGATTTCGGTTTCTAATTTGTATAGGATGTTTGTCTAGGCATTTCAATGTACTATGTAAGGAGTTCGCATGAAAGATGCTGTCCTAGAAAGAGAATTTAGTTCCTCGTTCACAACTTGGATGTCTTGCAATTCTGGGTTGATCTGGTCCAATTAAGCCTTTTCAATTCGCAAAGTACGAACTTCATGGCATTATGAAAACAAATATAAAACAGGATCTACCAATATGAGGCAATGACGGACCTTTAGAAAATGGGTGCTATCAGCTACACAAAACCACCCTTTACGCCCTTCTTAAATATATTATATAAGAAAAGGCTAAACTACGAAAACTTCAATTGTTTTCGTTTCCAGAAATACGTAAAACCCTTTCAAAACTTACACCGATTGTACACAACCATCAACAGAGGAACTTACAAAAGAAAATGCACTGTGGTCGGCTGGAGTGTCTATTATACATCATCTCCCCAGACAGTAACCAAGTTCACCAACCCTCCAAAAATGAAATCTCAAATTTCTAGACAGACAATAATAAAAAAGAATAACCTACTACAACAAAAGCCTATTTCATAATTTCAATTATGATGGAGGGGGAATAACATACACTCGCACCTATCTGAAAGTAGCTGGATATATACATCAGTTTACGTGCCTCAGCACGAATCAAGACTATACCCAATCGGGGTTCACCTATTCCATTCCTTACCTGAACAACTCTCTTCTACTATCCCTTCATTTCTACCTCTTGTCCAAGTTTCCTTGCATAGATAATCAAGTACTGGAGAGCATGGTTGGTTGGATTCTTCAGTGAAAAAGAAGAGGGATGCGATTCAAGCTGGATATAGGACTATATCCAAGCAAGAGAACCTCTATCATTGGCCACTTGGGGACGGCCTCGGGTTGGTGTTGGCGGTCGATTTGCATTGAGCTCCTGATACCAAAAAGGGCCGAAAATTAGAAAATAGATAATACGAATGACAACATATAATGAGAAGTACTATGAACATATTCAGCATGCTAGAGCTGAACAAGAACCTGCATCCATGTATCTTCAATGTGACGCTCTGGAGAGGTCTCCGGAGAAGTTATGGCTGGGGGTAGAGGATGGATAAGCTTTGGTACTACCACCAGATCTCTTCCAAGCACTAGTATAGCTCCTGCATTGTTTGCCGTACCTATACTCCAAAATACATAACCAAAGATTAATGCAAACCGATACCTCATAGGGTCCTATGTAATGAGAGTGTAACACTGGTTGCAAGTAACAAGAAACCCCACTTATTCATAAAAAGAACTTCACACAGTATACGAGTGATACTATTTCTCTTTCTTTTGAGGAAGATATGAGTGATCCTATTCAAAAATTCAAGGAAAAACTGACCCATCTTACTATCATCCTTTTGCTTCCAACTTCAATTGGAATATCATTACAGTATCTCAATTGATGATTATTTTTAAAAAGTTAACAGTCATCACTACTTAATTTAGTTAAATAACATTTACTCTTTTTGTCGGTGTCTTCCAATTGTTTCTGTATAAGACTTGCTTAAACAAGGGCAGTGTACCACTCGGGGTACACAGGAAGAGAAGAAAGATTCATGCAACCTTACCACAATAATTGGTGGCAGAGAAAAGAGTGATGAGATGGCCCTGTGCAAAGCGCTCAAAGCCATCCATGACACACTCATGGGCCCGCACTATCAACTGCAGGTCATTATTGTTGCAAAACTCCATCACCCTGTCCGGCTGCACAACCAACAATAAACTTAAAAACAGCTCAATAAATTGAAAATAATGGAAATGGGAGCCCTTTTACACGGCTGGAGATTTGTTTTTTAACTTGACCGCATCAATACCACTCTAGATTTTTCATGTTCGGTGTTTCCTTTTTTTCAATAGATAGTTATAGTAACTTTTAAGGTCTTCTTATTATCTGCTTATTTATCAAATCACTAGGCAAGTGTATGAGCTGGATAGTAGCGAGTTATTTTATGCACATTAAAGGCTTAGAGAAAAGATTCAAGGAAAGTAGCAAATCTGACCCCAAATGTAACTAAACCAGGACCCCTTGCATTTGGTCTCAACCCTTCAACACTATCGTTTTCCGTAGGATCGGACCTGTGTTGAAGAAGGAAAAAGTTAAACAAAGAAAACCAAAAATGACAAAACTGAAAGTAAGGCATTACCGTGATCTTTGGTTGAGGACTAAAGGAGGCCTAAGTTGGTTATTCTGATTTAGACCAACCTAAATTATTAATGTTTGGTTGAGGAAGAGAGAGAGGACTAAAATTTGCAAATAGTCACTGGCGTAGGGTCAAGGACGCAACACAAAATAAAGACACCTAGGGAGGTGGTTTAGTTTAGGCTATCCTGACTTTAGGCTTACACCTAGTTGGGCTAGCCTATTTTATGCATGTTTGGTGGAATAACTTAGGCCTAAACCATGGAATTAACCCTTATTCCATGTATTAGGCCTCAACCAAACATGGTGTACAAGAAGAAACATCAAAAGATGAGATAGATACCACAAAAGATCCATCAAGACAACTGAGCCAGCTTCCATTGTAATAGGCCTCTGGAGACTTTCTATCTGTTCGACATGATTTATTGACCGACCAATACCACCATGCATGCATATGATTTTCTTCTCTATTAAAGCTGCCAGAGGGAGCCAATTAAATAGCCGATTCATGCGATGCCATGTCCAGATTCCATCTCGCTCTCCCTGTGCCAAAAATAATATATTACTGTTACAATCTTGGCCTTCTCATTATTTAGACACAGTTCAATTATTGACTTCTTCTCATAGTTTCAACGTGTGTAACAGACAGGAATCAAACTCTACCAAGTAGGGTCAGATGATGTGTGTTACCCCCCTTAAAATAAATCACAAATCTAATTACAAGATTTAATCAAACAAGTCAGACTCCTAACATCAATTGAAACCTATTGATGCTCTCTGAGCATGATCCATCAAGTTTGTACAACTCATTTCATGCTAAACAATTGGCAACCACTGCATGTTCTTGTGACCTATCACATGAGATGACTCCACTTTATTGACTAGACATTACGAATTGGTTCTAAGAGAAAAAAATTTATGTCCAGTTACCATTCGCTCAATGCACTCTATACGGAAGCCAAACAAAGCATTGATATCAGCTGCCTCATGGTTCCCCCGAATTAAATGCACATTATTAGGATGTTCAACCTATATTACATATAATGAAAAAAAATTCAGAATTACAGCAACGGAGTTAAACAAAAAGATTTACTTCCAAAATTGTTTCTCATTAGCAACCCTACCTTCAGAGCAAGGAGAAGAGTAATAGTTTCCAAACTATGCTGACCACGGTCAACATAATCGCCCAGGAAAAGATAATCAATGTACCTGAAGTTGGAAGAAAAAGTAAACTAATTACGATCAGAGTACCAAACTCACTTTGTAGACTTGATTTTATTGCCTTCTATGTAAGAGCTATAATAAAGCTGCCTTGGCATCACTAAAGATGGAGGTACATAAAGAAAGGCCTTTTTGTTCATTTTTGCAATAGTTTGTTCAAGACCAGCTATTCCACGGGTATCTTTGGCAGGATAGTCAAAATAATTAAAATAGTCGTGATGAGTAATAAAAACAACAAATTTCAAATAATAGCTTACGCAATGTCTCCAGCTGTGGAGGGAGCGCCATACTCATCAAAAAGACGCATAAGATCCCCAAATTGACCATGTAAATCACCAAATATTTTAACAGGGGCTTTAAGCTGCAGAACACTTGGCTCACTTGAGAAAATCCTTTCAGCACTGTCGCATAGGTCTGCGATCTCATTGCAGTCCAAGAAAAATTGTCTCCTTACTGGGGGCTTCCATCCACGCGGTTTTAAAAGATGAGCTATTACCTACAACAGAATCAAAACTAGTATTAACAAAATTGTTGCTGCTAATATAAATAAAATAGGAAAGAAAACCACTGCGTTACAGTACTCATACTACTGAACAATAAACTACACCCAATAGTTGCAGTGGCTGAATAGTGGTCTGGGAAGTGGCTAAAATTGGGATATTAGTATTGGTACTGATACTATACTGGAAGTAGAACGGCACCAGTACAAGTACTAATGCATTTCTTGTTCCATTCTTCCCTTGAACTTTGCATCTAATTATAGACTTTAATTCATTTTTGGTCTTATTTCCAGATTTTGGTAATTTTTCATGGAACAGTCAATGCTAACATGAAACCCCACCAGCCAATATCCATAAACTTAGGAGTGTTTACCTTCTTAGGCACACTATTAATGGACATCTGCCGGTCCAGAAGCTTACGAGCTGCTGTGGCACTCTCAGGAGTTCCATAACTAACCCTTCTTCCTTCATTTTCAAATTGATCAATTGAAAGCTGTCTGACCATGCCACCCAATGCACCTCCTGTCTCAGCTGCTACCACAACCTGCACCAGAACATGCCATAGGTCATCCCAAGGTTCAATACAGAACAGTTATCAGAAATTCCTAGCTAATTGTTTTTTTCACAGTTAACTATTTTTTTTAGAGACCGTGTACAGAACCCCAACTTGTTTGGGACTAAAGGCTTGGTTGTTGTTGTTGTTGTTGCTGTAGAGGCCGTTTACAGAAGTTGCCATTTTTCATACTAACATGAGGAAACCAGTTGTCTCAGATCTCTGAACCTCAATGATCATGTCTTGCTTTGTTACATAGAAATACTGAACCAGTAAAGCACTGAACTGAATGATTAAGTTAAGTCTTGGGTAATACTAGAAAACTGACCGCTCTGTGATGCAGTCTGACCCCAGGAGGTGGAGTTGAGTTAGAATTATTGTTTTGTAGCACAGGTTCAGGCACTTTAATGAGGCTCGTCTGATTCCCGCTAGGTGTAGCCTCTAAACTGCCATCCCTTTCAGGTAGCTGCTCCACTTCACCGTTGACCTGCCGGGCCTTTACTGCAGCTAGAGTGGCGCTAATCGCCTCGGCCTCTGCCGCTGATGCCTCAACCAGATACTCTACCCCTTTTGTCAATCTCCTATACCGAAAGCAGAATCCTCTAAGTTGCACGGTACAAAAGTTTAAAGCCTCTGGTTTAGGGACCCAAGGTGGATTATCTAATTCATACTAATTTCCATATTAAATAATCTGCCTTAAAACAGTAACAGTCATCAAAAGAAAATGTAAACCCAAGAAAAGCACTATTCTTTTTGGTATCTCGCCCATTAAAAATTATAGTATTGCTCACTAACATCAAGTGCATCATCAACAAAAGCATTGTTTTGGTATGCCACTCACCCTGGTTTAATAAACATATTACAATACTTCATCATGGTCTACTTGAACAAATACTCTTGTGGAGAAAACATAAATATCAGAAAATGGCAACACAATACATAAAATCAAATGGTTCTAAAATAAATGCAATATAGTGACACTGTAATTACCTTTGTCCCTGGAGCACAGCATTTTCAGGGCTAATATCGTTGTACATATCACCATTGACTGGTGGTGCCACTGGAGTTCCAAGAACAACAGATCCATCTGGCGCTGATTCAGAGCCAGGTTGCCTTGCTCTGTCATCGGCATAAGCATACCTTCCTGCAGGTGATCTCCCAACCTGGCTGTTTACTGAAGCTGCAGCAGCTGCCGCATGTGAGGCCGCGCTTGTAGTTTCTGCTGCAGCTAGGTCTTCTGCTACTAGAAGGTCATCAAGCAGCACACCTGCACCAATAAATATCACAGTTTCATAACTTGTAAACAACAATTGGAATCAATCACACCAAGAATGAAATCCAGTTTCACCATATAACACCTCAAATATACAAAAATCAACACTGGCCCGGTCCAGTAAATAGCAACATGAATCATGACAACCACATAGTCTATAAAATATTAACAGGAAATGAAAATTTTGATATAAATATATCAGTAGAGAGCCAATCAGGTTTAAGTCATACCACCACGTAAGCCCCCGTAAATGAAAATAAGATCACCAACTGCGGCTGCAGCATGTCTACATCTACGTGTAAGTTCAACAGATGCATCTCCACCTGCTGCATCTGCACTATATCTTCCTGTCCTTGGAGTCGTCACTACTGACTTTGTATCACACCATACACCAGCAGCTGTGTCTAAGACTGAAACAAAAAAGAAAAATATTTCACAACTCCAAGAAAAGATAACAGAATTCTCCAATCAGCAGCAGGAAAAGCATAGCAGGGATTTGTTCAAGATTTATTCCCTCCAGTTGAAGGGTAACAAACATAACTTCCTCTAAAAATTCTTTCCTTCTCTTTCATTCCCTATCCTTCTCTTCTCAACTCAGTAGTAGACCCTTAAGTGAAGGAAAAAAAAAAAACGAAACCTGCAATGCTAGACGAATCTTCTACCATCCGGCCACCTCCAAGAGCACCTCCAGATACATGAAGCCGTGCATTCACAAAAACCTAATGAAATTCAACAATTTTCAGAAGTTCATAAAATGAATGGGGTCATCCACCACAATTGACAATTCTACTAAAAAACCCAGATCAAATAGCACAATTTAAATATCTCTGTAAAAAGAAGAAGAAGAAAACCAATCTTACAGCTGCATGTTGGTATCTAGGGGAAGGAGAGACACCAGGTGCAATGGCCCACTCCCACCGGCCATCTCTGTGCTTTGCAAGGCCATATGCACTGGAAAGGGGCTTCATTTATTTGACCAGAGAAAAGATTGATCAGTTCAAAATGCAAATAAATTTAATTTCTCTTGTGCCAAATTCGGGTCTAAAACCCCAACAAAAAACACACACAAAATTTCAGTTGGTTCAAAGAATCAGCCAATCTCTATTGGTACTGAGTAAAGCTGTGAAGGCCAATGATTGGGCCATCAGCACAATTACCAGCTAGCAAAACAAGCTGACCTTCTCGCCAGCATTTAATACATTCTAACTTCTAAACCACTATATTTTCTGATATGCAGTTGTCACAACACTTGAGAGATTAAAATTTTACCACACTATTTGCATCCCTGCCACCACAGAGCAGAAGAAGGCCGTCAGAGCGAGCACTTGCCGTCGCATACCTAAAATAATGCAAATAGCCAAAGTATTATGGATAAGGAATATGGACAAAAGCTGACAAGACAATGACCAGTCATAAGTTGTTAGAAGTTTGATCAAAACAAAATGTAATTATTACATGCACGGAGGAGGGCCCTCCCCTTCTGGTTCAAGCTTCCTCCATTCATATGGTTTTGCAGCAGTATCAAGTGCCCATACATCAGCTAATGGACGCTTCCCTGCAGAGATTCAAACATACTATTTGTTTTAGCAACAGAGAAATTGAAAGATAAAACAATAACCACGTCTTTTTATATATAATTAGGAATTTGGTTGCTCTAGTATATAAAACTTACCATCATTTCCACCAATCGTCAACAGAAATCGCTGCCCAACCAAAGCCATGACATGTCCATAACGTGGACCTGGACCAGGCCCTTGAACAACCACTCTAAATTCAAGCACACAAAGGCCCAGCTGTTAGTATACATATTGTTAATCTAGTATGACGATTGGAATATAGGAGTTGCATCAATTCTAACCTATGCCATCGTGGGCGCTGTTGTGTTAAATCCAAAACATGAAGATCCTCTGCTGATAAGCCAGCTGGCCCAATTCCACCCTATTCAAAACAGAAACAAGCTCACACCTGGTACGACCTCACATATATACTAGGAAATTGATTTTACATATTGATATGATATCCAGGAGCAATCAAGGACTTATATCAGTTGGAACAAGCCAAATGACAACATCTGAACACAATAAGGCTTGTTCCATTGCTGAGCAGCATTTGGGTTTACTTGCTTAATTGAACTAAAATTTTAGTGTATAACAATCTTATGTTATAACCACAAAAGGTTGTTCTGCTACAAAATTGAACCCGAGAACATATTTTAACAAAATATTGTACCTGAATTACAACCATTGTACCAACAGCAGTAGCAACATGCGCTGCTCTAGGTGATGGCGGTTCCCCCAGTGGAGTAAGCCTGAATTAGAAAAACAAGTACTTTTATTTCTATATTTATTTTATTTTGAATGCTGTTTTAATTTTAATATTACTTTGTTTGTTTGGTGTAAAACAGCATAGCAGAGCTTTTCAAAGTATAATTGAGATTTAAATGTTGCGACAATAAAACTAAAGCGAAGGATACCATACTATCAAAACTGTACAAGTTGGTACCCAACAGAAGAAATGGTCAAGTACAAAAACAAGAAATTGTTTAATTATGTTGATATTCAGCGTACCTTGACCACTTGTTTGATATAACATCATAGCAATGCACATCAGCAGTTGCACCAGCAAGACCTACAGCCAAATTTGAATTAAATAAAATTTCCAGTTCCGTATTAAAATATTTTAAATTAGTTATTCACCCTAGATTGCCTCAATCGAGCTAAAAGTTTAACCAAACTTTCAACAAAAATAGAAGTCCGACTAAACTAATAAATGTCCAGGCCCTGGAACTCTGCTTATAATAACCACTAACAGAGAAACATTCAATTCATCTGACCAGCTGTATTACACAATTGACCATTGCTTGCACAGTAGAGGAAATAAACTGCTGTGAGACGTAAAATCCATATGTTGACAAAAGTAAAAATTGGCATCACGTGTAATTCTCATTTAACAAACAACAGTTCCAAATTGTTTATTGGAAAATTAAGCAATCATGTAATGATTATCTTATCTTTGCACATAGCTGGTGTAAGTAACATGTGATGCTTGCACCACTAAGTTACATCTGTTTACTTTTACCGTTAAAACTAATAATTGTCCAGGCCCGGGAAAACTCTGCTTATAATAACCACTAACAAAGTAACATTCAATTCATCTGACCAGCTGTATTACACAATTAACCATTGCTTGCACGGTAGAGGAAATAAATTGCTGCGAGAAAAAAGTAAAATCCATATGTTGACAAGATTGTACTTGTAAAAATTGGCATCATCTCAAATTCTTATTTAAAAAACAACAATTCCCAATTGTTTATTCGAAAATTGAGCAAATGATGTGATGATTATCTTATCTTTGCACATAGCTGGTGTAAGTAACACGTGACTCACACCACTAACTTGCTGTGTTTACTTTTACTGTTAAGAAATACTCTCTACCTAGAAATAGAACGAAATACAATCAAGCAGCTTTCTCTACTTTAACCAGATAGAAAGACTTAACCATATCCAAAAGGCCATGTTCCTGGAATTTGGGAAGCATAAGCTTCAACTTGAAATATCCATTAAATGAGTAAGTCGCTACTTAAGGCAAGAGTGATCCCATCTATGTCTAAAAGTTGCATTCCCCTTGGAACAATTACCACTCAAATGAAAAACAACTATCAGTCATTTCACAGAGAAAGAGGTCAGATAGAAGTACTTACGGATCCCAGCACTTCCAGCTGGCGATGGAGGCGTGGCCGAGTTCCCTTCAAGTGCTGTGGCCCCACCAAAAAGTATAAGGCGGGGACCGATGTACCCTGGGCTCCCCTCCTCTCCAACTGCCGGGACAGCTGTGAGCGTGTGGCCACACCTACAGCCAGGCCCGTCTTCTTTCTTCTCTATTACAGCATTCACTGCAGAGTAATTTGGTGCCGGTCTTGGCCCCGCTACAAGTGGCTGAGCAGGTGGCTGGGGAGGAGGTGCCGCAGCTGGAGCCGGTGTAGTCTCGCCGGAGGCAGATTCCTGTGATGTCTCCTGGTTCGTTTCAGGCTCTGTCGCCATGGGCGAATCCACATCCATGGTCGGCGTTTCAAGACAGAGAAATGGAGATCAGAGGTCAAGCGATGTGACCATGGATCGAACCCTAACCCTAGGTCCTAATTTCTGCTGTAAATTTCCAGAAATATATCTCGGATCAGAGAAAAAGATAGAGAGATTGGCTATTCTCCTATCCGATCGACTGTCGCGATCTATACGAAATGGGAAAAAAAACGAGGATTGAATTGACAAAAATAAGTGAATAAAATTGGAAGGAAAAGAGATGCAAAACGAAAAGAGAGAGGATCGAAGGGAGGAGATAGGCGAGAGACGAAAGGAGAGGGGAAAGAAAATTCTGAAATCTTATGATAAACTAATAATATTTCTATTTTTATTTTTTTATATGTTGTTAGTTTATTTCTCTATTATCTGGCCTTGATTGATGAGCTTTTCGTCGGGACAGTTCAGGTCAGGCTTACGCCCTCTTTCTTTCTCCAGTCTCCACAACGAGCGGGTCGGGTCGGGTCGGGTCGAAAGGCACTTCATTTAGTTAGACTCGGATTAGTTCATCGAATTATAATCTACTGCAAATGACAGTGGGTCCGATACTCTCAACTAGTTCTGGAATTTATCCTTTCCCTGCGCTCTCGGAGCACGGTATTCTTTGTACGGCTTGGGGATTAAAAATCACGAAACTTTTTCTCAGGAGACTTGTCCGAATGGTTAGGACATTTCCGACAGTCGGTTTAATCATGCCAATTATGACTCATATTTGGATAGTGTACATGGAAGTAGCAGAGATATACCGGTATCCGATTCACTCATATATTATGATGATCCCTCAAAATGCTGGTACTGGATGATTTGTATAATTATTTTGACCAACTGAATAATGATACTGGCTCGGACACAAACTCTGACCTTGGTGACTTGGTTGTCGAGGAAGATGATATGGCCGAAATTGAAGATGAGATTAGAACGCAAGATGTAATGAAAGAGTGGCAATGGTCTATTCCCTTCATTAATCGAAGATTGTCTACTGGTTAGTGAGTTGTGTCAATTTCACATCAAAGTTGTCTTTCAACCATTTAAGACGTATATGGTATTTTGATTTTGTTATTTTCTCATTGATTTGGCCTTTGTTATCCACCCTTTGATAAAAAAATTCCTCCTCACTATCTTCGTAACTATCATACACTTCATATCCTAAGCAATTTTCAATCAATTGTGACCAATTATCATCGGTATGTTCAGAAATGACATTCTCTATGAACATAGATGTTAGATAAACATATACTTGCATTAAATATAAATTAATAACAAAAGTATAAATTACTGACAGAAAATATTTTACCGGTCACAGGTAAGCCCCACAAACAGCTGACATCTTCCAATGTCATTGTGCACTCCCCCAAGTATTCATCTCGGGCCTCCACCTCTCAACAAAAGTAGTGATCAATCCTTTATCAATATGACAATGAGTCACATTGTTCATCCGATACAAGTCTAAATTCACCAAACCTTGTTTCATCTGAGGTTGGTAATTAACGTCCATTTGGCGAGGACCAGGACGCAATGCATAACTAGGCTGGAACGATAATTGCCATGCAAAAAAATTTAACCACAAAAATTAATCCTAACTTACAAATTTATTAGTAAATTTAAATCCAAACGGATATTAAACAAATACATTCAAATTCGCCGCGTATAATTTGTGTTGTTCATTAGACAATTGCAATAAGGGTTGGATGTGTTGTTCATCATCCATTTTGCACTACAATATAAAAAAAATTACAATATAAAAAAAAATATTAACATGCAAACCCAATTAAATCCGAATCCAATTAAATCCGAACCAAATTAAATCCGAACTTAACATGCTACTACCATAATTTCAAAATTCTACAATTAGTTAAAAAATAAAAAAATTCATGAGCTAATTTACTCTACATACAAAATAAACAAATTCTACAATTAGTTAAATTACACTAAAAAAAAGACTACATTACACTAAAAAAAACTAAATTATTCTACATTTATTAAAATAAATTTTATGAGCTCTACATGCAAACTAAACCATTCTACATTTACTAAAATTACACTAAAAAAACCTAAATTACACTAAAAAAATAAATCATTCTACAATTTATTTATACTACATGAAAAAAGCTAAATTACTCTACATGCAAACTACATAATTCTACAATTATTAAAATTACACTACAAAATTCATTTTACACTAAAAAAACTTACTTTTACTCTACAATTACTTGTTTATACTACACAAAAATAATAAAATTTGGATTGTTTATTCAAATTAAAAATTTAACCACATACATAACGAAACTTGTAGATCTGAAGTTTTTCTTGTTCTCCTCTCAAAAATATACTAAAATATGTGATTAGAATTAAAAATAATGAAATTTTGAGAGTTGAAAAAAAAATTGGGTTGGTTCGGGTGGAAAGAAAATAAGAGGAGGAAAGCAAAATGGAGAAAGAATGGAAGAGAAGAGGGGCTGTCGGGTTTTGGAAAAAAAAAAAATTGACCGGGATCGAAATGCCATTTCAGTCTGGTCCGTTTATGGATTTTCTGTGGCGGCTGAACTGAAAAGCTGTGAAACTGTAGGGACCAAAATGCCATTTCGGTCCGGAAAAAAAAAATAGCGGACCAAAATGACATTTCGGTTCTTATGATTTTTGTAAAAAAAAGGTATTCATGTTGGTTTCCTAAATTTTTTTTTAATTAGGATTTATAAAAAAAATCAAATAACGACTGGTGCCACTTAGGTGAGCAGATTACTCTGTACTTGTTATTGAGTTCAATTCATTTCCACCAAAATATTTGGCAATTTCAAATTTCAGTTTTGAATGATGTTTAAATTAAATAATTTTACAGGGTTGTATGTGGAAAACTGCTCTGAGTTGTTTGTGTTTGTTTTAGTTGTATAAGAGAAGGAAATGGAAAAGGTTGAGAAATTCTGTTTACTACTTGGAGGTTCCTACTGAAAAAGGAGCTTGCGACGGCGGAGAACCGGTGGGACCCAAGAGGGAGAAAGGTATGGTGACCGGGAGAACCGGCATCCGGCGGTTGGTCTAATGATGACGAACCGAAAGGGCGTATCCTCTGAGATATCTCAACTTTTGCGTGACCGACGTGTCTTGTGCCTATTTGGGGATAGCGCAGGGGCCAGTATTATTTGTGCTTCGAGATTCGTGTAGAACGTATTTGAATGGTTGAGATTTTTCATAAAGTCACGAAAATTTTGAGATACCTCAGAGGATGCGTATTTGTTTTCTATGACAGGTGTGTTGCTGACTTGCTGTTATTTGCTACTCGGTTGGCCAAAATAATGAATGTTTTTTCTTTTCATAGATTATGTTTGAAAAAGTGAGAAACTGCGCATCGAATGCTCTCCTCTGCTCCTCACATCATTTCCTCTCGTGCACGAATCTTGATGCAACTTAGAGAGCATGATATTTGATGAAATACTCGTAGTTCAAATATTAAAGAGAAAGGGTTTTGGTACCCAACATTCTTTACCCGGTTTGTACCCAAACTGATCTGATCAGCTTTAAACTATAATTAACGGTAATTAACTATTTTTAACCATTTTTAACAGTCTGTCTTATTTAGAACTTTCTTTCTTCCGATCTGTCTTCCGTTCTCTCTCTCCTCTCAAATTTCCCAATCTCTGTCCTCGCCATTAATCCATCTCTTCTCCGAATCCTTTTCTCAAATTTCTCGCGAGATCCGAGCTGACCTCTGACGGCCTCCCCTCCGACAAAATCTATGGCCGCGCCGGACCTCATCACAGCGAGATCAGAACAGCAACAACAATCCCAATCGCTTTCATCGGAGATCCCAGGTTTGTGGCGCCGCCTCTCTTCCACTGATCCCTCTCTCTCACTCTCTCTCGAGCCTTACTATTTTATCGGAGATCAAACGGTGAAAGACGATTTCATCACCAGTGAAGCGAGAGGATGCTGCCGTTGCCACTACCTTTCTCCCCTCCGTTGCCGCTTCCGATCACATCCTAGATCGGGATAAGGACCTGCACCGAGCCACCTCGCCTATATCCTGAGCCTACATCTCCACTTCTCTTATCAAATTTTGGTCACGTTCCTCTCATTTACCTTCTTCGTGCTTCTTTCGATTCCTTATATTTGGAAGCATCTGTAAGTATTTTGCTTGTAAAAATAGAAATTTTCGTTGAATCAATCTTTTTGGTTTAAATTCATATTGAAATGAGCCAAATTTCATCCAATTGCCAAAGGTGTACTGCTGATTTGTCAATAATCCTCTTGCTCTGTATTATTACATAATTTTGAAAAAAATAAGTATCACTAATTTGATCTTTAACATTAATTGACAGTAATTAATTGTGGTGGATAGTAATGTATATTACATACTAGGGTTAGCATGAGCTCATGATTTTCTCAATTTCAATCCAATAAAGTTGCATATGTCAGAGTTAGTAATTTAAGCATGCACAATGACAATCCAATTTCAATCTCAGGTTTGTTCATTTTCTCTCTCTGTGTATTTAATATTAACCATTCTTTATAGGGAAGATTATGTCTTACTATACCAGCTGGTTCAACTAGCACTATACCTGGGAGACGGTGAAGAAAGTGAAGCCAGAATGTTCAATGAATCAAGCAAAAAGTGCAGGAATTGGGTTGGGGTTTCAGAAGCACTGTGTGATACTGTGTTATAATTGTACTGGTAAGATGAATTAGAGGAGTCAGTCCAGGGGATTTATTAGAACTATTAGAACTATAGTCAGTTCTCCATTTTAAGATTGAATTAGGAATTTCATGTCTAATTAACCAAAGCTTTTTTTCAGGTTTCCTACAAGCTTTTTTTTTTTGTCAGGGTTCATGCCTAATCAAGGGAGTATGATGTATAGTTTTTTTTTTCTTATGTCTTGTTAAAATTTGATCTGGTCTATGTTATAAGGGGGGAGGATTACCATAGCTGTGAAGCTATACTTCGGGTTTCCAAGATGGCTGGGACAGTTTTGGTACATTGCTGGTACAGCTACTGGTTTCCAAGATGCTGCTGTGTGTATTTTTTTTAATGCTTGTAGGAAATTTTTGTTTGAAGGTTCTTAGATTTTCTATATACATATGCAGTAATCCAAAAGCTTGGAGTGGTACCCTTATGTTGTGTTGTATGTATTGCTGCTACTGATTTCTGGGGTTTATATTTCTATTTGTTCTTCTTTTTGAGATGAATACTTTATTTGGGTAATGACCATTAATGTACTTCTTGTGCAGGATGACAATTCAGTTGTTTGTTTCTTGTTTCATTCTCAGAGGTTCATTGAACATTTAGGTTTTAACTTAAATTTGCAATATTAGTGACTTGTTGATGTGTTGTTAGGATTCTGATATAATTAGTAACTTAAATTTAGATTCCACCTTAAATTTGCAATATTTTGATCTGTTGCAAGGAGCATGGCTCTGTTGTCAGAATACTGGAACCACAAGTTTCTTGCTTTGCTAGTGTATGCATGTACCTTTCAATTCTGCAGAAGATTAAGATAGATTAATATACATGCAATTTTCAGTTTTTGCAGGGTTACACGTGAAATTCTTCAATAGATTAAGATAACCAAGATTCATTGGCCATACTGCGCTGCAACTAGTTGGTAATGTGCTGCGCTTTCAAGTGTGATAAACTTTGTGAAAACACTTTGTTATTGGAATTATGTATAGTGAGATGAATTATGTGCTTCTGGTTGGTCTTGAGGAAATTTGCAGTGTTAAATTATTGAAGGGTTCATTATATGTAACTTTTTTTTTGCAGCATCAAATTTCCTTGATAGAACTGAGGTGCAACCTTCATCGCTGGCAAAAGGTTCTCAATCCCGAGCTTAAAAGGCCCTTGGAATCGTGAGGTTTGTTTCTTATTTAAAATTCATCATTGATTGTAGTATCTAACTTTTTCTTTGTCTTTATTTTTCATTTTGAAATTTTACTGCTACAAATCTGTGTGATATTTTCTTTTTCGTGTTTTTTTATTAGGAAGATGATGAACTCGAGTATGATTAGAAGCTTATGCCTAATTATATCAATGTTGTTGTTTGGTTTCATGCAATAGTTTTATAGGATTGACTTTGCAGCTTTTTGAGATTGTTCTTAAATGTAAAATATTTTACATGACTTAACAGTTTTATATGATACAACAGTTATTTTACAGGTTTTATGCAATAATTTTCATTCTATTTATTTTACATATCATGGATTGACTTTGCAGCTTTTTGAGATGATTTTAAATGTGCAATATTTTACATGATCTACTTAACGTTTTATAGGATACAATAGTTATTTTAGAGGTTCATGCAATAGTTTTATAGGATTGACTTTGCAGTTTTTTGAGATGTTCTTAAATGTAAAATATTTTACATGATCTACTTAACAATTTTATAGGATACAATAGTTATTTTACAGGTTTTATGTAATAGTTTTCTTTCTATATATTTTACATATCATGGATTGACTTTGCAGTTTTTTGAGATGATTTTAAATGTGCAATATTTTACATGATCTACTTAACATTTTTATAGGATACAATAGTTATTTTAGAGGTTACATGCAATAGTTTTATATGATTGACTTTGCAGCTTTTTGAGATGTTCTTAAATGTAAAATATTTTACATGATCTACTTAACAGTTTTATAGGATACAACAGTTACTTTACATGTTTTATGCAATAGTTTTTATTCTATTTATTTTACAATGAAGAGGCTTCTGCCACAAACCAAGGAATTTTCATTGCAGATTGTCAGCAATCAAAGATTTGATGAATCCTGAACTCCCACTTAGCAGTGAGGTATGATTTGTACAATATTTTACATTATTTACTTAATAGTTTTATAGGATATATCAGTTATTTCACAGGTTACATAATATAGTTTACTGTATATATCAGTTTTGTAGGATATGCAGTTTTTTCAGATTTTATTAAATGTAAAATATTTTACATGATCTACTTAGCATTTTTATAGAATACAACAGTTAAATTTAATTAGTTTACATATTATTGATTGATTTTGCAGCTCCTTGACACGGTCCTATCATGCCTTAGTTTTATAAGATATATAAGTTATTTTACAGGATTCATGTCTTAGTTTTATAAGATGTATGAGTTATTTTACAGTATTAGGACTTGTGAGTGTTTTATTTAAAAATCATAGTTTTATAAGATGTATGAGTTATTTTACAGGATTCATGTCTTAGTTTTATAAGATGTATGAGTTATTTTACAGGATTAGGACTTTGTGAGTGTATTCTTTAAAATCATAGTTTTATAAGATGTATGAGTTATTTTACATGATTCATGCCTTAGTTTTATAAGAAATATGAGTTATTTTACAGGATTAGGACTTTGTGAGTGTATTCTTTAAAAATCATAGTTTTATAAGATGTATGAGTTATTTTACAGGATTCATGCCTTCATTTTATAGAATACAACAGTTAAATTTAATTAGTTTACATATTATTGATTGATTTTGCAGCTTGTTGACACGGTCCTATCATGCCTTAGTTTTATAAAATATATAAGTTATTTTACAGGATTCATGTCTTAGTTTTATAAGATGTATGAATTATTTTACAGAATTAGGACTTGTGAGTGTTTTATTTAAAAATCATAGTTTTATAAGATATATAAGTTATTTTACATGATTCATGTCTTAGTTTTATAAGATGTATGCATTATTTTACAGGATTATGACTTGTGAGTATTTTCTTTAAAAATCATAGTTTTATAAGATATATGAGTTATTTTACAGGATTCATGTTTTAGGTTTATAAGATGTATGAGTTATTTTACAGGATTAGGACTTGTAAGTGTTTTCTTTAAAAATTATCTATACAACTTTTTTACAGTATTCTTCAACTGGTTTTTCATCTCTACTGATGTGTGATAAGCATAAATTATATACACATTTGATCTAGTTTCTATCATAAAATAACTTCAAATATCTTGTATTTTGAATATAAAATGAATTAATTACACCTAGAATCAAGTTACTGCGTTTGCTCGGCTTTAATTTGCAGAAAATGAAGAAAAATGAAGAAAAACGAAGAAAAATGCCCAGTGCGGACGCACGGATATCGATACGGCCGCACTGAGTACTTAGAAGGATTTCTGAACACGCGCCAATTTGAAAAAGGTATAATGAGGTTTTCATCAAAATCCGTGCGGACGCACGGATATCGATGCGGACGCGCTCTGGTCGCACAGGAAAAGTCCGAGCCTAGTGAGGACGCAGTGAGAACCAGTGCGGATGCACTCTGGCCGCACTCAAAACGCATTGAAATTTCAGCTTCCGACACACAGTTCGTATTTTGGCCATAACTTGGTCATACGAACTCCGATTTGGGTGAATCAAAGTTTGACGGAATCAGGACAACAAGATCTACAACTTTCATGAAGGAACAATATCCAAATTCGGAATGTAGAATTCCGTGTGGACGCACTAAGGTCGCATTCAGCCTAAAAATCGAGTTTTCTATTTCCGGCGCTTCTAAAAACGACCCAGGAGTGAAATATGGAAAGTGGGGACGTGGGAAAACTTGTGGAGCAAGTATCTAATGACTCCCCATGTCCATTTGCTCCAGAATTAACAAGTACTTCTCCTCTAAAAAGGGCACCCACTAACTCCACATTCTAGCCTCTAAATTGGACATGATCTCTTGCTATAAAAGGGCTAGAACTTTCCCTTCCAAATCATCCACCAAACTATCCACTATCCACTACCAATCTCTCTCTACACACACAACTCAGCCATATTTTCTGAAGGAGGCAAAGCTTTCAAGCAAGGAGAAGAAGGGTTTCTTTAGCAAGATTCGGCAAGATTGAGGTTCTAGATTCAAAGGGTGTAATTATTCTTTATTTCATTTCCTTTTATTCTTTGCCAAACTTTGCCATGTTTCCCTCCAAGAGGGAGTAGTTCTCTCTCTAGGGGTTTAGGTCAATATGCATGAACTTGTTTAATTCTATTTTATTCGATTATTTGCTTTTATTGTGATTGTTTTATCGGATTTGATTGTTAATTTCTGGGATTTTAATAATTTGTGTTAAACATAATTAGTACTTGAATTGTAGCATCTCGTTTTGGTTTCAAAAGAACCAAAATTGACTAGGATCAATAGGATAGTACCAAATTATGAATGCAAATACCTTAGGTTTTAGATTAAGATTCTAACCAATTTAATCTAAGCCGGAACTACAGAAATTAGGGTTAGGGATTTGGTGAAGAACCTAAACGAGAAGTCAAACCCTAATTAGGACATCTCAAATCGAGTCGGATATTGGTATCATGGACTTAATTGAGAAGTACCAATATTTGATGAGAGGAGAGACTAACAAGAGCGTATAATCTAAGTAGCTAGGATGAAGAACCTAAAAAGTGAAGTCCGAATTACTTAGACACGTTATTAATTCACGAAAGTGACCCTTAATGACATATTAGGTTAGAAACCTCATCAAATCATACATGAATTTAAGCAAATACCGAATAAATAGAATTAGCAAGGGATTGTAGACCAAAGACCCCTAGATTCTCTAAACCTTGAAAACAAGCCGACTTTTCTTTCTTTTACTTTTACTATTAATTGTTTAAAAACTCTTTTCTTTGGGTATTGAACCCAACCTTAGGATTTTTACTACAAAACCCCCCATTTACTTTATTGCACTTTTCTTTCTTTTCTGAAATTTATTATCTAAAGTTTAAAATTTAGTATTTATCTTACTCCTTGTGGTTCGATACCCGATAATATACTACACGGTAGGATTGTATACTTGCGATCTAAACCGAAAGTGTATTTGAGGATAAAGCTTTTTACATATACCCTTTGCACGTATCAATGTGCATAAATCTAAATCCCTTACAATTCTTTTTTTTTTGTAGGATGACATTTCTAAAGAACGTGTCGTTCTAGCAATGAAGCTCCTCATACATCCAAACAATTCGCATCAGCAGTGTATGAAGTAACCATCCAAATATTGCAATTATTAAACAGCTTTTTGTTTGTGTTTGTTTTATATTGATGTTAGATACATTTAATGTTAGATACAGTTGAAAATATTTGTGACTAGTGAAATGGTAAATGATACAGTTGATGGTGAAATGGTGAAATGAAATGGTTAAATGGTATAGTTGATTTTAATGAACTTTTTGTGGTGAAATGGTACAGTTTATGTTGTGGTGAAATGGTACAGTATATGAATTTTTTGTGACTGGTGTCATTTTATAATTTGTACATGATTGTTTTATAGTTCCATGTGTCAAATTTATAGTATTAAAATCTTGTAGTTAACATTTGTTAGATTTATAGTTTGTATCTGCTAATTTTACAGTATTGAAATCTTATTTTATATGATATATATCCATATATAAATATTAATAATTGAAGAAAAAATGATGAATTTTGTTTTTCAAATTTAAAAAAATTCAATTTTTTTTTAATTTTAATTTCGAATTTTTTTTTAATTTTGATGCAAAAAAATTAATTTTGCATAATTTTAAGTGTAATTTGTAAATAACAACAAGTTTTAGAAGTGTGTTTTTCAAATCTTCTAGAAGCTTGAAGTACAGTCGTACAAGTTTTGGAAGTGGTTTGTGTTAAATCTTCTAGAAGCTGAAAGTATGGTTGAAAGTACAGTTATTTTTCTAGTTCCAACCGTTTTTAACTAACTTGGGTAAAAACTGGGTTGTTACAATTTTTAACTAGGTATTATGCATGATTTGTTGTTGAAGTTACAGTATTTATTATAGTATTTTACAGTATTCGCGCAAGTCAAATGACAGTTTTTTTGGGTAAAAACTGGGTACAACTCTTTGGGTACAATTAGTCGGACCCAATATTAAACCCTAAACCCTAAACTAAGCGACATATATTGAAACATTGAAACATTGAAACATTAGTTTTCATATATTGAAACATTGAAACATTCATAATTAATATGTACTTGACGGAATAATTAAATTCAATAGGTACTTATTAACACTATTATGATGATGTGGCATTATGGCAACCATTTTTTACTAATCCAACCAGTCATTTCTTACAACCAATTAACACTTTATCTGATTTGACAATTTGTATATAATTCATATTTAATATATAACCTATTCATTTGTACGAGATTCACATTTAATATAAATTCCTAGTTAACAATTCTACCGCATCGACAATTTGGATTTTTTTTGTAAACCATAATTAAAAAATATATTTTTACAAAACCAATATGATTATTTTTTTTTTTACAAAAATAATAAGAACCGAAATGCCATTTTGGTCCGAAACTTTTTTTTTATTCCGGACCGAAATGACATTTCGGTCCGGTCCCCTTTTTGGATTTTCTGCGGCAGCTCATATGAAAACTTGTGAAACCAATACCACAGAAAATCCAAAAAAGAGACCGGACCGAAATAGAAAAAAAATTCAGACCAAAATGACATTTCGGTTCTTATGATTTTTGTAAAAAAAAAATCATGTTGATTTCGTAAAAAACAAAATTTTAATTATGGTTTATAAAAAAAAATTCGACAATTTGCGCATTCGTTGTATATAATTTACATTTATGGCATGTCAAAATTCATGCAGCAGATTGAAACTTTTTCTTGCGCGCATAAATAAAAATCACATAACGCAGACAATTAAATAATAATGGTTCCTGTTGTTATTATTATTATTATTATTTACAACTTGGTGAGGTAATTCATTAACCCTTCTTCTGTTCATCATATATAATAATTCCGATATTTTTTTTAGTTGCCACCTCAATATCTCAAAATTCGAACCTTACCATTCCTTTATGCAAAATTAAAAGGTCACGATGTGCGCAGAACCAAGTTGCGCATGAGTTTCCAGGTCAGATTAGCTCATATTGAATTGAAACAGAGGGAAACTTGTGCGCAGCTTGGTGCTGTGTACATGGTAACATTTTAATTTTGTAGAGGTAAGGTCGACGGTAACTAAAAAAAAAATTCGGATAATAATTTTGAAAAAATATAATTAATAGAGAATTGTTTGAAAAAATATAATTAACCATACAGCAGGCAAAAGGGGGGATTTTACTTATTGATTTTTTTTTTCATAATTCTAGCTTGTATTTAATTTCTATAATAAATTCATGTTGTATACGTGTTATTTTAAAAACAACAAAATATCTATAATTGATATTCAAATTTAAATAATATTTTTAAGATATTTAATAAAAGTGATAAAGATTGAATGTACGCTAATGTTATGTTTTTTTAACCAAATTAATTTGAGTATTTTAAATCCTGAAGCAGAAAGTCCTCACTGGTTTTTCCTTTGCATGGAATGCAGATAACATATAAAGGCATATAAATACACAAGGGAACCTAACTTAATTATGAACATAGACAAAGTGTATATATATATACTAGTTAGGCTCAAAAGTAAATTAAGTGATTTTTGGTATACCTAACTTAGGCTCAAAAATATTAATTTAGAATGTCGGATCTCATACTAAAATGGATCAAACATTTAATTAATGATTTTAAGATAGAATAAGCCTTTAATCTAATGGTAAAGACAATGTCCTTCTAATTAAACTTCTAATTAAAGGTCGCAGATTCAAAGTCCAAATAGAAGATCTCTAGTAGATATTAGAAAAAGTTAGGTGGCTTGACCTCAAACTTTATAAAAGAAAATTAATGATTCTACAATTAAGATAAGTTGTTTCTAAACAATGATCGAAACTAAACCAAACATAAGTTTTCAAACAAAATTGTAACATGTTTCAAGACAAAACTAGAAAATTTAGATTGAATTGGCTAAAAATACATAATGTCTGATTATTGAAATTTGAACTCAAGTTTTTACAATTACAAAGTGAAATTTTAATCACTAAGCTGCAAAAAGTGATATATTTAAGAAATTTTGAATGGGGAAGTTTTGTTTGGCTTGAGTGCCATCCTTAGCATGTATTGCAGATATTTCTGTGAGAAATTTATTTTTTCAAGAATTTGATAACAAATTTCTTATTATTAAATTTTTTTTGAGTAAAGATTAGAGGTCAAGTCACCCAATTATTTAATACTCTTGTTATTACAATAAATGATTTTCCTCATCAGGATTTCGAACCCATAACCTCTCATATAGAGACCATGTGTCTTTGCTACTAGACCAAAGACTGGTTCTTTTTTTATTACTAAAATTAGGTAAATTAGAGTAAAATAACTAATTTAGAGGGTTTAAACAAAATTAATCTTGTAAACTGAATATTTAATATTAATATATGATAATTGAATAATCTTAACAAACTTATAATATTTTAAGACCATCAAGTATTTATATTCCTCAATACAATAAAATCATCTCAAAATGAACTGTCCTTTATTTACTATTTTCATTGAAAACTTCAAAATGAAAATTAGAAAAGTGAAGAGAGCTCTTTCGGAAAGTTTATAATATTAGAACTGTTACATTCGTGCACTTCACTCTTCCAAACCTTTTTAAGAGTTACCAAACAAACAGTATCCATGAATCTCCTTGTGTATTAAAAGGAATCCTGTACCACTCACTGTAGCAGAGTTGGATTTGTTTAAAGGCGGTTCCAATCAGGGGCGGACCCACACACAGTTAGAGGGGGACAGTTGTTGAATTTTGAAATTCAGTGAAAATTGTTTTGCTCTTCTATGGAACTGAAAAGTCCGCCAAATCAGTCCAAAAACACGGTTAATGAGAAATTTTGTTGTTTTTATAGAAATTTACGGATCCGGACCAACTTTGTTGTTTTTTGATATATAAAATGATATTATTTTGTTGTTTTTTTTATTATGTAAATTATTATTTTTATTGTTTCTTATTTCTTATTATGTTGATCGTTTTTTTTCATTTAGTATTTGATTAGTTAATAAATTTGAATCTAATAAGCTAATTTAATCCAATTTCTATCTTATTCTAATAGAAATCATGCTTCCGCTCCTGATTCCAATGAGCACCTATAGTGCTTGTACTTTTGATATTGTACTATATTGATTAAGAGAGATCTCCTGCATTATGAAACCTTTTTCTACGAGATAATATTATATTATTTTGGGGTCCAATAACGACCTTTGCAAGTGGAGGGTATCTTGATATCCTACCTTGGAGGCATGAAACAATGTGACCACCATTATCCATCTATATATTATATTAGCACGCTTTACACCTTGTTTGGAGGGAGAGGGAAGGGAGGTGAAGAATAGAAGAAAATAAAATGAAATAGAAAAGAAAATTAATATATTTAATTTTTTTGTGTTTGGATGATTAGTGAGGAAAAATAAATTTAATTTTTCTTTCTGTTTTATTTTTTGTTTGATTAATTAAAATTTATAAGGTTAATGAGAAATTTGGTGGCAGTTGTAGGTTTGTGACAAAGAAATTTGAATGAAAATTATATAGGTAAGATATAGGGTTGGGCATTTGTGTTTTTTTTTGAAAATATTTACAACAAAATTTATTTTCATCTGTTACACCTCAAATTGGGAGATAAATCGATTCTATTAAATATAATCATATAAGATTAAACCTTTTACCTCATGTATCCTTCACCTCTGATATAATTTTGTCAACCAAACACGATTCAAGGAAAAAAAATGTTTTTCCATTCCTTCCCTTTCTTTACTCTCCATCCAAACAAGGTGTTAATAAATTTTTATTGTATTATGTTTTCTCAAACAGACGGAAAACAAAGTATCCAACTGTACTGTACTAGTATATGATAATTTTTTCTTATTTATAGTAATATATACGAGGATTTAATTAACCGTGCAGTTTGTTTGACACAGAAATGTTCTGGTTGGTATTCATCGATGACAAAAAGCGACGCTCTTTGTGACCATTAGGGGTAAAACGGTATGGATAATATCCGATCCGTATTCGAAAAGTTAGATGTGGATATCCAATATCCGAATATCTGTGTGGATATGGATACTGATATGGTTTTATGTTTCAATTATCCGTATCCGAGTAGTAGATATATATCATATATTTTAATATATATTATGAAAAAAAATTATTATTTACCATTAAAATTATAAATATTATGAACTTTGATATTTTTTAATATTATAAATATCCGTATCTGTATCTGTATCCGGTTGATATCCGATCCGTATCTGTATCCGAAAAATAAAAAAATATATGAATATAGTTTTACCACTATACGCTCCGGATTCACTCCGTTTTCACCTCTAGTATTGACCATACATACTTGTGTGTGTGTGTGTGTATAGTGCTGGGCTTAGCTAAGCCATGGTGTAAAACGACTTGGTGCTCCACGCCTCATTATTTCCATTCTGAAAATCCAAACGACCGATCCGAACCGCTCAAGTTGTTCTCCATATTGATATGTGCTTGGAGACCAAATTTTACATTTTTTGGAATTTTTTTACTATTTATTAAGCTACTTTGAAAATCACTGATCCGGCGGTCCAGAAATTTTTACTGTTTTTTACTGTTCATAAGGATTTTCAGATTTTCAAAGTGACTTAATAAATAGTAAAAAAATTCCAAAAAATGTAAAATTTGGTCTCCAAGCACATTTCAATATGGAGAACATGTTGGAAGGTACGAATCGACTATTTGAACTTTGAAAATGAAGATATGGCGTGGAGTACCAAGTCGTTTTACTCTATGGAGTAGCCTAGTCGGACTCGTATATATATATATATATATAAATAAAGAATTCTCCTCTCCAGTACTAAGACACTGGAGAATTCGGTAAGGTACGACAGATATCATTTGAAGTGTTTACTAGATATAGAGCATTGTTTAACTTCCGAAATTTTTATTAATACCACTGTAAAAAAAACATATAAATTATTGTGAGAAATTTGAAAAATACCGGGGGCTGCAGATTGACTTGGAGGCCTCCTCAAAAAATTTCAGTGGTCTCCTCAAATTGACTTGCAGTCTCCAATTTTAGTGGTGTTTTTTTTTTTGAAATGGAATTAATAAAAATTTCGGGTTTAACTTTGATCTACCCATTTAATCATTTTATAATTATCTTTTTTATGAGCAGGATTCAAATAACTCATCATGTCTTTCATGTCTCAATCATATTTCACATTATTATCTTTGTTTTTAAAGTCCAAACAGTCGATTAGAACCACTCAACATGATCACGATATTAAAATGTGTTTGGAGACCAATTTTATCTTCTTCTTTTTTAAATTTTTTTACTATATTTTAGATAAGTACAAAATCACTGTTTTCCGATGATCCAAAATCTTCTGAAAAATAGTGATATTGTATCTATCTAAATAAATAGTAAAACAATTTCAAGATAGTGATGCGAGGTGTGATTGAGACACAAAGGACGCAGTTAGGAGAAGACATAATTCTTTGCGTCTAGAGAATCATATATAAATATATATATAGAGAGAGAGAGAGATGGGCTATTGTACTTCGCGAAGTAAAGCGAAGTTTTACTTCACGCTTATATTTTCATTTTAAAAATCCAAAACGTTGATCCGAACCGTTCAAGTTGATCTCCATATTGAAATGTGCTTGGAGACCAAATTTTACATTTTTTGGAATTTTTTTACTATTTATTAAGCCACTTTGAAAATCGCTGATCCACTGTCAAAACAATAAAAAATTATGGACCAATGGATTAGCGATTTTCAAAGTGGCTTAATAAATAGTAAAAAAATTCCAAAAAAATGTAAAATTTGGTCTCCAAGCACATTTCAATATGGAGAACAACTTGAACGTTTCGGATTGACATTTTAGATTTTGAAAATGGGAATATGAGCGTGAAGTAAAACTTCATTTTACTTCGCGAAGTACAATAGCCCTACTCTATATTTTTTTTTATATATATAGAATGGCTAATATCAAAACGTTTGTTCTTGGACTCAGGAACAAACGATTCCGTTCTCTAATTTCCAAAGTTCAAACAACAAATTCAAACCGTTAGATGTTCAATCTATATTAAAATATGCTTGGAGACCAAATTTTTTATTTTTTGGAATTTTTTTACTATTTATTAAGCTGGTTTGAAAATCGTTGTTTTTATGAAATTTCTACAGCATTGAAAATAGCAGTTTTCAAACCAGCTTAATAAATAGTAAAAAAATTCAAAAAAATGTAAAATTTGGTCTCCAAGTACATTTTAATATAGATTAAACATCTAACGGTTTGGATTTGTTGTTTGAATTTTAGAAATTAGATAACGGAATCGTTTGTTTCTAAGTCCAGGAACAAATTAACTTTTTGATATTAGTATATATATATATGAGACGACCGACCCATGCGCCTGTGCCTGGGAAACCTGTACTGGTAACCGCTAAAACCCTAGCGACAAAGCCAAAACCCTAGTCGGCAACCGCTCTTCCCACTATTGGTAAGCCAAATTTATCGTCCAGTCCCTTGAAAGGTTTTGTTATTAGTTTAGTTTATCTTTGTCCAGAATCTCTTAATTGTCTTGCCATCGATCGGTGTTCTTTCACGTCATGTAATTGTGCTTTTGAACGAATTATATATATTCGGTAAAATGCTAAGTACCATTTTGTCTTCAATGGTTGATTTTTGTATATCCTTATTTTGGTCTAATATGAAAGAAACCCAAGAAGGCCTTTTCAATTGTTTTATCAAGAAGGCCTTTTCAAATCTAGTATCATTTTATGACCAAGCTTTCAATATGGATGTGTTTTGATTTCAAGCTTTTCTTCTTCTTCTTCTTTTTTTTTTTTTTGAAGTATGATTTGAAACTTCTCATTTCATTGAGAGTTTGGTGTTTTGTTGATGAAGGTTTAATGAATTTGACGAGCTTGTTTGTTGGTTATCAAGCTTTGATTGGAAATATAATGTTTATCCGAAAGCGAATTCTTGATAAAATTAAGATGTTTTTCATTGCAGTTCAGTGGATTTATGAATTTCGTCAAAAAATAATTAAGGAATTAAGTAGCTGTTCTGCAGAGGGGTTTAACCTTCCTTTTAAGGTTCAAAAAAGCTATAGCTGTGTTATAGCTGGCTATTTAGAACTCAAATGTAAAGAAAACTGTTGATAGCTTTATAACTTTTAAAATCTAAAAAAATTATTGTGCAGCGATAGCTAACTATTTAAAATCCATCTCGATCTCCCTAACAACAAATGTTAAGTCTGTCTCTTTTCCTCAAGAATCACACCTCTTTATGTCACCCTCTTAAGAAGCCAAAATTATATTCTTTTTTTCAAACCAATTTATCCTCAAAGGTCAGAGCACCTTGAGCTGTATTTTTTTTAATGTCTTATTTTTTCTGTGGAGGACCGATTCCCAAGACGTGGGCAAGAAAAGGATCTGTATCATCTGCATTAACTCAAAAGAGAATCTTTTGAGTTAATGAATTTCAACCGTCTGATTTTAAACAGAGCCAATCTGGCTCGTGCCTATAATATAGGGAGCCCTTTAATATCAGTGCAGATTTAGTTCACATGAATCTTAAAATAGATCAGATGGTCGAGATCCATTAACTCAAAAGATTCCCTTTTGAGTTAATGGAGAGGATACGAATTCACAAGAAAAATACAATTCTCAACGGCAAAGATTGACGGCAATCTATTGATCGGCAGTCCTATCTGACAGCTACATCACGTTCGGAGGAAGACGCTCTCTTTATTGACATTCTATTTGTCCATCTTTCTCAAGTGTTATGAGACTCTTTCTCGTTGCAGCACTGACCGGAAGTAGAGAATCGCTCGACTGGATTTCATCAAGTTCAACTCGCATCGCCAAATCGCTCGACTGGATTTCATCAAGTTCAACTCGCATCGCCAAATCGCTCGAGAAAGATAGGGTTTTAGTTTGCACTTTGCAGTTATGTAATGAATAACTTTTAATTATGTATGCTATAACTTTTTAATTTTTATAAAAGGATTTCAAGTGACTTTGTTCAACATTTTAATTGTTCAAATAAATACAAATTAAATAGTTCACAACATATTAAATGATGTAGCAACATATTAAATAAAGTAGCAGACAAATTAAAGTAGTTCAAATAAAAGTAATTCACAACATACAAATTGTTCAACTATTTAATTTAAAAAAAAAGAGAGACATCAACAATGACGCTCTTGTTTACTAGAAGAAGCTCCTTGTCTGCTAGAGGATGCTTTTGCGACAACTCTTAACATTTTTTTAGTAAATTTTCCATTTGCAGCACAAAATGACATCTGACATGCTTAGGGCTGCACAAAAAATTCGTAGTTCGTAATTCGATTCGAGTTTGATTCGAAAAAGTTCGTAAAAAATTTGATTCGAAATTGAGTTCGTTCGAAATTAATTCAAACCAAACTCAAACTGAGAGTAAGTTCGATTCGGTTCAGTTCGTTTGCAGCCCTAGACATGCTACCTATAAAGAGTCATTGCCAGCGGTGGGGTTTTCTTTTTCAAATTTATTGGAGCTGAAGGAAAGTTTGGAATTTAATTTTTTTTGGGGGAATTTCATGTATATCCCTCAAAAACTTCGAAATTATGTATTTACTCTTCTAAAGTTCATAATATGATTACCCTTCTAAATTTCCAAAACTCACAAATTTACTCAATTAGCCGAGATTTTTATTAATATCCAAAGTTAATTACAAAATAATAAAAATGCCCAGAGCCTGTGATTTTTATTAAAAATGCTCAAACCAGTCATTTAATGATCGGTCCTTATTTAAATAGGAAACCGGCCATTAAATGGCCGGTCCTCTAATTTCTTATCCAAAGGGCCGGCCATTAAATGACTGGTTTGAGCATTTTTAATAAAAGTCACCAGCTCTGGGCATTTTTATTATTTTGTAATTAACTTTGGATATTAATAAAAATCTCGGCTAATTAGTCAATAACTGAAAATAATTAAGTTTAATATTCTCTAAATATAATTAATCACCTGGGTTACTGTGAATGAATAGGAATGTCATTAAAAAATCCCCCTTTTTTGTGACTGACGATAGGTTTGGAATTTCATTTTTTTGTGAGGATACGAATAAAAATTTAGGGGTAGATATACGCCTGCGCACAGCTGTGCGAAGTAGGAAACCTCTACATGTAACCGCCAAAACCCTAGTCGACAATCGCTCTTCCCGCTCTTGCAAGTAAGTCTTTTGATGCGTTTGCCCTTTAAATAATCGCTAATTTTTCAATTCTCTGCTATCGTCATAAATCTGGGTGGCCTCGGCCGATTGAAAGGTTTTAGTTTTTTTTCCCCAGAATCTCTTGTCTTGCCATCAGTGTTCTTTCAGTACATTATGTTATTGTGCTTGTGAAGGGATTATATTCGATAAAATGCTCAAGTACCGTTTTGTTGTATATCCTATTTTTGATCTAATATAAAAGAAACCCGACCTATGCCCAAGTACCGTATTGTCTTCAATGGTTAATTTTACATGTGAACAACTCGTGTGTGTGTTTGTGTGTTTGTTGAGGCCTTTTGCTTATACAAAACTCATGTGTGATCAAATTCTCAGGTAAAGGATTTCCATTTAGATGGCCTCAACAAACATGGAAAGCTCATCTCTTGTGAGAATGAAGAGTGCTTGTGCTTCACATGACTACCAATTTGAGGTTAATTACGGCAAGGCGAAGGATCTTCCAATTGGTGAATACATTACTTCTCCTACCTTTGATTTTGAAGGCTATGAGTGGGTTATTTATTACTACCCGCAGTATAAGAGTAACAATGACACATTTTTCTCTGTCAAGCTTCTAAGCAAAGCAATAGGTATTTCTGCAAAGGTTTCCTTTAAGCTACTCGATAAATATGATTCATCTATTGTAAGTCCGTTGTTGCTGACTTCGTCCTACACCTTTAGTGGTGATGACAATGAATGTGGTCAAATGATTAGTAGAAATTATTTCGTGGATATACAAGACTTTTTTATTATATGTTGCAAAATTAGAGTCTCAAGTGGGGCAAGAAATGTAGTCAATATGAGTTCAGGTGGGTTGCATGAGCATATGGAGAAATTGTTAAACATGAGCGATAAATTTGATGTGACTTTTGAAGTGGAAGGAAAGAAAATTTCTGCTCATAGATTGATAGTGGCTGCTAGATCGCCCGTTTTTGAGGCAGAAGTTTTTGGTTCCATGGCAGAAGTTGATATGAAATGTATCAGGATTGAAGATATGAAAGCTGATGTCTTCATGGCAATGCTTAGATTCATGTACACTGATCAAATTTCTATTGGCGGGTCCAGTGATCTCAGTAAGCTATCTTTTGAGTTGGTTCAGGATTTGTTTGTAGCTGCAGATCGTTATGCTTTAGAGAAACTGAAGAAAATCTGTGAAGAGATATTGTGCAATAATTTATCCATCGGTACGGTTTCAACCACTCTGGTTTTGGCCGACCGGCACAGTTGTCCCTGGCTTAAAGAGATGTGTCTTGGATTTGCTTCCAAACCAGAGAACTTGATGCAGCTTGCAATCACTGAAGAATACCATCACATGATTCAAGCTTCCCCCTCGCTCCTGGTCGAGTTGCGGGAGAAGTGTAATGACTTGTCAGGTAGAGGAGAAAAGAAGCAAAGAATTGTGTAGTTTTCTGAATAGATGGATAGATTGTTGTAGATGTTGTCATTGGTTATAGAGTATCTTTTATTTTGTTGAGTAGTCTTTTGTAGTGACCCAAACCTATCTAGTTCTTTTGGTATATTAATTGGGCTCTAACTGTGTGGCTTTTGGAAATGAAGTTGCTGGTTGCAGAGATGATATGTTATCCAGTGGTAAAGATTTCTTACATGTTAGAATATATGCAACTGTTTTAACAAAAAGTATCAGTGTATGAGCAAGCTTTTAATATGGATGTGTTTTGATTTCAAGCTTCTTGAGCAAGGTCATGATGCTGATTAGCTAGAACAATAGTTGTTACTCTCATGGTTCTGAAACTCGGAATCGAAATCAGGCCAGGAGCGAGGCCAGAACAATAGCCTGACTCGGACTTGACTCGGCCTGACTCGACCTGAAAATCAGAAAACTTGGCCGAGTCAAACACTGTTCAAACGAGTTTTGATGAAAAAATCATATGGGCACGAGACTCGGGTGAAACTCGGATTGGACCGGACCGATACCGAGTTTCCAAACCATGTTACTATTATCTCAAGTCTTAATAGACTAATCATCTCCTAACCGCTCTTCACACAAGGTTATGCCAAGCTCTATTGCTTGAGGTCATAGAAAGATACCTGATTGGGAAAACAAATTAATAATGGGCCTAAAATTCTGTTGACACTCGGAAGGTTCATAAATGAATGAAGAGATATTTTGGGCCTCGAATTTGACAACCTTTTCATATTCAAAGTTATTAAAAATTTAGGGTACATAGACAATCATCTCCTTTTTGGACAGATGTGGTTAAAGATAAGGGTTTAATAGATGTAGGCATTAAAGGTAGGTAATGATCTTTCTGACAAATTTTGGCTGGACAGGTAGACTGGTCAATGTACATTACAAGGGTTCAAATGCACCATAATTTTTGTGCTCCAATATGCTCCACATTCTTTTATCTCCATTTTCAAAGTCCGAAGAGTCGATCCGAACCGCTCAACGTGATCTTCATAATAAAACATGCTTGGAGACCAAATTTTATATTTTTTTAGCATTTTTTTACTATTTTTTTTAAATATGTACAAAATCATTTTTTTAAGGAGATTTTGAACCATCTGATAAAGTGATATTGTACCTATGTAAAAAAATAGTAAATTTTTTTTTAAAAATATAAAATTTGGTCTCCAAGCATATTTTATTATGAAGATCACGTTGAGCGGTTCGGATCGACTCTTCGGACTTTGAAAATGGAGATAAAAGAATGTGGAGCATATTGGAGCACAAAAATTATGGTGCATTTGAACCCTCCTCATCCTAATTTATTCTCAATAGTGTATGACCAAAATATACTGGTTTCTCAGGTTTGTAGTGCTAATGGTATACAAATAGAGGTTGCTATACAACTTGTTGGAGTTTACTATGATGAATGGTGTGCCTTACTTAGACAGTTTCAACATTTTACTTTAGGGGTTGATAATGATCAGATTAGTTGGAGGTGGTCTACCACTGGCAAAAAATTTGTACATTCATTATACACATGGTTGGTAATTAGGGACAACTTAAGAAAAAAGAGGATGGACAGGTGATGCTAATTGTGTGTTTTGTTCAGATCTTGAATCAGTAAACCATTTATTTGTTCAGTGTCCTCTGGCTAATTCTATATGGCAGTGGTTAGCACAATTTAATGGATTTGTTTTTGAGGGAGTATCACTACAGGATTTGTGAGAATTAGAGAGGTATATACCAATGAAAAACTCAAATGTAGGGAAAATTATTAGGGGTGCAATATTATGGACCTTGTGGTTAGAAAGAAACAGATTAATTTTAAAGGTGGACAGGTGAGGAGTGCTCAGTGTTTAGGAGCCCAAATTCTATCCAGTGCTCAATTTTGGTGTAAAAATCAAACTTATGATGCTTTGTCTAACTTAAATTGTATGTTTCCTTTACATCACTATAGTGGAGGAGGAGGCTACAATCCTAATGCCTGGGAGAAAGACGGGTTCTATTGATGAAGACAGCAGGATAGGGAGCAAAACCAGTAGTTCTTGATGCTGGTACCAGTGGTGTGCTATTTTTAGAAGTTTAGGGTCCTTAGTGCATAAATTCAGTTTTTTTGGATTTTTGAGTTGAATTTGGTTATGCTAGTTGTTGCCTGTTATAATTGCTTAGACAGGTATTAGGCTGTACTATGTAGGTTGCTTCTATATTTTGTGTTGATATATGTTGGTAGTGGATGGGTGGTACCTGAACTTGGGGAAATATCACTAGGTAGGTGATAATAAATGGCACTTGGAGTCGAAGCAACCGATGAGTTCATATTAAACTTGATAACTGCATAATATACACATTAATTATAGGAATTCTTCATAGCATTTAAAGTTAAATATCATACTGTTCACAATTATCTAGGCCAGGAATTTCTTTACACTACCCAGCACACAGTTACTAGACGTCTACAACATCCATTATCCCTTCTATACAGCAACAAAAACTAAAAACTAAAACCCAAAACCACAGACTCTTTATAGTTAGCCACTTCATATCAGTTCCACAAAAAAAGTAACTTCAAAAACTCTTCCAACAGCCTCAAGAAACCAAGAAACTCGACGTTCTCTATGCAACGGTAACTGCCGGAGCTGCACTTAACTCAACTGTCCACGCTGAAAACCCCGCTATCTCGCTTGTCTCAACTGGAGGCCAGGAAACCTCCGGAAACGGCCCACCAGTGGGACCCATGCCTGACTCGTCAGATGGTTCAGTGTAATGGAACTCGATCTGGAGTCTCTGATGCAGTGTTGCTGACCCAGACCCGACCCGACCTTTCTTTATGTCCTCTTGAAGCTCGCGAATGGGAATTGCAGCAAGGAAACTCTTTATGTACTCTTTGCACGCCTCCTTTCCCTTGCAAAATATTTCACTCTGACATGTGCCACTTGCTGTTTCCTGTTCTGTCACAGCATCTCCCTCGGTAGTTGCCTTCTCTTCAACCGAAACCTGATAAATTATCGTGTTCTCATCAAATTTTAGAATGTACGCCTGGTTGCACCCCTCGTACAGCCGCTCACCAAGAGTGTCCACTATGTAGTACGCATCCCTCTCAACTTTCAAAACAAAAAAGTGGTCGTTCCAACTAACAATGTACACCATTGGTCGGTCTGATTCACACTCCTCTGCAGATTTCATTATCTCATCCCAAATCCCATCAAAAGACATTGAACCGTGCAAGAACTCAAACCCACTCTCATTTTCCATGTCACCTTCTGGGTGGAAGAACCCAACAAAGGATTTATCAGGTACAACTGACAGAGGCCGCACCTTTGCCTCGAGAACTGTGTCAAGGTCAAAGTGACCATCAGGGAAGCGGTCAAGGTACGACTTATCAGCACACATGGTGCGCCACTGGAGTGAGCCCTCACGGATGAGGCTGTCAAGCTGGGACCGCACCGGCATGATGTGTTGGTTGAACTGGAACCAGTCAGCGACAGCTGCAACCAGCACGGCACATGCACTTTCGCCTGCAGCACGCTCATTGCGCTGGTCAATCGAGGCAAAGAAGACGTCAGTTGAGAGTTTCATATGCCCATCACGTGAAGTAATTTCTTTGGATTCCCAGCTGCCAACTACAAAGTGGTCGTCACCAAATGGATCCTCAGCTGGCGTACCAGTTCCAGAAGCTTCCATGTCCTTCAGTCCCTGCATGTTCAAGAGTTTATTAAACACATGAGGAGCACAAAATTGAAGGTCAGATACAGTACCAGTTTGGTACAATACATAGTAATGACTCAGTATCAGTTAACTCTTGTTAATATGATTTTAAAAAATCTATGGCACAAATTCAAAAACAAAATTGACAAAAAAATAATAATAAAGCAACGATCAATACCATAGCAGAAAGTGACTCGTCAGATGATGTCAAGCGGCGGCGGTCAAAGTCAATATCGTCCCCGCCCTCCTCAGCAAATGCCTTCTTCAAAAGTGGTTCCCCCTTTGCCTTGAGAGATCTATAACTCAGCTTCCTCTTTCTCCACGGAAGCAAGCTTCTCTTTGACGAGAACACCACCTTTTCCTCCTGTGCTGCTGACGTGGACACCTCGCCCCCCTTCGGATAGAAATCCACATCAGACCTTCTCTCATTATAAAAGACCCAATCATCTAACTTGCCCTCGTCATTCCTCATGAAGTTAGCTAATGTTAGTGAACCATAACTGAACGATTTGCGCACTGTCGCATCACCGACATCTCCCTCTGATGCCTCACTACCGATGTCAATCTCTACAGAATCGGTGTCACCTGGATACTTGCCGTCACTTCCTTCATCGGCACGGACACTCATCTTTGGTTTGATCGACATGAGTCCCCGCAAGATTTTTACCTTGCGTAGGCTAGCTTTGAGGCCTGACGAGGCATCTTTTTCAGGGGAGAGAGGCAGGGGTGGAAGTGGGCTTGCAAGAAAAGCCTCAGTGTCACTAACAATCTGCTGTGGCGAGAACCGGCCAGCTTCACTCGATGATTCATCATTGCGTGTTTTCTTTGGCTTGTGATTCGGAACAAGTTTTTGGAGAACCTTCATCTTTCGCAAACCTGCTTTGAGAACTGAGGTCTCGTCTTTCTCTACTGGGGGGGAGTCACCACTTGAAGGAGATAAAGGAACTGGGGTTGAAGGCCTCAGTGCTCTTTCTGGAGAAGCTTGAGTAGGTCCCGGTTCATGTAGACCCAAAGAAATCTGTAGTAAGATACCAGATTATCTCAACAATAAACACATATTTAATGGCAAAGTGAAACTTAAGTGCAATAAAAAAGCAGCAAGACAATTAAGATTACTATGAATAATATGTTGAGATGTATTTAGTTGCAAACCAAGAAGACAGTAACTTGCGGTTATTATACTCTAATTATGTACTTCAGATCATTTGATAAGTATCTGCACCTAAAGGGTTCCAAATTAATGGTATAATTCATATTGAAAGTTGCAATCAAATAATAACACAACTTTTTGCAGAAAACAATAAATAAATCGATTTACTGCAAGCAAATTAACAACATACTGCATGAATATCAAGACATACATATAATACAGGAGGTGAGTCGACAGCTGAACTGGGGAGCTCGAGCGGGAGGATTAAATTAATGTCTCCGACGAATGCAGCTGGATAGTCAGCCAGATTCAGTGTATTCATTCCAAGTACTGTAGCTTTGCTCCTAGGTCCCTAAATTGAACAAATTGTAGGTAAGAATAACATACTATTGATAATCCAGAGACAAATACTTAACAACGCTAGAAGCATGAATTTAATTACCAAAAAATGAATCATACCAAAAAATAAAAAGGCAATGAATGAGTTCACAAAAATAATCTTCTTCATTTGTTTGCAAAATCAAAAGATGTTAGTGTGATGTACTTTAATTTTAACAATTATAGCAATGCAATGTATCACATACATATCAAATTTTAAGTGTGTAAGATTATAACCAATAAAACCAAATTTTAATCTGTCGTGGCAGACGAAGGACAAAATTGTCTTTCCAACTTTTGCCACTGTATCTTTTGTTATGTTAGCAACCTGTGTTAATGTTTAATTCTTTTTTATTTTATTTATTTTCACAAGTTGTTAAAATGAATCTGGTATGAATATAAATGCATGGGAAATCTGAAAATCAGTTCTATAAATGCACTCCAGTCAAAAGTTCTTAATTTTATAAGAAATTTATCTGTTCCCAAAAGAAAATAAATTTAGCCTGGATTTGTGATGCTAATTTCAAGAAAAACTTGGAATTAGTTGTTCTATTGAGAGTTTGACAAACAATTATTACGAGAGTGTTATTTAGTAGGAATCTCAGTGAGTTATTTTGGAAAGCAATAAATAAGAAAATGTTTCCAGTAATTAATAAAATCTAGTTGAATTAACAAAGGTTTATTGTTTCCAGGAAAGGTAACTAATTTAACCTTATCCATAATAAAAAAGAACTCTCAACTTTCTCATAAACTATTTTAGAAAAGTATATTTTTATCCCCGAGAAAAACACCAAAGGACAACAAACAGACAAAAAGATAATTCTTAGATGAAAAAAATAAAATGATCCAAACTTAAAACTTTAATTTACAAGAAAATTGGGGTAATTTTCCAAATAAAGAAACACAAAAAAAAAAAAAAAAACGAATTCAAAGAAAGGAGGAGCGATAGAACTCACATTATACAAAACAAAAGAGACCACCCATGAATTGAATCCACTCCGGTCACGATTTGGTACGAGCATCGCCGTACCAGAGAACTCCTCGTTCCACTCAGCTATACCTCCATCTTCTCTCAATTCCTCCTCTCTCGTGCAATTTCTCTTAAAAGCCCTTCTAAGAGGCCTTAATGCCGCTTTTTGCCCCTTCCACTTGAGCTCCACTGTTAATTTGTCAGCCAACTTTGCATTTTCAACCCTCCTAACCACAAATCGAACTTGAAATCTCTTCGCAGTTTGTGGGGGCCACGGTCGCCACCCCATCAGCCTCCCCGCCATAGCAGAAGTACCTAAATACAAGTCGAACAAGCAAAATATTAGGTTATTGCAACAGCCTCTTTAGAGAACAGATGGATCAACGCACAAATTGAGGTAGACAGGTTGAAATAAATAAGGGAAACACCTCTATTCGAACCAAAAATAACAGGAAAAAAAAACTGGATTCTTTGTTTTTTTTTTATCACAATCCACCAGTGACCCACAACTAAAATCGCTGCTAATTAAACAAAGGGGAGAAAATTAGTTGGGAAAAAAAGACTGGAATAAAGTTTTGGAGAAGATCTGGGGAGAGAGAGAAAACAAGAACCTGTGCTTTCTTCCTCGAAGAATAGGTGTACAAATTGGGATCTTTCCGCTGTGGAAGAAAACTCCTTTTAAAGGGAAAATTTCACGCTTTTCTCTGAAGAGATTGCCACTAGGAAATGGATAAGAAGAAAAATTTTACGAAAAATAGTGAAGAAAGAGAATAATATAGGAGCAGAGATGCCCAGAGCGAGAAAGAGAGAGAAACCCACGGACGGGTAACGGGTTGATTTGGTCGTTTATTTATTCAAATCCCGACGTGAAAAACCCTCTCCCTTCTCTATATATCTATCTTCCTTTAGTTTTTCATTTAATTAATTCAACCATTGTGGTTGAGTAGATGGGGAATCGTCTCCATTTATGTTACAATGGATAGATCCTGTTCGTTAACAAAATAACTGAACGAGTCTTTTTTAATCATTGTTAGTTAGTTTATATGGTTGTAGCTAATTTTCACTATTTATGTGCTCAAATTTTAGACTCGGTCAAAGATTTAGGGCCTGTTCGGCAGACGGAGGGGAACGAAAATGGGAACAGGTTCAGAAAATTTTTGAACTGAATTTTACTGTGTGCGTGGAGAAAAAAAATCAGTCTGAGTGAATTTTTTTTTTCCACGCACACAGTAATGAGCTGAACAGGCCCTTATTGCCTAGGTTTTTAAAAATGAAGACGGTAATAGATGTTGCTTTCCTAATTTTGTTGAAAATGATAAATTTTTTTAACCTATTTTATATTTATGAATGTATAAAAGTTAGTGAAAAGTATTTCAAATTTTCATAAATAATTGGTAACACAGTTTGTATATATTAAAACAAAATTATCGATATTAAGCCATTAATGACATGCTATGAACTAGATGTGTCATCAAAATTTCTTCCTATTAATAAATTCAGATAGACATATCTATTTATTGCATTAAATCATAAAATTAATGAATTTGCTATTTCTAAAGCTAAGGATTTGCAATATTCAATTTACACTATTGTTATTTTATATATACTTAATCTACTATATCATATTCAAGCAAAATGTGAAAATACACAATCCGTAAACCTTTTTTAATTAAGAAAGTATATTTTTCTGAGATGTGGGTAATATATTTGTTAAAATCGTTAAATGGATAATATATATATATGAGTTGGCTACGGTGCTACGCGTAGCATAGAGGGCCTCTGTGCTATGACTCAATATTTGAGTTTGAGTGAGGCTATGGTACTATGCATAGTACAGTTGAGTTTTCAAATCAAGTAATTTTCTACCTATCTAAAAAAATAGTAAAAAAAATCTAAAAAATGTAAAATTTGGTTTGCAAGTACATTTCATATGGAGATCATGTTGAATGGTTCGGATCAACCGTTAGGATTTTGAAAACTCAAATATTGAGCCGTAGCACGAAAGCTCTATATGCTACGCGTAGCACCGTAGCCAACTCCTATATATATATATAGGAGGGATCCAATTACACCTTTTTTGGTGACACATCATGAAACCATTTTTTATATAGGTCAATTTTGCGATTTCAAAATCCAAACAGCCGATCCGAACCGTTCAACATGATCACCATATTAAAATGTGCTTGGAGATCAAATTTTACATTTTTTTGAATTTTTTTACTATTTATTAAGATGGTTACAAAATCGCTGTTTTTCAATGGTCTGAAAACAACGATTTTTGTAACCATCTTAATAAATAGCAAAAAAATTCAAAAAAAATGTAAAATTTGATCTCCAAGCACATTTTAATATATCCATCATGTTGAACGGTTTAAATCGACTATTTGGACTTTAAAAATAGTAAGTGTCAAAGTGTGTCACCAAAAAAGATGTAATTGGATCCCTCCTCATATATATATATATATATATATATAGCAGAACTAGAGTGTTCCTAAGCTCACCAAGGCCTCTCATGAGCTCAACTCTAAAACCTATCAAATTGACTTCAAACGATATTTCCAAACCGTTAGATGTTCAATCTATATTAAAATGTGCTTGGAGACCAAATTTTACATTTTTTGGAATTTTTTTACTATTTATTAAGCCAGTTTGAAAACCGCTGTTTTTCAATAGTGCAGAATTTTAATAAAAACAGCGGTTTTTAAACCGGCTTAATAAATAGTAAAAAAATTTCAAAAAATGTAAAATTTGGTCTCCAAGCACATTTTAATATAGATTGAATATCTAACGGTTTGGAAATGTCGTTTGAAGTCAATTCGATAGGTTTTAGAATTGAGCTCACGAGAAGCTTGGTGAGCTTAGGAACACCCTAGTTCTACTCATATATATATATCAGGAAATCTCCAGTCCTTTACGAAAACAGAGAGAAAGTTCAGTTAGATAGGTGCGCCTATTTGGAGTTATCGTGCAAATGACAAAAGAAACCCTAGGGACCGTGTGGTCCGAACCTGAAACGTGGAACTATTCGAATGGGCTTTTTGGTAATAATAGTACAGTCCAATTACAGCCTATTAAATGCTGGCGCTTTTTTATATTAGTATCCTTCATATGTTCTATTTTACCTGCACAAATAATAGCTGCCAACCGAAACAAAAAACGACGAAGAAATAGGGGTTCGTTCCCATGGAGAGAACGCAACGACAATGTATTTAATTTAAGGGCTTCGAAGCAAAAGAGATATTTTGTCTGGTCGGATTTTGGGGGTCATATGTGTACAAGTGGAAAAAAAAAAAAGAGGGATGCTTCGGTGCACACAAGGACCTATTTGTAAAATAAGTTCTATTTTTATTTTCAAAGTTCAAACAGTCGATCCGACCGTTCAACATTATCTCCATATTAAAATGTACTTGGAGGTCAAATTTTACATTTTTTTGAAATTTTTTACTATTTATTAAGTATTTTACAAATTCAATGGTCTGAATTTGACTAGTTTTTGTAAAATACTTAATAAATAGTAAAAAAATTCAAAAAAATGTAAAATTTGACCTCCAAGTATATTTTAAAATGGAGATAATGTTTAACGGTCGGATCGACTGTTTGAACTTTGAAAATGAAAATATGACTCATTTTACAAATAGATCCTTGTATGCACCGAAGCAAATGCCAAAAAAAAAAAATGTAATTTCTAGGACTTTAGAGAAAGGTTTTGTGTTTTGAGGGACTAAATCAGAAAATGAGAAGAAGTAAGCATTTCGAACTAATAAGAAAGGGATATTATAGCATACGAAATGGAGAAGTTAGAAAGTAGTATATTCCAACCTTTTGTCTTATTTTTATTATAATTTTTATACTTTTGGCTGTGATCTTTCCTTAATTGATGGTAGGTTAGATTCTCTTTTAAACGTTAATAAAATATTTCTTGTAATGATTAAATTAGGAACAAATTCCATTTTCCCTTATCTTGTCACTTATGGAAGAAAGGTAAAAATAGACATGCATAAATGGAATTTTTTTTATAAACCATAATTAAAAAAAATATTTTTAGGAAACCAAGATGATTACTTTTTTTTTTTAAAACCATAAGAATTAAAATGACATTTCAGTCCGGTTCTCTTTTTGAATTTTCTATGGCGGCTTATATGAAAACTTGTGAAACCAGTACCACAGAAAATTCAAAAAGGGGAGCGGACCGAAATGGCATTTCGGTCCGGAATAAAAAAAAATAAAGGACTGAAATGACATTTCGGTTCTTATGGTTTTTGTAAATAAAAAAGTAATCATGTTGGTTTCGTAAAAAAAAAAAAGTTAATTATGGTTTATAAAAAAAATTCTGCATAAATGTGTTATTTTCAAACTAATTAAATGACAATTTATATATCACACGACAAACATGTTATGTCATTCAGAGTCACCATGCGTCATATTTATGATATGTGGAAGCTAGAAATTCATGAAGGTTCTGATCTTAATCAGGATGACTTTTATATTTTTGTATTTTAAATCAATATGATGTTTTATATTTATAATTGTGTCAATATAAACTTTTTAGATATAATCAGAAGAATCAATTTTTAGTCTAGTGTTTAAATGTATGTTTGATTGCGGAGTAGAGTTAGGAAAGATTAAATTGCTTACTTCAAATTAAAGTGGTTTAAGTTAATCATGTTTGATGGAGAAACTACATAGACAGATCTCTGTGTAGCCTACATGGTTTCAAAAAAAAAAATCATGTATATAAAAATTTAATTGATTTTTTTAAGTTTTTATATAATTCAATTTCCTCATAAATTATCACATATGTGCTTGTAGCTTAGTACAAATTCTAGTTATGCATTATGCATTTTAAAATTTAGTCCCCTTATTTAAAATTTTATAGTTCCGCCCCTGAGTATCTATAGAATAACTGTAAAAAAAAAATTGAAAGATGAATGTTATTATGATGGTGGAATTCATAGGTAAACTATATAATATTTTTATAATATATAAACTATATAATATTTATCTACTATTCGGATAAGGATAATTAAAATTCAAAATCACATCCGTATCCGTATCTACACGGATATTCGGATATCGGATATCCGTATCTAATTTTCCGATATAAATGCGGATATGATCGGATAATATCCGGCCTGTTTGCACCCCTATTATGCTTCATTTTGCAAAAGTCAAAAGCAACGATTGTGGTTATTGAGGTACTCCAGCAATATCATTTTCTTCTCCTCCTTTTCAATTTTATTAGAATATTTCTCTAGTTTTTTTTTTTATATATCATATTCCATATTCCTGAAGATTTACCAAACCCTAACTAGGGTTGAGTGTTAATTATGGTAAATTAGTTATTGGTTTTTTTGTAAATCACTATGAATGAGTTCTCATTCCTTCTTCTTTTTTGTTTGACAAACCATTCTTCTTTTTTAGCAGCCAACCAAAAATATTCAATTATAAATGAACTCAATTTAACTCTATTCTACTTAATTGAACTAAAATATTGTAATCTTTGTATTCCAGTTAGGGAGTCCGACTCTGCTGCTTTTCTGAGAGAAAAGCAGGAACCAGCTTTTCGGGATCCAACCATTCAAATTTGTCGAGATTTGTGCATGAAAAAGTTTCTTTAATCGAGATATGCGAATGGAAAAATTTGAATGGTTGTATCCGGAAAAGCAGCAGAGTTCATTTCCCAGTTAGGAGGTAAGTTTCACAAAAAAGAAAGCTGCACTGAAAATATTCACATATTATTTACTCAAGAGCTTATAATGATATATATTACACTACAATATTTTAAACAATACACTATTATTTGTTCAAATTAATTCCCATAAAACTAAACTCAAGATATAATTATAAACTAAAGCTAACCCAAAAATGACGGATATAATTTAAACATCATGAAAGATGAATTCAGATCCAGTGAAGTAACCCAAAAATTGAGTTTTGGATCGGGACCGTCCGATTCGAATCCGTGACCATCCATCTAGAGTAGAGCGCACGTATCCCGAGCGACATATTCGAATCCCAAGACGATCTCGAGCGATGGATTCGATTCGGACGGTCCCGATCCAAAACTCAAAAATTGGGTTACTTTAGGGGATCCGGACCCATGAAACATTAGGTTTTACATGCAAAAAGGACCTAACATTATAATAATAAATGTGCCTGTTTGCCAGCACCGACCACACTCAAAAAAAAAATTGAGGGACAGATTGATGAGTAATAATTCATTCCTCATGCTTCATGCCTCCTTCTCCAACTCCAATTGTCACCCCCCAAATTTCTGAAATCAAAATCGAAATCCCAAATTCAAAAAGCTATCACCAATTATGTTCTTGTCTCATCTATCAACACGTGCAACCCACATGCGTCAACTAGGACCTGTTTGGGAGAACCCACCACTTGAGACTCCACAGTCTAAAAGTCAACTTGTACATGGATCATGGATGGCATCCACCACACCAAGCCATAATTTTTAGTGGCTGGTCGGTGAACCAAATTTACAATTTGTTCTTGCTGTCTTGTGACTATCTATCATGACCTGCGTTTGTGAGATCCAAATATGCTGAAATTCGAGATCATCAACAGTAATTCTCTGAAATCTTTGAAATTCCAAATTCATCTATTGAATTGTTTTGAGATGCGTACACAGAAAAACTAGCTATTTCAAGATACGTGCACAGAAAAAGTTAGACGACTGGATCTCGAATTTCAGGGATTTCAGAATTACTGTCTATGGATATTAGATTTCAGCTGATATGAATCTGTGTCTGTGACCTCAAACATTAGACAATACATAATGAAGATTTTTTATTTTTAAAATAGATAGAACCACACTCATCAAGGACAACTGATGGAACCGTAACAATGTTACGGTTCCAGAAGCTTTAGGCAAATTTGTGGTCATGATAAGGTAAGAAGAAACACTGAAACCACATCATTGGTGCGGGTCTCAAAAACCTGCACATGATGAAACCGTACTATTGATCTAGTTCCATCTATTTTTTAAAGAAAAAAAACACTCATTTTATTTTCAGAAAAAAAATTGACTTTTTAATTTTTAAAAATAATAAAAATCCATAATTAATATTTCGTATATAATATCGAAAAAGCATTTGACAGTATATAATAACCAAAACCTTTTTAGCTTTTGTTTTTGCCCCCTTTTAATGTCGTAGGCTTTGCTCTGTACCTTGTTGGGTTAATTGTAGTTGTGTTTAAATAGCCGAAAATCTAGTGAGTGAGAGCAGATTTTTCAAGTTTGGAAGGGTTTATTAAAAATTATCACAAAATTGATATTGCTCCTAATAAACGAATAATTGCTGGGTTTAAATGCCGTTAACCACCTTTAATTTTTTTTCATAAAAAAAGAAGATTTTAAATTATCTTGCTCTCTCAGTTGATAATGAATTAACAAAGAGAATGGCGAATTAAATTAATGACGATGGAAAAAAAAAATTGATACCATACTAGAATAGTAAAGAGGAAAGACTTGGGATTATAGTGGAAAAAACGTGTTGTGCCGTGTCGTGACTAACACGCTGTGATTTTGGTCTCATGCCGTGCTGTGACCAAGTTAATTTTTCACGTGCTGTGCTGTGCCGTGACAAAAATGTCAAGGGGTGGTCACGACACGCGAATGGTCACGCCATGTGAGTCACGCCGTGCCTAAACTTGCCGTGATCATACGTGACTCGTGTGACCATTTAATCATAATTTAGGCTAGTTTATTCAAGATTCACCACTAAATCAATATCCAATGGTCATAATTACACGTGACTCGCTTGACTACGTTCCGTGCCGTGCCAAAGTTTCAAAAGATGAGTACGGCACGGGACACGCGAGTCACAGCACGTAACTGACACGCGTGCCGTGCCGTTCCGTGACGGAGCCAGCTCCGCCATGCCATTTTTCCCACTCTACTTGAGATTCTTATTTTTAAGGGGTGCATTTGAAAAGTTCCAAACTAATAATGTGAGCTGAGCTCCTTATGAAAGAGAAATATAAAAATTTGATAATTGCTATTTGGCTTCCTTTCCTTGTGACTTTAAGCAAAGGCTTGACAAAACAGACAAAAGCGTTGGTAAATTAGAATAATCATTTGAGATTAAGGCTGACTCTAGCACGCTTAACTAGACTTCATTCTAAACTAAAAAAATTAAACTACTTTTAGACTTTGTAATGTCCAAAATTACAAAAAAGTACCCGAAATTTTTTTAGTTACCAGTAAAAAATAGAAATAAATGATTACCACCCGGCCTAAGCTATTTTCAATCCTACAACCCACGCGGACCTAGTTCGCGCACCAAATTGGAGTGGTGCGCGGACTGGGTTGGCGCACCAAAATTGATGCAAAATTGGTGCTCAAACGGGATGAAACGCACTGAAGAGCAGTAAAATTTTCGGAACAGTTGATGCTCTAACCCAGTATGCACACCAATTGGTGCGCTAATCCAGTCTGCACACCAACTCATTTTGGTGCGCGAACTGGGTCCGCGTGGGTGGTAGGATTGAAAAATCCTCAGCAAGGATGGTATTTATTTAATTTTGATTTTATGATGGGGTAACTATATTATTTTTGAAAAAAGTACCAAATAAAAATAGTTATGGTGGTGGTCACAATCGAAGAAACCAAAACCAATACATCGCTCTCTAAACATTAGGTAGTAGTTATTATCTCTTTTTTTTCTTTTAACATTGTCATATTATCCGTCATGGATTTGCCAAATCAAATAACTTTTTTCTTTGTCATTCGTTACAACGCACAGTTGTAAATCTTTATTTTCCTTCTAGATTACTTCCGGTTTCCCCCATGTTTTATTTTTATAGCGTCTGTCATTTATGTTTTGTAACAGAGGAGGATTGGATTACACTCTTTTTTTGACACACTTTGACATTTATCATTTTCAAAGTTCAAAAAATAGTCGATTCAAACCGTTCAACACGATGGATATATTAAAATGTGCTTGGAGATCAAATTTTACATTTTTTTCAATTTTTTTACTATTTATTAAGATGGTTACAAAATCGTTGTTTTCAGACCATTGAAAAACAGCGATTTTGTAACCATCTTAATAAATAGTAAAAAAATTCAAAAAAATGTAAAATTTGATCTCCAAGCACATTTTAATATGGTGATCATGTTAAATGGTTCGGATCGACTGTTTGGATTTTGAAATCGCAAAATTAGCCTATAAAAAAAATAATGTCAAGATGTGTCAAAAAAAAATGGGTGTAATTGGATCCCTCCTCTTTGTAATATTCATATTTATATGTTAGTAAACTATATAAGTAGAGTAGAACTAGGATATGATGTACTCACCAAACTCTTTGGTGAGCATAACTCTATAATCTATCGTATTTACTTCAAACGAGATGAATCCAAACCGAACCGATGTACTTCACGAGTGATGTGCGTACATGCAAAATTTTGAATGTTTCGGATTTATTTAGTACAAAGTCAAGCGGTCAAAGTTGATGAAAAATGAATGCATTAAAATAACTTCTAAAACTTCATTTTGGATTATTCATTTTTCATCAATTTTGACCACTTGACTTTAGACTAAATGAATTCAAAAAATTCAAAATTTTGCATGTACGCACATCACTCATGAAGTATATCTGTTTCAACAGTTTGAATTCATCTCGTTTGAAGTGAATCCGATAGATTATAGAGTTATACTCACCAAAGAATTTGACGAGCACATCACACCTTAGTTCTACTCTTTAAGTATGTATATGAGAGCAAAAGCAACAAAATTCGGTGACTGGATATTAATTTTTCAATTAAAAAAATTTAGGTCCTAGGCTCCTAATCCTAGCCCAATTTAATACATACACACTGTCTCTTTCAAAAATAAATACATTTACATTATCAGAATAAATTCCAAATTCTTATATTTATATCTGCATTACTTTTATTATTGTTGCAGTTAATAAGCAACGCACTAAAATCTATCTATTTAATTATTAATTTTGTAGGGAACAAACTCCAAAGATCATGTGTACACGTTTTTCATGAAGAAAATGACATCAACAATTAATTCAGAATTGTTGGATTTTAAATTTAAAAATATCATTAGATAAGGAAGATTCTCATCAAAATGCTTTTTTTAAATAAATATGAAGGTCAACTCTTTTAGCTTAAAATATACATAAGAAATTCTTAATTGAATTTTGAATTTACAATCTTTTACACATGTGATATTATGTTAGCCACTGGACTAAATGTTGGTATCTTGTAAATTGTTGTAATTACTTAATTAAATTATTAACATTTAGTTAAATCAGTGCAATTTAATCAAATAAAATAAATAGAAATTTCGTTTAAACCAAACAATTACTAGCAATGATCTAAACAACTTTTTTTTTTTTTTTTTACATTCAGAATGGTAAAGAAATCTTGACATGGAAATCAGAATGCATCAAGATTATTGGAATAAATCAACAAATCATAATAGAACAATATTAATTATTAAATAAAATCCAATTTAGTGGAATTAGTGTTTGTCCAATTAATAAATATGGTGTACTTGGGATTTTTTTTTGTGAGTTACCTTTTAATTAACTAACAATACTAGCACTGAATTTATGTTTAGATTCGGATCGTTTAATTAGAATTCAGATCAATTTGATCCGAAGTATGTACATAACTGCTTTAATATTTGTGTCGATTCTGATAGAATTAGGGGTGTTCATTGGATCAGGTTTAGTCGGTTTTGAACTGAACCGAATTAGTTTGGATCAAATGGTTTGGTTTACTTTTTAAAATCGAATTATAATTTTGGTTCGGTTCGGTTTGAAATTTTTTAAAAACAAAATAACCGAACCGACCGAACTTTTATATATTATGAATTTGATCCGGACCGTTCAGGTTTATTTCTTAATACCCCGGTTTATTTTTTAATCAATTGTTTTAAATACTTCGGTTTATTTCTTAATATTCCAGTTTATTTCTTAATACCCTGGTTTATTCCTTAATATAATTCGGTTTATTATAAATCAATTACTTTAAATAAAAATAATAATATATTTTGGTTTGAACCGAACAAACCGAAATAAAACTTTGATTCGGTTCGGTTCGGTTGCAATGCTAAATCGGTTCGGTTCGGTTCTATTTTAGAAACCGAATTATTACTTTGGTTTGCCTAGTTCGGTTCGGTTCAACCGAACCGAACCGATGAACACCCCTAGATAGAATGGTCCGGATCTAAACAAAAAAAAAAAATCTTTTACCTTAGGTGATATGAGTTTCCAAGTACAAAGGGGAAGGTAGAGCATGTGAACAAGTTGGGTCTCACATGTAACAATTCTTCAGACATGTTACTATCACCTTGACCGCAAATAATGGGTGGAATATCTTGCAATTTAAATCCAAATTTCAAAATCCGACCACCAACCATTTAATACTGACCCACACGGTGCAACACTTTCATAGAATATTTGTCAACGGATTGATTAAATTCTATCGACAATTCAACGCCCAAATCCAAATTCATGGAGAATTAATTTAGAGGTTTCCTTCCAATTAGCTGATTCGGCAAGAGTGGAATAAGGAAGAGATTCTATTCTCGCTGAATAAGAAAAGAAGTGAGTGAAGTTGAAGAATTAGAGAAAGTAAAATTGAATTTGAACTTTTACAGATAAATTTTTGTTTTTTACATTTTGATCCATTCTCTGTTTCTCAATGAGCTAATTTTCTATTTCATAAAAAAGGTGAAATAAAGGAATTAGCTTTTTTTTTCAAGACATGAATTTGACTCGTTTACCAATACTCTTTCACTCTTCTACTATTTCTCTCTTCTACCATTAACCGAACGCGACCGGAATAGTGAGGAATTGAAGCCAATTCCAAATTCCATTTTTCCTCACTTTTTTCACTTTTTCTCTATTTCAATACTTTGCCAATAGGATGAAGAATTATGTTCGAAGATTAGAAGATGATGGGGATTAGATAAAGACCAAAGATTTTGAGTACGACGAACGATCTTCCACTCTGTTATCCAAGTTGCAACAAGTCCACAAGGATCACTTTACAACTAGGTGTCGGACAATAACAAATGATTTTGACGTCTAGGCTACGATTAAGAATATATATATATATATATATATATATATATATATAGAGAGAGAGAGAGAGAGAGAGAGAGCTGGGTTTAGCTAAGCTATGGAGTAAAACGGCTTGGTGTTCCACGCCTCATTATTTTCATTTTGAAAATTCAAACTACCGATCCGAACCGTTCAACATGATCTCCATATTGAAATGTGCTTGGAGACCAAATTTTACATTTTTTGGAATTTTTTTACTATTTATTAAGCCACTTTGAAAATCGCTGATCCATTGGTCCAGATTTTTTTACTGTTTTGCTACTGTTCATCCGGATCAGCGATTTTCAAAGTGGCTTAATAAATAGTAAAAAAATTCCAAAAAATGTAAAATTTGGTCTCCAAGCACATTTCAATATGGAGAACAACTTGAGCATTCGGATCGGTAGTTTGGATTTTCAAAATGAAAATATGACATGGAGTACAAAGCGTTTTACTCCATGGCTTAGCTAAGTCCAGCTCTCTCTCTCTCTCTCTATATATATATATATATATATGAGAAGGGATATGATTACACCACTTTTGAGTTACCACAAAGTTACCCTCTTCATTTTCTATATTTTCAAATTCCAAATCGTCGATCCAAACATTTCAACATGATTATCTAAATAAAATGTGTTTGCAGATCAAATTTTACATTTTTTTTGAATTTTTTTACTATTTATTAAGTATTTTACAAAAAGTAGTCAAATTCAGACCATTGAATTTTGTACACATCTTAATAAATAGTAAAAAAATTTAAAAAAATGTAAAATTTGATCTGCAAGCACATTTTATTTAGATAATTATGTTGAACGGTTTGGATCGTTGATTTGGACTTTGAAAATGTAGAAAATAAGGAGGGTAACTTTGTGGTAACTCAAAAGTGATGTAATCGGATCCCTCCTCTATATATATATAATTTTGTTTTAATTGTTGTATATGTATATATTTAATTAATTGTTTTTAACAATTTTTAGTTTTTTTGGTATATAATAATAAAAAATTAACTTTAAATTAATTACTCTAACAAAAATATTACTTTGTGGGATGGGCTAAGGTGCTTTATAAAGCACATGCTATTTGGTGCTTTATGCCATTTCGTGCCGTTGTGAAGGTTCAAGTAGCTAATCCAAACCGCTCAACATGATATCTATATTGAAATGTGCTTGAACCAAATTTTACAATTTTGGAGTTTTTTTTATCATTTTTTTAGAATAATTGAAAACTATTGTTTTTTAATGGTCCAAAATTTTCTGAAAAATAATGATTTTAAAAAATTCTACAAAAATAGTAAATAAACTCCAAAAAAATATAAAATTTGGTCCCAAGCACATTTTAATATGAAGATCATATTGAGCGGTTTGGATCGACTGTTTAAACTTTAAAAATAGAGATAAGATGATAAAGCACAAGAGAGTCCGTGTATAAAGCACCTTAGCCCATTCAACAATTAACTATTTTTTTAACATTTCTTTATTCCGTAAATATTTAGAATTCTTAAGTTGTGTCTTATGATTGTACAGAAATGCAATTATGATCATTCACGTGCCGAATTTTTTATTTATATCCAAAAAATAATTGAAATTTCAAAAAATACCCATCTTGCCTTGAAAATTCAAAAAATACCCAAACCGGAAATTTTTTTTCCGGATCTAACCTCTAAAGCCGGAATTTTTTTTTCCGGTTTTGGGGAGCTCTTTCCGGAAATTTTTTTTCCGGTTTTGGGGTGCCTTTCCGGAAATTTTTTTTCCGGTTTTGGGGAGTGCTTTACGGAAATTTTTTTTCCGGTTTCGGGGGTGCTTTACGGAAATTTTTTTTCCGGATCCGGGGCTATAAATCCTCCCCCCGCTCCACTTCAGCTCCACAGCACAGCACAGCCACGCACACAGCAGCAGGTTTTTTTTTTTTTTTTTTTTTTTATATATTTAATTAATTAATTAATTATTTTTGAATAGTTTAGAATTAATTTTAATTTTAATTTTATTAACTTTTTCATAACTTTTCATAACTTTAATTTTAATTTTAATTTTAATTTTAATTTTAATTTTAAATAGTTTAGAATTAATTAGTTTCATAACTTTTTTAATTTTAATTTTAAATAGTTTAGAATTAATTAGTTTCATAACTTTTTTAATTTTAATTTATAATACAATTAATTAGTTTCATAACTTTTTTAATTTTAATTTTAAATAGTTTAGAATTAATTAGTTTCATAACTTTTTTAATTTTAATTTATAATACAATTAATTAGTTTCATAACTTTTTTAATTTTAATTTTAATTTTAATTTTAAATAGTTTAGAATTAATTAGTTTCATAACTTTTTTAATTTTAATTTATAATACAATTAATTAGTTTATTTTAAATGATTTGGAATATTGTCCGAATAATTTAGAATTTGTTAGAAAAGACCAGAATGGTCCATAATAGTTTAGAAAATACCAGAATTGTCCAGAGTTATTTAAAAAATAGCAGAATGGTCCAGAATAATTTAGAAAATACCAGAATGGTCCAGAATAATCTAAAATGATTTCGAATTTTTTTAGGAACCTCTTTTTTTCTCGGATCCCTTTCGGAGCTCTGACTGTCTGATCACTCGGCTCTTCGATTGAGGTTTTTTAACTTTTTTAATTTTAATTTATAATACAATTAATTAGTTTATTTTAAATAATTTAGAATACTGTCCGAATAATTTAGAATTTGTTAGAAAATACCAGAATAGTCCAGAATAGTTTAGAAAATACCAGAATGGTCCAGAGTATTTTAGAAAAGACCAGAATGGTCCATAATATTTTAGAAAATACCTGAATTGTCCAGTATTCTTTAGAAAATAGCAGAATGGTCCAGAATAATTTAGAAAATGCCAGAATGGTCCAGAATAATTTAGAAAAATTCAAGATAATTTAGAATATTGTTCGAATTTTGTAGTATGGCAGACTTAGTACTCAGGCATACAGTTAGCCCCTTGTTGTGGATACCTCACGGCAACCATAGGGTATCTCAAGCGTCGAAGGAGGTAAGCATTTACTTATTTCGTTTTTCATAACTCGGTCAGTAATCAAATTATATTGTAATTGATTTTTTCCCCTAATTTAGAGTAAAGATATTTTAACGGTGAGACACTATCGCCACAAATGCGAGTATCACAAGGACTATGCACCGTTATTAATTCGAATGGGCTTATATCAGCTCGCGACAATGCCTGATATCGCCCTCGATGCGGCCCTCATTCATGCACTTGTCGAGCGGTGGCGTCCGGAGACGCACACCTTTCATCTTCCTTTCGGAGAGATGACAGGTATTAACTGAGTCAAATAAATTTGTTTTTTAGTTTCTTACTGACATGCAAAAATAAATTACAGTAACGTTGGAGGATGTGAGTTGTTTGTGGGGTTTGCCTATTTCGGGGGATCCTGTAACGGGAACTACAGACACGACGAGGATTCAAGGCCGACTGTATGACCTGCTAGGCATCCAAGATAATGAAATCAAGAGGTTCATGAAAAAGCTGGGAAAGGATGACAGAACGTCGGACTTGCTTTTGGCAAAAAAAGCGCTCCGTGAGCGCTTCAGAATACTGCCCACCGGTGCGAGCGAGATAGAAAAGAGATGGTTAGTATTTTTTTCTATTTAAAACCCTATTCGTATTTTACATTTTCAATAATGTACTCACATTTTAATATTTGGTGGTCAGGTATGTCCGTGCATTTATCCTTGACATGTTAGGGAATACCATGTTTGCCGACTATAGCGGGGACGGGATACCGTTGTGGTATCTCAACATGGTGGATAATTTAGACGAGCCGAGAAATTACAACTGGGGCGGAGCTGTTCTCGCATATTTATACCGAAATCTATGCCTCGCATGCAGTCCTAGCTGTCACTCTATGCATGGTCCCACGATGCTTCTGCAACACTGGTCGTGGAGCCGATTTCAAGTTCACCGGCCGTTATTTCCGAGATTTCAACCGGCTTGGGGCGCCGAAACAGAAGATACTTGCCCAGCTTATGGTGAGCTTTGAAAAGGCCCACATGAGTGGGAGAGCTCGTCGCATTCAAAAACCACCGGTCCAGGTATCCCCCGCGATCAGATTCAGCTATTGAAATGATTATTTAAATGATTTAAATAATTTAAATTATTTAAATCATTTAAATAATTTAAATAATTTAAATTTATTATTTAAATTATTTAATAATAAATTGAAATTATTTAAATGATTTAATAATAAATTGAAATTATTTAAATGATTTAATAATAAATTTAAATTATTTAAATGATTTAAATAATAAATTTAAATTATTTAAATGATTTAAATGATTTAAATAATAAATTTAAATAATTAAATGATTTAAAATAAATTTAAATAATTTAAATAACTTACTGTGAGAGAGCAGAAGCAGAAGCCGAAGCCGAATCGCTGAGTGAAAGCGAGAGAGCTCCGCGGTTTTTATAATCAAAATGGGTCCGAAACCGGAAATTTTTTTTCCGGAAATAACCTCTAAAACCGGAAAAAATTATTCCGGAAATAAAAACCGGAAATTTTTTTTCCGGATTTAGAGGCTAAATCCGGATAAATTTTTTCCGGAAATAGAGATTAAAACCGGAAAATTTTTTTCCGGATTTAGAGGCCAAATCCGGAAAAAAAATTTCCGGTTTGGGTATTTTTCGAATTTTCATCAGAACTTGGGTATTTTTTGAAATTTCCATTATTTTTTGGATATAAATAAAAAATTCGGTTCACGTGACTATTGTATTATCATTAGATGTAAATTGATAATTATAATTATATGTGTAAAAAAAACTAAAAAAATGTTAAAATGAATTAGCTAAGAGTTTACGAGAACAATATTTATTTTTATAATTAACTTGTTTATAAATCATTTGATGACAATGATTAAATTTTGAGTTCAACTTTATCACTCTCAAATCTCTATAAAAACTTGATTTTAATAATTCATTATTATGTTTGACTAATAATAAACCTGCATATTGAAAATAAAACCTAGATCTATATATTTGTGTGTATTTACATATCTTAATTTTTTTTTTTTGTCTAATTCTACAATTCAAAATTTATTTGCACAATCTAATTACAGTTTTCTTTTTGGCAGTCCATATAACTGTGTGCGAAAAAGAAAAATATATATTTTATGTGTGAAATAACCCAGTCTTAATCATCTTTCTCTCTCTTCTTTCTCTCCCGACAAAAATTCATTCTCTCCTTATGCACGCCTCCATCAACCCTAGCTCTAACCCTAACCCGTTTTCTCTACTAGTTCTGTACAGACAACGTCTCCGCCTCCGCCCCTACGGTCACCCGCCCGACCATTCCAGCAGCTCCCAATTATTTTTTTGCCTAATTCTGACCAAATTTTGAAACTACACCCTTGCTTCTTACTACAAATTAATCTATACAGGAGCAGACCCAGAGTGTTACGGGGGCGGGGGGGGGGGGGGGGGGGGGGCAGGGGGGGTAAGAGTTTTAGTGGAGGTTTATTGGTCTCGACCGACTTTGTCTCTTGAAATTTTTTTTGCCCCCCTCTGAACGTTTGATTTGTAATTCAGGTAAAATTTAAGGTTAAAATTAAAATAAATTTTGTGAATTTTGATTGGTAATTAGAATTATAAGTTACAACATCAGAAATTACAAGTCAAAGAATTGAAAAGTATAAGTTAAAACATTATTTTTTATTGAGTACACAATTGGTTAATGAATTTAAATCCGATTAGGTATATAAATCCGATTCGATATTTTTTTATCCCGACGAAAATCCTAGATCCGACCCTGAATCTATATTATTTTCATGGATAATTCTGATCCATCTAAATTTCGGCCAGTCACATGCAGGCAAAGAAGCACTACATCCAAAACCTAAAATATGTATACCTAATAATCAATTAATTATATATAGAGAACTTGTGAATCGGTTCCCGTCATGAACTAAACCAATTAGAAGGCTAAAAGGTGGGCCCACGCAAGATTTCAAGTTTGAATTGTGGATTTAGTCAACCTAAGCACAAATGTATAATAACCAATTAACCATCCTTTTCTCAGACTTGTAATTAGCATTTTATATTATCATTTACGAGGCCTTGTTTGAAAAGGAAAAAAATAACATTTAAGGGTAATAGAGATGCATTCTCCTAATAAGAATAGTTATTTCTGGATGGTTTACTATTATTTTCTATTGAACATTAAATTAAGCAATACCTTGTACATGTTAGTCCACATGTTTAAATATTTTAGAGAAATAGAATAATGTTTTCTATTGAATTTGAGTTGTGAACATTCAGTTTTTTTTTTTTTTTTTAAATTATACTTGTGTTTTCAAAGTAGGTATAAGCACTTGTCACTAAGATTTACTAAATATAGGCTGCTACATCGGTAGACGTAGAAAACTCAAATAGTTCCTTCGATAGATATAAATAATTTTATCTAAAGTAATGTATCTTTAACTGGATTTGAATTGTGACCAACGAATTTTCAGTTCTTTTTCTATTTATCAGTTGTTATAAAACACTTGTCATCCGAAGATGCTAAATTTAGGATGTGGGGTTAGCGGTGCAAACGGATCGGATAGTGCTCAACCCATATCCGTATCCGTATGTTTTTTTCGGATACGGATCGGATATTAAACGGATACAGATACGGATCGGATATTTTTGGATATGAATACATATATGGATAAATTCGAATTTCTAATTCAAAATATATATCTAATTAACTTGTTATGTCATTACAAAATATATATCTAATTAACTAAAATTCAACAATATAACCATAACTTTAATTAAAAATACCGGATCGGATCGGACTCTCTCAGTCTCTCCCACAACAGCATTTAATATGTGTTGAGCTCCCACAACAGTATCCTAACCGGTTCATCGACTTAATTATGATATCATATCATACGGAGAACTCCCACAACAGTATTTAATATGCCTATGAAATATCACTGTATACGGAATACTAAATTATACAGATACGGATAATTATCTGTATCCGTATTTGATTCCGAAACTCAAACTGTATCCGTATCCAAATCCTCATAAAAATATCCGTATCCGCATCCGAATCCGCAACTATCCGTATCCGGATATCCAAATCCGCAAAAATTCGGATATGGATCCGGATTCGGACGGGTAATATCCGACCCGTTTGCACCCTAGTGGTGTACCGTTTGGTTTTCGGATGTTGCTTTTTTTAAGATTTATTTGACATGTATTAGTAGTTCTTTTGATAAGTATAAATATTGTTGTCTAGAGACCCTGAATTCCACATGTTGTTTATGTTGGAACTTTAGTTCTAAAAACTCAAAATTGTTAAAATCTTCGTTTGTAATATTTTACAAAGTTGAGGACTAAATTGAAATTTTGATATATATAATGAAGCTCCACTGCTGGTCTCCGTTTTTTTATCTCAAAAAATATAGAGGCGTTTTCTCTGTACATAACGCTCTATTTAATTCGTTTGTTTTCTTAATTATTAATTAATTTGTTAATGACCGTTTGAATATTGATTACACCTCTTCAAAGCATCTTAATGATTCATTTTCTCTTTGACGTTTCACTGCTGTAATTAGGCAACCTTTCTTCTCCTCTCTTAAGGTTTATTTAAACCCTCTATATACTCTTGATTTGGATATAAAATAATTATAGATGGTGATACACTCATGTTAATTTTTACTCTCTCCTCTGTTTTGTTTGTATCTGAGAAAGAAATCTCAATTCACTCCCACAAAACATTTTCCATTTAATTTCAATTCATTAAATTCTGATCTATGCTGGATATTGCGGAGTTATCGTCAGTTGCTTCCATGGCGTGCCTAAGGAGCAACAACCCCGGATTATCTTGATTGCGGTTCCATCTTGTACGATGAGACAGAATTCGCTTAAGGACAGTGCTTCGCACAATCCGGATAACTCTATTTCAATTTGATTTATTTTAATTAATTTATAACTATCCGAATATTCTGAAAATTTATTCCAACAGTCTATGTGGACTGGTCTCATTTTAGTTAGAAAATGAACTTTTTGACAAATATTTTTTCTAGGGAGTTATATTTCGGATTTTTTTTAAAAATAGAATCAATTTTAAATATTTCAACGGAACAAGCATTGTTGATTTAGTTTTTACAGAAAACAACTCTACACGTTTGCTCTATCGATTTTGCGTGATCAGGTTGTATAGATGGGTCATAAAATGGCTCCACCGATTCAGCGGATTGGTGAATCAAACGTATTTGTGACTCCACCGATCCGCAGCTCCACCGATTCAGTGGATTGGTGGAGCAAACGTGTTTGTGTCTCCACCGATTCTGTGGTGGAGTCGTTTTTTATATAATCCAAATTAATGGTGCTTATTTCGTTAAAAATATGAAATTTTGATTCTATTTCAAAAAAATCTATATTCCGTAAGAAAGATATTATTTTTTCTTTTATAAGAAAGCAGGATCCGTAGAGTCGTTTTTTTTTTTTTTAGAATTGGTAGAATTTAAATTATGATGCTTGTTTCGTTAAAAATATTAAATTTTATTTTATTTTAAAAAAAATCTATATTGATATTCTTTTTCTTTTATAAGAAAAAGACAAGTCTATGTGAAATTGACAATCCATGCCAAATAGTGGTATCACATGTGGCATTGCAATGATGATAAAAGTTGTAGACCTAGTTTACTTTTTAGAGAACAAGGTAGCATTTTGGTCACTGAAAACAGTACTCTAACTAAAACCAATTTTTCTTCCTGTGTGGCTGTGTGTTCAGGAGCGGACCAGGTGTAACAGGGCACAGCTGTTCTCTCCTGAATTTTGAGTTTTAGTGAAGCCTTAGTGGTTCTAACCGACTTTGCTCCTTTCTGAAATTTTTTTTGCCCCCCTCTAAACGTTTGATTTGTAATTTGTGTTAAATTTATGGTTAAAATTGAAATAAATTTGTTAAATTTTGATTGGTAATTAGAATTATAAGTCAAAGCATCAGAAATTACAAGTCAAAGTATTGAAAAGTATAATTTTTTTATCAAATACCTAATTGGTTAATGAATTTAAACCTGATTTGATATTTTTTTTGCCCCCTGATGAAAATCTTGGATCCGCCATTGTGTGTGTTGGCTATTTCCAAAGCTTTCCTAGCTATTAATTTAAGAACTCCTATAAACTATAGTATTCTGATATTATGAAAACAACAATAGAGGGTTTAAAAATTTGTATTTTTTGTCCTTACCTAATAATCAAAGAACTTAGCAAATTAGATATTTGATATCTAATGACAAAAATAGAGGCTTTACTAATATGGGACGGTGGCATTTTGCTTTTGTCAGGAAGTCATAGAAAACATTACCAAAGTCTCCCCAATACAAAAAAAATTATTTTTGTTCTTGGTTTGCACAAAGTATGATAAAGAACAGAGAACAAAAGAGTTGGGCATTTTTGTAGGCTTGTAAATGACCTTTCCCCAATTGGCCTAGCATTTCTTATCCCTAATCACATCTCTCTAGAAAATTATTGATAGCCACTACCACTATTTGTTGATTTATTATTTGCACGTGCATCTCATATTTCATATTTGCATTTCAGCCCTCCTTGATCATGTAAGAAATTAAACCCTTCTACAATTCCATGTGCAAATTTAATTCTCTGATTACTCTTTATAAAATTTTGTATTATATTTGAAAATTGTATATGATACGTCCTATCTCCCGGGGAGAGTAGTCCGTATGTGAAAGGTGGTTGAATGATCTCGCCCTGCCCGAAGTGGCAGTCCGAGATGAGAGTTGAGAAGTAAGGTGGTTGTAGAGAGATTCTGACTCTGGCCTATGCGATCTCTCTCTGTGTGTATAAAATCTCGACCCCCGTTCAATGGGGATTTTTGCCTTATATATGCTGAGTCATAACCGCTATCTCGGCGGTTATCTCGCCTTAAGCCGGTAAAACGGTTATTGTGACCGAGTTGACTGGTCATCCCGCATTAAGGCGGTGGGCCTTAAGTATCTCGGGCTTTGGGCCTCTTTACCTTGGCACCGGGCTGGCTCCTGAAAGGAGGTCCGAATCCCGGGCTTTCATAGGCCTAAAGTTTAGTAAATAAAGGGCCTTGGGAACATGGCCCTATCAGTATACACCATAGTTTCCACTTAACTAATAATTATGGTCGAGTAATTAACCAGGTAAAAATAATCGGATTGGCAGAGAAAGATCTCAATGTAAGTCAAGGAGTGCTTAGCCGCCCTATAATTTTAAAATTTTAAATTATGCATATTGAAATTTAATTAAAATTTATTATTTTAAAAGTTTTTATATGGTTAAGCCTTCTCTCATAAAATGCTAAGTGTTTGTATGTAGCTTAGTGATTAGACTTTTATTTTGTAGAGACGTGAGTGTAAGTATTATTGTCACATATTATGTATTTTACATTTCAGTCCTTCTAATTTATTTATTTTTTAATTCCACCGCTGCAGATTAGGCATGTATACTGTACTAATTTGTAAGTGGAGTCAAAAAGGAAAGAAAGTTAAGTTGGTCAACAGTTATTTTATTAGTACTAGAAGTAAGCTGAGCCTCAAGTTTTCTTTAGTCTTTTATGAAAAAAGATTCAAGTGATGTGTGACTAGTGAAAAACAATAGGTTGAAATATATAATTAAATTCTAAGGCCATTAGCTTGAGACACATTCAATTGCACCACTATCAGGGAGTAATCATTATGTTAGGAGAAGGATTCCAAACAAAGGGAAATCTCCTGACCACTTACCTTGTCTACTAAAAAAGGAAGAGGTGGGCCCACCTGTCTGACCTTGAATCAATGGCTAGAATTTGAGTTTTCTATGATTTTATTAGTTTCTGTGTGAAATGGAGATGGAAATGCTATTGTCAACAAATGTAGCAGTAGAAGTTTTTCAACAAATGGCTTTTAAAATGTCTTTCTTTATATCATCAATGTATATTATTATATCATGAATGTGATGTTGCTATCAGGTGCTGAAATTGGAAAAGTCCCTGTTTGTTTCGGAGTCGGTACAGAGCGAATACCGAAACAGATTACTGGCATTTTGTCTGCTAATTTTTGTAAGAAAAAGGCTTCACTATAACTCTATAAGAGCAACTGTCCCTGACACCTGATTTCAAATTCCATATATATCATCAATATATTTCTTAGTTAATATTCTATTACTCAACTATATGCATAAACCGTAGTGCCCGAACAAAACATTGAATAAGAGTATATGCAATATTATAAGTGCCTTTTACTATCATCTCTTTTATTTTTAGGTTATTCGATTCGATATTTGATAACACCAGTGAGCTGAAACAAGACAGTTAAATTCATACTTTATGTGATAAAAATGAAACCCATATATCTTGCAAATCAACTACTCTATACTTTGGGCTATAATGTATATGCATTTGTCCTTTTGGGTTCCCTGTAAGCCCAATTTAAAGGTTAATATATCGCTAAAGGCCCAATATTAGTTCTTTCTTTGGGGGTAAAGGCTCATAAAATGGAACAAATTTGAAGCTCAATCGAGGAAGACTAATTGATTTATTTATTGCTTAATTTAAAATCTTATTCCTGCCTAAATTTTATTTTAGTTTTTGTAAAAGACTTTTTTATTAAGGTTTCGAACTCACGACCTTTTACACGAAAGAGAGATTGTAAGAGTCAGCATGCACATGCTCGTACAGAAGGTCTTTCAGGAGGAGGTCCTTTAATTCATGCAAAATTTTAGATAAACTAGTTAAGTGCTGACCACGCATTGCCGTGAAAATTGAAAGTTTGTTTTGATCATTTTTTATTGTGATTAATTTAAAAATTGATTGCATAATCATAGATTAGTCAATAAAGTAACACAAAATATTTCTGTTTGGATCTGGACCGTCTAATCAAAATCTGCACGACTATTGAAGTAGCTCCGTGCATTTCACCTCGGACCGAATTAGTCATGATTCTGATCAAATAGCCGTGACCCAAACAGAAATATTATGTTACCTCAAAGGATATGGATTCCTTCAACACCACGTTACAATCACTCGGATAGTAATGCTAATTCCAAAATTTTGAGTCGTAACTACCGTTAACAAAAAAAGAAGGAAAAATCAAAAGTCTAAGAATTCCATTTAGGCAACAAAAATATTGGTAGTCCCGGGACCATGTAAACAAATGGTCAGACTATGAAAATTCGGATCCGACTTTGCTGTTCTCTAAATGAGATAACATGATCCTGTTATTTCAAAATTGAGATTTGCACATGAAAATCTAACCGTTAGATTTAGAATAATAGAATTCTGTTATCCTATTTGAAGAACAAAGAGTCGTGGAAATTCAGTAGATGTTTGTATTTAAATAAAGATTCGAAGAAGCGAACTTTGCCTTTTATTTTCTCCACTTCTTTCTTCTATTTTTCTGAAGTAGAAAAAGAGAAACAAACTTACTGTGATTGCTTTTCTCAAAAAAAAAAAATCACTGTGATTGAGGAGAGAAGAGAAGATTGAGAGGAAGGAGTATATTTGTCAATTCAATATTTAAAATAATTAAATAAAAAAATAAAAAGGATAGAAGAAAAAATATTTAATTTTTTTAAGAGATATTGAATATTATGATATTTTTAATAAAAAAAATAGCTATTTTAAAATTTGTACGGAGGACACACTGTAAATTCTCCCAAAATATAGTTACACAACTTACCATAAAAAGCTATTCTGAAATAACTTTATGCTTCAATCAAACATAACACTTCAAAGGTGGTGTTTGGTTGAGGCCTAAATTAAGATTTGGACTCTTAAATTGGTTATTGGTTGAGGCCTAAAGTTTAATTATGGTTTAATTTATTTCTTGTTTGGTTGGAGTTTATGGCTTAATTTATGTTTTCTTATGATTTATAATTTAATTAGGATTTATCTTTTATTTGTAATATGATAATCATTTAATTTAAGAGGTGGAACTAACTCATGTTCTGTTTCTAGAGATAAGAATTTATAAACAACTGTAAATTAAAAAAGAAGAAGTAATTCAATATATATAAAGAAATGAAGTTAATATTCAATTTTCTACATGTTAGTCTTTCCTTGATTAATGTTACACATGAAATTGAAAAAAAAGTTATTTTAATTTAAGATAGAATATAATTTTACAATTATTTTATAGATTAAGTATATTTTTATAATATTTTATGTACAAAAGTATACTATAGAGATATATTTAATGAATTGAATTCTTAATTTGGTAATTTGAGATAATTTAGCAATTTTTCATAACCAATTTTAGGTTAAGTCATAAGCGTGAACTAAATGTACCTTTTACATTTTAGACAGGTCTAAAGATCAGCTTATACAATCTTAGTCCGACTCAATTAAATCACATTTGACGGTTTAATTGAGACCTAAATTCTTTATTTTATAATTTAGATCTCAATCAAACATGACTTTTATATTTATTTTCTTCTCTCCAAATATGCCAGTTCAAGGAATTCGCATCCTCTTATTTTGGAAAATCTCAATCGTTCATATACGTTCTGCATGAATCTCAAATCACAAATAATACTGGTCCCTGCACTATCCCCGAATAGGCACCGGACACGTCGGTCACGCAAAAGTTGAGATATCTCAGAGGATACGCACTCGTTCGAAAGATGATACGTTACAGGAGGATCTTCTGTGGCGATTGAATCTGTGAAGCCCCGTGCTTCCTACTCATATAACCCGCGACAGGAGACATATATCCCTAATAATATATACAATTTTCTTTTTATCTACCATCACTATTTTACAAATAAAAATCACTAAGAACCGATTGAAATGTAATCATTTTGTAATTCAAAAAACTATGATGATTTAGAAAAGAAAACAGAAGGCATATAAAAATAAATTCTAGTACATCAGTTGTTATAAATATTATATATTTTTTTGAGTAAATGTTGGAGGTCAATTAACCTAACTATTTAATATCCATAAATGATTATCCCTTCCGGATTTCGAACCTGTGACCTCTCACAATTATAAATATTATATTAGCATAATAAAATTCAAGATCCAATAATTTAACATATATAAAACCGTCATGAATTTTCTTTTAACTAGTGAGGTAAAATAGACACATCTCTACATTAAAATGAATAAAAATAGGGATGTGTTTATTTTACCTCTCGTAGAGTGCTTGAAAACAAATTTATCACTACATTAAAATTTGAGTGAGGCTATGGTGCTATGCATAGCACCAATAGCTAGTGTACTACGGCTCAATATGATACTTTTTAAAATCCTAACGGTCGATCCACCGTTCAATGTAATATCCATATGAATATGTACTTGCAAACTAAATTTTATATTTTTTCGAATTTTTTTACTATTTTTTTAGATAGGTAGAAAAATCAGTGTTTTTTGAACATTCTGGACCATCAAAATTCTACCTATCTAAAAAAATAGTAAAAAAATTCGAAAAAATATAAAATTTAGTTTGCAAGTACATATTCATATGGTTATTATATTGAACGGTTGGATCGACCGTTAGGATTTTAAAAAGTACCATATTGAGCCGTAGTACACTAGTCATCCGTGCTATGCATAGCACCATAGCCTCACTCTTAAAATTTTATAAAAGTAAATCTTTTCGAACACGACCTTCCCATGAATAAAATAATGACACTTTAATATAAAGACAGCATTTTTATAGGTCCATAAAACTGCGTCGCAAAGGATCAGGGTATGAGAAGTGGGACCCTCTCTTATCCATTTTGAAAAAATCAATTAATTCTATAAAAGGGAAGCCAAATTACATAAGAAAAAGACAGGTGGAGGTGGTGGTCTCCTAAACCGAATATCCGTGATTCCGGTTTCCTTGAATCACCCCGAGCACTAGAGAAGGAAATACGTGACACGCCGTGACGTGACGTGACAAACACGCCGTGATTTGGTCACGTGACGTGACGTGACGTGATTAATGTTTTTTTTTCACGTGACGTGACGTGACGTGATCAAAATAGGGGGAGACGATCACGTCACGCGAATGGTCACGTCACGTGTAGTCACGCCGTGACTACACGTGACGTGATATAACGTGACGTGATATGACGTGACATAAATTAGTCACATTGAATTTTTTTATATTTTAATTTAAATTATTGAAAATTCAGAAAAAAAATATATCAAAAAATATGAAAATTATAAAATTTGTAAAATAAGTAAATAATGTTGCAAAAATTAACTAGTAAATAATATTCTAAAAATTTAAAATTTTTTTGGATAGAAGATATTTAAGCCCGTTTCATTAAGAAACATAGTTTTTACAAACAATCACAAAAGAAAAGTCTGAATATACCATGAATATACTACAGAAACATAGCCTAATAGTGCTAATAGGAATATGGACTACTAGAGTTTGTCCTCAAAACACGTGACAGTACGTGATCACGTGACGTGACGTGACGTGATCATGTGACGTGACGTGACGTGATTAGTTTACGTGACGTGACGTGACGTATAATTTTTGTTAAATACAGTCACGTCACGCAACACGTGAGTCACGTCACGTAATTGACACACGTGACGTAATTGACACACGTGACGTGACGTAACGTGACGTGACGTGAACGTGACGTTACGTGACGTGACTGATCACGCCGTGACAAATTTCCTTCTCTACCGAGCATGTCAATTTTTTGTCTCCGACCTCTCTTGGTAACCTCTTTCGGGATCCGTATCCTCTGCATTAACTCAAAAGAGAATCTTTTGAGTTAATAAATTCCAACCGTCTGATTTTAAACGGAGAGCCAATCCAGCTCGTGCCTATAACATAGGGGTCCTTTAATATTTGTGCAGATTTAATTCGTACGAATCTTCAAACAGATTGGATGGTCAAGATTCATTAACTAAAAAAATTCCCTTTTGAGTTAATGCAGAGTATACGAATTCGCAAAAGTTGCTTTCTAAAGCAAACCTTTTATATCTTTCGTTGCTCCCAACATGCTCACCTAATTTTCTCCTATGGTTTCTTCGTTATTTGATATTTTGAAGAGACTAGCATATAAATAAGAAATTGAAATAGATTTTATATCTTTTAGTACTTCGTGAGATAAAAGTCTATTTAGAATTTAAATAACTATATTTTATTTGTGTGGCAAAATGTCTTATGACCATAGTGAAGATTTTATGTTATATTTCTCCAATATTTTGGTAATGAATACAATCTAAAACAAATTTTGTTGTTTTGTCCAATTTATGTAGACAATTTTATCAAAATAAGTTTAGTTTAAATTATTTCAAATTTATTGAAGCATAGATGTCATAATTTTTTTTTTTCTAAATAGCTGGTATATCAACTCATTAAGACAATTTTAATTGTACTTTTCCATGAATTTTGTAGATGAAGAAACATGACGAAGATGATATATGTATGTTTTAGTTGATTAAGATACAAGAATAATTTGAATAACTTTCAACTCAACTTAAATCAGGAGTAGATTTATTCAATAACAACAATGCCAGCGTTTAAATTGGAAGAGAGCGGTTTTATATACTCATCAAGTAGCAATTGTGTGCAAATTACTAACTGCAAAATCCTACAAGCAATTGAAAAGTCAAAGAACGAAGCAGCTCCCCAATATCCTCTGAGGTAACATAATATTTCTGTTCAGATCCGACCGTCCGATCAGAATTCGGGCCAATCCGGTACGAACTGGATTGCACGAGACCTCTCCAATAGTCGTGCTAATTTTGATCGGACGGTCCAGATCTAAAAGAAATATTCTGTTACGTAAGGTGAAATGAGTTTCTTTTTTCTTTCCCTCAAACCTTTCTCCGCATCTCCCACGCCGCATCTTCTTTGTTTATTCTCCAAAATTCAACTTCATTTTCGTTCTTTCTTCAATCCGACCCCTCGCTCTCTCCGCCATCTCCCTACAATCTACATCCTCCTCTCCACCCCTTGTCTACACAACAAATTAATAACCACTCCTCTTCTCTTCTCTTCTCCATTTCCCACGCCAATGGCTGAAGACGACACCGCTTCAGACGCCTCCGCTACCATCGCCGGCGGAGATGTTGCCTCCACCTCCGGCGAAGCTCCTCCTACCGAAGACGGTCGTGTCTACCTCGTCCCCTACGGGTAATTACAAAATCTCCATTCACTTCATGCAATCGTTCCTAGAGATAGTTAATCCTTTGCTGATCGCATTGGAAGCTATAGTTTATTCCTTGAAACCTGACGGTGCACTCTTTGTGCTTTAATATTTTCCTAATGAGTTTGTTAAGTACCGTAGGGCTCACATTGAGTTAGTGAAGGTTTGTGCAAGCTAAATTTTAATTGTTAGCTTATAATTATAACAACCTAACAACAGCAGAAGCAAGTTAAAACAATGTCATTCGGACCAGCATGTACTGTATGAAGGATTTCAAATTTGCAGTTCTACTAAAACAGAACAAATAGAGGTTGGTTGGACCGTTGTCTACTGCAAAAGGTTGTTCAAATAGTCAATTAAGACCAATTTAAATAATTTTCATTTGGTCCTCAGTTCAAAGCTTATTTTACAGTCTAGCCTCATTTTATACTCTAAATTTGGCTTACTTTAATGAAATACAGGTGGTGGAGCCTGGCGTGCAAGTCAATCAGTGCTGAGGGGCTGAGAGGGGTGCCTTACGTGGCAACCCCTCCACCGGCCACCTCATACAGCTCTAAGCTGGTAAACATGTTCAATTCGGATCAAGTATTCAATCTCCAGCGAGACATTGACGAGGAAGGAGAGGATGTTTCTGGTCAAAGCTACGCTCTTATTGCCTCCGATATGTGGTCCCAGGCTCTTAAATGGTGCGTCATCTCACTTTTCTAATAGTATATTTTTTCCTTTTTATTTTTTCTGTGTTGTAAAGGTGCCAAAGGATCCTGCTATATCTTCCTTCTGAAAAAATTACACAAATTTAAAGATTACCATTTTTGATACTGGACCAGTAAACTTGTGGCAGCATTTGACTTCTGAGGATTTTGTGTGCTTATATTAGTAATGGTTTTCATTACTACATTTACTGCATTTACCAGCCAGTTTAATTTCATGCTACTGATACTCTGTCATCTTTTGGCCAAGGATTACTGTATTGGCTTTCATTACTGCATTTACCAGATTTTACAGGACTGTAAGGGCCTGTTCGGCCCAAGGGAATGGGCACAGGAATAGGAATAGGAATAATTGAACTGATTTTTTACTGTTCATGTGGGAAAAAAAAATTGGCTGAGTGAATTTTTTTTTCCCACGTGAACAGTGAAAAATCTGAACGGGCCCTAATGGTTTCATAGCATAGGATTTAGTTCTATAAACATACTGGCTGCAATATTATAATACTAGCTATAACAGCCAATTTAATTTGAGGCGTGTACTATGCTGGTCAAAGGCAGTGCCAGAAAGTTTTATTTTTTTATTTTTTTGGTTAGGGTTTTTAACTATGTCCTCGTGGCTTTTTCATAGGTACAGAGAACTTGGTACAGAAGAACTGAAGGAGAAAAACTTGCCGGTAGAGGGTCTTAGTGATGTATATGATATATCATTACGTATTTCTGTCATAAGGAGCACAAGTATAATAACTGTCAAAATTAGTAGAAAGGTCCTTCTTCTCTTATTATTTATCTTTTTTTTTGTTATTCTTTGGGCGTGTATAATGCTTAGACAACTTGCAAAGGCACCTTGAGTGACAAGCTCTTTATAGTATTATCTTAACTAACTATTTTATTTTGTGATAACTTCTCTAATTCCTATGCATACTAAATTCTCTTTTGTAATTTCCAGGACAACACTTTGGAGGTTCACAGAAAAGCGAGCAAGATTTTTAGTGGTGATTCTGATCCAGTATGTTTGTTAATTTTGAGAACATTTTTTATTTTATTTTATTTTATTATAATTTTCAGCTTCTAGTAGGAACAGGTTTATGAAATTTTTCTTTATTTTTCTAATTATTTAATATAGGTTCGTATATGGGATTTTTCGGGGCAAACAGAACTTATATTAATGAATGCATGGAATCGGTTGCCCCAAGATGTTCGCCAACCTGATCAAGAGGTGCCAGTGAAATCTTCTTTCTCAAGTTTTAATACATGTTATCTTTTCTATGTATAAATTTGGTATACCATAAAGTTTTTTCTTATGCATAAATGGGCTTAGTTGCCTAGTTGGCCACTGGAAGGACAGTAGTTAAAAATAGTATGTAAAGTTTTTCTATGAAGAAAGTTGATAGTTTACTACAGGATCTAGAAAATGATTCTTAAGAGATCTTCCCATTAGACAATTCTAAATTTTTAACACTATTCCTGCCCTTCATTTTTAATTCTTGATTTTGTTCTTCATTTGTTAGTGGCCTCTTTTCTTTCACTTTACTATTTTGCTCTGTTTTAAACTCTGTAAAACTGTGAACTTTGAGCGGTTTCTGAACCCAATTCTCTATTTCTGTATCGATTCTGTGCTGTTTCTCTTATCTAGTCTGTGCTGATGAAAATAGGGGTTTCAAGATGTTTACTTTAGTCAACAAGGTATTCTTGTTCAATACTAAAATTTGAGGCTATTGGGCCCCTCAGTTTTGGGTCTTCAGTTAGGGATTTGATGGATTGGACTTTTCTAAATACTGTTTGTTACAAATGGAAATTTTGTCCCCTCTTTCTTAATTTCTAATTCCAATTCAGAGTTGTCATATCCCTTTTTTTTTTTTTTCTATTCTCGAGTTTCAATGGTATAGTCAACTTTTTTCTGTTTTGAGAGAAGTATTATATGATTCTTTTTAACTTGAAGTACTGGTTCTGGTAAGAGTAAACGGATGGAGTGCACTTGGATGCAAATGATGTGAAAGTTATTTTATCTATTCTATAACCTTCTTGATCGTTGCAACTCATATATTTGAATAACAGCAAGTATAGAAATTGCTTGCGGCGATAACTGACACATTTTGGTTCATACTCAGTTTGGGCTATGAATGAGAAGGGAAACAAAATTAAAGGTCTTGTTTCATATTACAGCAAACTTTTTTCTCCCATTCAAATGCTACCCAAATAAAAAAATTGTAATCGAGTAATAATGTTACAGAACCTGATTATGATACCTTATATTTGATTAGAGGTAATTTTTGATGCTATATTTACTTGTACCAGCAGATTCTTTTACATGTACACGCACTTGATACTGCGAGCAGCAAAAATGAATCCAAGAAAGATGAACCATCCGTACAATCAAATAAAACCACGGGTTTCTTCTATGGTGGTTCAATGGAGAGCAATGGAAATGGCGGTAGTTTAAATCACGATTCGGAGTTATTTAATGGGGGTCTCAAAGCAGTGGGCTTGGGCTTGGTTGGGTTAGAAAATCTCGGCAACACATGCTACATGAACAGTGCTCTACAGTGCTTGGTTCATACTACTAAGCTTGTCGATTTCTTTCTTGGAGACTTTACAAAGGAAGTAAACCATCACAACCCGCTAGGGGCTCGGGTAATGTTTTATTTTGTATAACACAGAAGTCATAGTTCCTTGACCTAATCAGTAAAAGAAATTACATGTTCTTTGCTTTTGGCTTATGCTATTAATCTTTGTAATTCAAATGATAATAAATATTAGAGTAAAGCTAGTGTGTTTGTAAGCTCACTAGGCCTGTTAGTGAGCTTAACTCGAAAACATATCGGGTTGGTTTCAAACGACAGATCCAAATCATTGAAACCGATCGTTTCGTGAGTGATGTGTTTACATGCAAAATCTATTAATTGTTTTGATTAAAGTCCAGCGGTAAAAAAAAAAGAGAATGTTTATATAAGCTATTTTAATGCATTCATTTTTCATCATTTTTGACCCCTTGACTTTATCCTAAATTAATTCGAAAATTTATAAATTTTGCATGTAAACGCATCACTCGTGAAATAGCTCGGTTTTAACGGTTTGGATTCGTCGTTTAAAGCCAATCCTTTAGGTTTCTGAGTTTAGATCATCAGGGGGCTTGGTGAGCTTGAGAACACGCTAGCTCTACTCATAAAAATTAATATGTTTCGTAGTGATCAGTTATGGTTTCTTTTGTTTTCCTGGGAAAAAAATCCTCCAACCCTGATATATTCTCACAGAAGAATAAACTAAGAAAAAACAGAATGATCAAAATATCCCGGTAATTATGCCTACCAATACAATATCTATTTTGGCCACAATGGAAACGGTATGAGGATCTGTATGGTAAAATCTTGGTTCTAGATAAGTCTGAATTGAGTGGGGTCCATTGGCAGGGAGAACTTGCACTGGCTTTCGGGGATTTATTGAGGAGGCTCTGGTCACCTGATAAAACAGCGGTGGCTCCTCGACATTTCAAGGGAAAGCTTGCACATTTTGCGCCTCAATTCCGTGGGTATAACCAGCATGATTCCCAGGTCAGGGAACTTATACATATTAGGTTATATGTATTATACCATGTATTTGTGCTTTTTCCAGATTAGTATAACTGGTATGAAGAAGGGTTATACAAAAGAGGTAGAAGAGAAAACAAGTTACCTAACAAGAATAAAATGACAAAGGTTTTGAGTAAACTTTTGGAAATGAAAGAAGAGTGCAGTTACAAAGTCGCCCCTCATGTGCAAGCGAATAAGGAAAATAAAATGATAAATGTAGCATCTAAAATGACTGAGTCTAAAGCAGAAAAAAAGAAACCTAGAAGTACAGTATTTATCAGGACTCCAAACTTAAAATCCTTGACTACCGTCATGTGACAAATATTACTTGGCATGTGAAAGTGGAAATTGGAAATTTCTATATTTCTCTATTAACAATACTGTACAAATATATAGACCAAAGGAAAATCTAAAATAGGAAAAAACCGCTATTTCCTAACTACATTTTTATGATATTTTGAGTTCGTTTGTACAAGATTAACAGACCAAAAAACACTACATTTTTATCTGCCATATCATATTTAACTTGATTTGTTTGTTTTATGGATTCATTGATCTTATCCAAAAGAAGCTCAAAAAATTATTACGTGGACGCATCATTGGAGATGAAAAACAAGATCAATTGTTCAGATTCTTCGTTTGAATTTTGTTTTTTTTGTTTTTAAATATTACTGCAAAAGAGAACCTTCAAAAAATAAATATTACTGCAAAAGAGAACTTTTGGCACCACAAAGACACTGGAACCCTCAATATTTTTATCCCTTTGTACTAAGAGGTGGAGGCAGGATTTTAATCTATGGGGGTCATTATGCACATAAAGATTTATATTACTCACACTTTTTTGAAAAGAAGTATGGGGGTCAGCTTAAATTTTTATAAAATAAATGGGGGTCACATTTAGCATAAATATAGCAATTTTTATCTATAATATTATAATTTATAGTACAAGTTTAAAGGGTTTTAGAGCAAATGTAAATCCGCCCCTGAAATTGTACTAGTCTTTATCTGATGTCCTTTCCTTGCAGGAGCTTCTAGCATTTCTTTTGGATGGATTACACGAAGATCTCAATCGAGTGAAACAGAAACCATATATTGAAATCAAAGATGCCGATGGTCAGCCTGATGAGGAGGTAGCAGATGAACATTGGCAATACCATTTATCTCGTAACAACTCTATCATAGTCGACACCTGTCAAGTGAGTATCACATATCTTTATTTTTCTATAATCACCCTGGAGTTGGGCTAATATGCTTTACAAAGCATGGGCCCTCTTGTGCTTCACACCCTTCCGTGCCGTTTTCAAGGTCCAAACAGCCAATCCGAACTGCTCAACACAATCTACATATGAAAATGTGCTTGCAGACCAAATTTTTACATTTTTTTGGAAATATTTTACTATTTTTTAGATGGGTACAAAATTGTTCTCTTTATGGTCCAGAATTTTCTGAAAAACAGCGATTTTGTACCTATCTAAAAAAATAGTAAAAAAGTTTCCAAAGAATGAAATTTTTTTGTCTTCAAACACATTTTCATATGTAGATTATGTTGAGCAGTTTGGATCGGCTGTTTGGATCTTGAAAACAAAGATAAGGATGTAAAGCACAGAGAGCCCATGCTTTATAAAACACCTTAATTGGGAACACACCCAACTGCACCCCGGTGAATTCAGGAACTGGGGTGCGAAATGGGTCCAGCAGATTCTGGTATTTTTCTGGAACAAAACCTGACTGATATGATATTGGTATCTAAAATGGTAAATATACTTGATCTGTTGTAGGCACATAGCTTATGATATCATATTTCTCTTTAATGTGATTCTAATTTTGTAATTTCTTAACCTCAGGGCCAGTACAAGTCAACTCTAGTTTGTCCGATTTGCAAGAACGTATCCATCACATTTGACCCTTTCATGTACTTGTCTTTGCCTCTATCTCCATCAAATACTCGAACAATGACTGTGATGGTAATTGGTACCGACGGTACTATAGAGCCATCTCAACACACCATAAGCATACCCAAGTCAGCAGAGCTGAAGCATTTCATCCAAGGTCTAGGTTCTTCATGTTCCCTCAGAGATTCTGAAACCCTTTTGATTGCCTCGGTACATTTTTTAATACACTGTGCATCTCTCCAACAACATTGTTAGTTATTAATATTGTTCTCGGATTACATCCTGTGGAATGGAGTATAAGTTAAAGAGTGAGGCTAAGGTACTCTGCAAAGCGCACATGTACTATAGATCCATATTTTCATTTCCCAAGTCCAAAGAGTCGATCTGAACTATTCAACATGATTTTCATATGAAGATGTACTTGGAGATCAACTTTTACATTTTTTAGAATGTTTTTACTATTTTTTAAAATAAGTACAAAATATCCAAAAATAGTAATTTTCAACCTATTTTAAAATAGAAAAAAAGTAAAATCCGGTCTTCAACTACATTTTCATATGGAGGTCATTTTGAGCTGTTCGGATCTGATTGAACTTTGAAAACCGAGATATGAATCCATAGTACGGGTCGATCTGCACTTTGCAAAGTATCATAGCCTCACTCCTGATTTTTTTTCCCTATTCTTTTCTTAATTATTGAGTAACGGGGGAGGGAATACTGTACAGGTTTACAATAATCGCATAGTTGGTTACTTGGAAGGGCCTTCTGATTCGATCTCATTAATTAGAGATGGGGACCGTCTCGCAGCATACCGGCTACAAAAAGATAGTGATGCTACTTCTATATTAGTGTTTGTGCACCAGCGTCAGGAGTAAGCACACTTACTTTTCATTCTTTTTTTGTTTTGTTTTGTTGTCTCTTTAAATTTTATAAGGTCTTCAATGCAAGATTACTTATATCCAGGACCATCATTCGTTCAGTGACACGCTGGAAGCAATTCGGCACCCCTCTCGTGACAAGACTACAACTTCCTTTAATTGGGACCACTATTCGGGCTGAGTTTCTCAAAGCAATGAACCCATTCCTTCGTTCCAACCACTCTGCCTCATGCTCTAGCAATTCAGATTCTAACACCTGTCATGCTAGTGAACCTGACGAGATGACTGAAGATTTAGATCTGTTTGAGTTCTACTTGACGGATGAGCGGTGCCAGATGCAACTCTCCAAAGTAGAAACAGATGAACCTGTTTCAAATGATATAACTAAAAAGCAAGTGCACGTGCTTGTTAACTGGAGTGAGAAGGCATTGGAGCGGTACAATCTTGGCCTTCTAAACTCTCTGCCTGAGGTTTACAAGTCAGGCGGTATTTTTGCTAGGCGAACCCATGAGCCAGTATCTTTGTACTCGTGCCTTGACTCATTTCTGTCCGAGGAACCACTTGGACCAGATGACATGTGGTAAGTTTATTCATCAAATCATGATAATCAATTTAAATTGTGTATAGGCTTCTGTGAATGCTCTTGAAAAATTGATGCATTGCATATGCATGTTTCTCCTAGCTTCTGGTATCTATACTTTTCCTTTTTCCTTGAGAATTTCCAAATTACCCTCCATTTTTTCCATTGTGTACCATGAAAATGGTGAAGAAAGAAGTGATGTTTTGGAGGCTTCCATCGAAAGTCCAAGGCATATAGAGATACTTTCACATGTATTTCATAAATATAACACTACCTTGTGTTTGCATGGTGAAAAAGGAAGGTTAATTTTGTGTACTTCCAGCTTGTGAGGACCCACTTGGTATCTGAGGTGTTGCAATATAAACAAGTGCAACTATTTATACTGTTTTATTTATAAAAGTTGAACACTACTATGTAGGTATTGTCCGTCATGCAAGGAGCACAGACAGGCCAATAAAAAACTCGATCTCTGGAGACTGCCAGAGGTTCTTATAATTCACCTAAAGAGATTCTCTTATAACCGTTTCATGAAACACAAACTTGATACTACTGTAGAATTCCCAACACATGACTTGGATTTGTCAGGGCACATCAGTCATAAACCTCAAACTGCCACTGAGGGTGAAATTAAGCAGCTTAGCATGCATTATCGGCTGTATGCGGTTAGCAATCACTATGGCGGCATGGGTGGGGGCCACTACACTGCTCATGTTTTTGTAAGACTTGCTTTCCCTTTTCACTCAATTAGTTTTGTTCTATGTTGCACTAAATTCAGTTCTATGAGGAGTTGCATAAGATTTAACCACCTTCTATCAGCCTAATTATTTTGAGTATATAGTTTGAGAGAGGCTATGGTACTTTGCAAAGCGTAGGTCGGCCCGTGCTATGGATCCATATCTTCGTTTTTAAAGTTTAAACAGTCGATCCAAACCATTCAACATGATCTTCATATGAAAATGTGACTTGGAGACAAAATTTTCTGTTTTTTAGAAATGTACAAAATCACTTGATCTAAAGATTCTGGAAACTTTCTACCTATCTAAAAACATAGTAAAAAAAATTCTAAAAAATTAAAATTTGATCTCCTAGTAAATTTTCAAATGGTGATCATGTTGAGCGGTTCAGATCTCGACTATTTGGATTTTAAAAATGGAGATATAGATCCATAGCACATACCGATTCACGCTTTCACCAAAGAAGAAAATTTATAATATAGCTAGGTTTTTTTTAGTTCAATGATGAAGGCTCACAGTTACCACATCCATAGTTTCTGACCATGCAGACTGTTTGCAAGTAGCTAGTCATAATCTGAAAAAGTGAAGTATTACCAAATTAGAATTGAAACAAAAAATAAGATGGAATGAAATCATACATGTAAGTGTTGATTATGGTGAATCTACGTTAGTTATTGACTTCTCTGTCTAAGTATTTCCTTTTTTTCTTTTTATAGCATGAATGCGGGAATAAATGGTATAACTTTGATGACAGCCGTGTAAGCCAGATATCAGAAAAAAGTATAAAGACATCGGCAGCTTATGTTCTGTTTTATAGAAGAATGTAAAATGCATGAATTAACTAAACAAGTTTATCAAGTCTAATGACATATTGTTAGTGATTTTTTGCTAACAAAACATGCAACAGATCTGAACCCATACACCAGTATACTCTGCTCCAGTGTTGTAAAAAATGTCCGTTTAGGCCCGATTAATCGGCTGATTAGTCGTTGGCGGTGACCAAACAGTCATGGATTTTTCCGACTAATCAGCCAATTATTTCCGATATGGCCGATTATTTCTGATTATTCTCAATTAATCGCTTGGCGGTATCCTGTCTGTCTGACGACCGCATACCGTTATTTACAACACTGCTCTGCTCTACTAACGAAAGTGTTTGTTTCAATTTATTGACACTTGAAATTCAATTACATGTACATAACTATTTTTAATTGATTAAAGGTTTTATTCTCTTGACTCTTGCTGAGAGGATGAAATTGTGATTTGTTTCTTTGTATGATTATAGTCGGCTTATAGAGAGTTTGGCTACTGTAAAGGTTGCGGCATTACATTTTTCTTATTCTTTTGCGTAAATAAGTTTAAATTAAGTCTTTTTTTTCTTAAACGAATATGTATCTAAACCTAAAGCATATTGGCCCATTTTAGTACGTCTCTTGTTCTGTTTTTTACGAGTAAACTTTTCTATTGCACTCTCTGCGTGCAAAAAGGGGATCAAAGGGGGTCGGTCAATTGTCAAGTCATCTTTCTTATAAAATTGCAAGGATTTTCCTTTTTATATTTATATGCTTGGCACATATCTTATGTATTATTCTACGACGTATAATGTTGATTTTTGAGCATTAATGTGCCAACTCGGTGTCTTTTATCAAGAGCCAGCTTTTGGTTCATTGGCAGAGACAATGCTCTCCGTGTATGAGATTGCATGTTCGAAATCCGAATGGGGGAATTTCTTGACACCTTTACTCATAAATAAAAGATTTATATGTTGATAACATTTTAACTATCGGTTTACTTATTGACTCTTGTTGGAGGGAATTAAAATGGCAATCAAGAAGTCATGTGTAGCGTATTACCATCATTATTATATAGCAAACCTACCCATGTTTTTCCTGTAAAAAGAATACTATCATTCTCTCTATAATATAGTTCCTACTTTTGAGTATTAATGTGAGATTGTGAGGAATTTGGCATCTTATTTGATACGTCCTATCTCGGGGAGAGTAGGCCGTATGTGATGAAGCTTTCGGGTTGGGCTTGCCCTGTCGCGGGGTGGCAGGTCGAGATGTGAGCGAGTTTGGAACTCAGGGTGGTTTAGAGATATTCGGACTCTGACCTATGTGATATCTCTCTTAGTGAAAATTGCGACCCCCGTTCAATGGGCATTCTTGCCTTATATATGCTATCTCATAACCGCCATCTCGTGCGGTTATGAGAGATTGAACGGTTACTCTAGCTACGTCAGTAGTTACCCCGCACGAAGGCGGTGCAAACTGATTTTGGGCCGGGCCTGTATTTGTGAGGCTTTGAGACAGTTTATTGGGCCTCTTTGCGATCCCGGACCCTTCTGTATGGATCTTGACTCCGGGCTAGCCCCTAAAAGGAGGTCCGAATTCCAATTTTTCATGGCCCAAGAAAGTGTTTTAAGGGCCTTGGGAACATGGCCCTATCATTATTATTTTAGGGAGAATTTCATATATATCACTCAAAAACTGTGAAATTACATATTTACCATCCAAATTTTTATAATTACGTATTTACCATTTAAAAATCTAATAACTCACATATTTACCTAATATAACTTTAGTATATATAAAATATACCCAAAACTCAGATTAATTATGTACAATATTCTTTAAACTATAATTAATCAAGGATTAACTTAGCACACTCTCTTTCTTTCCTTAGATCTGTTGTCATTTATAACCAATATAAGAGATTAAAAACATATATTCGAAACTAAGTCAGTAACAAAACGCAAATTCTCAAACTCAGTTACTACTTTGATAATGGGTTGTGATATTAGCGTCATATTCAGTACGAGTTGTTCTGTTGGAAAATGTGGAGTGGTTACCTTGTTTTAGACAATCAAGTTAGAGTTGGAATCATAATCTCCGAGTCTGTTACCCTCTTCTCTCTGAGTTTTAGCGGGAGAGACGAGATGAGGAAAGAGTTTCAGCAAGAAAAGTAAAGTTATGCCAAAAAAAATGAGAGAGATCTGTGTGCAGAAGAGGAAGGGGCAAAGAATGAGAAGATATATTAAATAACTTATTAATTATATTTTATGTGATATTAAACTTAATTAATTTTATTTTTTTAATTGTTTGGGTAAATATGTGAGTTATTATATTTTTAGATGGTAAATACGTAATTACAGAAATTTGGATGGTAAATACGTAATTTCACAGTTTTTGAGTGGTATATATGAAATTTCTCCCATTATTTTAAGATTTGAATGGTGCGACTTTTGTCTCTCTGGACTCTTGGTGGATGGAATTCGAATGACAGTCAATAAGTCTCGAGTAGTGCGTTATTATAAATGATGAGAATCAAATGTCTTCATTTTATTAATTTATTAATAATAAAATTTTAAAATGTATATGTCAAAATAAAACTGATAAATGCGATTAATGTTAATTTTTAAGTATCGCCAAATTCTTTGCTTTAGCAGCTGAACAAAATTCTATATTTTATTCTTTCTCATAAAGTATTGGTTTGTGCCGTGATATTCTACCCATACTATGTTTCATTCTACAGAAATTCATCTGATATTTTTTTTTATGAAATTGAATTTTTTTTGTATTAAATAAATTGAAATTCAACTCCGGATGAATGGGTTGTAACAATTTTCTTATCAATACAATTGTTAGTTGGCCTTGTTGCCACTAACCTTCCAAAAAAAAAAAAGCACTCCGTATGAATCTTCACAAGCCATGACACTTGTTAAAATCATCTTATATCTAATATTAATATATAGGGACCGACTAACTATCCCCCAGCTCCCATCCCACATTCATCCCCCAGTCAATAACTGTCTTTGTTGACTGCTAATTAAGAGGGGACCACAAATTTCAGCGCTAAAAGACAAAACAAAACGTGTCATTATCGTGGCGAGTGCAAGTATTCATATATAATACATCAAGTATTCATATCTAATACATCAAGTATTCAAAAAAAAACTGGACACATCACTCACTCATCTTTTACACGTTTTTAGAGGTGGGTTTTTTTCTCCGTTCACTCTAATCAATATTTCTGACAATCTAGTAGGAATTTTGCAAATATAAAACCACGAACGTTTTCTACAAAATTTTCTCTTTCAAATGAGATCCATGATGACATACTTTCGAGTTGTTCGTTGCACAAGTATTCATACCTTGTCATTCAAGTATTCATATATCATCGAACAAGTATTCATACCTCATCAGTATTTCACAAATAAAAAACTAGACACATAATTCACTCATTTTTTACCGATTGAAATTTCGTTACCACTCAATTACTGAAAGTGTCCAGTACACTCTATCTTAGGTATGAATACTTGTTCGACGAGGTATGAATATTTGCTCGACGTGGTATGAATACTTGCATGACGAGATATAAATAATTTTACGAGATATGAATACTTGCGCGACGGATAACTCAAAAGTATTTCATCATGGATCTCATTTGAAAGATAAAATTGCGTAGAAGACGTTTGTGATTTTAGATTCGCAAAATTCTTCACAAATTGTAAGAAATATTAGTTAGAGTGAACGGAGAAAAAAAAATCACCTCTAAAAACGTGTAAAAGATGGGTGGTTGATGTGTCCAGTTTTTTTTTAAATACTTGATATCTTAGATATGAATACTTAGTGTATTATATATGAATACTTGATGTATTATATATGAATACTTGTGCACGTCAGTTATAAAAATTTTCAAATATAAGTGGTCCCCCACGTAATTAATGATTGATACACGTTTTCTTTTGTCTTTTTGTACTTGAAGTTGTGGTCCCCTACATAATTAATGATTGGGGGATGAATGGGGGATAGGAGCCGGGGGAAAAAAATCTTTATCCTAATATATATTGTATTTTTTTCTAACATATGAATAAGAAGCCACATCATATTGAGGATCCACTGATTTCAGTTAATGAACTTGGATGGTCTGAAATTTTTTTTACCATGAATATAGTTGGGTCCATTGATTTCAATTAACTGAAGTGGATCCTGACCATTTTATTTATTCAAAAGCCTAATCTATTTATTATGCCTTCTTGTGAATCGCCAATCGTTTTTTAATTTTACTAAATCAAATGTCATTAAATATTATTTTTAATAAATGCAACAAAATTATTTTATAAAAAAATATATTGTAGCTGCAATAAATTCAGCATGAAAATTTACCACAACCAGTCAAAAAAGAAAACATACTCACCATTAACAACTCTTGGTCGGAGGTTCTCCTCCAACAATAGCATTTACTTGTTAATAATGTCCGATATTTTTGTCAAAGGTTTAAATAGCGTTTATCGCGTCATAGCGGAACAACTGAAAAAACAACGCTATGTTTAAATAGCGCCGTTATAGCGCCATAGCTTTTATAGTCCGAAAATGCTATAGCGCCGCAATAACGCGCTATTTAGAACCTTGTTATTAATATTAAAAAATATTATATATATATATATATATATATATATATATAGAGAATGGCTAATATCAAAACGTTTGTTCCTGGGCTCAGGAACAAACGATTCCGTTCTCCAATTTCCAAAGTTCAAACAACAAATCTAAACCGTTAGATGTTCAATCTATATTAAAATGTGCTTGGAGACCAAATTTTACATTTTTTGGAATTTTTTTACTATTTATTAAGCTCGTTTGAAAACCGCTGTTTTTCAATGCTGCAAAAATTTCATAAAAACAGCGGTTTTCAAACCAGCTTAATAAATAGTAAAAAAATTCCAAAAAATGTAAAAGTTGGTCTCCAAGCACATTTTAATATAGATTGAACATCTAACGGTTTAGATTTGTTGTTTGAACTTCTGAAATTGGAGAACGGAATCGTTTGTTCCTGAGCTCAGGAACAAACGTTTTGATATTAGCCATTCTCTATATATATATATATATATAAAATTTAACATTCTGCACTAATGAAGAAAACCTTAAATTTTGTAAGCATCAGTTGATCAAATTGATCATAACTTGATTAACTAAAGATAAATTTGACACATCGCATATGTTTGATTGAGAATTAAGCCTGGAAATAAGAAATTTAGTCCTCACTTGGGCCGTCAAACGCGTAATGGTTAGATCGATCTAAGAATTTTAATGGAAAAAAAGTAGCTGAAAAGAATGGGAATAAATAGGAAGGAGAACAAAATTTTACATTGATCAATGAGTGGATTCCAGAAAGATATTTTGTCAAGAATTTGCAAAATGAAATATTTTATTTGATTTTTTTCAATAAAAGATTGGTTTATAAAATTCCCCCTTTATTTTCAATTATCAGTTGATGATGCACTTACCTTTCTGTTTATATCTGACTCTGTTTGTGAATCAAATTAGAAGGCCCGGCCCAACAATTTATATTCTAAGTCTGTGATAGTAAACCTCATTCAAGCCCGTTGGTAAATCTTTGTTTGTACATAGGGGTGTTCATTGGGTCCGGTTTAGTCGGTTTTGAACCGAACCGAATTAGTTGGATCAAACGGTTCGGTTTACTTTTTAAAACTGAATTATAATTTTGGTTCAGTTCGGTGTGAAATTTTTTAAAACCGAAATAATCAAACTGACCGAACTTTTATATATTATGAATTTGGTCCGCACCGTTCCGGTTTATTTCTTAATACCCTAGTTTATTTTTTAATCAATTGCTTTAAATACTTCGGTTTATTTGTTAATACCCCGGTTTATTTCTTAATATAATTCGGTTTATTACAAATCAATTGCCTTAAAAAAAAGAAATTAATATATTTTGGTTTGAACCAAACCGAAATAAAACTTTGATTAGGTTCAGTTCGGTTGCAATGCTAAATCGGTTCGGTTCTATGTTAGAAACCGAATTATTACTTCGATTTGCCTAGAACCGGACCGAACCGATGAACACCCCTATTTGTTCAGATGTTGTAGCTATTTCTCGTTAGTAAATCTTTGGTTTTCATGAGCATAAAACATTGTATGTAATTTACTAAGAGGACAACAGATGGAGAAATATTCCAATAAGAAAAAAATGAATTTGTGGTTTGGGATGATGATTGAAAAAAATACAACGATGTCTCTGCCAATTTCTCTATCAAAGAGGCCTTTTATTTATAAATGTGATGTGGTCTTCAATCCATAAACCCTCCATTGAAATAGACTCGACCTTATCATGTGGAGTGAGACTTGGCATTTCTTTCTCATACTAGATCTATCTCTCGTCTCAATCTCTTCAGTTTTCTTCATCCTGGGGCGGAACATAGTGGTGAGAAAAAGGTGCTAAGTATCCCATATAGTTTGAAAATTTATAATTTGGTCCTTTAAATCAGCCCCCCAATCTCTATTTTCTAGTTCCGTCTCTGTCTTCATCCTTATTTAACCAACTAATTTCGACTTCAAACTGTCCTTGTTCATGAACCCACACAATACATACTAATGTACCGTAAATTTTATTTAGATATATAATTCTAATGTATATCTATAATCTATTATCTAATTTTTATAATAGAGTCCAGCTACACTACTTATATAAGCATATCATGATATATACTTAAAAGTCATATATTTGTTTTTAAAGTTCAAACGACAAATTTAAACCGTTCAAACTGATCTTCTTCTTGAAAGCTTCGTTTACATATCAAATTTTAAAATTTTCTAATTTATTTAGTCTCAAGTGAAGCAGTAAAAAAAAATGAAGGTTTTTGTATGCATCTTAATGTACTATTTTTCTAAACAATCTTCATTTTCAAAAATTCTAAAAAAAATAGCAAAAAAATTCAAAAAAATTGTAAAATTTGGTTTCGAAGTACATTTTAATATGAAGATCATGTTGAATGATTCGGATAAGCTATTTAGACTTTGAAAAAATATATATGACTTATAAGTATATGTCACGATATACTTATGTAAGTAGCGTAACCGGACTCTTTATAATATATTTATTTGGTTTTTCTTAAATGTATAATATTCACATAAAAAATTAAATTTGTAGATGTATTTTGTTCAATATAAAATTGTTGATAAATAATCAATCCAATTCCAATTTGACTCAAATCGATACATGTCCTATCTAAATGGAACCATGTGCAATTAGTTTTTGAGTTTGACCACTAATTACAAAATATCAAATAAATGCACGATAAAAGATGGATGTACAGAAGAATTATTGGTTTCATCTAAAAAATTTCGAAGATACCTAACAGTACCCTTTCGCAAATTCGTCCCTGGAACTGTATTACCAGTTATTAATAACAAACAACTATCCCTTCCATCTAAAAAAAAAAAAAAATATGTGCCCTAAACTCGCGCCAAAGTGCACGCTCTTATGAATGATTAGGGCTGTACAAAAAGCTCACGACTCGTGAGCCGCTCGAACTCAATTCGCTAACAACTCGTTCATTTAAAATTCGAGTTAGTTTGACTCGAGTTGAGTAACTCATTTAACTAATGAGTTGAGTTCGAGTTGGGCTCAACTCACTCGTTACAACTCGTGGATTCGCTTCGCTTGTTAAATCGTTGTGGATTGTTTATTAATTCAATATTTACTTCTTATATTATTACATAACAACAGTCATCAGTTCAAGTGTTCAACATTTCAACACCTTAAACGAGTTGACTCACGAGTCACGAGCCAACTCGAGACTCGCGAGTTGAGTTCGAGTCAGGGAGCTAGCTCGGCTCAGTATTCTCAACTCAAGTCAACTTGACTGATTATCTTCCGAGTTGAATTCGAGTTATCCATAACTCGACCTAACTCGGCTCGTTAGCAGCCCTATGAATGATTAGTTGTACATGGGTTTAACTGTTTATAACTATATATACACCAATTAATTGTTAATATCTATACTGTTGTGTGTTTATAAATTTATTATTGGTCATTTGTATCTATCCATCCTACACAAGTATTTGACATTGCATATAAGGTGGTTATATATTCTTCAATGTCTTTTGCTTAACTTGAACTATCTGGTGTTTAAATTTATGTTGTTGTTTTATTTTTAAACTTTTAGCGTTTAAACTTACATAATTATGTTGGATCATTAATCCTACAAGTACATTATTTGGCACATTTTAGTACATTTCTATTTCACTCTCTAAGTGCAAAAAGGGGATAGTCAATTTTTTTTTTTTTATAAATTTCAAGGATTTTCAATTTTATATTTATTTTATGCTATGCACATATCATATAATTAAATTACACTACAAAATATACTGTTGATCTTGGAGCATTAATGTGGGAACTCGGTGTCATTTAGTTTCAAGATTTATATGTTGATAACATTTTAACTATTGGTTTATTTTTTTACTCTTGGTGGATGGAATTGAAGAGAATCAAGTAAGTCATATGCAGCGTATTAATTAGAATTATAAAGTAGCAAACCTAGCCATGTTCTTCCAGTAAATTAAAAACTAAATAATACATTATAATATAGTTTGTACAGACAAGAAATAAGAGACTTCAATAGAGAACCCATGTGAAGTCTCAGGCACCACAAATGTACAAACAAACAAGAACAAACAAGAGTGAGCCTATAATACTATGCATAGCGTGGGTTGGTCCGAACTATGAATGAACACTTCAACATGATCTCTGTATGAATATGTACTTGTACACTAAATTTTATATTTTTTTAGAATTTTTTACTAGTTTTTAGATGGATAGAAAATCACTGTTTTTGGATGGTCCAGAAGTTGATCAAGTGATTTTCTACCCATTTAAAAAAATAGTACAAAAAATTCTAAAAAATGTAAAATTTAGTTTACAAGTAAAGACCATGTTGAACGATTCAGTGATCGTTAGGATTTTCAAATCGCTATGCATAGTACCATAGCCTCACTCAACAAACAATATCACTATAGAGAATCGAGAGATATATATTAATTACCACGTAAATTCAATATATGGGGATTCAGCAGAGTTTAAGATGTATTTGAACCGTTTATTTTTAATTTGAACAGTTTAGATTAAACTACATTTTACTTTATAAAATTGGTTACAATGATAGATAATAATGAATAAATGTACTGTTAGAATTAATCAGAATGTATAGAAGAACATCATGGTTACAAATAATGAATTGTTAAAGAAAAATGCTTTATATCTCATTATCTCTTTCTCTGTTTGTGAATCAAATTAGAAGGCTCGGCCCAATAATTTATATTTCAAGCTCTTTCAAGCCTGTCGGTAATTATTTCTCGTTAGTAAATTTTTTTTGTTTCATGGGCATAAATAAAACATTGTATAAAATTCGAAAGTGCAACATGCAACCTTTTCTAAGGAGACAACAGTCAACAGATGGAGAAATGTATATCCAATGAAAAAGAAGTGGATGGTGGCCCAGCTAATAAAATAACCAGTGGTTCTAATTTGTGGCTTGGGATGATGATTGAAAAAAATAGAACGATGTCTCTGCCACTTTCTCTATCAAAGAGGCCTTTTATTTATAAATGTGGTGTGGTCTCCAATCCATAAACCCTCCATTGAAATAGATTAGACCTTATCATGTGGAAAGAGACTTGGCATTTCTTTCTCATACTAGATGTCTAGATCTATCTCTCGTCTCAATCTCTTCAGTCTTCTTCATCCTTAATTAACCGACTAATTTCGACTTTAAACTGTCCTGGTTCATGAACCCACACAATATAAATAAATGTACCGTAAGTTTTATTCACAAGTATAATTCTAATGTCTATCTAATTATTTTAAGAGGTGGGATCGGATGACACTCTTTTTTGGTGACATCGGATGACACCGTGCATTTTCAAAGTTTTCAAAATCCAAACAGTCGATCAAAACCGTTCAATATGATGGATATATTAAAATGTACTTGCAGATCAAATTTTACAATTTTTTGAATTTTTTTACTATTTATTAAGTATTTTACAAAATCGATGTTTTCAGACCATTGAATTTTTTACCCATCCAAATAAATAGTAAAAAAATTCAAAAAAATATAAAATTAGATCTACAAGTACATTTTAATATATCCATCATATTGAACAGTTTGGATCGACTATTTGGACTTTTAAAATGTAGGGTGTCATCCGATGTCACCAAAAAAGAGTGTCATCCGATCCCTCCTCTTATTTTAATAGAATTATCTAATTTTTCAAAATATATAATTAAAATAAAAAATAAAATTATAGATGTATTTCTTATTATTTAAATAAATTTACACCAAGTTTGGACTAAATTGACATTTATTTAACCTTTTATGTTCAATATAAAATTGAGCTCTAATGACTTGATAAATAATCAATCAAATTCCAATTTGACTCAAAAATCGGTACATGTCCCATCTAAAATTGAACCATGTGCAATTAGTTTTTGAGTTTGACCACTAATTACAAAATAAATAAAAAATTGCCCGATGAAAGAGGAATGTACACAAAAATTATTGTTTTCTGCTATAGAAATTTAGAAAATACCTAACAGTATCCTTTCTCGCAAATTTGTCCCCGGAACTGTACCAGTTATTATTATTATTATTAAGAGGAGGGTTCCAATGCCTCATGTTTTTCATACCTCATATTTTATATCTTCGTTTTCAAAATCTAAATTGTCGATCCGAACTGTTCAACATGATAATCATACTAAAATATGCATGCTGATGAAATTTTATATTTTTTGAAAATTTTTTACTTTTTTTAAGATGGGTACAAAATCACTGTTTTTGGACCGTTAAAAAAACAATGATTTTCTACCCATTTTAAAAATAGTAAAAAAATTTCAAAAATTATAAAATTTCATTCCCAACCATATTTTAGTATGGATATCATGTTGAACGGTTTAGATCGACAATTTAGACTTTGAAAATAAAGATATAAAATATGAGAAATGATGAGGTATGAAAGGCACGAGACAGTGAAACCTTCCTCTATTATTAAATACTAACAAACAACTATCCCTTGCGTCTCCAAAAAAAAAAAAAACGCGCAAAGCGCAAAGCTCCTATCAATGATTAGTTGTACTGGTACATGGGTCCATCCATACAAATTTCAACACAAAATCCGACGTTTAAATCGAACATCGACCGTCTACCTCTGTTTCCATTAACTTTTAGTGTTCTCTGATATTGAACTTCGTTATATTTCTCATTAGTATAATGAATATTACACCTCGAAAATTTTCGTAGTTATTTGTATAAAATTTCTTTTGATCGCAAATGACATGTTATTAGAAATTGAAATGCTCCTCACTAACAGGCCAAGTTGTAGTACTTTTTTTTTTTGGAAATATTGAAGGAATTTAGTCAATGTCTTTACTGGTTTTATCACGTCATGTTATACTTATTGGTGAATGGAGTCAATTGACCTTTATTTTTTTTTAATTTTTTTTTGTATTTATGTATGATTTTCTATATAATTTAATATAAAATGTTATTGGTACCGTAAATTGACCTTACTCTTAGTATGAAGATTGTATATGATAGATTCTCATTATGTGTTTGACCATCATAGTTGGAAAGACTGGCTTTGTCCCTGGATCACGTAATGTGGGTATGCAAATCGTGTGTGTCGAGATTAATTTCTTTTGACCGCAAATAACATGTCACGGCACGCCACGTGAATTGATTCGATCACTGCACGCCATGTTAAGTGGCACATTTTTCCAATATTATTTTTTATTTTACAATATTTCTTATTTATAGCATTTTTATTATTTCTATAAATTTAGTTACTATAAATTTAGTTAGAATATAAAATAATTAATTACGCATGACTTGTCACAATGTGATCATTCACATTCACATGACGTAATTGTTTTATGTAAATTTAGTCACGTTACGTAAATGAAAAAATAATAACATATCATAATTAACATGATCAATTCAGAACTTGTTAGTACTTAGGGGTGTAAACGGAGCGGAATCGGAGCGGATAATGCTGATATCAAATCCGTATCTATTTTTCAATGAGCAGATACGAATACGGATAGTAAACGGATATCAAAATTCAAATCCGTCTTAAACGGATACAAATACGGAGCGGATAATTCACAGATACAGATTCGAATACGGTTATGATACGAATAATTGTCGGATAATTGAGTCATATGAATTTTAAGTACAAATACTAAATTAAAAAAAATTAAAAACAATTAAGAAAAACAAAAGTAAATTAAAAAAAGGTAAATAAATGGAGAAGATATAGGAATGGAGAGGAGTTAGGGAATATTAACCGCTGAAAGTCAAGTTATGGCAAAGCGAAGAAGTTGAAATTTCGGATCCGAATAGTGATGATATCCACTCCGTTTATACTTTCAAAGAATTATCCGTATCCGTATCAAATTTCTCTATGCAAAAAATATCCGTATCCGTTTAAATCCGAATTCGGATAATAAGTGGATTCGGAGCGGATATCCGGACGGATATCTATATCCGTTTACAGCCCTACGTTTACGTTTTGTGTAGAAAATAACAGCAAGTCCTTTTGTCCTCCTATTTCGTTAAAAGTGTGCGGAGTTATCACTACAGAATTTTATGCAGCGATCTTCGAAGAGCCCAATGATGGCCGTCTTCATAGCGGTTCACCATACTAATAAAGCACCTCAGAGGATACGAATTCACCCACTGGCGCAAAATACAGCTGTCATCCACAAGGGGATATCGAGGTATCGGATCCATTGTGCCAAACGTCGTAATTGCATTCATATCCGCTAGTATGTCATCTCCAGTTCTCCACGGCATAGTGACAAATAAAGAGTTCGGATTTGGCTTGGTACGTGGAGTCAAAATTTCGTAATTCGGAATAATTCCGGAATGTTTCCATACCACATGAAAGCCCAAAAAAAAAAAAACCCCAAAAAGAAAAACAAAAAAAAAATTCGCGTTTTATTCGCGAATAATTCATGATTCGCGTTTTATTCGGTGTTCGGTTCGGAAACGTCAAAAAAACGAATTATACGCGAATTATACACGAATTACTCGTGAGTTATGTTACTATGCTCCGCGGTAGAGCCGTAGAAGTGCTACTTTTATCCGATTATCCGGTTATTCGGAGCCGATTAATTTGGATATGATATGGTTTAAAAAAACTAACCAGTTAAATTATGGGTACAATTACAAAATTAATTCTTTAATATCCGATTCGGATCCGAACCGAAACCGAAATTGTAATAGATAGGATATAGATTTAATTATCCGACCCATAACCGAATCTACCCGATACCCGTATAAATATCCGATACAATGCTAATAATTTTTTTATAATTATTTAATATAAAAACATAGATTAACTATGAAAAGATAACAATCCATAAAATATTTTAAGAAACAAATCATAATATCATATCATACATTAATAATTAATTTCTTCATTGGTTGTTGAGGTGTTTAAGAAATTATAATTATATTTAATAGTAACGGGTTTCTCGAATACTTGTGAGTTGTGACATGTACCCACTCAGGATCCGGATCCACTCCAGATATGGACCGGACTAAATAATTCACAAACAAGTTATGGGTACCTATCTATCCGGAACTAAAATACTGAACTCGAAATATCTACTATTAGATGTGGTATCTGGATCCGGGCCCGATCCGGTTTGAAACTAATAATTATATGGATTGAAATTCGAACCTGAACACTTTTAGGGTACATTTCCAAATATAATAGTATCCGGACCCTACCCGACCTTATAGCACCTCTACTCCACAATTCAATCTTATTAATGAATAATTAATGGTTTAGATCATCAGTTGGTCATTAGAATACTATTCTGCCATGTCTCTCCCCTTCACCATCAAGAGTCAACTATAGTGAAAGAAATTAGTCACGTTAGATGATCAAACACATTGTTTATTTATTTTAGCAATATTATTTTCTCACTTTTTTTTTCCTGTAAACTAGTTTAAATAAAATAACTATGACTAGCGATGTGAAAAAAAATTTAGTGATAGACAATGACATTATGTATGTAATTAAGTCATAATTATTAGTTATATCACGTTACACGTCATGTCACGTGAAAAAATTTAACGTAACATAACAAAGTCATAATTGTTAGTCAAATCACGTGATAGAAATCCCCACGCATTCCTTTTCCCGGAAATTAGTAAACATAACCAGATTTAACACTACTTGACTTCTATTGTTGGATAATACTTGATCAGTTTAAGATTATACTATGCATGTTCTACTGTACGCATTTACGTACAATGTCATTTAAATGCGACATTAGCACTTAAGCCCCTATGGTATTTATTTATTTTGCGCCTATCCTTACAGAAATTTGTTTCAATTATTTAAATGTTATATGGTTTATGTTTAATTTTAAATTAGATCGGTTCTGCTTCTGACATATTTGTGTCAGTTTTTAGAACATAATGATCCTAATATTAAATATATTTTGTGCTTATGTTGATGATCTCATAGCATTTTATTTTATTTTATTCCTACGTAATAGTCCCAATTTGAATGAATGAAGGAATTAGGGATAGAGGAAATTACATATTGAACTAATGGATTAATGGTCCAGCGCGCGAAGCTTCTTTCCTACTTGGGAAATATATATATATATGCCACAGACTGTGACGTGTGGGCCCAACCTTCCACGTGAGAAAGTTTGTTTCTTGTCGGTTGTGCTATCGTTGTTGTATGTAGGGCTGATTAATGAGCGAGCATGAGCGAGTTAGGGTATGCTCATGCTCGGCTCATTAGCTTAATGAGCGAGTTGTTAATGAGCATGATGTTAATGAGCGAGTTATGAGATTTTGCAGCTGCGCCGAAAATTTTTCAAAATTTTCAGCTAAAAGTTCAAAACCAAATAATATTCATTATTATTCACTCCCGTTCAAGGCTTCAAGCTATAGTAGCTGGGTCTGGGCCTGTAGTTAATCTGTTAATGGATATTACGGATGATTCTGGGGCCTGCTTTCTTTAGCCCAACGATTCTATGGCATGCATGCTTTAAACTTGCTTCTTGGACCATTCCAAAAAAAAAGAATCAAGGGATTAAATGTGGCAGGATTTGTGTAACTCAGTTCTTAATGAGCTAATGAGCGAGTTATGAGCGAGTTGGGGTATGCTCATGCTCGGCTCATTAAGTAAATGAGCGAGTTGTTAATGAGCGAGTTATAGCGAGTTGTTAATGAACATTTAGCGAGCGAGTTATGAGCGAGTTACGAGTTATGAGCGATTTACTCACCCCTAGTTGTATGCTCCACCGGCCAGATACCTTGTGTTAATTTGCTCTTCTATTATTTGATTGGATTTGGACTTTGGAGTCACTAATTACCTTTATGATTCGTGTTATTTATAATTGTTTGAACCAGGGGCGGACTCAGGATTTTTGTCAGAGGGGGCAAACAAATATCGAATCGGATTTAAATACCTAAACGGGTTTAAATCCATTAACCAATTGGGTACTCGATAAAAAAAACAATGTTTTAACTTGTACTTTCTAATGCTTTAACTTGTAATTTCTGATGCTCTGACTTATAATTCTAATTACCAGTCAAAATTCAACAAATTTATTTCAATTTTAACTCTAAATTTAATCCGAATTACAAATCAAACGTTCAGAGGGAGGCAAAAAAAATTTCAGGGAGAGCAAAGTCGGTCGGAACCTATAAATTTTCACTAAAACTCAAAATTTCAGGTGGGGCAGCTGCTCTCCCTGGAATACTCTGAGTTTGCCCCTGGTTCAAACGGCTCAGATTGGTCAAGCCTTCGTATAATTTTGTCTGGGAACAAGTGATGCGGCTAATCGTGCAATGAGTACATGGCATAGTAAAGGTGTATGGGTCAATATATGGTATGCGTCTTCCTCCGATAAAATCATAAAATGGCGCAACATTTGTACCTGCTGGACATTCCTACGGGTTTCCCCTGAAATGAAAAATAAAATAAAATGGCGCAACAAAATAAATCTCCGTAAAAAGATGTTTGCACGTGGTGGGGTCCGTATCTGCATCCCGGCCCCAATATAACTCAACTTTTGAGTTAATATGTGTGGAAATAGCGAATCAGAGTAGGTCCGATGTCCATCGGACCTACCTTGGTTCAATGGGTGTGATGACCATTCGATCTGCATCAAGATTCGTGTACTCTGCATAAAAATCCGTACAAGACTGTATCAATTTCCGTGCACATAGATCTTGATGCTAATCGTACGGTCCTAGAGCTAATTGAACCTAAATGTAGGTCCGATGCCCATCGGACCTACTCCTATCTCGTGGAGTAGAACTAGGGTGTTCCTAAGCTCACCAAGCCTCTCATGAACTCGACTCTAAAACCTATCGAATTGACTTCAAACGATATTTCCAAACCGTTAGATGTTCAATCTATATTAAAATGTGCTTGGAGACCAAATTTTACATTTTTTGAATTTTTTTTACTATTTATTAAGCCGGTTTGAAAACCGCTGTTTTTATTAAAATTCTGCACCATTAGTAAAAAAATTCAAAAAAATGTAAAATTTGATCTCCAAGCACATTTTAATATAGATTGAACATCTAACGGTTTGAAAATGTCGTTTGAAGTCAATTCAATAGATTTTAGAGTCGAGTTCACGAGAGGCTTAGTGAGCTTGAGAACACTCTAGTTCTACTCATATGTGTGAATCCAAACCATATATTGACCCACAGGAAAAATCCAAGATTTCAAAAAGAAAAAAAAGGCAAACAGTGACTCTAGAATCAAGACTAAAGAAACCTACGGAATCAAAAAAATTGAAATTCAATTATTGTAGAAAGGTAAAAAAACAAAGAAATTGAAATATAGAAATATACGAATATAAATTCAAATCAAGGCACCGATCTTAATTTACCTTCTATTTTTGTACCTTTAATAGGCCTCGTATTTCCGGCATTTTCAATTTTTTTTATTTTTTTATGTGCAAAAAAATAATATTTTTTTATGTGCAAAAAAATAATATTTTTTTATGTGAAAAAAATAATAATTTTCATGTGCAAAAAAATTCATAAAAAACACTGATTTTCAAAAATTCTAAAAAAATAGTAAAAATTTCCAAAAATATAAAATTTGATCTCCAAGTACATATCAATATAAAGATCATGTTAAGAAATTCGGATCAACTGTTTGAACTTTGAAAATAGAGATATGAGCAGGAAGTAAAACACCCTATTTACTTCCCAAAGCATCGTAGCATCAGTCTATATATATATGTAGTAGTGAGCTATCGTGACATGTTTTTAGATTAAATGCATCATTCATGTTACATTCAATTTATTGACAGGAGGGTGATACTTGGTTATGAGCCAGTATCATATGTGGTAAAACAAATGATAAAACGTGCAAAAATACCCTTTTATTGCTTCTTTCCCTCATTAGACTCACTGACTGTTTCACTGTTACGATTTATAATTTACAGATCCACAAGTAACTCCACAAATTATTGGTCGCCCAAGCTCCTAAACATGTGTTGACTAAAATTTATAAGGTGATTTTTGACAATTTTTTTTTTTATTTCTTGGATTTGTTTAATGTGAAAGAAAAAATAAAATCAGAAACCTATGTTATTAAAAAAATGTAGTTATGATCACATTATTTCAATAGATCAAGTGCAAAGAAAGATTTTACTATCAGAGTATTAAGTTTATGTAAATATGACAAGTATTTTTAAATTAACGAAAGGTTTTGAGGTTATTAGCCATATGTTTAATTTTAATTTATACTTCATAAAACTCAGCAAATTATATATATATGCTCTTTGTCCTACAGCTAAGTGCGTTCCTATCAGTGTAATTTCATGTTCATATACTAAATAATTAAATATTATTTCTCTGCAGGAAAAAAAAACATATTATATAAACTATATATCTTTAAATTGTAGTTAATTTCTTTAGCCAACTCTCCTAATATATATGTTCATCTTTCATGCAATTCTTTTGTTTTTATTATATTATTAGCTATTGCCTCTTTGTTTGACCTCTTTTTGTTATGGGTGGAGGTAGCTAGAGTGGGAAAAATGGCACGGCGGAGCCAGCTCCGTCACAGAACGGCATGACACGCGTGTCAGTTACGTGCCGTGACTTGCGTCCTGTGCTGTGATCATTCGCGTGTTGTGTTTATCTTTTGAAACTTCGGCACGGCATGGCACGTGAAAGATTTAGTCACGGCATGGCACGACACGTAGTCACGCGAGTCACGTGTAATTATGACCATTAGATATTGATTTAATGGTGAATCTTGAATAAACTAACCTAAATTATGATTAAATGGTCACGCGAGTCACGTATAATCACGGCACGTTAGGCACAACGTGACTCACGTGGCATGACAATTCGCATGCCGTGACCACCCCTTGACATTTTAGTCACGGCACGGCACAGCACAAGACCAAAATCACTGCGTGTTAGTCACGGCACGGCACGTTTTTTCCACTCTAGGTGGAGGATATATCAAGCACATGAAATGCTACAGAGTTGAAGGCGCAGGAGAACTAGCTAGTGCTGGCAACCGTTAGTAGTGTTTACAAATTGCAGGAGTTCCACATGGCGGAGGGCGACGGTAGTAGCCGTGTACAGAAATTGATGGTCACATCAATATATCACGCAGCACATGCCGTGATCGCATTCTCTTATATTAATCTGTCTGATACTGTTACTGGTACAGTGATTTTATTATACAAGTTTATTATATAGGTTATAGGTACGACCCCATGTCACCTCCGCCACAACAACTTATAACCATATATATATATCTAACTTAGATAATCTAAGTATTTACGTGTACGTCCGAGATATAAATATTTAACGGTCAATATATATATTCCAGCGGTGATCCAATAGTTTCTGTTATATTTAATTAGGATAATTTTTCCAACTTCACAAGATATAACTGAATTTTTATAATTTGTTATTATTCATCGAAAATTTTACATTCAATAATTAATTTTAGAGAATAAATAAAGGATATATATCTTTTGAAACACTACAATTTTCATATAATGAACAACAACACGAGTAAATATTCTACCTGAACTGAAATATAAAAGTTGTAATATTGTTAGGTATCTATTGCACTTATATATATGCTTAAAGCACAAAATTCAGAATGAGCAGAGGAAAAACATAAACACACAATATATTTCGATCAAAATAAATGATGAGGAAAAATTAGATCGGAGTGCATGTGACGTAACATAATTTAGAAGTTTGCAAATCCAATTGTCATTATATATTTATAATGAAAATAAAAAAATAGTTTCATTAATTAAGATAAAACAAGAACTTGCCTTTGATCTAGTATGTGGCAAAAGCACATGGCTCCTATGTGAGAGCTCATGTATTCGAAACCCACAAAATGGAGAAATTCTCTATATTAATACATAGAAGTTTGAAATGTATTGGGTGGCTTGACCTCCAATTCATATTTCAAAAAAATTAATTAAGATAAAACACTTAAATATATATATAAACAGGAGGCAAAAGGAGCAGTGCATGTGTCTAACTATATTGTTGCATGTACTATTTTTTCCAGTATAGTGCAAAGTTTATATTTATATATTTCATGTACTATGTTTTTCCGCAGCAGCACATGCATTTTGTGAATGAGAAAACGCAGACTGCGGGTGTGTTCGGCGGACAAATGGACACATAAATTGAAAAATTTTAGACTGATTTTACTGTTCACATGGAAAAAAAATTCGTTTTAAGTGAATTTTTTTTTTCACGTGAACAGTAAACGGTCGACCAGTCCTGCATGAGTAAAATATTAAAAAGGGGATTGATGAGTAGAATCCAATAATAAGTGATAGGTAGGGTTTAGGTTGTTACAGTATGCGACTGTTGAATTAGGTAATTGCCGGCCTACGGGTTTTAATTAAAAAATAAAAAATACAGTATGATGTTAATGATTGTAGAAGTCATGAAGGATCAAAACAGTCGCATCGACATGACACTACATAGACAGACAGAAGCATGCGCCCATCAGTGCCTATATATTGTCACCTACTACACTAGCTTCCAATCCCATTCATTATTGCAAGATAAAAGAAAACACAGCAAATACATCAATTAATGTGACCGTCGACATTCGCAACAGTAGGTAAACTCCAAAACAGTGATTCTGTATCTATCTAAAAAATTAGTAAAAAAATTCCAAAAAATATAAAATTTGGTCTTCAAGCACATTTTAATACAAAGATCATATTGAACAGTTCGGATCAATTGTTCGAACTTTAAAAACGAAAAAAAAGACGTGGAGCATGATTGAAGCACAAAACCAATGTTGCATTTTAACCATATACATGAGGAGGGATTCGATTACCACAATTTTGAGTTACCACAACTATTTTCTACATTTTCAAAGTCCAAATCGTCGATCCAAACCGTTCAACATGATCTCCACAATAAAATGTGCTTGCAGATCAAATTTTATATTTTTTTGAATTTTTACTATTTATTAAGTATTTTACAAAAACTAGTCAAATTCAAACCATTGAATTTTGTAACCATCTTAATAAATAGAAAAAAAATTCAAAAAAATGTAAAATTTGATCTGAAAGCATAGTTTATTGTGGAGATCATGTTGAACGGTTTGGATCGACGGTTTGAAGCATATTTGGACTTTGAAATTGTAGATCATATTTTAACCGTGTACAAAGTACCCCCCATTCATACATGACGCTCGCTGACACGGTCGTGTAACTGTGTGGCATTAGCTTTTCGGACCATGTATGGTGGCATTTCACTACTACAAAAAAGCTAATTCTACACTGCACATTGTACACGGTTTTTCTAATTTTATATAAAAACCGTGTGTCAAATATGAAATTGTGAAAGGGTTAAAAATATTGAGGAATTATACACGGACACTTAGTTATAAATCAGTGTAGAATTGTTTGAGAGAGCTACACGGTTTATTAGGGGAAAAAAAGCCGCGTGGAAAGAAACCGTGTGGAAAAGATTGAGAGAGCTACACGGATATTATACAAAAATCCGTGTATGAATTGCTACACGGATATTTGATTAAATAACCGTGTACAAATATTAAGAGAGCTACACGGTTTTTAGTAACATGTCCGTGTACAAATATTAAGAGAGCTACACGGTTTTCTTATCAAATATCCGTGTATAAAGGGTTATTGTACACGGCTTTTTTAATAAATAACCGTGTTTAAATTGTGACAGAGCTACACGGATTGCTAAGTATAAATCCGTGTAGAAAATCCGCGTAGGGTTTTATCCAATATAAAAGGGCCCTTCTCTTCCAGAGACTTCTAGCTCCAGCTGCGCCGTTTTGATCAAGTAATTAATACGCCCTCTGTCTGTGTTGAACTAAGATCTGATTTCCGCAAATTAAAGGCTAGCATAGCTGGAAGCTGTCATCTTTGAAGTTTTTATTTTCTCCTCTCTAAATTTCGAAGGTTAGTATATACATATTTTCCTTTTTCCTCTCTAATTTTCTGTTTAGTAATTATTATTGCTTATTTACTTAGGTGTGTAATATATGCATGCATGCTTGATTTAATTAGTAATTAGGTAATGTAAATATATAATTAGTGTATTGTTGTCCAATAACCGACCTATAAATGATTTTTAGGTCCATGCCCGTTCAAAATTAATCCAATAGGGATTAATTTTGGACAGTCCCCGTTTTGGGACTGCTCTTTGAATATTGTGTCTCATTTAGGATGTGAACACATATTAGTGGGTTTTAATTAGTATTTGAGGAAAGTTCGACGGTATTTTCCCTTATTGCTCCTACGAGTATGTGGTTCGTACGCATACTTGGGGAGTTAAGGGGAAATGCTGCCGAATTTTTCTCAAATACTAATTAAAACTCGCTAATATGTGTTCACATATGAGACATAATATTCAAAGAGTGGGTTAGGATTGTAAACCGGCCCTTTGTAAGCCCAAAATTTGGTACAATATATGTTGACCATGCTTGATTAATTGATCAAATCATTTTTATAATTTAATTTCCAGATGGATCGAAGTTGGATGTACGAATTGCGACGTGACAGTGAAGAATATTTGGTTCGCGTTGATGAGTTTATAAAATTTGCTGAGATGTATAGAGTGAAGAAAAAAGAAAAAGACATTTTGTGTCCTTGTAGAGATTGTAAAAATATTTTAAGATTTGTGGACTCCGAAGAAATTAGAGGTCATTTAATTTGTCGGGGATTTAAGAAGAGATATACATGTTGGATCATGCACGGTGAGAAATTTGGTGAAAGTAGTAGTACCAATAAAGATTTTAATCGTTGTGAATTGAATGATGAGAATGTAGAAATTTCTGATAATTTTGAACTTGATTGGAACGAGAATTACGAGGATGCCGAAATTTTTGATAATATTGAACCCGGAATCGACGATGATGAGATGGAGATGAATTCTGGTGAAAATGTAGAACACGAGTTTATTGAAAATCTGGAGGAAATGTTTCGTGACGCGGAAGATGAAATTAGTGATAAAAATTATGATAAATTCCAAAATTTGTCTAATGATAAATTCCAAAATTTGTCAGCTGGTTACGAGGGTAAGTCGGCAGAGTGGAAGACAGCACTGGAGCAAAACAGAAATTCAGACTCACCCGTGGTCCAGATCCAAAATCCTAGGGGCCAATGTTGGTTCATGGGTAGATCTGAGTTAACCGCTGACGGGAGGATAGTACTCCCAGAGAAATTGCAGCCCGTGGCTCAGAGAATGGTAAGAGTCCTTTGTTATAACTTTGTGTCATTCAAACGAAATTATAACTTCGAATGTACATCACTTGATCTTTTGCTCTAACTAATTTTTTTATTAACAGTTGGAGGTGGAGCAGGAGGTCAGTTCGGGTGCCCGGTCGGTCGAACGACAAAATGATTCCTTGGCCGCAGCGCTCGGGAATCCAGAACACACGGGCCGGGTAAGGGGTGTAGGGGCCTACAGGGGCTGGAAGGAGGTGTTCCGAGTTGAGGGTGAAAAATCTCGAAGAAAACCTCGTGCCAGAGTTGATAAAGACGAGATAGTTGCGCAGGTACGCGCAGAGGTCAGCAAAGAGTACGACTCCAAGATGGCTGCGTACGACGCAAAGATGGCTGAGATGGAATCAAGGTTGTTGAACCGGTTTTCATCTCTTGCGCAGCAATCCGAGCAACCACCTCCTATTTCGCCGGGAGTTCGGCGAAGTAGCCAAGCATCCGGGACTTGGGCCTTAGATGATTTGGAAAATCTAAAGGTAATCACTACTGTTTTATAGTCTAAAGGTAATTCATACCTGTTTGTAGCATTGTTAGACAACATCGCACCATTAAAAAGTAACAACTTTTTGATAATTGCAGGACCCCAGAGCATGCGACCTCGTCCTGTGGCAGGGTAGTTCTCCTCTGACCGTTGCCACGGGCGTTGTACTTCCAGGAGTCTCGATTGTACACCATGCTCAGCTCTTGCCCGACTATGCATGTGTGCAGGTTGACTCAGTCGTGGAGGGATGGGGGCGCATACCTCTTCCTGCCCCTACCGTCGCTCAGTTCATTCTTGATGATGTCCGCAAGTCATTTGTCCAATGGCCCAGGAGTCAGATTGTTTTGCATCAGGTAATATCTAAATAATTCATTTCTTTTGTTACATTCAAATCATTCTTTTTCAAATAATTGAAGAAGATATGTTAATTTTAATGCAGACACGAGGAGATGATGACATCGGTGCACAGGAGTTGATGTCACCGGTACGGATTGTTGTGGCTTGCGACGTTGGGGCTGACGCGCCAGGATCACCAGACCGTCCTTTGGTCACCGAAGAAGAATACAGCCGTTTGCCCGATGATTTGCGCCTTCTCCACGACCGCTTGATGTCGACACCCGAAAGCATGAGGGATATCTTCATCCCCGTCCCACCTGGGATGTTTTTACATGGCGGCGGTATTATCACCATGTCGTTCAAAGACTTCAGGGACATTCTCCACCACTCGTCATCCGATAAATGGCTCGATGTGTCGTTCATCTCCATTTTCCTCATGTTAGTGACTCAAAAATATTTTCATTATTGTATACAACTCAAATATAATTCTAATGTAAAATTTTGAGTTTTCAGGAAGCTAATCCGAAATTGTGATGAGATGGTACAAAGGAAGAACTTGTGCGTATTTCTGGACCCCGAGATGGTGAGTGCTACAATGCTGAGACGTTCTTCGAAGGAGGGTATCGAGTACATTTGTTCAGCGCTGCATCGTGCTCAGGAGGAGGAGAAGAAATACATTCTCTTGCCGTACCACCAGAGGTTAATTCTAACCTTAGCTTATGTATTGTTCATATTAGCAAACACTCGTGTTACTATTATATGCTAAAGTACTTTAATTTTTATCCTCCCACAGCAAGCACTGGTGTCTGATAATAATTGTGCCTTACCTAAATACGTGCATAATTGTTGATTCTTGTAAGCCCGAAGGAAATATCCCGGCTAACAAGTGCAAAGACATATTCCCTTATGTCAACAAGTAAGCAATAATAATTTAATTGGTTTGAATTTTTTTCAATTATATCAAATTATAAAATTGCTATAAACATTCACTCAATTTTGTAAGGGCTTTTGCGAAATATGTTAAAGAGGGAGGATCGCATAACAAGAGCAAGAAAACCAAGTTGGGTTGGAAGTGGTTGCTGGTGAGCACACTATAAATTTATAATTTCATATATATTGTCCAAAAAATTATTATCATTCTAACATAGGCCGCTAAATGCAAATTCCAGGGCCCGCAACAGTTGGAGGGTTGGGAATGCGCTTACTACACGATGATTTTCATGTTTGACTTTGTCGAAAGAATACAATTCCAATTCCCAAACGCGGTATGTAATTCATATTAATTGTTCCTATATAATAGCAATTGATATTTGCGACTGTATTTCATCTACCTTTTCTTGTTACTAACTAATACCAAATTGTAATTGTAGAATTTGCCAAAGCAACCGCATTACACCAAGGAGCAGATCGACGATATCAGGTGTGTGTGGGCAAGGTGGTTTGTATCAGAATTTTGCAATGCTCAACATGGATTTCCATAATTTTGTATAATTTGGTGTATGTGAATATTGTATAATTTATTGCATATGAATTTCTGGCTAATCTGGAAAATATGGATTTATTGGTAATCTGGAAAATATGAATTTCTTGGTAATCTGGAAAATATGGATTTCTTGTTATATGAAATCTGGAAAATATGGGAAATATGTAATAGTTCTCTGTAACAAAACTGGCTAGCAAAACTGGAGGCTAGCCGAAAAACAAAAAATACAACAAAAAAAAAAAATGGTCTTTATACACGGACATTTAACTAAAGTCCGTGTATGAAAGAGGAGAGCTACACGGATATTTAGTTAAATGTCCGTGTATAAAGAGGAGAGCTACACGGACATTTTACTAAATGTCCGTGTAGAAAGAGTCAAGCTACACGGGTTTTTAGTTAAAAGTCTGTGTACGAAAAGAATCGTACACGGTTGTTTAGCTAATATCCGTGTAGCTCTGTATCATGGAGAGCGACACATTCTGGGCTTTTTACACGGCTGTTTGTGTAGTTATCCGTGTAGAATCGTTGAAATTGTACACGGACAAATGTCCGTGTATAGTTATTGACTTATTTATACACCCTCGATTTAAACACGGTAGGAAATCCGTGTAGCTCTTCCATTTTTGTCCGTGTATAATCTCCTTTTTTGTAGTAGTGTTTTCTGATATGAATTTGGTGGTGTGGGGCTGATCCACAATATTTAACACGAATCCGTACTGTTAATTGCAGAATGGACAAAACATGAATCTCAAAAGGCATGCATTTTATGGGATACTTTTATTAGGAAATAACATGAATCTCAAATTATCCATGCCGACGTCGGCTCAATAGTACTGCAATTTTGCAGCTTGGAGAGTATTACATTCATCTTTTTGCACCACAATTGTGTGACGCGATATATTGTCACTACCAGGAAATCTCTTAATCAAGTCTTCTCACGCGTATATTTTTCATTTTTTTTATTTATTTGACCTCTTTAGAAAACAAATGCTCTCGGTATGTGGAACAACAGAAAAAGGTTAATTAAATTGTTCTAACAAATTGAGATGACTATGCATTAATTAGTCGGAGCTGCACTTTTTCAAATTGGAAACAGACATCAATATCTGTCCAAACATATTAATTAATTAAAAGAGCACCATGTTCATTCAACATCAAAAAATAACTTTATATATCTATCACCATAGTAAAGAAACCACAACGATAACAACCTTTGCCCAATCGATATGAATTTCGATTTTTTTCAGACTTAAAAGACAAATCGGGCATTTGGGGGTGTTAATAGCATTTTTTATTTGTTTATCCAATCTGTATTGTATTCGATAAGATAGGTATGGATGAGATTTTTTTTCATTAGCTTAACGGATAAAGGTATGAATAAAGACTATTTTGTACCCGTTAACCTACATGATAAGTATTTTATATATAGATAAATATTTTAACGGAAATAATGCATGAGATGATATAATTATATTCATAATCCAAATTTACTTTTTTTCATCCATTTTTGAATTCATTTTTTCTTTAGTTCTCTTGAGAAATATTTTAGGGATGTCAATGGAATCATTTTATCTGTTTATTTAACCCAATAAGACGGATATGGATAAAAGTTTTTATAAAAATGAACTTATAATGTATAGATATGGGTAAAGAATTTTTCTGTTATAAGAATGAAAATGCTTTCACCTGATCCTTATTGTACCTATTGACACTCCTACGAGCATTCCTCCTAATAATTAATCGATATTTACAACGTGTAAAATAGTCGATTGAGATATTTGACAGGATATTTTGGCAATTGAAGAACTAAACATTTTCAAAATTAAATAACTAATTAAAATCAGAACTATATTCTTGATCATTCAGATTGGTGGTCATGTATCTAAATCGATACAATATATTTGATAATTGATAAGTGAGCTATTTAAATTTTTTGCAATTTGTGTGACATAGGTTAAACAACTCTGGAGATATTTAATTAAAAGAATACCAAAGAGATTTATTTAATAGAATATATATGCACAGTGAGAGAGATTCTGATTCTGTGGACAAAATTTTAAGTCAGTAATACAATCAGAGAGCCAGAGACTTAAAGAGACGCTGTACAGTGTTTTGATATGCTGGCAATGTCAAAAGAATGTTTTTAGTTTTGCATAATATACCTGCCCATTAAAATTTTAATCCAACACATTTTGAAAGTCATTTTACTTGCATACTACTTGAACAACAAAGACAAAACAAGAAAATTTAGATTGGAGAAGCTGAAACATTTAATGCATAATATGAATATGTTAATTTTATCCATGAGCTGCAAGCACACATTTAGCTAGCATTTTATGAGGGAAGTTAAATTATTTAAAAACTTCAAAAAAAAAAAAACTTCAATTAAATTGTAATATACATGATTAAAAAATTTAAAATCATACCAATGACTAAGCACTTCTTAGTTTGACATTAGATCTGCCTCTAACAACTAGGCATTTCTGATATCATTGCCACATTTTACTATGCAGCATGCTACCTTTTTTGTATTCGCAAGAATTTAATTCTTTATGTAGAAGTTTGTCATCATAAATCTATTATAGATATAAATGCAATATATTGGATTTATTATAAGAGATCAGTGGGTAAAAGAACTCGGGAATATAGAGTTATGCTAAAATCCAGTGAATGAGATAAATTAGCGGTGGCCCCGTTTGACTAAAGAGGTTGGCCTATTTCTTAAGCAAAAACCAAATAAAGTAAAGCAAGAACGTAATGTCTAAGATTACGTACTCAATTAGCAAAAGCACTTTCCATTTTAATGAATGGGGTAATTGTGTCACTTCATGAAATTAGACCTAGTTCCTTTTCTTAACTTCTAATTACACTTCAAATTAATCTAACGGACCTTGGAATCTCACTCTCATTAATAGCCTCCCCCACTCCCCCACTTGGAGAGAGAAAAAGAGAGAGAGAGAGAGAGAGAGAGAGAGAGAGAGAGAGGCAGTAGACTTCCACCCACTCATTCTTTCAATCATAACCTTTTCCACCAGCATTTTTGTCTCTTATTATCTCCATTTGTTATAATAATGGAAAGTTTCTTCATGCAAGAGGTGTTGGATTTTCTTGTATCATTTTTGATGTACCATTTTCTTATAATTAAACAGCATTGTTAGACTTTTTCTATAATTTTTATAGTTGCATATATAGTCATTATTAAGGTCATTAAAATCATTTCAAAATGACAAAACAATATGAAATTTTGATTTTTGATATGCATTTATTCTAAATTATATAAGTTAAATTGAATATTAGAGATAATCTACTATTAAAAATGTGTCTAAAAAGTTTATGGTATAATTGATCACTGCATTTTTTTTCAGTGCTTGCATAGAATATTAGAGATAATCTACTAATAATATATTTTATGGCATAATGATAACTAACCTATCGATTCAATTAGGTCAAAAATAGTATTGATGAATTACGAATCATTAGCTACAATCCATATTTGCATGATATGATGAGTATGAAATTTTATTTACTTATATATATTCAAAGCAAGTATCCGCTTATTACAAGTATTATTTGATAAATGTAAGAATTAAAAATTTTGTTTGATTCCAATAGAGTATATCTATTGTAAGTATATTTATTATATACTTTAGGTTAATTTAATTAGTATTCGAAAAGAATTCATCGGAAAACTATAAACGGTTCTTTGCGAACAAATTAATCAGTCCCCATCAAGTTCTTAATTAGAGTCATAATATATATATTCTATAAATATTAACCAACAGAGTTGAGAGTAGTGTATATATATCGCTTTAATTAATGTTGATATATATATGAGGGATCCAATTACACTACTTTTGAGTTACCACAAAGTTACTCTCCTCATTTTTTACATTTTTAAAGTCCAAATTGTCAATCCAAACTGTTCAACATGATTATCTAAATAAAATGTGCTTGCAGATCAAACTTTACATTTTTTTGAATTTTTTTACTATTTATTAAGTATTTTACAAAAACTAGTCAAATTCAGATCATTGAATTTGTACCAATCTTAATAAATAGTTAAAAAATTCGAAAAAAATGTAAAATTTGATCTGCAAGCACATTTTATTTAGATAATCATGTTAAACGGTTTGGATCGATGATTTGGACTTTGAAAATATATAAAATGAGGAGGGTAACTTAATTTGTAGTAACTCAAAAGTGGTGTAATCGGATCCCTCCTATATATATATATATATATATATAAAAGAAAACTAAATGGTTCTCCATTGTTGGTGAGAAATGGAGAGAAAGTTGAAATAGGAATTGAAGCCCTACCACGAAGCCCACAAAACCACACACGTACTGTTGCACCCACCCTGGTTATTTTGTGCCCCCACTACCTTTCGTGCCTTCTTGCCTCTTAAATCCAAACCTCACTCTTCCAACCCAATTATATCATTAACCAAAAACAAAAACAAAAACAAGGCGAAAAACAGAAAAGGATAGCTCCTTCCTCTCCTCACCTAGCACATATATATAAAATAACCTAAAACCATATCATATATACATATGCATAAAACTTCCACTTTCTCACTGTATCATCATCCTATTTTATCTTCCTTTTAATTCCTAGCTCGGAACATTTCAAAATATATGCGCTTCAGACTGCAACAAAAATGTCATCTATGATTTCTCCTGACCAAGTCTGCTATGTCAACTGCAATTTTTGCAACACTGTCCTCGCGGTATCTCTCTCTCCCTCTCTATATTTTTTTTTTTTGAACAACTTGGAAGTGGCTGCCAAGGGTCTCTCTCTCTCTCTCTCCCTTTTTTGAATGCTTGGCAGAAGCTGCCAAGAGCTCTCTCTCTCTCTCTCTCTCTCACTAGCTCTCCCGTTGGATGCATGCTTTCTGGTATAATTTTCTACAATTATGTAATCTGACAGTGCGACTATTTATTAATCGCTAACATGAGGTAAGTCATGTCGTTTAAGGAATTTATTCAATGAGTATTGAACAATCTAGATGGAAATTGTCCTTTTTATTTGAAGATTGAAGTCGGAAATAACTCACTAAAAGAAAATTCAAGTGCAACAAACAAAAAGATTTATTTTTAATAAGTTAGAAACACATTAAAATTTGCAAACTAACTTGAAATATCACTCATTAATTCATGTATATATATATGTCTTGTTATCCAAGCAGTTTTTCCTTGAAGTGTTATCAGTTGGTGCTTCCTCCAAAGGGTTTTGATTTTGCTCTTTAGGATAATTAAGCTTCTGATTTTGCTAGTTTAGTACAATACTACAATTAGACCAAGTGGTGTATATCTATTCTTTTTCCAAATCTTGCTCCACGGAGAGTCTATTTTTTTTTTCTTCCACTTTTTCTATTTTAAGAGATGAAATTTCGTGTGTTCCTGAGATTTACTTTACATATCCTTTATTTTTTGACTCAATTAGTACTGCCCAAATGGTTGGATTTTTTTATTACTTGTGGGCAACTTTTCAAAGTACTTTCAATATCCATTACGAACTATTTTTTTATAATAAATCTACAGATTAATTAGATTCCTCGAGCAAAACCCACATGATTAGTACTTCAAACAGAAAACGAACAAGCAAAAGAAGATCCATGCATGCAACGATATCCATGAAGGATCTGTCTAATATAAAATAGACTCCACTGACCCAACCCATCTATGAGCTAGATATATATAAACAACTAGACTCCTGATATTTCTCCATGCATTTACTAGTTTTGAAAGAAGCTGTGAAAAAAAAAAAAATTCAAACACTTGGTTAATTCATCGCTATATGGTCGGTGTAGAGTGTTGTTATCTCTGCTATATATCTTGGCAATCGGTTAGTTTCTTAAAAGTTCCCCTTCCTCTCTAGCTAGTTATTTACCTCTGTTCATCTTTTTCTTTCAAATTGGGTAATTGATAAACAACTCATTCCCTATTTCTTTAGTGTTGGCCATGGCCTTTTACTTGGGTTTAAAACAACTTCAGGTTTGTAATGGTACTGTCAGAAAGTACCAGCAGGAAACAAAATTGATGAAACTCCTAACTATATGACTGATTAAGGAATAAATTTTAAAAATATTACTTCAATCTTGTGTTATATCTATTTGTCAGCTCTTGAAAATACATTGTACTTTTGGTCATATTGCTGGTCTTGTCAATGGAATTGTATTTTCTAGCTCTACCTTTTACAAAAAGCCAAAAGGAATGACTTTTTTCTTTGTAACAAGGTTTTTTCCTTAGATATTGTCTAGATTCATATGAAAAATGCATGTACTCTATTCTTTTTTTGTTTTATTTCTTTTTTCTTGGTTGCTGACTTGCTGTAGATGAGAATTTTACACTGATTGTATCTGTTTAAATTTGTTTTGGGCTTTGCTCACGGTATTCTCCTTTTCCAAACTGTTCACAGCTTTCTGCGTTCATACTTGTCAGGTTAGACCACCCAACTGTGTACATCTTTATTTGTTAATCACAATTATCTATCTTTTTAAGTAAAAATATATAATTGTTATATACATGTGTAGATTTATATATAAAATGATTAAACTTTAGTAGTTAAAAATAAATGTTTTGATTTATCAGATAGCTAGATAACTATAATTACTAAACAAGAGGATGGGATCCTAAATAGACTCAAGTTGAATCTAAATACAGATTATGGAGTAATGTGTATATAAGCAATACATATAAAACTCCTTCAATCTACATATCTTCCAAAAGATACTTTATAATCGCACATGTTCATATTCAATATCTAGATGTTTAAATATTCCAGGTTGACTTGCTTAGAATTTGTCTGACACGGTTCAATCATAACCAAGGTTCTAAATAGCGCGCTATAGCGTTTTCGGACCATAAAAGTTATGGCGCTATTTGGTCATAGCGCTGTTTTTTCAGCTGTTCCGCTATGATGCGATAAATGCTATTTAAACCTTTGATCATAACTGTTAACATAATGCATGCTTTAAGTTGTCTTTATTTAAAGGTACCCTGCTTAACTAAGAAAAGCGGAGTACTTGGGAAGAGCCAAAGGCTGCAACACTGATAAATTGACCAAATTTTATGTATATTTTGTGCTGGAACTTTTCTTCTTTATTTATTACTGTAATCCGCAAATCAACAAATTAAAAGTAAATTAAAATTAGTGATTAAAATATTATATCATCCTAATTCAAAATTGAGAAGTTTGAAGAAGAACATTTTTGTTTTCATGATCTATGTTCATATACGATTAAAAAAAATTATCATTTGTATACACAGTTGTTTACATGTGTAATTGAAATTTACTTGCTACTAAAACATAACACCTATATTGCTGAACAATTTAAATCACTTATCAATGCATTTTTCTTAGATGTTCTCAATTTTTTTTCTCTATTAGTATTAACGTCCCATGAGTCATTTGGGTGTCATTGATCACTTTATACATTTTTCATTTCTTTTTTGTATTGCATGCAAGGTGTAGATTTCTCCGGTATCTTATGTCATCTTCCTCTCTTATATATATTTTTAATTTATATGGCACTTGCACATTCCCTCACTAGAATAAGTACAATCATGTTCATTACTTATCAATTTCAAAGCTCTTTGCCCCCTAAAATCTATCCATGTATATTGAAAACGAACAGTGAATCACATAGATATTCATTCCCTTCCCTCAATCCCTCAAAACAAAAACAAAAAAGAAAATTCAAGTGAAAATAAGTTCCCACACTTTGATGCAATTTTGCTCTAGATTCTGAATTGGAACCTAGCTAAAAACCAGAACAGTAACGCTCTCTATAAATTTATGAGCTATATCAAAGGGAAATATAACCGGTTCTCCAGGTTACGAGGGTAAAAAGTGAACCCATTGCGCGCTTTAAAAGACTACAATAAAGTCAGAACTATGACAAAAAATAGAGGGACATCTGAAAAAGGTATTGGTTCTCACTTTTATTGAACAATAACCTTTTTCAAGTTGATGATAGCCTCAACTAGCTAGCGATTTTCAGTCCTTTTTAGATAGTGCAATGATCAGTCCCTTTGTTTGCATTTTGGCACTTTTACTGTCCCCGCATATGCACTTTGTTTGCATTAATTTTGGCACTTTTACTGTCCCCGCATATGCACTTTCTTTGCATTTTGGCTATTTCAAAACGTTAATTATTTGAATTACTTTGGTTGTATACACTCCAAAAAGGCCTTTCTGCTCCTCTAAATATCAACTATTCATTATTGGCAATTTAATTTCTAATATTTCTAATCCACATAATCACAATTATCTCTGCAGGTCAATGTTCCAAGCAATAACTTGTTCAACATAGTAACAGTACGCTGCGGGCATTGTGCAAATTTGTTATCAGTCAACTTGGGAGCTTTGCTACACTCAATGCAAGTTCAAGATGTTCAGGTTAAGTGATTACTCACTAACTTTGTATATGTGCTTTGTCAGTACTGACAGGTTAATGTTGGAGATTAGAGAAATGTCTATCTATTAGCTAGTTTAGTTACAGAGGAATTTCTTCAATTTATGCAACATAAATGATGGATATCTGAATTTATTTTCTATTTCGATTGGAGTATTTAAGATAGTCTATTCACTGCATTTATTTAATTAATACGTTTACTGATTCCAGTTTAATTTTTTTAATGTAATTGGACAAAGTGAGATGTAGTTGGTTGAATGTCTTTCAGCATTATCATTGTTTTGGCTCTCGTTTCCTCATTTGTTTGCTTAATGAGCTATTACCACTAAATCAAGCAGCTTACACTTGTCAATACATATAAAAAAAATTCAGGTACATAACAGTGGAGCATCTCAGGAAAGCTACACAGAGAATGGATCTTCTTCTAAATGCAGTAGAACACCGGTTATTTTGTCCCTACCAAGTGATCAACAACCAGTGCTAGCTATACGCCGTAAGTTTTTATCTTTCTTCTTCAACTAATACCTGATATCTTAGTATTATGTGACTATATGCATATTAAACAATCGATCGCAGCATCTATTTTATAGGTGGCCAGGAGTATTCAATATTAAAAAAAAAATTGGCATATTTAATAGGTTTCATGAACTGCCATTTTTCGGTGGGAGAACCTGATAATTAGATGGAGATAGGGGTACAAGTAATGATTAACTCTACACCTTTTGGAATGAAATGTTTTACCAAATTGTTATAGTCTCCTACAAATATGGATCATACAGTGGATGTATTTTCTAAAATACAATTTAAGTAATTGGAGTGTCGTCGCATATTAATGATTCTAAACATGTTAATTACTTGTTGTTAACCAGCTCCAGAGAAGCGACAGCGTGTTCCTTCTGCATATAACCGGTTTATCAAGTGAGGTTACTATTCAACATTTCTCTTTATAATTAAATTTTGTGATCCTTATTTGTTCTGATGCATTTATATGCATGTAGGGAGGAAATCCAACGTATCAAGGCAAAAAATCCAGAGATCAGCCACAGAGAGGCTTTCAGTACTGCTGCAAAGAATGTAAGTCCTTTAAAATATTGTATTATATTATGATATCAATATATTGACATAGCAAGACATTTCTGTAAGAATATATGCACAGGATATACCCACTTTATCACACAAAAAATTATGCACAAGATAATCATGGATCAAAATAGCTGCTTGTACCCCGTTCCGCACACCCTTCTTAGGGCTCCTTAGAAGTTAGAACTCATTAGGAGACTAAGGAGTCTTAAGCTTGCTAAACTCAAACTCATTTCCAAAACTTAAAACCGCTTTCTTAAATTTTCTTTTGTCCAGCTTTCTAAGTTTGCCCCAATTTTTAAGTTATCATTAATTCTATATGGCTTAAGTATTTGAGTCTCCTTAAGAAAGCTAAGCATTCACTTTCTTAATTTTTTTTGTTGGCAAACACCTCTATCCAACTTGCCGAACGGGCTCCTTGAGCTGAACATGTAAATATGATTTCAAATTAATTAGATATTAGCCATTTAAGATAATTATGACCTAGTAATTAAACTTGGTGATTCAAAGTAAAATGATGAAGGATTTGCATATATGGATATGATTTTGTTCGAGTTCCAATTAGAATTTCCTCCATAAGTTAAAATCTAAGCTGGATTACTTGACAAACAACACAAAAAGTTTGCACCTTTGTACAGACAACAAATCCTTTATTAGAGCATTGTACTTATTCACAGTATACCTAATTAAGCCAGGCTCATCATTTTTACCTATAAATTATATTATTCTTGACAATAAAAAAATAATTTAGTTATCATTATTTGCATCTGATAATTTTCGACATTAATATTATTCTTCAAGCTTTACTAAATCCCGTTATGCAAACTCGGTCCTATATATGCTCTTCCAAGCTAAATGCTTGTAGTGCCTCCCTGATATAAATCTTAGATGTAGATGTAGATAGTTTTGCACCTGTATAGTGTAAACTCGGTCCCATTTGTTTCTTTTTTTCATTAAGTTTTCAGTTAATTTGTTTATTAAATATACTTCTGAAAATTTGCAAAATGGTTTAACTTTTTTTTTTTTTTTTAAAAGAAAACATATCAAGTTGAAACGGGTTTAGGTTTTTAAATTATGCTGATGGTGTTGCATAGTCGAATAGCATTAAATCAAATTTACATAAAATATAGAAATGCGGCACTCTGAAAATCATGCCAACTAGACAAACAGGCTAGTTCTATATTGCCAAGGGCGGAACTATAAAATTTGAATAGGGGGGCTAATTTATAAAATGCATAATATGTGAAAAATATAACAAAATTGTGGTTAGTGGGAATTGAACGCATAACCTTACAAACACCAAATAGAACTCTTACCACTAGACTAGCTACAAGCACACATTTATCATTTTATGAGGGGGGGTTAGAGTATATAAAAGCTTAAAAAAACAAAAATTAAATTAAAGTTTAATGTACATAATTAAAAAAAATTAAATCATTGGAGTGGCTTAGCACCCCTGACATGTAGATTCGCCCCTATGCTCAAATAGTTTAAGGTTAAGAGAGGTAGATTGTGAAGAGAATTATATTCAAAATAGTAGAGGTGAGTGGTGGTGTTAATAGTGGTACTACTATTTGACAATACAGAAAATGAGGACAACAAAAATGATGAAAATGAAGATAGAAACGAGAATACTGCTAAAAATAATACAATGAAATAGACCAAAATAAAGGAAGTGAATCGGCAGTTGCATATCAAATTTGAATTACCATGTGGCCTCCACACAGAAAATAATATCATCCGGATTAATCACTAATTATTACAAGTCAACTGAAAATTTAGATTGTTTTGATTATTAATAAGATGAATTCATTAGATGTTTTGCACTTCTACAGATTGTATATATACTGTACATTTTATAAAAATATATGTACTTTGTTACTTAATTTTCACTATAATTTTAGTGGCCGTTGTTACTACCATCGATCATCAAAGTTTCAGAGAATAGATGTTTTTTATGATCTAGCAAATGCAATGCTATGACTTGTCGATATGTACCCATGATTTATTTCCTGCATATATATTAATTGATCCACTGCTAATACTTTATTTGTATAGCAGCAGTTAGCAGGGATGGAAGTACAACTAATACTTAATTATTTGCATTGGAAATTAATCTGCCACTTTTTTTACTCATGCAAAATTTAATGATATCCAATTATATATATATATATCTATATATATATATCCATTTATTTTGGAAGATTATGTTTCACTAAAGTTTGTTTGTGGCATCATTTATTTATTTTTTTCCAGTGGGCACATTTCCCGCATATCCATTTTGGCTTAACACTCGATAGCAACAAGAAACTGAAGCTAGATGAAGCAGTTACGACACCACCACCACGGAAGGTGCAAGGTTTCTAGTGAGATATTAAATTTCACGCATGTTATAATGAAGTTTTTTTTTATTATTATTATGAGTTGAACTTGTTACAAGTAAGAAGATATAAACTAAAGAAAAGTCTAACGGTACTATTACATGTTTAGAATCTTACTTTGTGGTAATTAATTAAATTAAAGTGTTTGTGTCGTATAAGCAGATTTATTTGTTAGAACAGAGATTTTATATTTAATTGATGTCAACTCCTTTAAAAGTCGTCGCAATTTTTTCGGTTTCTATGGTTTTCTTTTTATATAAAGGTATAGAATTATACATGGTCATCACATGCATTTTAAAAGGTTCAAATAAGGCAATAAAAATTAATGACAAATTGTGAAATACATTAAAAGATACCTTACTTTGATATTATGAAGAAAAAAAAATATAATATTTACATGATGTGTGTCATATTTATCAAATTTGGGTCAATTTTACAACTTTTTGGTTATCTAACAAAAAGTTAGTTATACTCAACAGTTACATTATTTTAAATTATTTGATGGAAGGCTAATTGACTTTAAAATTTGGCTTGAATATATATGACACAAGCTCTTATTTTTAAACACTAATTAAGTAGTACCGTAAAAGTAACCATAAATAAATTGAGTTATACTAATGTACTAATGTCAACATATATCACATGATATGCTAACGGTTTACATATCCAAATGGTTAATTCAAGCTGCTCAATAATTTTTTTATATCAAAACTTGTAAAATATCAATTTTTACTATTTTTTAAATTCTTTTAAAGTTCTTCAGAATTTTTGAAAGATGGCCTTGCTAAAAAAAGGATCCACATTTACATTTCGAATATTGTTATCTATAAAATATATCGGTTGATTTGATTTTTTGGTAATATTGTTTGGTATATATTTATTGTATCCAAAAAAAGAGCCAGTATGTCAAATTCGATGTTCCAATCATCTTGTATTTTTTTCCTTTAATAAAATAACATAGTGTGAGAATTAACACTTGATCAAAAAATCCCCTCAAAACCTAAAACGTGAAATAAAAAAAGAATTCACGTTGTGTTCGTTATTAGCAGCAGCGAAAGTAAGAGATACGACTTCAGTTAGCGCCCTTTTGAGAGGCGGAAATGGCAATTGGAAATCACGTTAAAAGAGTAGAGATTTGACGGAAAAAAAATTCACCACAATGAATACGAAGCTACCCTCGTCCTTCTCTCTCCTTCTGCATGACCAAGCATACTCTGAAGCTGCTTGGCTTCTTCCCTTTCAACATCTTTGCCAAGCCAGCCGTCTTGAAAATTCCATTGGCAGGTGTGCCCCCGGTCACCTTCCGTCTCTCCCTCCTTTCGCAACACCAGGTGCGCCCTCTGTCCTCTATCCCCTTGCTTTGTCCAATCTAAATGACATTATTAGTAAATTAAGATTATTATTAGAGTTGTTTTTTTTTTTACTTTCCAACATTAAATTCTTTTGTTTTACTTACAATTTTTCAATCAACAAAATTCAATACAGAATCAACTCTTTCATCTATTTTCATTAGTTTTTATTCCGATCAGAGCCTAAGTGCATTTATTGAAAATAAAGAACAATAAAACTTGTTCTTCGGCTCTAATTCATTAGATCAATCAATTAGAAAAATAAACGGAGGAGATAAATTCTGAAATAATCCTTTTTTGCAACCTCTGACGCATGTAGTGTGTGTTAGGAATAGTCCATGTTTTTCCTAATCTGTTCATAGCTTCCTAATATAACTTCCACATCTCCTCACCAACTTAATTTTCTCTTTTTCATCTCTATATATTTCCTTAAGTCGGACGGTGAGATTTCATGCCTTATATATATATAGTGGCACTGCAAGATCTTCTTCCTTGTGAGGTACACCAATTGTTTTTTAGATACTGATCTAATTATCAACCAAGTTCTTGTAATATTCTCATGTACTGATGTACAGATCATTTTCACATATCGTTGAACTACAGTTCTATATATTGTATTATTGTTTCATTTACGTTTATGCAAAACAGCAAAAGTTGACTGGAGATGAACTAAATCTACTACCTCTTCATCCCTATTTCAAGAGCTTCTGCAGTTACCAGAGTACAGTACGTATGGTTCTCTAACTATGAAAGATGTCGTTATTTACTACTAAATTAAAACAAATGAAAACGACGGTGGTAAATGGTTTTATATTTATCAGATCAGAGATCAGAGATCAGAGGATCTTAAATGGGACTTTAATGGCAATGCAGTATTGAAGTGTAACCTATAAAGTCATGCACAGCGTTTCAGAATGTATGTCAGCTTCCCCGCCTGTCCTATTATAGCAGCTAGACGACAAAGAAATGTTGTAAATTGTAATGCATCCTGCATGGATATTTAAAAACCTTGATTAATTTCTCTGGCTCTCTGGGGCTTCTTACTTGGGGTACCCCCGAATTTATCTGGACATAAATGGTAAATTGGTAACTCCTTAGGGGCGGACCCAGAGTATTTCCGGGGGGGGGGGGGGGCACCTGCCCCCCTGGATTTTGAGTTTTAGTAGAGATTTATCGGTTCCGACCGATTTTGCTTCTTTCTAGAATTTTTTTTGCCCCCCTTTGGACGTTTGATTTGTAATTCGGGTTAAATTTAGGGTTAAAATTGAAATAAATTTGTTGAATTTTGATTGGTAATTAGAATTATAAGTCAGAGCATTGGAAAGTATAAGTTAAAGCATTGTTTTTTATCGAGTACCCAATTACTTAATGGATTTAAACCCGATTCGATAATTTTTTTGCCCCCCCCCCTCCCTGCCCCGACGAAAATCCTGGATCCGCCCCTGTAACTCCTTGCAGCAAATCTATAGTTCTAACTCTCCAGTTGAGATGTGAGCTAGTTCGAAATCCAGCTAAAACTATCTATTTAAAAAAAAAAAAAAAAAATCTGACAACAAGAAATTATAATTTTAGAAGGTGACCTGATATGATAATATGATATCATTAAAGACAGATCATGGAAAACAGTAATTATTATTTTTTTCTTAAGAAGCTAGGCAGTATAATACGGTATTATGCAAAAAAAAAAAAAAAAAAAAAGACAACTGAAGAACTTTGCAACCCGTTGAATTCGGATCCCCAGCTGGTACCTGACTGAGAAAAATTAGATCTGAATGTACTGTTATATTAACCTGATATGAATCTCCAAAACAGATCCTTTATAGTTTTCATAGATACCGGATTGAGTTTAATCTGATTGGAATTAATTTTGACTGTCTGTTGCTAATTTTTCTCAATTAGATATTTGGGAGGATCGATACGGATTCCTATGTTATACCGTGTCGACTAAATTTTTTTAAAAGTTTAATTAACCATCTTTTTTTTTCTCTCAATGGACTTAAAAGGTGATTTCTCATATCGAGTAGCGAAATGGACTAGCTGACTAGTTGTAATCGTCATAATATCTATAATACAACAACAATAATAATATTCCTTTTTCAAATTCATCATGAAATCGCATTTGCTATTACAAGTATGAAAGCATAAGCTAAGAATGTGATTTAAGATATTGTACATCCGAACTTAATTAAGATGTAATTTTGTTTCATTACTTAGTTATTATTGACATGAATTGATAGCTGATTTTTTTTTTCTTTTTTTATAAAAGAGATGGAAGTTTATGTCTTACAATTAATATCTTAATTATTACAGTACAAGATTTTCCTATTCTGAATTTTAAACTTATAACCTTTCACTTAAAAAACATGTGTCTCTATTATTAAATTAAAAGCTTAGTTCGCAGAATTGTTAAGTTCTATTTGTCTTAATTAATTCTTACTCGGCTATGATTTTAAATATTGCACGGCGTGCCATGCAAGACATGACAGGCACGACAAGTTAATTGGCAAACCACAAGTGCATTGTGCCACGTGTTGTCTCAAGAGATTGCAATCGGGAAAAAAAATAGAAAAATAAGAAAAAAAATCACACAAATCATATACAGCTAAAATACGTAGTTTCTAATTTTATTGCCATTGTTTTAAAAATAAGGGAATATATTTTTTTTTTCAATATATCGTACGTATTTATTTCAATACCAGTGAAATAAATCAATAAATAGGGGGGAAATTGGAGAATAGTTGAAAATTATAAAATAATTACAAAAATTATTTACAGATAATTAATTTTCATAGGTTTTTAAATATTGCTTGGTGATTTACTCATAACAAAAAAAATATTAATGAAATAAAGCAAGTGAGACATGTCATGCTTGCCTCTCCTCGATAGAGAAAAAAATTAGTTATGTTGCGATTCTGTCATGGTATGACACATTGCATTTGTTGGTCATGTAGTGTGACTCGAGTGTCATATGATGTGTTCATTTGCATGATATGTCTGTCTACGATAAAAAAAAAATGTCATGTCATGTAAAATGATTTTGTCATATCACATCACGTATCACATCATGTGACTAATTTTTCTAACATTATTTCTTTATTTTAATTTATTTTCTCATTTTATTAACATCTTTTATTTATATTTTCTTATGAACTAACTTAACATCTTGAAAAAAAATTAAACAGAACCAGTCACGTCATTCATATAACATGACTATTTTTCTTCATTTTAGTCGCTTGAAAAAAAAATTTATTTATATACTATAACTTAATAGAGGAGGGTTCAATGCCTCCATTTTTTGTGCCTCCACCGTGCCTCTATTTTTAAAAACTTTAATAATTCAAAATTTAAAACTTAAAAGTAAAAATAAAACCGTTGGATATGATCTACATCATTTTATCTATGTGCTCATAAAAAATTATCACATTTTGATTTTGTTTTTATGTGAATCAATAAGTTGAAAAATCAACGTCTAGAAATTATCCACATTAGTACGTTTTTTACAAACTCTTGATGACAAAAAAAAAAATTGAAATGTCATAATTTTTTACACGTGCATAGATAAAATGATGTAGATCATATTCAACAGTTTTATTTTGAATTTTAAGCTTTAAATTTTGAGTTATTAAATTTTTTAAAAATGGAGGCATTTGAACCCTCCTCAACTTAATATAAATCAGTCACATCACATTTTATTTTTTTCACTACTTCTCAGCAGCACGGCTCATATAACAACCACGCACATTGTGTTTGACATAGAACAACAACACCGTACGTTCTTTTTGTAAAACCTATCTTTGGTTTTTTTCTTTTACACTGTCATACTGAAATTCAGATCTCCTCAGGTTATCGGATTGAGTACAATTGAATCAGACGGCCCAAAATTGTTCTGGAATTCACATCCCCTCATGTTTTAGTTATTTATCATCTTCGATAAATCTAATAGAAGAAACGGCCAAAGGTAGCAGAAAAAGTGAGAACAAAGAAAAGACAAAATCAAATCTGAAAGGAGATACGGCAGCTAACGGTATATACACGTGGCAATAATAAAAATAAAAAGTGTTACAGTCTTACATGGAATTAAAAGTCTCAAAGAGAGACCGAGATCGAGAATAAAGAAACACAAAGGACAAAGCCAAAGAGCTTAAATTAAATTAAAACGAAATCAACAAAGCTTAAAAAGACGGAGAGATTATAAAAGAAAAAGAAAAAGGAAGGATTGATGGCGCGGCGGCCAGAGATTTATGAAACGTCTTGTAATTTTAATTGCTGAAAGGATGAAAATTTAATAATAAAAACACACCAGAAGAGACGAAACAGTACAGAGAACGGAATGACACGCATCCACGTACTCTGTACGAATTATTAAATTAATTATTTCTTCTCCAATCCTCATCCAAGGGCCCAGGTTAATTTGGACTATTAGCAGCTGCCAGCTCCACGCCCTGCACAGTAACACATAATTGTTCTTTTACTCAAAATCTAATCATTTGAGGAAAAACATGTGGAGCTGCGTGGTGATCACAAAGCGAACTATTCTTTCGCCTTTTACTCAAAATCTAATCATATACTAACAGAAGGAAAATTTATCTATTCAGGAAAATGTGGAGCGTTATAAATGCAAAACATGCATTACGTTTAATTGAATGCAAAATTGTAATTCAGCTAGGAACAAAAAAAAATCGTAGTTCGTCGATCGATCGGGATCAATCTGTGACAGATCGTTAACAGCTCGTGCGCTGAGTTGTTAACAAGCTAGCTTGTTACTAGCTCTGTCCAGATTAAACGAGTTTGAGCTAGGTCTAGCTCGCTTGCGAATTGGCGAGCCAATCCGACTAGGTATGAATTTGTATGAATTTTATTTTGTCTAAGCTGGTTCAAAAAGTTTGTACAATTTATTTTATTCTTAAAACAAGGTTCAGTCAGGTCCAACGAACTAAACGAGTTAGCTCGATAGTGGCTCGGTCCGATTATGACTAAGATTTTAGCTCGGCCCCCTAATACCAGCTTAGTCCATCTCACTCGATTGCTAAATGAGAACCTAGCTCGGTCTGAACCAGTTCATTGTCACCCCTAAATTCAGCGAATTGGTTCGATAAATGGTTGCCCCATTTTCTTGATGCGCCGATTTAAGCAGCAGGTCTTGTTTTTTGTAGTAGTGTTTTTATAGTAGTGTTTACATAAAAAGGAAAGAAATAAAAACCTGCAGTCACAAAAAAATCGCCCGTGGGGCAGTTGGGTGTTTTAAAAAAATATTCAATGCGGAGGAGGGCATAATTGCTATTTTTTTAGGGTATTAATGAAAATTTCGGTCGGGAGTACAATTTTCTACAGTAAATTAAATGTGAGTGCAATATAATGAAAAGAAAGAGAAGGGATAGCTAGTCATGATGTGACATCCTCAGAAAAATAAAATCAAATTACTGTAGAAATAGATACTGTGGTGACTTTTTGCACAAGTTGTGATTAGTCATGTCATTGCCTGCTTGCAAACATCAATGAAAGGTCATATCGTGCACCTTTTTTGTTTCTAGTTCGTTACAATCAGACATTATCAGCAATGCATATCACAAAATAAGTTGTTTGGCCAATTCGGCTGTAAATGTGAGTGCCCCATACTACTAAAGTTTTTACCACGTACTAAAAACTCGCTTTTACCGCGAAAATTGGGAAAGTGTATTTGGCAATTTATTTTATTTTAGTAGTAACGACCTTGCAACACAATCGGCCCGCTGATTTTCTAGCCCAAATCCAGCCCATATATTGAAAATAAATATTAGGCCCGATCCAAATTATACTACAAAAATAAAGAAAATCGAAGTTAGACTGGCATAGATTATTTTTGTTGGATATAAACTTTAATGTTGAAGAGATCTAAATTAAGCATAAGAGAGAAAATATAAAAATAATTCACTGAATAAGTGAAATCATCTAAATTAGTTGGTTTAATTTAGATTGATCTTAAATTAGACTCAATTTCTTATTTCTCAGCTTAATCCTAAATCAAACATATGCTATGTGTCGAATTTAACATTAATTAATCAAGTTAATTATAACTAATTTAATCAACTGATGCTACCTCCCCTTAATCTTTGGATAACCAATAATTCTAGAATTTTTTTTCTAGCTAACTGTGCTACCTCCCCTTTTCTCTCCCTCTAGTTCCTTGTGTATTTTTCATGTTTCATAGAAGACCAATTTGTTGTAATTATTTGATAAATTTTCAAATGACTCATCATATCTCTTGATTCCATATCATTTTGGATTCCTTCAACAAATTAAAACCAATTTATTTACACACATTATCCATGTTTTATACTTATATATGATCATGTTTGATGAAATTACAAGATTAATTGACATAATAGAAGATTAGTCTTCCGATGGCAGTGCAATGCTTGGAAAGCCACTCTTTTGCCAGAATCAAGAGCACAACAGATCACTTTGAATTTGACTACTTAAAATTGAAACATATCCCCGTTGATCAGTGCATCTCTTGCCCTCCCTTCAGTGTTGGAGGCTATGACTGGGCTCTAGATTTTTACCCGCATGGGAATGATTCAGACCAAGAAAACGACGGGTCACATACATCCCTTTTCCAAAGGCTTTTGACCGAAACAAAGGACGTCTATGCAGAGTCCTCCTTCGACATACTTGACAACAAAGGGAAGCTTGTACCATTTGATGAACCTACATCAGCTACCTTTACTAAGCCCCGGTGACTGCGATAGCTGGAGTATTTCTGAATTCATGTCTAGGGATGAAATAGAAGCTTGCTATTGTAAGGATAGCATGCTTGTCTGCATTAACTCAAAAGGTTCTGTTTTTAAACGGAGTCAATCTGGCTCTTGCCTATAATATAGGGGGCTTTTCAATATTAGTGCGGATGTTATCAGCAAGAATCTTGAAACAGATCACTACAGCAAAACCAGTCTTCAGCGACCGGCATCAGAGACCGGTTCTGTCGCCGGTCGCTGAAGACCCCCGAAAAACAAAAAAAAAAAAAAAAAATTAAATGCATCGGAGACGAACTCTTCTGCGACCGGCGCCATAGCCTTCTGAGACCGATTTTGGCCGGTCGCAGAAGGGTGTCTCCTAAGAAAACCCCGCGCGAGCTTCTCTCTCTGTCTCCTCCCTCCCGCGTTTTTAGGTTTAGACACAAAAAAAGAAAAACGCCGGCCGCCCGACCTCCCGCCCCCGCTCCGCTGACCCCGACTCCGCCCGACCCCGACCCCAGGCTCCAGACCCCAACCACGACCCACTGGCCTCCGCCCCACTGGACTCCGCTGACCCCGACCCCGACTCCGCCCGACCCCGACTCCGCTGACCCCGTCTCCGCTGATTCCACTGATCGGTGAATTTTTTTTGTTCATTATTTTGATTTTTCCAATTCCTACAATATAGGTTTGTCAATTTTGAAGTCAAACAGGTTTTGTAGTTCATAGATTGGGAATAATTTGAAAAGTACAATCTATTTATGTGATGCCCAGTAGCCTCTCTGCTCACTTGCAGTTCAATTCAATTACAATCCATAACAAAATTTGAAAAGTTCAATTCTTTTTGTTTTATACTTTTATCTTGGCTAAGTTATCTTTTGAAATTATTAATTGTCTCAGTTATCTTTTGTGAATTTAAGCCCCACAACCATTCGCTTCAGAATTTGGATTTTAGCAATTGAAGTACTTGTATGTGATATTTTATCATCTCTACTCCGATTAGCAAATGCTCAATCAACTTTGGCTTAGAGCTTATCATATAAGGTGCATGCTTTGGCTCTATTCTACTGTAACTAAGCAATATTTTGTTGTTCTGTATAACTAAGCAAATGCACAGCTCATGTTTTATATGAATTATATGTCTTTGTCTCGAATTAATTATCTTTGAAAATGATATTCAAATAAGATATGTTTGCTAATTTATTAGTTAATATTACTGTTTATTTCAGCAAGAGAAAATTTATTACTTGTGAAAACGATTTGTTAGGAATTAATGAAATGGAAAAGTCCTTTCAGATTTTAAAAAAATCATTAAGAAATAATCAAGGCATTAATATCCTCAACAATTGCAAACTACTAGGGCTTCAATTATATAAAAAAATCATTAAGAAATCATTGTCATTATTCTCTACTTGCATTATGTATAAATAATGACATTAATATTTAATGTCATTATTTCATTGAAGTTTAGTTTTGACCTCGTGTGCATTTTATTTTATGTAGAACTAATCAAGGCAAGTCAAGGCAAGGCAAGAGAAGGGAAGCGTCATCTCTCTCTATATCTCTAGTACGTACGTTTAAATTTATAGCTTATGTAGATGCCGCTTGTATGGCTGTATACAAGTCCTGTTGCATGGTGTTAGATTTTGAGAGAGATGCACAGCTGAGGAGAAACTTATTTTTTGTATTGCCTTTTTTGTTATTTTCTCAAACTTACATCTTACAATCTCTCTCATGAGTATATATCATCTCTTGAGGCTTATTTTACCGTTAGAGATAACGGTAATATCTATTTTTATCTTATTTACAAATTTGCCCTTTTCCTATTTTACATTTTTAACTCTCTACTTTTGTTCTATTTTTAACACTCCCCCTCAAGCTAGGATTATAAATATCGATCAATCCTAGCTTGCTTATATTTTCTTCAAACGGCTTCGGATCAAGTCCCTTTGTAAAGATGTCTGCCAATTGATCTTTGCTTCTTACGAAAGGAGTTTCAACTTCCTTTGCTTGTATTTTTTCTCTAATAAAATGGCAATCGACTTCGATATGTTTTGTTCTTTCGTGAAACACCGGGTTGGATGCTATATGCCGTGCCGCTTGATTATCACAAAACATTTGCATTGGCGCATGAATTTTAATTCCCAAATCCGAAAGAAGTTGCTTGATCCATGTCAACTCACTTGCGGTGGACGCCATGGCACGATATTCCGCTTCGGCGCTTGATCGTGCCACAACGTTTTGTTTCTTGCTTTTCCATGTGACTAAATTTCCGCCTACAAATGTGCAAAATCCGGTTGTCGATTTTCTATCGAAGCTTCCGGCCCAATCTGCATCGGAATAGCCACACACATTGTTAGAATTATTATTTTTCATACAAATTCCTTTTCCGGGTGTTCCTTTTAAATATCTTAGAATTTTATTTATTGCCTCTAAGTGTGGTGTTCTAGGGGCATGCATAAATTTGCTAATTTGACTTACCGAAAAAGAAATATCCGGACGTGTTACCGTTAGGTATATTAATTTTCCTACAAGTCTTTGGAATTGATTTATATCTTCTAAAGGTTCACCATCTTCGGTATTTAGTTTATTCTTACCATCTATTGGTGTTGAGGCCGGTTTACAACCTAGTTTACCGGTTTCTTTTAATAAGTCTAAGGTATATTTTCGTTGGGAAATAAATAGACCTTTTTTTGAATGTGCAATTTCTATTCCTAGAAAATATTTTAAATAACCAAGATCCTTAATGTCAAATTTTTCTTTCAATTGAAATTTTATTTTATTAATTTCTTCTTGGTTATTTCCGGTGATTATAATATCATCAACATATACTAATATAATGGTAGTATTATTTCCTTCAATTTTTACAAATAATGAATGATCGGCATTACTAATTTTAAAATTACAAGAAATTAAATGAGAGCTTAGCTTGCCATACCATGCTCTTGGCGATTGCTTCAATCCATAAATAGCTTTCTTCAATTTGCAAGCTAATTCATGATTTTTCCCTTTTTCATGACCGGGTGGTAAAGTCATGTATACCTCTTCTTCAAGTGTTCCTTGAAGAAAGGCATTTTTTACGTCCATTTGGTATAATTTCCAATTTTGGTTTACCGCAATAGAAAATAAAATCCTCACGGTATTCATTTTGGCCACCGGTGCAAAAGTCTCATGGTAGTCTATACCATATGTTTGGGTATAACCTTTGGCAACTAATCTTGCCTTGTACCGTTCTACGGTACCATCACTATTGTATTTAATTTTATATACCCATTTACATCCAACGGATTTTTTATTTTTTGGTAATGATTCAATGGTCCATGTGTTGTTTTTTTCTAAGGCTTGAAGTTCTTCTTTCATAGCCTTGCACCACACCGGTTGGCTTATAGCCTCCTCAAAGTTTCTTGGTTCTTCCAACTTTGAAATTGAACTAAGAAATGCATGGTGTGTTTTTGAAATATTTTTATATGAAATAAAATTTTCAATAGGATATTGAACCTTATAGGTTACATAATCTCGTAACCTTGTGGATGGTTGAGTAGGCCGAATTGACCTCCTTAGTGGGATTTCTTCAACATCTTCACTTTCGACTTCAATATTATCACCTTCTTCTTCTTCCTCGGCTTCTCTTTGAGAAGCATTATTATTTTCTCCTTCTTCTTCTTCTTCATTCCCTACAATTCTTTCCTCAACAATTTGATTAGTAGACATGGGAATAAAATCATTTGTGTTAATTTGGTTATCCATTTCATCTTTATTTGTTTTAAAATATGGCTCATTTTCAAAAAAAGTTACATCTCTAGAAATATATAATTTTCGATTCATAACATCATAGCATTTATACCCCTTTTTTTGGAATGAATATCCTAAAAAAATTGTTTTTATGGATGTATGATCTAATTTATCCCGTTTATTTTGGTGTACGAAACATGTACATCCAAAGACTCTTAGATGATTAAAAATTATTTTCCTTTGATAAATAATTTCTAATGGACTTTTATTTTTTAATACAACACTTGGCAACCTATTAATCAAATAGGTTGCGGTGAGAATGGCATCCGACCAATAGATTTTTGGAACATTGGTTTGGAACATGAGTGCTCTTGTCATTTCAAGTAAATGATGATTTTTTCTTTCCGAAATTCCGTTTTGTTGTGGAGTATAGACACAAGTTGTTTGATGTATGATTCCCTTTTGTTTCAAAAAATTGGAAAAATTTTGATTTACAAATTCCGTTCCATTATCGGTTCTAAGAACTTTAATCCTTGTATTGTATTGATTTTCAACTAAATTTGAAAAATCTTGAAAGTGAGAAAAAACTTCACTTTTATTTTTTAATAAATATAGAAACGTCAATCGTGAAAAATCATCTACGAATATAACAAAATATTTAAACCCATTATAAGAATCTATGGGAGCGGGTCCCCAAACATCGGAGTGAACAAGTTCAAATATTTGATTACTTTTCGAAATTGAATTTGCAAAAGGGAGTCTTGTATGCTTAGCTAATTTGCATACTTCACAATTACTACAATCCAAATTGGAAAAATCAAAAATACATTTTAAAGTTCTATCGGAAGGATGCCCTATTCTTCTATGCCATAATTGTCCCATGTCTTGCATTTTTGAGTTGAAATTGCATTTTTTGCTATACAAAAAATAGAGTCCATTTTGAAAAATGCCTTCACCAATCATCCTCTTGGATATTATATCCTGAAAAATAACATTTTTTGATGAAAAAATAATTTCACAATTTATTTCTTTTGAGAGTTTACTTATAGACAATAAATTGGCAGTGCAATTTTTTACATGTAAAACATTTTTAATTTCTTTTAAAAAAATGATAATTGAGCCATAACCACAAATTTTCATTTTTTCACCATTTGCTACATAAACAAATTCTTGACCTTTGCTTTTTTTATAATTTTGCAACAAATATTTGTTTCCGGTCATGTGGTCGGTAGCACCGGAATCTAGAATCCATACCGAATTCTTGATTTAGATTTCCTAAATATGTATATTTTTGTAGTTTTATTTTATTATTTCTGGTTTCAGATTTTCCATTCACCCTTTTATGTGGTATCACATATTTAATTTGATTTGGGCTTATATTAGATCCATTGCATTGGGCTTCTACTAAATTCCTTAAATTAAAAAAACCTGTTTTCGGCCTGCTTAACAGCCCACTGAGTTGTGTCAAGAGGGCAGACATCTCGGACCGGGTTGGAGCAGGGGCATAAAACGCGGACCCAATAGCTGGCGCAGCAGAAGAGGCGGACCCGATAGCCTGGGGAGCGGACCCGTTGGCTCTGAAGAAGTCGGACCCGTTAGCTTGAAGAGAGGCGGACTGAACTGGCTGGGCGGATCCGTTTGACAGACAGGGAGCGGACCCGTTTAGAAAGGGGTCGGACCCAATACAAGTGTACACGGACCCAGCAGTGAGTCTCTCCTTTGCTTCGTTTCGTTCTTCTTGAGACACAGCCGCCCCAGCAAAACCTTTCTCCCCCTTAGGGTTTTTTCCTCTGTCGCCTCTTCCACTATTGCTCCACCATTTCGGTTTTAGTTCGGGATGGAGAAACCAGCACTTACTCTTCTCATGGCCCTCTTTTTTGCAATATTCGCATTTCTCGGTGGTTCTGGCCGAGTTAGGGTTTTGGCCAAAATTTGAGAAATTCTGTCTCTTGGCCACGGCGAAGCCATGGGCCTCGTGTCCCTCTTCACTTGTGCTTTGTGGACCACCCATGGCTTCTCTCCGGCTCTCCTCTTGTTGGATCATGTTTTTTATTTGAGAATATGGCGGAAGCGGAATGGTGTTCATGATCTGAGCTCGTACGGCCTCGTAGCTAGGGTTTAATCCCGCAAGGTACTCGAAGATGTCATCTTCTTCTTCTCTTTTTTTGATTACGGCCAGATCAGATGTTGGTGGCCGATATGATCGAAGTTCATCTTTCTTCTTTTGAAGAGCACCAAGGTACTCTATATGCTTTCTTGTGCCTTGCTTTTCTTGCTGGATTTCTAATTTGAGTTGATAGATACGGGAGTAGTTGTTTTCTTGCCCGTGCATATCTTTCACGGCTTGCCATAGCTCAAAGGCCGTGTCAGCGAGGAGAAAGAGCTCTGAAATAGATGGCTCCATGGAATTTGTGAGCCATGTTATGATTTTATCGTTGTGTGTTCTCCATTTCTTTGCTGCCTTTTTTTCGGATTCGGTCAGCAAATTTGGGTTTGAGGGTTTTGGCTCGGTATTTTCTCCTGTGATGTATTCTCGCATCTCTCGACCGCTGAGCGCTCTAGATGCAGCCTTTGCCCATGTAAGATAGTTCTTGCCATTGAGCAAAGTATTTGTGAGCTTGGAGGTATTGGTAGCCTCGAGTTGCCCCTCTTGAGCCATTTTACTCCTCTGCTGAACTTTCTGTTATGGGTTTTTTTGCTGATTTGTTGTGTACCAGTTTACTGGTAAATTGATGGAAATTTTCGGTCACAGAACTTAGTGCTCTGATACCATGTTAGATTTTGAGAGAGATGCACAGCTGAGGAGAAACTTATTTTTTGTATTGCCTTTTTTGTTATTTTCTCAAACTTACATCTTACAATCTCTCTCATGAGTATATATCATCTCTTGAGGCTTATTTTACCGTTAGAGATAACGGTAATATCTATTTTTATCTTATTTACAAATTTGCCCTTTTCCTATTTTACATTTTTAACCCTCTACTTTTGTTCTATTTTTAACACATGGATGATGCAACACTTGAGGAACGTACCATTTGTGTATTTTTGTGTATTTTTTGTGTATTTTATTCGTCGGGAGGGTTATAGGTACCATCTCGCCGCCAAATTCATTTTTTGTGTATTTTTGTGCATGTAGGAACGTACCATTTGTGGTGGTTTTAAGTAATTTTGTTTGCAGATATTTCATTGGAGATTTGTTGATAGCGACCCAAAATGTCAATAAAGTAATCTCGCAATGCACACGTTTCCACTATCCTGAGGAAACTAGATTACCCACCATACCCGTGTGTACAAAATTTGATGACTATCTTGAGAGAACTAAACAAGAGGTCCAAGATGAGTTTTTGGTGAGTAAAATCTCATTTTTAAAATTAGCAACCTAATGTGTCTATTCTGGAGCTAACCAACGACTTTTTAATGATGCATGTAGAAGCACTATCAGTTTCCTCCAGGTGAAGATATGGATCTGGCCTGGAAGACATTCAGCAGCATAGCCAACAAAACTCTCCAAAACATGCTTCACAAGTGCAGAGGAGAAGCGAAAACTAGGTATGGAGATAACATGCTGGAGTGGAAGGACCAAGGGGTGCCAAGCACATATGACTGGATAACGGCGAATAACTGGCCCAAATTGTGCGACTATTGGTGCTCCGAAGATTTTGCGAGGCGGAGCGAGCAGAATCAACGAAATAGGGCCAATTCTGGAGAGAGTTCCTTTGCAACCACGGGCTCCGTAAACATGCTGGTTTACAAACAAAGATTCGTAAGATGTTTTATTTCATCAAAACAATTAATTTCAATTTCAGTTTACTCGAACTAATCTTGGTAATTCTATTTGGATTGAAATGTTTATTCATCATAGGAGAATGAACACCACCGCGAGCCCAGGTGGTCTGACGAGCTGTTTACGCCGACGCATACTAATAAGGAGACGGGGCAATTGTGTTCCGCGAGGGCGAAAAAGGCACAGGTAATAAATACATAAAAGACTTAGATTTAAAAAAGTAATAAATTCACAAAAAAAAAATAACAATTGGGGAACAGAACAGAACAGAAAAGAAAAATAACAGCAAAAAACAAAACAAAAAAAAAAAAACTCTTCTGCGACCGATTGTTGGATCATCAGCGACGCCATATCGGTCGCTGATGGGATTCTTGCCACGTCGACGTATACCATCAGAGACCGATCTCATCGGTAGCTAAAGGGTCATCTGCGACCGGCGATTTACTCTTCTGCGACCGATGATGTCAGCGAAAGGGCATCAACGACGGAGCCATCTGCGACCGAGACCATACATCTGCGACCAGCGACATTACTTTCTGCGATCGATTTGGCCGGTCGCAGATGAGTCCTTCTGCTGTAGTGGATTAGACGGTTGAGATTCATTAACTCAAAAGATTCCTATTTTAGTTAATGCAGAGGATACGAATTCCCTTCGCAGAATCTAACTCAATCTGCATCATCAAGATCCATGACATGAAAGCTGAGGTGTTCAAGGCTCTACTTCGATTTATATATACTGACGATTTTGAATTTCCCTCAGTTGAATTGGTCCAGGATTTATTTGTACCTGCTGATCTCTATGATTTATAAATGCTCAAGGCACAATGTCAACAGAGGTTGTGGGTGGATTTATCTATTGAAACGGTCTTGCCAACTTTGATTTTGGCAGAGCGGCACAATTCTGCTTGGCTCAAGGAGAAGTGCCTTGAGATTGCTTCCAAATCAGACAATTTCACACAATTGGCACTCACTGAAGGATATGTGCACATGATGCAATCTTTCCCTTCCCTCTTGCTTGAGTTTCGTAACAAGGTCAACATATCATCGGATGTTGTGAACAATGCTAAAGAAGAAGAGGACCAGTTAGCTTTTGCTGGTAGATGTACTGAACCGTTAAGTAAAAGGCTAAACTCAAAGAACATTTTGAGTTGGATTGTGACAGGAACTTTAATCTTTTTTTTATCCCTTTTACAGTTATTTTTCTGTTATTGCTTGTTGAACTCGTAATTGATTCAATAGCAAACTTAATGTATTTGCGTTGATGGTGTTGAAGTCTGCATTGGTAATTTCTACCGATCAGTAACTGGATTTTTTTAGGCTCTATACTTGTACATTTATGTGACAATTATGGCCTTTTATGTCAGATCAGCTCGGGTTCAACTCAGTTTGACTCTCTCTTTTTTAATTATCGGAAGAGATTATATTTAGATCCAAATCAGGTCACTTGCGTTGGATCAGGATTCGAACATCTAGTCCGAGTGCAATTGTTCAAATTTGACTGAGATTACATTTTTAAGTTTTTGGTGAATTATTTTGATTCATTAGATTTTTGCCACCTTTACCAGTACCGTTCCAGAGCAAATGTTAAATATTGAACCTGTAGATTGCTCATTCAGTCCTCGTAGCAGCTAGCTAGGTGTAGTTGAGGCAAAGCTTTTTGCCCCCATGACCGAACTCAACAGGAAATTAATGCATCAAAGATTAATATGGTTTTCTTGTCGTTGGTTATTTTATGTTCCTTAACTTCCTTCTTGTAATTAAAAATTAAGACACCAAAAGTCAAGCTAATAATTCAATTCCAGATGAACATATACTGATACAAACAAACAACTATGGAAAAGGCCATGCAATTTCAACTACCCTGAATTCCTGGTACCTACTTTTTTTTTAAACAACAGGAAAAAAAAAAAGCCAACAGTTTTATTTTGACTTTTAAGTTTTAAAAAAAGCCAACAGTTTTATCTAAATTATGCTCATAATTTTTTACACGTGCAAAAATAAAATGATGTAGATCATATCCAACAGTTTATTTTAACTTTTAAGTTTTAAATATTAATTTAATAAAGTTTTTAGAAATAAAGGCATGTTGAAGGTACAAAAAATGAAGGCATTTGAACCCTTTTCTTAAAACTTTGTATGTATGTTAATTGTTTGATAGGGCAATAAATTGTTTGAAAGCGAGCCCATAAAGGTAGATTAGGTTTTGATATTTTTCCCTTTAGGAAAGGTGGCGAAAGCATTAATTATTTAATTACTATTGTTTCTTATATTTTTAACAGTAGCATGAGTAAATTTCGAAATTCAAATGCAATTCAGTGAGGTATAAAATCCATATTAAAATTCCGATTTAATATGAGGATAATTAAGAAATAACTTATTTTTTCATAATATAAATTAATAATGCAGCAATATAAATTCATAATATTTTAAAAAGAAAAAGAAGAAAATTGCAAATTTTTCAGTTATAAATCAGATATTATTTGTAGAATGCAGGGAGAATTAATCTGGTAAGTCCCTACTCTCTATCGATATAGGATCTGACTCTGCTGCTTTTCTTAGAGAAAAGCAGGATTCTATTTTTTTGATTCCAATTATTTAAAAAAATTTATTCGCATATCTCGGTAAAAAAAAATTTCATACACAAATCTCAACGAATTTGAATGGTTAGGATCGGAAAAGCAGGACGTTCCATCGATACATGGCTGAAAAAAAAAATAACAAAAATATAATTTGAAATTTTTGCAAGTCCCTATGTATCAACCCAATAATAAGTAAACCCGAATAAATTTAGCCGCCTAACTTCCAAGTGTTGAATTCAAACTCAAAATTCAAAAACACAGTTCGCATGCATTTCGAGATGATTCGCTCGCTCCGTCTTCTATATACTCTTCTCTTTCTTGACCAGGTTGCTCTCCCTCTCTCTGTTCAATTCATTTTTATTATTTGATAAATTTCAAATGATTCATCATATATCTTGATTACTTACATCAATGTACTTCTCTTTCTCGTCATCCTTTGAAACCTTAACCCTCTGATCGGAACCATTTCGTTCCCAATAAAACAAGAAAAAGAATTCTGGTGTTCGTAAATTTCATGATTGGAAGAGAAGACCAGAAGATACGGAGTTCAATTCATGCGATTGAAGAGGGGAAAAGTGACCAGTTGAAATCCGGACAAAACTCAAAAGGGGTCGGATTTGGCGAGAAAAGAATTCGTTCAAGTTAAAAGACAAAATTACCCCTTTCTCATCTTCTTCTTCCTATTCTGATAATCGCCGTAAGCAAGCAAAGTTTAGCTTTCAACAATGGCGATAAGTATTGGTTGAAGGGTTTAATTTTATTTCCAGGTAAAGGAGAAGAGATATTAGGAAATCAGGCCAATCTCACATTAATCCAGAGGAGTAACTAGAAGATAAAGAACAATTATTGCACATATTACTAAAATTTTATTTTACATGTTCTGAATTTGATGTGTATGATTTGTGCCTGCCCCCTTCTATTGATCTTACTAACTGGAGTGACATTCTAGGTCTCAATGGCATACCAGTAAATAAGGTGACAATTAAGCCTTTTTTAATATGCCCCTGAAATCAATTCTTCATTTAGAATAAATCATTCCAATCATCAAAATTTAATTCCAAATAATTTATTTTCTTCTCTATTTTATTGAAATGAATTGAACTTTTGTTCTACTTCTATTCCGATAGAAGCAATTATCCATATCCAGTTGGATTCCTGCAACAAAAATTAAACAATTTATTAGTTACACACATGATCATCCGTGCTTTGTACTTTAAATAATGATCATGTCTGATGAAATTACCTGATTAATTCACAGATTGACGATTAATCTCCTGATGGCAGTGCAATGCTTGCAAAGCCGCTCTCGTGCCAGAATCAAGAGCGTAACACACCTCTTTGAATTCGACTACTTAAATTCGAAACATCTCCCATTTGATCATTACATCTCTTCCCCTCCCTTCAGGGTTGGAGGCTATGATTGGGCTATAGAATTTTACCCGCATGGAAAAAATTCAGACCAAGAAAACGACGGGTCCCATTCATCCCTTTACCTAACTCTTTTGACCGAAACAAAGGACGTACATGCGGAGTCCTCCTTTGACATACTTGACAACAAAGGGAAGCTTGTACCATTGGATGAACCTACATCAGCTACCTTTACTAGCCCCGGTGACTGCGATAGCTGGGGTATTTCTGAATTCATGTCTAGGGATGAAATAGAAGCTTGCTATTGTAAGGATGGCATGCTTGTTATTTCTTGCAACATTAGAATTCTAAGTGCACCAAGTGGAGTCGATGACTCTTCTGGTGGGTTGTATGAGGATATAGAGAAGATCTGGGAGAAGGGAGAGAAATTTGATGTGACTTTTGAGGTTGAAGGGGAGAGAATCTCCGCTCATAGATTCATGTTGGCTGCTAGATCACCAGTGTTTGAGGCAGAGCTTCACGGCCCCTTTGCAGAATCTAACTCAATCTGTGTCATCAATATCCATGACATGAAAGCTGAGGTGTTCAAGGCTCTACTTCGTTTTATATATACTGACGATTTTAAACCTCCCTCAGATGAATTGGTCCAGGATTTATTTGTAGCTTCTGATCGCTACAATTTACAAATGCTCAAGGCAAAATGTCAACAGAGGTTGTGGGTGGATTTATCTATTGAAAATGTCTTGCCAACTTTGATTTTGGCAGAGCAGCACAGCTCTCCTTGGCTCAAGGAGAAGTGCCTCGAGTTTGCTTCGAAATCAGACAACTTCACACAATTGGCACTCACTGAAGGATATGTGCACATGATGCAATCTTTCCTTCCCTCTTGGTTGAGTTACGTAAAAAGGTCAACATCTTGTCAGATGTTGTGACAATGCTAAAGAAGCAGAGGACTAGTTAGCTTTTGCTGCTAGATGTACTAAACCGTCAAGTAATAGGCTAAAAGCAGAGAACATTTTGTGTTGGATTGTGAGAGGAACTTATCTTTAATTTCTCTATTTAAGGTCTTTTAAGGTTATATATAGCTTGTTGACCAGATGTGCGTACTTGATTCAATATCAAGCTTTAATATATAGTATACTATTTTTGTTGATGGTGTTGAAGTCTACATTGGTAATTCATACCAGTTCAACTCAGTTTGACTTTTAAATATATTATCTGTGTTGATGGTGTTGAAGTTTGGTAATTCATACCCTTATTATGAAGTTTGTAATTTTGGGTGAATTATTTTGAGTCATTGCATTTTGAAGTCTTTAAAGTACCGTTCCATAGCAAATGAAGTACATTCTTTCTTCAAAAAGGTTATCCTTCTTGTAATTAATAATTAAGACATGCACCAAGCCAAGTTAATAATTCAATTCCAGATGAAATGATACTGATACTGATACAAACAAACAACTACTATAACCACACATTATTTTTGTAACATGATCTCCACTATGGAGAAGGCCATGCAATTTCAACTACCCTGAATTTCTGATACCTAGCTAGTTTTTAGAAAAACAACAGAAATATGCCATAACCATCTTACAGCAAACATATATAAATTTAGTTCAATTGATAAGGCCAATTTCTTCAAGCAATGCAGCAAGTTCGATACGGTCCATGGGTATAATCTGGAAAGCATCAGCCCCAGCTTCCAGAAATTCTTCACGGCAATCATCAGAACAAATGCCGACAATTTTTATCATAAACCCCATGTTCCTCAAAAGATTAGTTGCCTATCCAAATAAAAAAAGCAAAACTTACAGTTACTAAACAAAACCTGTAGACAGTAGACAAGTATGATATTTGAACTGAATTGGTTTTTCTTCTTGAAGAGTCAATTAGGATGAAATTGTGTGATATGCCACCGTCCTTAAAAAATTGTTTTAGATAAAAACCAAAGCAAAGAAATAGAATTTCTGAAAATCTAGAATATTTGTAACTGCAAAAATACTTGTAAAGTCTGCCTCTGGCTTAATTATGAACTTTTACCTTTTTTTTAGGTATTCCAGAGTTTCCTTTTATATTTTTTTGGAAAATTAGGTATTCAATTAGATTAAAAGTATGAAAATTAAAAAGATACCTGCAACCCATTCATGATGGGCATGTACCTATTTATGAACACCACATCATATTTTTCTCCATCATGGAAACGCTTCATGCCAGATAGTCCATTTTCTGAATCCGCAACATCAAATCCAAATTGTTGGAGCAATATTTTGAGTATCGTCCAAGCGTAATTGTTATGACCAACAAGTAGTGCACGCCGAATCCCAAACGATGCACTCCGTTCAGTGAATGCATGAGGTCCATTGTTACATGTTTGCAAACTGGAGGTGATATCTGTCATGAATCTGCTCCTTGTCATACAGATAATTTAAAAGAGGCAAGTTTAATAAAAAGAAAAAGAGTAGAATAACAAAATTAAGAGATAGGAGTTTCAAGACCTTGGCAAACTACTTAACCTTACTACGATTTATGACGAATCCTCTTGTGCACCACTGCATGTTATTTATTGAAGAAGATGAAATTAATTGTCCGATACAGAAGAAATAAGAAAATCATAGTTTGGTGAAAAATATCCAAGTAAACGTTACGTCCATATATGAAGATATTTAATAGATAAAGGTCACTGAATCTATTCAATAATCCAGCGCTTTCTAGTAATTTACTATGACAAAAATAATGCTATTTATTTTTTCTATTTTGTAACAATTAGTTTGGTCATACCGTGAATACCTAATATTTGTTAAATTAAATCAATGTAAAATTATTTAATTTTGCAAATGTAAATTTTTGCATGCAGTTGTTGTCTAAAACATGCATCCTTTTTATGCACCTTTAACAATCATTTCACTGAATTGTTTAGTTCATTTGGTACAAGATCAAAGTAAAAAAAAATTAATGGTTTATTGTGAATAATTCTCTACAATGATATTTTGTTTTTGTTTTTTACTTCTTGATCTTGTTGTACCAAATGAAATCTAATTTGTACAATTTTCAGGGAACAATTATTGCCTGTAACATAGAACAAGATCAGGTGTTCGGCTTGGTGGTTTGAAGGTTGATATATGATTTATTAATGTAAATAAAGATATTGTCATGATATGTCACTAAACGAGTTGTCATTTGATCCCTTTACATTTTAAGTTTACCTAAAAGATATGAAACCTCATAAGATTACAAACTATGAATATTATTACACATGTTTCCCTCTAAAAAATGGGTCCTTGTCACATGTCACTAAGAGTTAGTATTTTCTCATCCAAACTAAACAACATCTTGTACTTCTCTCGTTCTTTGTTTGTTTTCATTTAAATGAATTGTACTTTTCTCTTTCTTTATTCAGCATACAAATCTTATAAAAATAATAAAATTCATTTAAGTTATCTAGTAAAAATTAAATTGAACATGTTTTTCTCTCACTTTCTTAAATCAAGAACAAAACTTAAACTGCATTCCCCCTTTGTTCATCACCTCGGTTCACCTCCATTCTCAACACTATACTACATCTCTCTTTAACACATTCTAGCAAACTTTTATATATTTTTTGGTTTTTGTTCCTCATGATATTATATTTCTAATTATGCCTGTTACAGTACAATTTCAGTCCACTAGTTCACTCAAAGAAATATTTACTCATACAAATATTTGGGGCAGGTAAACAAGACCAAAAATAAAGAAAATATAAAGCAAAAACTGAACGAAGTAGAAATGAAAAAAAAAAAAAAAAAAATGAGCTATAGGATTTACTGTCAAGGGATGGGCATATCAACTAACAAATTTCAGGCTAAGAGAAAACGGAGTCCGGATCCTCTGCATTATCTCACCGTTGGAGTTACAATCCGGACCATCCGATCAGAATCCAGGCCAATCCGACCCAAACCTCTATTGCACGGCCCCTTTAAGATTTGTGTCAGTATATAACGAAGGGATATTCAAACTAAAAAAATGAGGTACCTTAGGTGATATGAATTCCCTTCGTCTGCTATTAGTCCATCAGTGGTAGCGAATTGGATTTAAATTGAATTTAATACAATTTAAATAAAAACTTCATTAAATTTCTTTAATATTAAGTGTGAAGATTATAATTATCTAAACTTTGAGAATTTAAATGCTACTATGCATAGCGTATATATTAATATTTCTATTTTCGAAGTCCAAACAATTAATCTGAATCATTCAACATGATCTCCATATAAAAATGTATTTGTATATCAAATTTTATATTTTGAATCTTTTTATTATTTCTTTGATTGATAAAATCACTTGATCAAAAAAAATTTAGACTAATCAAAGTAGTGATTTTTCTATTTATCTAAAAAATATAAAATTTAGTCAGCAAGTACATTTTTATATGGAGATCATGTTGTGTGGTTGAAATCGACTATTCGGACCAATATGCGCTATACATGTACCATAGCCTCACTAATATATATTCATTATTTTAAAATATTTTGTTTAGTAATGATTGGAAATCAAATCACCTAACTATTAGATATTTACAATAATTATTTTAATAGATTTCAGATCGAATTTAAATTATATTAAAATATTTACAATAATATAAGTTACGAATAACATGAATAAATATGCAATAATTTTGTATTGTGAAAGTACAAATTGAGATTATGATTTCACCTTCGTTTTGTCTTTGCAGAAGGTGATATTACTTAAACTTCAAACCACAAAATAAAAAAAATAAAAAAAAAAAAGGAATCAGAGTAGGTCCGATGCCCATTGGACCTACCTTGGTTCGATGGGTGTGATGATCATTCGATCTGTATTAAGATTCGTGTGCTCTGTATCAAAATCCATGCATGTATATATCAATTTCCATGCGCATAAATGTTGATGCTAATCATCTGGTGCTAACATCGGACCTACTCTATCTCTAAAAAAAAAAAACAAATTTCACGGATTATGCCGAGTTATTATCTTTTGAGAGGCGTCTAGCGCTCCGTTTTCTTTATTGCTTTGTAGTTTGTACCGGGAATGAGTGACGCCTCCGTTACATGTCAAAGGATCCGGTCCCTGTTCCGTCCCGAATCATATCCCCTGTGGTAACAGAATTTTGAGTTTAGATCCGGACCGTCCGATCTGCTTCGGCCCGAATATTAAATGGGCCCGTGCCTTCTGGCCGATATGGCCCGGATTATAATCGGACGGTCCGGACTAAACTCAAATATTCTGTTACCTCAGACGATGCGGTTTGATCTCTCCGGCGGATCCTAAACTCACTTCAAGCTTCCTGGAAAACTTGATTGCTGCTTCACTTTTCTCTTCTTCAAAATCTCCATTTCGAAACTTTGCACGAACAGACAAATAATCCTCACCTACAATTTTAAGTAGAATAAAACCACCTTTCTTCTTCTTCCTCTTCTAGACTATTCTCCTATAAATGTGGAGCCAAAGAAACCGCTTTCTCCTCTCCAGTCTGTCTCATCTCCGGTACATATCCAGTACCTCGCTCCTCTCTCATCTCCGCCCTCTGAAACCCTCCCCATGCATTTATCCTTACAATTCCTTCCTTCCACCAATCGACTCGCAAGGGAGAAATCACCTCCTTGACTTGCCAGCTGGTACGATTTCACGCAACCTCACTTCATCCAACTCGTGCTCCTCTTGCTGGAATTGTGGCACGGCAGGACCCAAGTCTGGGCCTTTCCTTGCGTGCGGTTCTTGCGGCGCTGTTCAACCAGTGGATACTTCGGTCGATTATTTTCATATTTTTGGAATGTAAGTTAGCTTTTCAATTTGGAGATAGTTGTTTAACAATCGACGGTTGATAAAGTTTGCACTTTTCTATTAAGTCATCCATTACCTAGCTTTATTTTGATGCTTTGATGATTGAGGTTCTTACGAATAGAAATTGCATGTTTTGTTACTTTTTTGTGTGAATTTGATAGTATCTGATGTGTTTCTTTTGCTCTAAATGATAATGACTATTGAGTGCTTGATACAATGCCTACAAGCGCTGTTTTTTTTTGTACAATAAAATTACAGTATAGACTGTATAGTCAATTTGCTTTCTTGTTGTAAGTGTTATGATTAATGTGTTAAACTGATTGTTAAGAGTTTGGTACAAAAAAAAAAGGCTTCCGTTGCTTCATGTGTCAATGTTCTTTCACTGATATCGACATATGTTTTCTTTTCAATTACTCAGCAAAAAAATGTATGAAATAAAGGAAGAAGATCTAGAAGGCATCTACAAGAACTGGCAAAAGAAATTACACCCAGATCTAGTCCATTCGAAATCTGAGGTACGTGGCAGTAAAAACTTCTAATGGTAACCAAGAATTAACTAGTACACTACAGTTTTGGTGCCTTACGTGGTTAATTTGCAGGTTTCAGATTTTGTAACTTCAAAGAATCCTCAATTCTGGACACTTCATTAAAATAAAATAAATATATCTCTTATTTTCTTACTACATATGACATTATTTTTATACAGAAGGAGAAAGCTTTTGCCGCTGAACAGTCGGCTCGAGTGATAGATGCATATCGCACCCTCAAGAAACCTTTATCAAGAGCTCTTTACCTGGTTTGTTTCCTTTTCAACAAATGTTCTTATTTTTTAAAATATTTATTAAAAACATGCAAGTCAAATTTACCCAACTCAGAGTGCCTCAAACCAATCTGAGGCCCTAGTTCAAGACCTTGCCAGCCCGGTTTAACCCCTTACTTGGCCTAAACCTTGTCTAATTATATATCCATGAATATGCCTGTCACTGTTCGCCTCATTATGCAATGATCCTACGTTCCTCAATTTTACCGATATTTGTCTAATTTACCTCAATTTAGTACATTTGATGAAATGCCTAAATTAGGATATAATTCGCTATTTTCATATCTGGACCTTAATTTCCCTATCAGAAATCTGCCACTGGAAGAACTAGACATCGATATTGAGTTCTCTACTGCAGATTCAATTGCAAAGATTCAAAAAGATCTCACATAATAGAAAAAAAGAATTTTTTTTTTTCTGACTCCTTGCTGTGTTATTTTTGGTGTGACAGCTAAAACTTGAGGGAGTACATGTTGATGAAGAGAAAACAATCTCAGATCCAAATCTACTCATCGAGGTAATTTGGTATAGTGCAACGTGCTTTTCATAATATTATGCTCTAAATCTCTAATAGAGTGTATATTTTGTCAAAGTGTGATAATTAATTGAAGCCCCTATATCATGCTCTGTGCAGATGATGGAGATGCGTGAAGCAGTTGAAGATGCCAAGGATTCTAAATCTCTATATGAGATCCAATCTCAGGTTGGTTCAGAACTGTTTAATTTCCTGTAAAACGAGGGAAGTTTTTAGGGTTTTAATTGCAAAGTATCTAACTGTGTTAGCATATATCATGGTACATGTCTCATTTTTGCAACTAAAAGAGGGGAGGGGTGCAGCGTACAAAGGTACTTACCTGGATGGAGTCGATGAGTGATCAACAAGACTCATGGCCTGGGTTAGGGGCCCACATTGCACTTGGTTGGAGCCCTGGCCTACCATCTGCCCAAGTGGCAGAGTGGATGTCATAATTTGTGGTTGAGGGGTTATGCGTTCGCGCGGCCCCTGCCATTTCTTAATTTAAACATTCTTTAATTTTAATTTGGTGATGTTTGAAGGAGACCTAAACTGTGAAATATGTGACTTAGGCCTCCTGAAGTCACCAGACGTGATTTAGTTTGGATGTTTGTTAGAATAGCCTAACTCCAACTTTTAGAATAGCCTAACCCAATTTTTTGTTAGAATAGAGAATAGCAGGCTATTCTAGCTAACCCCAACTTTTTAGTGCCAACCAAACATAGAATAGCCTAACCCCAACTTTTTCGCTATTCTAGCTATTCTCACTTCATCCAAACGTCACCAAACGTGATTTAGGTAGGTTGATTTAACTAGGTGCAAGTTTAAAATTAAGTTGGGCCATAGGCTGCAGGAGGATTGAACATAAGCAACCTAAAGAGGTGGCTTAAGTTTAAAATTAAGTTAGGCCCTATAGGCTACAGGAGGATGAACGTAAACAACCTAAAGAGGTGGCTTAAGTTTAGTCCGCCTTTCGGTCTAATTTTTCTTTTGATTTTTATTTCCTATTGAGTGATCAAATAATATTTTTATAAATTAATTTTAGATAACATGAATTAATTTTGGTAATATAAATTATCATTTTGTTCATGTCAACTCTATGAAGCTATTTAGTGTTATCTGATTTACTGAGCCTTTTTAAAATAAGCAGTTCCATGTGTCTAGGGTTTAGGTGTGACATGTGAAAGCAATACATTCTATGTATCTAATTTTTCTAGTTAATTATTTTTTTTTATGAAAAGGCAATATAGCCCAATTTATTATGTAACAAAAGTAATTCTTACAACTGATCACGAAATGTAAAAGAAAGCAAAATCCCTCCTGTATAATAAACCCGTGGTCTCAAAGGTCTCAGTACCTTACACTATGGTCATTGACAAAGCATGGTAACTACTTGCTCGACTGTACCGGTACTGGTACAGGAGCTAGAAGCTGCCAGCTTAAGTTTCACAACAATTTGACATCATCGACCTTTGATTCCTTAAAAATAAACCCTGCCTAGGTAATCCTGTATCTACTTGGCATCTTTTACAACTGTCTTGCAGGGAGCACAACAACCACATAAAAGCAACTAGTATTAAAGTAAAACAAACAGGATTCAAACAACTAATACGACCACAAAAACTATGGCAATTGGCAGCTTGTGCAACAAGCAGATGTCAGTTAGTCATAGCTCGCTCTACCGCCCGACACAATACCAGTAGTCGGATCTGGTACCATTGTGCCAGTAAGCATTGGTGTATTGGTAGGAGGCACACTTTGAAGAGGTATTTCATCCATGCTTATAGGCATCCAGTCTTGCACATGCTTTTTGTCTCCTCTGTGTTTAAACCTGCCCAATATGACATAAGAGATCTGATAAGCATAATGATATTTCTAACAGTAGACAACTGTCCATTTGTAAAACACATATCGTTTCACAATTTCCATACACTCCAACAAACAGCATTAAATACTAGTAAAAGGCATTCTGTTGTATATGTTGAAGAGATAGAGCAAAGTCAAATATATCTGTCATCTCGTGCCATTGACATTGCAACTCTTGTCCCATACCTAAAAAGAACCAGATATTTCTAACATAGGGGCAAGATATAAACAAGCGAGTATAAGTTTCCATGGATCCTGTTCCTGTATCACAACATGCAACTGACATCCCCTTGCCAACCTTTATTTTGCAAATTTTGTTTTTACTTGGTAAATAAATAAAAACTTTATTTTTAAGAGGCCGTTTCAAATTCCACCAGATCCCTGAATCCTTGTTAGGAACCCCTCTAAAACTAAGAAATGATCCCCTTTTTGTCCCCATTTCCATTTGACAATGTCAGAATGGTCCTTCATGTGTACAGAGATTATGATGGACAATAATTGTTTCCATTCTTTGTAAAGAACCCCCTGTAGAGCCCCAATGAAAATCAACCCTTGGCATTTCGATTGGACCACTTCCTGTAAAAGCACATTTTTATTAGTACATAACTTTTTCTAGTTAATTAGATGCACTTTATTGGTAAATAGGTGAAGAATAAACTGGAAGCATGGTCGAAATCCTTCAAGGAAGCATTTTACAAGCGGGATTTTGACTCTGCCATTAATTGCACACAGAGAATGAGATACTATGAACGTGCATTGGAAGAGATTACTAAGAAGCTATGATGCTGTTTCCTTTTTTTAATTATACTTTCACAATATTAATTTAGAGTAAAATAATGCCACAGAGCAATGTAAAGTACAATTAAATTTATTATAGAGATGTCTAGGTTGCATCGGTTTATTATTTTTTGTCTATCAGCAAGTTTTGAGATGCTGTAAAATTTTGTACCTAATTAATGACAAGTATTATCCATCATTTCTGTTTTTTCATTATGTTTTTCCCTTGAGCATGAGAATTTTGAACGCATCATATAATGGTATCCATGGGATACTAAATAACATTATATTATGAAAATATATGATGGAACCCATAGCAAATTTACTAGTGAACGTTAAGTGCAGTGCGTGCATCAGTTATAAGATGAAACATTATATATGATATAACACCTACATTAAAATTGAGATGATAAAAAAAATTGCATACTTCAATTCATGAATTTACTTTCTCTATTTAGTTTCCAGTTTCTTTTTTTCTAAAAAATAAAATCTGACCACGCCAAGTCATGTTGCCATTTAGAAGTAAAAAAGCTGGTAAAAAAATTTACTCCACTTGAAATATTGAAATAATTCCCGTAAGGGTTAATTGTTGGTATACCTATTGAATCATTCAAATTTTTCCAAATTTCCCAAATTATTTTCCCATTTAAAATTGGAAGTCTTTCTTATCTCCTCTTTTTTAAATTTAATCTAAAAATGAGAGAACATGCTCAAGCTAAGAAATTGCGAGTCTTGGATGAAGAACTGACCAAGTTCAAATGAACACATTTCTATTATACAAGAATTACACCTCAGGCGAAGGGACTTTTAGTTCAGTACATGATTATCAGTTTTAAAGCTCTCCTTTTAGAAAGAAAAAAAAAAAAAAAGGGCCTGGAAAGGCCCAATTCATTATCTCAAACTTTTCATTACAAACTACTACTTAGAGAAATAAAGCCCAACTAAAATAACCCAGGGGAATCCTAAACTAGAATTTTTTTTTTTTTGGACCGTAATGGCATTTCGGTTCCAACTAGTTTCACAGCTTTTCATAGTATTTTTTTTTTTTAAACTAGTCGGGACCGAAATGGCATTTCGGTTCTGATGGTTTTTGTAAAAAAAAAAAAGTAATCATGTTGGTTTCCTAAAAATCAATTTTTTAATTATGGTTTATAAAAAAAATCCCCTAAACTAGCTACCGAACACATCTAACTGACACATCAGAAAATGCAGTACAATAGTAGTTTTAAAGCTTTCTATTCAATACAAACTGAAGCAACGTAAGTACGTAACAACATTGCTGCAAGGTAAAAAGGCCACAATTGAAAGAGGGATTCAAAGCAGCTAGAGTTGCTCGTGAGACAGATGAAGGTGCCATACATGTCGATTGGAGCGCTTGCAAGGAAACTCAGCATGCTCACCAGTTACTGCAACACAACCTTAAAAAATATGCCTAAGGGCCAGCTTCCAAAAAAAGTAATGAAGAAGGCGGAGGGTTTAGGCATCAGTTGCTAGTTGTCTTTCAATGTTTTCTGTCTCAAGTAAGAAATATACAAGGGATTTGTTCCTTTTTAGAATAAGGGTAAATAGAAATTTCAACTTATAATTGAAAGGATATGATGAATTAAATTCACAGAGCAACAAATGGGGATATAAAAAGGGCATCTAAGTTTGAATGAATAAATAAGATCTTTTGTTATTTTGATAGAAAATTGGTAATTTGGAAAGTTTTAATGGGCATACCAACAATTAGTCTTTACTCGTTGTCATTTCATCAAACACCTGTCATGCATTTTTCACCTTCCCTTTGATACAAAATGCCTTCAACAAACAAACATAACCTTCATCGAACACCTCTTGTCGGTACATTTTGATCGACAGCCGGTGAGCTTTGTTGTGTTTTTCGGTTGGTATCAGTTATGAAGCATTTTGTAGCATCCTAATCTTCGTAACCACAAACTCGTCGAATACCCCTCCATTGGTATGACTTGTGAGTGGAAATCGTGTTCATTCAAAAAAAAAAAAAGGAGGAATTTGTGCAGTAGAAATTTAAGTTCAGGCAGTTGTGCCCATTTACCAGTTGGAGCAAAGAGGAAAACATCAAATTGTCTGACGGTGGTACAGTTGATTTCGACCAAACAGTTACCAGTTTGGCGCGAGGCATTCATGGGGTAAAGATTTTAACATAGCAGTTTGGCGCCACAAATGGTTTGTGTGCTGCATGAAATCAAAACTACTCTGTTATAATTTTGACCCGCATTCATACAGCTGAATATTTCAATGAGCATAGATTATTTGAAGTAATTTGCAAGAACTTGTAAGAAATGTTCCAAATGATTATCATTTGAGCCTAATTAATATATTAAAATATTGGGTTGGATATATTATGGGCCTGATGATCTGATATCTGTCTGTGGATAAGTCTCTCTGAATTAGTGCGATTGAAATGATGTATCTGAACTAGTGCATATGTTTTATAAATATGCAGTGATCTATTTATTTTCGCACCCCATTCAGTTTACACTATTTTACAAAAAACTGAAGAGAGAAACAAAGAAAGGAAAGAGGGAATTGTCTGTTGATACTAGCATATCGACTTACAATAGCTTGTCAGTCTGTTCGTGTGAATACTAATAGAGACGCAACTGCTGTCGTTGGTGCGTATATCTGACACGGAAAAGGAAGAGAAGAGGCTGACTGCTCCCACGACTAGACGAAGGTATTCGCTACGTGTCGAGTGGTAAACTCTATTTATCTTGAAATTAATTATATACTTGGATAGTGAATAAATCATGAACTGAATCAAATTGTTGCACATATAATCTATCCAAAATCCTACAAAACTTACTGACATGAAAAAAAATCATAGAAAAAGAAATTTCAGTTGGACTGAATTTCCTTCTATGAAAATAATAATTTTCTATAAGTTGGCGGGAATTTTCTCAAATAATGCCGGGAAAAATTATGTTGAACGGTACTTACAAAAAAATTTAAAATAGTATGAAAAGGGAAATCCGTCGAGCGATACTGGCAAAATATTTCTCTGTGCTAAATTTTTATGAATTCCTATATTTCTCTCTGGGCTACATAAAAGACGTCGAATTTACTCAATTGGTGGCACAATTTATAACACTGGCAAGTTGAATTAGACAATTAATTATTATAAATTAAATAAAATCCAATAAATATTTCGGAATTCCTGTTTGTTGTACAGTCCCATTCGATTACGATCATTCGGACTTTGATCTGTAATATCAAGTCACACCTCAAATTAATTATAGCCATAGCATTTGACTAGAAAGATATTTGTATCATGTCTGTAAAAGAAGTAAAGAGGAGCTTCTTCCCTTTTGGTTTCCTCAAGTTGTTGGCTTCATAAAAGTTAAAAATCCATCAGAGTCCGTCTGAGTTCTAAGAGCATCTACATTCCTGGTATTATTAGAGTTTCTAATCTGATGTGGCAGTTTCTAATTCAGTTTTAGAGATGTGGGAGAGTTTCTTATTTAGAAACTATGCAGTAAAATTTCTTATTAAGAAACTGTTTATAAACTCCATGTTGGTCAAATGATTGGCTCAAATTAATTCTCCTTTTTAATTTGTTGTTGATGTGGCATAATAGAAACTCTAAAATTAATTTCAGGAATGTGAGAGTTAGAAACTTTAGAGACCTTAATTTCTAAAAAGTGGTTAACAGTTATTTAGAAACTTATTTCAGTTGCTGTGATGTAGATGCTCTAAGGATCTTTCTAAACATTCAATTATTATTTTTTACTGTATTTCGCCTCAAAAATAAAACAAATATTATCAAATAAAATGTAATGTAAAAAAATGTATAAACAAATTTAATAGATTATTTCATAATAAATTAATTTATTTTGTAAACTTAATTAGGTGCACCGACAAAGAGATGAATATTTATTAATGAAAAGTCAAATAATTTTCAGCCACACATGATTAATTTTTATAATAATTAATGGTTAATCCAATGATTGAAAATGTTTGTGACTTGACATGTCTCGGAGAATTTTTTAAGATCAACCACCTTTATATAATATTAATTTATTAACGATTTGAATTTATTTTTTTAGTTTCAATCTATAAATATATGAACGACAACTTGTTGCCTCAAAATATTTTGGCCTAAGAATGCGGAAAGAAATCGGCTGTTAATTTTTTTGGAATAACAAAAAAAATTTCTCATCCAACCGTTGATTTTCATCGAGATTTGCACACAAAAAAATTTAAATTGTTGGAATTTGGATGAGTAAAAAGTAAATTCATGTTATTCCAAAAGAATAACAACAGATTCGTACTCAAAAATCCTACTCTTATATCTTAGCAGATTTAATTATCATTCACAAGTATGCTTTTAGTTTTTAATTTATTTTCTCTCTAAACTTTGTAACTCATAAGTAGTGATGATTTAAATGTTTTAAAGCGCTTTAATAATGCATTAAATTGAAGAAATCTATGATTACAAACGTTCATAAGTGAAGTAAAATTAAAACACTAAATCTCTTAATTTTTAAAAAAAATTATCCTTTACTTACTTTTAGCATAGTGTATGAGGATATTTCAATTATTTTATGTAATATTATTTTGTGTACTTACTTTACTACTATTTATCAATACTTTAAAAAGATTTAATGTCTACTTCACTTTTCAAACGCAAGAAAATAGTTTTATAATTGACCCCAATTTGAAATAGTAAACAATCTAATTAAAGAAAATAGCTCGTTGTAAGAAACATCTTTAGAAAATAAATAAATTTTTAATCCTCATAAATAGAATGGCAACAACATTTGCTGATGTAAGTGAATATGGCAATGATACCAGTAACAATCTTGTAATGTTAATAGATAGCATAATTAGGTTTGGTTTGCACTTAAGTTTTGAGGCAATTTTTCTCTGTAGCAGTACATTTATTTTTCCTTTTCTTTTATTATTCAAATTAATCCTTTTGCTTTAAATAATCAACAATATTGACCTGGAGTTGCTTTGGGCTTTTCATGAATGCAGATGTCTCTAGAAGTAGAGCCAGAAATACAGAATCATCAAAGCATCAAATTATTCTAAGAGGTGGTTCAAGGTAATTAAAAAATATAGAATCATATAAATTCTATATTAGCAGGTTCCTCAATTTTTTCACTCTAATTGGGATTATCAAACTACATTGAATCATCAAATGATCTGAGATTTTCATTTCAATACAGAATTTACTTTTCATATTTTGTTTGTTCATTTTCAGAAATATTGGACTACATGGAAGAGGATCGCACTGGCAATGATACTTCAAGAATTTTTTCACGTTATATTTGATCCTTTTGTTGTAGATCTCAAACGATTTTGTCTCTATTTTTTTTGTGTGAACAGTCAAGAAAAATTACATTCCTATAACATTATCAATTGAATAAATAAGAATATTTTTTTTCATCATCTGTATTGATTGAAAGAATAAAACAATTATTAGTTCCTATTCAACTTCAAATTTAGTATATAGTTTTCATTTGTGTTGTAAATAATTCTAAAAAAAAAAAATTGTGTACGCACTGACATGTAAAGAATGTTGTTGAATTAAAGAAGTCATTTGTTGTTGTTTCTTTTATTGTTATTTATTATTTACCTCTCTATCCAATCTTAATGTTAAATCTTATAATATTCCCGTTGCAACGCACGGGCACTATACTAGTATAAAAATAAATTTATTAAAAACAAGTTTTGTATTGAATCATACCGAACGGGCCCTCATATAGTAGAAGCCCCGCTAGTGAAAAATGATATAATGGGCATATATATACTACACATCAGAAAATAAAGCATCTACATTTCTGAAACTCAAATGAATTATTAAATAACTGTTAATCACTTTTTAGAAATTAAGGTCTCTAAAGTTTCTAAACTTTCACATCTTTAAAATTAATTTTAGAGTTTCTATTAAGCCACGTTAGTTATATATTAAAAAGAAAAAATAATTTGAACTAATTATTTAACGTGCGTGGAGTTTATAAACAGTTTCTTAATATAGTTTCTAAATAAGAAACTCTCTCACATCTCTGAAATTGAATTAGAAACGGTCGGGCTTCAGATTAGAAACTTCAATAATAGAGATGTAGTAAAAAGGAATTTCCAAAAGTTAATAATTTACAACCAGCATAAGGAGTAATATTCTAAGGTCCAGGGGTGTGAATGTGATTATTTTTTCTTGTAGAAAAAGTGTTAAAGATTTCGTTTCTGCGATTCAGCGGCAGCTTAAAATATTTGAGAATCCTATTATTTGGTTATATATATTTCGTTTGCTATAATGTTGGTAGAAACTAGAAAGTCTCCTCTATGGAATAATATCTATTTTTTATATAAGGATTCGGCCTAATAAAGAGGCCCCTAATAAACAGGATAGATGTCACATCAATTAATAAAATAAGCTAACCGGATAACAAAATCATCAGATTATTATTTTTAAAGTTGCTTAATCAACCTTTACAAAACAAGAACATCAAAAATAGTATATTGCAAAAAGAATAAACAACCAACCAACAAAAAAAAAAACAATTTCGCTATAAACCGACAGTCCAATACCAACAACTCTGAGTATGAACAACTTTACATTTCCACCTCTAATTTTTCATTATTACTAGTATATATCTTCCAAAGGCAGCTGTTTGCCCTGTTTTTTTTTTTAAGATTCGCAAAAGTTACGAAGTCGTGAGTGAAGCTCGAACTCTCGACCTTTAAAAATAATCACATTTCTACAACTTTTTCTCCTAGCCAACAGTGTTACCGCCCCCATCGGCTGCTTGATTCATCTTGGACATGTGGCCCCGTTTATCTCTTTTATTATTTTTGTTATTTTTATTGGCAAAAGGACATGCGAGTCATGACACCCAATGTTTGGCACGCAGCTTCCAATATTCTCCCTGAAATTAAAGTTTAAATATTAATTACTAGTGCTTAAATAGTAATTTATCTGAACTAAAAAGCAACACAACAACCACATGTTATTTTCTAATAAATAACTATAATAGTTCCTTGAGCTTTGAAATGTCTCTCAATAGGTAAAAAAAGAGGAGAGCTTTGAAAAGGAGGGCACACTTCATTGTCAGAGTCTAAGTATGCAATTGAATGAAATGTAAAGTACACATCTTCGTCGCTATAAGAAAACAACATGCAAACGAACTAATATGACATTCCATCAGTTTATTTAATTGGATGCTAAGAGAAAATAACATTTGAACAAATATGCATGACATTTTTTTATATTTTTTTGTTAGGTGAGAGACACCTAGATGCGTAGAATTAATAAAACTATATCATGATGAAATTTTAAAATAGAAAGTTTGCTGGCCCTACGGGATTTGAATACAATGAATAGAAAAAAGAAAGCTCTCTCTGGACTATGGTAGGTAGAAAGCTATTTTCTCTAATAATAATTAACACGAGAAAACAAAAGGAATTGCTTAAGCATTAAGAAAAATAAGAACAATGTGACACATGTAATATTTCAATTATTGTTGTAGAGAAATGTAATGCACTGAATATATACATTATTAACTGGATGGAGATTTCTCACTGACCAGTTACTTGAACTAATCAATAAACAATAAGATATCACCGAAAAATACAGTATAGTCTCCCTAGCAAAAATCTATAGATCAAATTTCAACATAAGCTGATTTGAAGCTTTAATTAGGAATTATGTGAGTGAAATGTATGCTAGTACTTGTGTAAAAGAACACAAAAAGACAAAAAAATATTCTTAGTTTAGGTTTGTCAATTGAACCAATAATGAAGACAAAATGGTGTGGGTACCAGTAATCAGTTCAGTATGTTCCATTCTTCTTATTTTTTTAAAAAGAAATTGAAATGGAGTGTGTTTCTGCAGAATTTCTTATTTATAGAAATTAATAATATAGAATATTGAAATGAGTACAGTGAGATTTAGATTGTATAGGAGTCGTAAAAAAAATTCGGCCCCCAAAAGATTTAGATGGCACGGAAGGAACCCTAAAAGATTTTTTCGGATATAACAGCACTGTATTCATTTCCTTCTTTCTTTTTGGATCCTCTGTGATCTAAATATTGCAACGTCTGTGTTGTGTGGTTGATTCAATGGTTCCAACAAAAAATTTCGGCTCCATCGACTTCGAGTCTAAATATTTTAAGGCTCCTTCTATGCATGTATTATTTTATATTAATTTCTACAAATAAAAAATTCTGGTATTCATGCGTGATGCCAGAGGGCAGAGGCCCTGAAAGTCTGAAACGCTCCGAAATAAAATTTTGGGAAGGTTGTAATTGAAGTCTAAGGGAAGGTGACAATAATGGAGGTCTACTGAATGACAGCTAAAACCCAACTAGGAATTGAATAGATAATAAAATAACAAGGCCTACACGCAGAACAAAAGTACAAGTATGTATACCAAGTCGATATGGAAGAAACAAAAAAAAATAAACCAGTCTGATTTTGACTTCCCAACTCATAACCCCGACGACCCAACAACAGCCAGCTAGGTATGAACAGGCATATATATATTCTCATCACTTTGCAAACTAAAAAAACAAGAGGTTCATTCTGCAAATATGCAACCCTGAGGCTGATAGTGACAGAGATGAGAGATCCCTCACTGGCTCATTGGACTTCTCAAAAAGTATAAAAAAAAAAAAATTAAAAGTCTAAAAGCTAACAGAGGAAAATTGTAATCCTAGCTGGAGTGATTTAACTAAATAATAATTCATCAGATATGCCTCCTATATGTGCAATCATAATCCTAATTTAGTTGTGCACATGATTGACAAATTTTAACAACTACCCAATTTTCTTAAAACCAATTTAAGAAAGGTAGCCATTCGCCAAACGTATTAATTAAAAGCGACAAAATATTAGGTTTAGTTCATTAGTTATTGCATAATTGCATGTTGATCCCTAATTTGCCCCACAATGTATCAATTTATGTTTTCACAATGTTCAAATGCATGGCATATTTCGTCAAAAAAAAAGGTGAATAATAATTAACAATCTATGAAAATGCATGATGGTATAATAATCTATCGGCTATGGATGATAAAAAATTGCACTAAAAATTAAAGAGAACTAACCTCTTTTATGCTTCTTCTTGACAATAACAGGCGGCTTCCTATCGGCCGGCAATACACCCATCGCCGGTGAAACCGCCTCATCAGGCGGGAATAGCACGGCATCTATCCCCTGCACTGAAATCCTCCCATCAGTGTAAATATCTGGGTCAAACAAATAGGCCGACTTGTCGCCCGTCCCGAATTTCACCGACCCATCAGCCTCCCGGGCCACCACTTTATGCGGCAGCCGTAAGGTATCGTACCGCAACTTCCCAAACCGCCGTACCGCATTGTACATACTCTCCTCGGTCTGATACTCCGGTATCATATGGTAGTACAATATCTGCTCCGGCGCACCCGGTTCACTCAATTGGTCGGTCGTCAACCTCCCCAAGGCCTCATCGTTTGGCGCTAAAACCGTCAAAACGTAACCCTCCGACACGAGACGGCCCATTTCGGTGGCCAGAGAAGTCAAATTCACCAAAATGTCAGCTAATTCGTTGTAACCACCATACAACACAAGAGTCTGGATGAAATCCTTCACTTGGGCATGCCCGTTAAAATGGTGTTTTCCAGACCCGGGACCCGGTGCAGGTGCGGGAGCAATAGAAGGTCCTGGTGCCATTGCATCGTAAATCGGAAGCACTGGCGGTGCACCGGCTGGGACAGGCGGAGCTGGTTTTTTCAACCTGTGAGTGCGTGGGTCCACCTCCGGCGCGCCAGTTGGCAAAATAGCAGAAATTGCAGCAAGATTCCTCCTCCTATTAAAATCCTCCTGCACCGATTTGGGAATTAACAATGTCTTTATCCCATGTATGACTCCGTCAGGTTTAACAATGGATCTCAGCTCAGTGACGGCCGTCTCAGACAGCGGGACAGCCTCACCAGCGAGAGTGTGGTGTGAATCGGAGGTTTGGAGTGGATCGATGTGGGAATTGGGGATGATGTGGTAGAGAAGAAGAGTTTGGAGGGATTTGAGATTGCGTGGCTGGAGGAGGAATTGCCTGAACTCAGGGTCGAGGTCACGCTCTAGAGCGGAGTTCTGAGGAGCGAGGATGGTGAGGTTGTGGAGGGTTAATGTCGATTCGAGAGTTGGGAGGAGAAGAGCCTTCTCGACCAGTTCGGCTAGCTCGGTGTAGTGGGAGTCGAGCAGTGCGACTAAGACGGAATTGGAGTTGATGGCAGGGGTGGAGGTGGAGGATTGGGAGAATGTAGGGGGAAGGAGGGTTAGAGAGGAGAACAAGAGGAGAAGGAGAGGTAGATGATCCATCTCCATGGTAGAGAGAGGGAGGGGAGGGGAGGGGAGGGGAGGAAGATATTGATCTATGAGCCTTTCTGTGTGGGATTTGTGATGGGGTGTGGTTTGAGTTGAGACTGTTATTTAGGTGCGATGGGCTTTCCCTTTCTGCTATAAGCTTTTTGGAGGAAGGAAGACAGCAGACCGGGAAGGTTGGTGCGTCAATACTAATAGTAAAAATTAAACATCTTCTTCCCTCCATTTTGCACGCACTGGACAAAACCCCGTACTGCTCATTTTATTCATCATTCGTATAACCATAGTATATTTGCTAACAATGACATTTTTTATTAATAATAAATCTAATGGTCGGAATAGAATAAGTAAATCCTTCATGTATAGGACGAATAATGGTTTAGATTTAATTTATTGGTTGCTTGTATGAATGTTTAAAATGAGACATGATGCTTGGATCAGTCAATATCACAACTAATTCTGAATTTGGAGTTCTAAATTGTCGGTCTGAATTTCTCAATGTGATATCTATACTCAAATTATATAAATTGCCAATTTTTGTATATGTTTAATTATTTTATTTTCTATTATATAGAGAAAATAGTGTTTTCTGACTATCTAGGTTTTTATCATCAATAGTTGTTTACTGTCAAAAAAATATAAAATTATATAATAATAAAAAGAAATACAAGTTTTGAATGTTCAGGTCACATTGATTGACTCAAATCAACACATTAGAAATTTCAAATCAAAATTTGAAGTCTCCGTCCTAATCGATTAATGTCATATAACATTGTAACTTTTTTTTTTTCTAAATTTTTTTCTAAAAAAAAAAGACAATTTTAGAATATTATTTTACTCACCTTTGGGGAAGAATCAGTAATGCAAAAAAAACATTTAGGATCTCAAAACTTTAATTAAAGTTGTTTCTGGTTCTACTGTATGTTCATTATTCATAAGAAAAAATTATTTTACAGTAATAAATATTTTAAAATTGAGTATCGATATTACAAAAAATGAGGAGCGTCATTTACTCTCTTTTTTTACTTGAACTAATACAATATTTATGTTTTATTCGGTCATTTCATCAGAGTTATATATTGTGAGGTTGATATTCATAATTACAAAAATTAATTGATGAACAACTTTACTCTTCAATTAATCCTCCATCTATATGCTATTTGTTTTAGAATTTAAAAAAAATTATATCAATTTATTATTCATGCATGTTTCAATACAAAAACATCAATGACGTATCGATGTTTTATACCCTAGGTAATTACAGCACAAATATATCTATGTTTCAATGCAAAAAAACATAAATATTTATGTAATAAAATGTGAACGTCACATCTTCTTTAATTAGTAAAAGAAAAAAATACATTGTAGCAAGACAGCTCAACCTCAACCGGTAGAAATAGTTTTTTAATAAAAAAATTGAGGATATTTGTTTAATTTTTTTTAATTGAGGATATGAATAAAAATTTCGGCACACATATTGAATGGATGATGGATCTATGGATATGTTCTGTTTTAGGAACTGGAGATCCATATGAAACTTACTGCAGGCGATGATTTATTAAGTTGAGATGAGACTTGAGACTTGAGACTGACAACGGAGCTGCACCGATAACGCGTTAGGGGGCTAGCTGTTCAGGGGACCCGCCTTATGACTCTTTTAGGGGGCTAGCATTAGGGGGCTAGCTGTTAAGTTGGTATTCAGAGTAGGTCCGATGCCCATCGGACCTACTTTGGTTCAATGGGTATTGTGACCATCCGATCGCATCAACTCGTGTGCTCCGCATAAAAATCCGTGCAAGTCTGTATCAATTGCTGTGCACATAGATCTTGATGCTAATCGTACGGTGATAGAGCTAATTGAACCTAAATGTAGGTCCGATGTCCATCGGACCTACTCCTATCTCGTTAAGTTGAGATGAGAATTTCCAAAGAGCAGCACTGAACAGTGGAGGTCCATTGTCAGTTAACTTGGTGTCTATGACTACAGCGCACCGCGTTTATGCTGTTTTTTTCCATGTGTCAGCAGTGCTGGCAAGCGCAGTGATAAATTAATTATTCGTTAAGGGAGCAAAAAAGAAGAAGAAGAAGAAAAATACAATTTTTTTTTATATTTTATTTGAAAATAATTCGTAAAATTTAAGAAATTCATGAATTATTCAGTAAAGTTTCGATCAACCGAATAATTTCGGAAACACTAAAAAACATTTTATTTACGAATATGTTACTATCCTAGCAAGTAGCGGGCTAACGGCCTCATTAGCCGGGATGAAAACGGATCGAATAGTATGTAATCTGTATCCGAACCGTACTTAAATTTTAACGGTACGTTTTCAATTTTTATATTACATTAGACACATATATTAAAATTTCATACATAATTATACTTTTTAGAAAAATTGAGATGGTTAATGGTTTCTCACATCTTTATAAGAGTGATGCTTCTATGGACATAAGGACTTATTTGTAAAATGAACATATTTTCATTTTCAAAGTTCAAACAGTCGATCCGACCGTTTAACATTATCTCCATATTAAAATGTACTTGGAGGTCAAATTTTACATTTTTTTAAATTTTTTTACAAAATTCAATGGTCTGAATTTGACTAGTTTTTGTAAAATACTTAATAAATAGTAAAAAAATTCAAAAAAATGTAAAATTTGACCTCCAAGTACATTTTAATATGGAGATAATGTTTGAACTTTAAAAATAAAAATATGTTCATTTTACAAATAGGTCCTTGTGTCCATGGAAGAATTTGCCTCTTTATAAATATATGATAGAAGGCTGAAGTACAGCTTTCTGTAGAAAAATGTTGGGTATATCTTGGCGTGAAGTACGGGATATGTGGTTGGTTAAAACTTACCGTGCACACTGCCCTGCACAGATAAAAAAAACAAAAAAAATCCTGGTTTAGTTTTCCTGCGGCGCGTGAAGCACATCGATGTGTAAAACTTGTTGCTGGTTGTGTGCAACGGCGGATCCAGAGAGGCTCACGGGTTGGATTTGAAATCCTTTTAAATTAAATTTGTGTTTACTTCTGGATAGACATGTGTCTACCGTTGAATTATATGTCGTGTTGTGACTAAGTCAGATTTTTATGTAGCATGTTGTGCCGTGATCAAATTTGAAAAGATAATTACAGCACATTAGTCACACTTTGACCACACATGACTGGTTTGTCACATTTGGTCATGTAACTTTTTTTTTTTCTAATTTATATTAGTTTAATCAGGATTCACGATTCGATCAAGATTTAACGGTCCTAATTACACGTGATCACGTGCCGTGCCGTGATTAAATTTTTCGCATGACTTATCGTGCCAAATTTTTTAAAGATGATCATGTTACGCGAACGGTCACAGCATGGGACATGTGAGTCACGACACGTGACCGGCAAACATGTCGTACTGTGACCGACACGTACTGTGCCATGACGTATCCGGTCACGCTATGGCTTTTTAAAATTCCTGTCCGCTACTTTGCTCTTATTCGCCAGAAAAAAAAATTGTACTAATTTGTGCCTACTCCTGACCGAAATCCTGAATCCGCTCCCGATTGTGTGCCTTGTAAATTTGTAATAATATGATATTCTTATGCGTGCCCTGTCCATTGTTTTGTCCACTATTTAGTACGTGGTTGATACTTACCAGAAAGATAATAAATATTTCAACTCAGACTTTAATACAACTATCAATATATTCCGGTTTTTTTATTAATACTCTAAAAAAAATACAAAATATCAAATATGCCCTCCACAAGGCAAATACCAAAATCTACATTGCTCATCATTTCCAGCAAATACCACACAACACAAGATTTTAGATCTCTACTTTGTTAGCTCAAATCACCCAAAGTGCAACAAATATTTCTCATTACAATTTTCATTACATGAGGAGAGATAGAGCCGATTTTTTTTAAATATCCAATATTAAATAAAAACAATAATAGAAATATTCTAGTTTTCTAAAAAATTTAAAAAATGCCCAGGCCGCCCAGGATTTTGGCGGCCGAGAAAAGAATAGGCCGCTGAGATTTTGGGCGGCCGAGCATTTTTTTTGATATAGGCTATATAAGGGGTGTTTCTCTCTCCTCCCACTCACAACTCACTTAAACTCAATAGAAGAGGCAATTTCAGAGGCGAAAATTGTTTCATTCCCCTTTAACCGCCCGTTTCGCCTCAAAATAAATAAAAAAAAAATTATAAAAAAATCGCCTTAAAATTCACCTATTTTCGTCTCCGAAATCGTCTTTCTCTTCTTCTTATTTTTCTCTTCTGTTAGATTTGAGTGAGTTGTGAGTGGGAGGAGAGAGAAACACCCCTTATATAGTCTATTTCACAGGAAAAAAATTTGCTCGGCGGCCCTTTTCTTTTCTCGGCCACCAAAATCATGGACAGCCTGAGCATTTTTAAAAAAATTCAGAAAACTTGAATATTTCTATTATTTTTTATTTAATGTTGGATATTAAAAAAAATCGGACATAGAGACGCGCAATATATTCTCGGAAAAAAGTTTTAAAGTCCATTAGGGCCTGTTCGGACGTCATGGGATTGTACGGGATGGGATTTAAGAGGTTCGGGAACTCACTTTATAATTTGCGGGAACCCATACTCTTGGATATGCACAGGAATGATTATGGGAATTTGTTGAGTGAGTGTTCGGTTGTACCGTGGAATTAATTGTGGGATATCTCAATTTATTATGAAAATATATATATCTATTTCAATTTCTCATATATTAAGAAAATAACTTGCTGAATTCTCAATATTTAATTATAAAGTGACAAAAAACACTTATTTTTTTATTATCCAAGATTTAAAATACTTATGATTTATAATTTTTAATTGTAGAAAATTAGTAAAATTAGTAGTTTTTTTGTTAACAATCTGTTCAATGCAAAATTAAACATGGGTACGGGTACGCACAAGATTGATTATGGGAACGTGTTGAAATGAGTGTTCGGTTGTACGTAAAATTAGTTGTGGAAGATCTTGATTTATTTTAAAAATATGTATTTTATTTAAAAATTTCACCTATTTAAATTTAAAAAAATCTTTTTAATTTATCCTTCTAATATGTTGTAAAAATTAGATTTTAAGTGTATAAAAATTCGATTCAATTTCTCACTTTTTTTTAAATTAGACTGATAATGTTATAAAAAAAAAATCAAGTGCACGCCCAATTCTCTCTCGAGGTAGAAACCACAAAATTTATTGGAGCATATATGAATTTTTGCTTTAATTGAATTGGATTCATTTGTTTTTAATTTTTTTATATAAAGTTTTTCGGTATCTTCAAATTATAAACTGAAACTTATATGAGAAAGTCTGGATCCGGTTTTGAATTGTCTTAGTCCCACAGTAGACAACAAACAATGGAAGAGCACTTTATATATAAATCTCCCGTGTGTGTGTGACAAGGTAAGCTGAGGGAGGAGAGAGAATGAGAAAGGCATTAAAAAATTCATACCCCAGCAGAGAGAGTCTCTGACAAAGGAGAGAGAGTGAGTGGGAAAAAAATTATTCAGTCTGAGCTCCGTTTTTTTATCCCAAAATATTGCACTGAATTTGGAATTGTTGGGAACTACCGACGGAAAAATTTTGGGATAAAATATGGCTGCCGAACACCTTTGCAGAATTATGATCCCATATTGTTCAAACCCACCAAATTCCTAATGGAAATAGGCATGCCGAACAGGCCCTTAATGTTCTTGTAATATTGTGTAAGATTTACTTTAACTGGACTTCATTCAATGACTGCAGTTATTCTAATTTTTCTAATCTAAACCTCTTGGGAATTTTAAAAAAATTATTTTCATACTGGTATTTCCAAAAACATTTTTATAGTAAAAGGTAAGGACTTTGACCCGTAAATGATAAAGAAATATTTAATGCAAAAAATATTTTGATATATGAGTAGCATTAAAATGCAATATTAGTTTTATACTCTAATTATGTTTTACATCCTTATTCTATTTCTGTTTTAAATGTCTGAATAGTCAATTTGAACCGTTCAATATGATATTCATATTAAAATGTGTTTGAGACCAAATTTTCTATTTTTTGAAAAAAAAAAATAGATAGATACAAAATCATTGTTTTAAGATGATTCCGAACCATCCAAATCAATGATTTTGTACATATCTAAAAAAAGTAAATATATATATAATTTGATCTACAAGTACAATTTAACAATTTAATATTAGGATCATGTTGAGTGATTCGGATGGACTATTCGGATTTTGAATACAGAGATAAGTTTGTAGAGCATGATTGGAGTACAAAATTGTGCATTTTATGCCTAATCTTGATACATACAAAATTCTAAAAACACAACTAATATAGCCTCAAAATTAAACATCTATAATTAACAAATTATATAACTATTCTATTCCGTAGCACGGAAAATGTTTGATTGATTTATTGCACAACATGGCTTTCTATGCAATCAAATATAATATATAAAGTATTAACTCCTTTTTGCTAAATAAGGCTCCGTTATATTGATATTTATTTTTTTATGTCCGGTGCAGAAAAAAAAATATTATTTCTTCGTAAAAGACAAAGTTCATCATGATTCGTGCAAACTTATAAATATTAATCTCAAATAATTTGCTATAGCCCTGACCATTTCAGAGGAAAGAAAGTGACTCGTTAGCGGCCGCAACCAAAAATGCACAACTTAAATGCGCTCATTAGCCAACAAGTCATATATGATTTGAGTATTTTTGGCCTTATGCCTCCGCACCTTGTAGCTTTCCAGTTTTTAAATCCCTCAATTAGTCAAAGTCCATGGTACAGTTTTTCTTATTTACTTCTCTTATCGAATAATTAAGCAAACAATGATGAATGCATCAGAGAGAGTAATGGAGAATAAATAAAAAATATGGTTGTAGGAGGGACAGCAAGAAAAATATGTATTGTTGATTTTATTTATTTTAAGATAGGAAGGAGAAGGAGACATTCGGCCCAACGGGAAATGAGTGGTCATTTGTCACACATTGAGAACAAGGGAAGTCAGTTCTGGTTGGTGCTATGTCACAAGCTCCCAAATCCTTGTCTTTTACACAAGAAGTTTCTCTTTCCTTAGTCGGTGATCATTTTTCATTTTAAAATATTCATACAAAAGTTTTTAATGAAAGTTTGAACCGACGATTTTTTAGAATTATTTAGTCATTAGATCAAACAATAATTTTTTTATCGGTGTTGATAACTACAAAAAATATTATTGCCGAGGTACACCAACAAAAACATGCTATTTCTGACCATATCGATATTACTTACTGACAGGAATGCATCCGCGACGATACTGTTGGCAAAAAGTAATTTTATCTTCACGGATACTGTCTCATTCTTGTTATATTGATGTTGTAGTTTATAAATATTTTGTTGATTGAGAAATTTGAAAATATTTATAATCGTTCATATTATATTTATTCTAAAAGTCAACTCTAAATATGGTTTATATTGTAGGAGCTGGGCTTAGCTAAGTCATGGAGTAAAACGATTTGGTGCTCCACGTCTCATTATTTTCATTTTGAAAATCCAAACTACCGATCCGAACCGCTCAACATGATCTCCATATTGAAATGTGCTTGGAGACCAAATTTTACATTTTTTGGAATTTTTTTACTATTTATTAAGCCACTTTGAAAATCGCTGATCCATTGGTCCATAATTTTTTACTGTTTTGTTATTGTTTATTCGGATCAGCGATTTTCAAAGTGGCTTAATAAATAGTAAAAAAATTTCAAAAAATGTAAAATTTGGTCTCCAAGCACATTTCAATATGGAGAACAACTTGAGCGGTTCGGATCGGTAATTTGGATTTTCAAATTGAAAATATGACGTGGAGTACAAAGCGTTTTACTCCATGGCTTAGCTAAGTCCAGCTCATATTGTAGTTATATTATGTATATAAAAATATAGTGCAAGTTTAATTATCTATCGAACTATTACAAATTTACGGTGATATGTACTTAACAATAAGTTATTACATGAGGAAATACTCCAAGACCTAGTATTTTTCTAAGGGATTAGTAAGTTACACCTAAATTACATTGAATTGATGATAACCAATTTTTAAAGGTCAACAACATAGGTGTTTTTTTTTTACTTTTGAAAGTTTTCTTTTAAAATAAGTTGAGATATATTGTCAAAATTATTGTGTTAATTCGTTATTAATTAATTCCAACCTTAATTACAATTCATGTTTTTTTTGGGAAAAAAATGTTCATTCAATATTTTTTAGTAGAATATTGATTTTGTCAGAAAGAAAAAGGACATTAATCATTCAATATTATCACGCCAAAAGGGAAAAGACTGTACATCCTCTCTCATAATAAACAGTATTTACTTCTACAATTTTTACGAAATTTGACAAAAAAAAATAGTAATACGCAATTTATTTCAGTGACGCTACATTACTATGCACAACGCATATTGATCTATATAAAGGGTCAATATTCTTATTTTAAAAGTTCAAAACAATCGATATAAACCGTTTAATATGATCTCCATATTCAAATGTATATGTAGATAATATTTCACATTTTTTAGAATTGTTTTACTATTTTTTGGATAGATAGAAAATCACTTGTTCTAAAAGTTGTAGACCATTTAAAAATAGTGATTTCTTTTGTAAATGTTTAAATAGCGTTTATCGCATTACAGCAGAACGACTAAAAAAACGGTGCTATACACATAATTCGCTATATAGCGTCAATAGCGTCATAGCTTTTATAGTTCAAAAATCATATAGCGCGTTATTTACAACCCTGATTTTTTGTCCTATATAAAAAATTAGTAAAAATTTATTTTTATTTAATTTGCAAATACATTTATATAAAATTATGAGTAGAGCTAAGGTGCTCTTAAGCTCACCAAGCTTTCCGTGAGCTTAACTCAAAAACCTATCAATCCGACTTCAAACGACATTTTCAAACCGTTAGATGTTCAATCTATATTAAAATGTGCTTGGAGAACAAATTTTACATTTTTTGGAATTTTTTTACTATTTATTAAGCCGGTTTGAAAACCGCTATTTTCTAATGGTGCGGATTTTTAATAAAAATAGCGGTTTTCAAACCGGCTTAATAAATAGTAAAAAAAATCCAAAAAATGTAAAATTTGTTCTCCAAGCACATTTTAATATAGATTGAACATCTAACGGTTTGAAAATGTCGTTTGAAGTCGGATTGATAGGTTTTTGAGTTAAGCTCACGGAAAGCTTGGTGAGCTTAAGAGCACCTTAGCTCTACTCAAATTATGTTGAACGGTTCAGAGTGACTATTAAAACTTAAAATATTGTAATATCGTAGCATGGACCAATATGTGCCATAGTATAATAACCTCACTCAATTTATTTTATATTATTCGTGATGTTTATGAAATTCTGTTTGTTCTAAAGTAGTTAGTATAGAAGTACGCGGTACACGATTCTCCTTTGGAAAAAAAGAAGGAATAATTCTATTTTAAAAACTTATTATATCGGAATTATGAATCGTAAACATTTGATGAACTAGCCCTTGCACTTGCAAAAAAAAAAAAAATAACAATTTAACCCTATTTTTGATATACATCGAAAGCTAAACAAATTAACTGTATAACTTTTTTACAATTTAATCCTCTTTCTTGATAAATAGCCAAGCAAGATAAAAATCCCACAACTTTTTACACAAGTGCAATTTAGATGATCTAAAACAAAATCTAACAATTAAAATCTATTAATTAAAATATAAAAAAAAAATTGAATTGTTAGACACTAATAACTATTGACCGTTCAGACCCAGAATCCAAACCAAAAAAGGCTTTTCACACCCCAAAGGCCGAAATGCAAAAATCGTACATGGGCTTTTATAGCCCGTATTAATTTAGCAGGCCTAGTGGTTTTGAACATGTTGACATGTAAATAATAGGCACATTTTGTGCACGACTAGTCTTTTCGTTTCCCTGGTTGACCTTGTTAAAGACCAGAAATTTTCCGAAATCTCAAATCATAGAAGAGTTCAGAATATTAGGGGTGTAAACGGATCGGATATTATCCGATTTAGTCCGGATCCAAATTCAGAAAATTATTTAAATTATCCGATCCGTATTCGTATTCAAAACTATCCATATCCGTATCCGTATTCGAAAAAGTATTTGAATATTATTTGACCACGCATAAGCGTATTCGTATTCGAAAAATTATTTGACCACGCGTACGCGTGATGTGTGCAAACGTGAGTACGTGACTGGTCATGTTTGCCACGTTTAGTCACATTTAACTATATTTTTCATAATTTAAGTTAGTTTATTCGAGATTCACTATTTGATCAAGAACTAATGGTCTTAATCATGTGTTGACTCACATGACGTGTGGTGTTATGACTAGATCTTTCGTGTGACGTGTTAATTTTCTAAAAAATAATCAATTTCACTAATAGTCATAACATGAAGCACACGAGTCACGGCATGTGCTGAGACGTATCAGATTATTACGTGACTTTTTGACATCCCTGGTGGTTGGTACTAACTCTATTACAATTATGTTGCATATTTTTTTAGTAATCTTAAATATTTTTGTGTATCTCCATTCTTATACTAACCACGTAGGTGTTCTGATCTGCCAACGGCTTTGATTAAAAAATGAAATTTCATATTAAATATCAGCTCTTCGATAAAATATTATTATTCTATGCATCTTTTTTATGTTGTTTTATATGTAGAAGTTTAAATTTATTTAGACACGTACTCACCATGCACAAATTGTATCTTCTTTCTAATTAGTCCAGATTTCTTTCTATTTTTTAAATATCATTTAAAGAAAAATTGAATTGATTGATGTATGATTGATCATGTCTTCATTTTTTTTCTATGTTTTTAATATCATTTAAAGAATGTTATTTGTCATTTAACATGTCATTTTATATGAGATTTTTTTATGAAAATATGTCAAAAAGATTAAAAAAAAAAAATGTATGTCATTTAATATGTATTCAATGTCATTTAAGGAATGTTACTTAAGTGTAAATGTTATTTAAAAAATACTATTTGTCATTTAGTCTAAATTATTTTCTGAAATATGTCTCAAAATGAGATTTTTTTTCCCTTTCATAATATGTCTGTCGCAACGTACTGGCACGATACTAGTAATTATAATGTTATTGTGCAATGCTTATAAGTAAAAATGAACTAATTATTATAATTCGTCCATTTATCCTTTCTTGTACTTAAATATATTTTTCATGGACAATCATTTAATATTTTTAAGCTTATCATGATATTAAACATGTCGATCGGCACAGATGGAGGTAGGAGAAATGGAGGGCTAAGTCTTCTTATAAATTAGATTTATTTTATTTTTGTATTATTCGTCATCTTCATGATATAAAACTATATGTCACTTTTTTATTCAGTACCTTAATTTCAATATTCTGGCTTGGCTTCTACCGTTGAGCACGCCATCTTTAGTAAGGATTAAATATTGAGGAGGGTTCAAATGTCTCTATTTTTTTTTCTTCTATTTTTAAAAACTTTAATAACTTAAAATTTAAAATTTAAAAGTCAAAATAAAACCGTTGGATGTGATCTACATCATTTTATCTATGTGCTCATAGAAAATTATCACAATTTGATTTTGTTTTTATGTAAATCAATAAGTTGAAAAATCAACGTCTAGAAATTATCCACATTAGTACGTTTTTTACAAGCTCTTGATGACAACCAAAACAAAATTGAAATGTTATAAATTTTTACACATGCATAGATAAAATGATGTAGATCATATCTAACGATTTTATTTTGACTTTTAAGTTTTAAATTTTGAGTTATTAAAGTTTTTAAAAATAGAGACATAGTGGAGGCATGAAAAATGAAGACATTTGATTTGAACCCTCCTCTTAAATATTTAAGCTACCATCTCTTAATTCTCGTTGCCATGCATGTCTGCGTTATTAATTCCTTTCCATTTATTTTACAAAATAAAAAGTTATGCTATATGCTTCGTTTCACAACCGGTAGGGCAAATCTCAATATTCTCAAACTCATGAAAATTGCTGATATTTACATAACAATTTTTTTTTTAGGAAAACATTTACATAACAAGTTTCTTTTTGACACAACGAACCTATTAATTTATTATCTGATGGATAACTTTAGAGCCATGTTAAAAAAAGAATGAAGTTACTTGCTCCATAATTTAATATAGAGAGGAAAGATGAAAGATATTACTTCTCTACCTCTTAAATTTTTATTGTTTTTGTCATCTCCAAATTGGAGAGTAAAGATGTGATCTCTTCGTTCTAACTGAACAAATCTAACGAGCTCGATCTCTCTCCATTTAGTTGAACATCAATGTAGTGACGATTTAGAAAAAAAATTCAGTAACAAGAGGCGCATCGGATCTAATTTCCGGAAATTTGGTCCAGTCATCAGTGGCGGAGCTAGGATTTGAGCCAGGGGTAGGCAATAATCGGATTCGGGTTTGAAAAAATTAACGGTTCAGGTTTGAAAAAATTAACAGATTTGGGTTTGAACGAAAAATTAACGGAGCTTCTTCCAGAGACAGAGGCGGAGCTTTTTCCAGAGACAAAGGCGGAGCTTCTTCTTCCAGAGGTAGTCAGTTCTTCACTTCTTCTGCTTCGCCTCTCCTCTCTGTCTCCGCGAGTTTTTTTTTTTTGTTTCCTCGTGACTTCGCGCAGCGCAGACGCTGAGGCGCAGGGCAGGGGTAGGCAAAGCCCAAAATCAGGGGTAGGCAAAGTCCAAAAAATACCGGTCTAAAAGAAAAAAAAAATTTCCAGGGGTAGGCAAGTGCCTACCCCTGAGTCCATGTAACTCCGCCACTGCCAGTCATCCGCATTTTTTGGATATGTTGTGTAACATGTAGCGTAATTTTGTTAATTAAATTTTTTTGTTTGTACTGGACAGGTCACATGAATCAGAGAGTTAGAACAGCTATGGGTGAATGGCTGTTGGTTCAGGAAGATGAGATTCTTTTAGACCAATCGTGCTTTTAGAGATGATGGTGTATGAAGAACTAGGTGGAAACAGAGGGTCAGGAGAGACTGGAGGCACCTCCTCAGCGCACCAGTAGTCTGTCATGAAGATACAGTCTCAGTTTTGCACCTTAGTTATAATTAGTCTCAGCCCTTTATTAAGTAGCTTAGTATTAGCTAACTTTGATTATTTTTGGAGTTTAGATGTTAATGGTATGTGGTTTTGTTTTGAACTATGCTTTTGCTTGGAGCACTTTGTTTACTACAGCTAATGACAGTCAGAGAACAATGGTTGATGTAATTATATATTTTAGTCAATGAAATGGGCTAATATATATATATATTTTTTAAAACATGTAGCGTAATAACAAGATTTTTGAATAATTTATGAATAATTCGGATTTGAGACGTTAGTGAATTAATCTGCATATTATTCGGTATATCTAAATTATTCTCAAATTATTCGTGAATTTTATAAAAAATTTGCCAATTTTTTGAATTATATCTGAATTATTCCTTGAATCAAAAATATTTCTAGTATATTTTTTTTTACTCTTTTGTGAGACTAATTAAGATCACAGATTCAGGCTTAATGTATAATTCTGAATTATTTCTGAATCACGAACTTTTGTCCCAGTCGAATCTTTGTCGAATCATTAAGTTGTCATTATTATGATAGGTTGTGGGATGAGATGACGAGATGCACTGAACAAAATTTTACGGTACTTGCGGTGTGTACCAAATAAAATATGCGATCTTTGTTATTTATTGAGTAAAAAGATAATCAATTTATTTGCTGACAAATTAATTTTTATTTTCTAAAAATAAAAAAAATTACCCATTCCATTCCCGTTACAAGTAGTCACGTTACATGTCCCAACTCCCAAGGCAGAGCAATCAAACAGAAGTGTTTAGAAACAGAGAAAATAGAACCGGTACACCAGCAGCATCACCATTTCATTGACATTCCATCCTTTTGTGAAGAGAACTAAATCGGATCTAACAATTTATATACTTACAGTTACAGACCTCAATCATCAATCATCAAGTAAATGTAAATCTTCTTATTATTTTAGTCATGTTAAGATGTTAACAAATTTGAACAATTTCTCAACACCACCATCATCGCTCATCCTTTTGCGACGGGCTGCGCCAGAAACCCGCGCCATAAAACGGTGCCCACACCTCCATCTCCATCTTTGCCACTTCCTCCGGGGATGCTCTCTCCACGGCCGCCACCTGCGCCACCTCCACCTCCATTCTCTCCTTCCCGTCCTCCGACGCCCCCATCTCCTTCTTCCTCTTCGCTGCTATCTTCCTCCTCCGAGCACGCATCGCTCTCTTGCATAGCCCTGTCGGTACCTTCACCACCGCCAGAACAACGAAATCCAGAACAGTACAAGGGCAACAACAGCAAACAGCCGCACAGCCCGCCGCAGTGCCACCTACCATCTCTGCCACGCGTGCACTGGGTTTTACTGGCGCCGGTTCCCTCAGCACCGTCGGCTGGCGCAGAGGTGACGGCGCCGTTCTTCCCGGGCTCGTCGTAACCTGTGCCTCCTTGCGTGCCATGAATGCGACAATTGAGTGCGACAGGTGTCTGTTGTGCGCGCAATCGCCTGATCACTCCATCAGGCGGCTGGGGTTGGCGGAGGAAGCAAGATGAGGCGGTGATATAACAACTCGTGCGAGAAATTGAAATAGGTGAGCGATTTATCGGCGAGAAACAAGGGAGGTGCGGCCCTCGCTCTGGCCACCGCACTCGAGAGAAACGAAACGTTTGGCTCTTCTTTTTTTTGTTTTGCTTTTGAATTTGACTATTTCTTATTCTTCCCGGCCTAGAAAAAAAGAAAAATATTTTTCTATTGAAGATTAATTTGTGAGGTAAGAATAACAATTGGTCTTAAAAAAGAAAATTCGAAGATTTTTGAAGGTAAGTTGCACCCGTTTGCAACCGTGTGGTGTGACTAATCCGCTGAGATGGCAAAACTTCCCAATGTCGATTGTTTAAAATTTAATAATAATTGTAATCCGTGTGTCGGAATAGAAACAGAGAGACTATTCACGGATTTCCGACCCGCTGCACGTTTTGTATGTGCCAACCAAAATTAGAAATTTTCGATTATACAATGGAGTGTTGTTTGAGATCGGACCGACATTTTTATTAATATCCAAAGTTAATTACAAATTAATAAATATACCCACTAACGTTGGAAATTTATAAAAATATCCTTATCGGCTATTTTATGACTGGTACCGTATTTACTTCATTACCGACCAGAAAATAGCCAGTACTAATTTTTTTTTTTAGATACACTATAAATTGCAAGATGCTGAAATCTAACACTAAAAATTCGAATTTATTTTTTAAATATTTGTTAGTTATTTTTTATATGTAATTATCATATTTATACTAAAATACGCTAAATTACTAGAAATTATGTTAAATTACTCTGAATTACACTAAATTATGCTAAATTACGCTAAGTTATGTTAAATTATGCTAAAATATGGTCAATTACACTAAATTACATATGAATAGGGATGATATCTCACTGAGAAGGTGAAAAACAACGACAAAACTTCAAACGGCCATAAAACGGCGTCGAGTGTCTGATTTCAACAAATGACCACTTTTTCGAAAAGCCTGCGAAAATACGCATGCGTCAGTACCAGCTTTGGTTTTGTCGAATTTTAAAATTCAGAATTGCCAATAAACAAAGGGAAGAGCCTCAAAACTTGAGTTGAAGTTTCCGATTAAGATTTTCATTTATATTATTCAATCTAAGTAGCTCAGTAAATTAGTTATATAATGAACTTGTAGAATACCAATTTTTATTATTTTTAGATTTTTTTTTACCATTTTTTATGATTTATGAAAGATGGCACAAAATCGGCCTATTTAGCGTAATTTACCGTATTTTAGCATAATTTAACATAATCATTGTAATTTAGCATAGTTTAGTGTAATTTAGTGTAATTTTACATAATTTCAAATAATTTAGCGTATTTTAGTATAAATATGCTAATTATATATATAAAAAGTAATCTAACAAATATTTTTAAAAAATTCAAATTTTTAGTGTTAGATTTCAGCATCTTGCTATTCATAGTATCTAAAAATAAAATTAGTACCGGCTATTTTCTAGTCGGTACTGAAATAAATACGGTACCGACCAGAAAATAAAGAAAATCTCGGGAGATCGGATATTAATAAAAAGCAAGGTTCTAAGTAGCGTTTATAGCGTCATAGCGGGAAGTCTACAAAAAAAAGCTACAACGAATAGCGTCGCTGTAGCGAAAGCTATGCCACATAGCGTTTTTTTTAGATTCCATATATTCAATATTTGTACTAAATATCAACATTATCTAAAGTCTCATAGAACAATAAATAACACCAAAGTAATTAAGAAATTATAATATTCATATTAAACCCGTACAAAGTTCAAATTGTGGTTCAAATTATCCATAGTAATATTATAAAATATCGATTTTTTCTATTCAAAATATCTTAAGCATCATGATTCATGACATAATCTATTTTTTTCTATTCAAATTTCAATTTCTGGACTTTTTTCTATTCAAATTTATATTTCTATTCCCAATTTCAAATTGATTTATCTGTACAAGCAGTAACAAATTCAATTTCAGTTTGGACTTTTTTGGGTCTTTATTTAAAATCCATATAAATTGCTTAAAAAAATTCATATTGTATAGCGCGCGCTATGTGCTATAGCAGACCGCTATCACCGCTATAGCGGCCGTAGCTCAATTAGCGCATTTTGATGTCATAACTTAGCGTTTGGGGTCCAAAAACACTATGGCGCGCTATTTAGAACACTAATAAAAAGTAATCTCGGATGGGTATATTTATTAATTTCTAATTAACTTTGGATATTAATAAAAATATCGGGAGATCGGATGGTGATTGGTGAGACAACAGCGGGCGGAAATACGGAGGGTTAGGGCCGAGACAGCCTTGACCAATAGTGGGACCCAGATTCGCAGGCACGATGTGCTGACGCATCGTGATGCTTTGGTGATATTTTGACTAGACACGGTCCCACGGATCGACATTTTAGAGTTTTCGAGATAAACATCCGTACGCGGTGTATGGTTCCGGTTTCGGATATGCTGGTACGCTGCTACCGAATCTCTGAGAACAGGCTGGGCTAATATTCATATCTTCGCCGTCCGATTAAAACTAAACGAATCGATTCAGAAAATCTATGGATTGAATGACGCTAACCTCTGTGTTTATGTTACCTACATTACCGTGCTGCTTTTGTTTTCAGTTTTCTTTTTCACTAAAAATGTTTGCAATATATTTTTAGAAAGATTGCAATATTTTTAACTTTTTTTGCCTCTATTGTAATATTAGGATTATTCTTGAGATTTCATGTACGAACTAATGGGAAAAAAGTTAATTTTTAAATTAAAATAGAAACTAAAAAAATATAATATTAAAAATAAAAGTAAATTAAGAGAGAACTTCTGATAAATCCTGATCAAGAAAACCTAATTAGGTTATAAATAGAATTCGGCTGGTATGACCCCACGATTAGGCGTTGCATATATAGAGTGAGACTATGATACTACGCATAGTGCATATTGATTTGCGCTGTGGATTAAAATATTCAGTTTGAAAGTTATAACGATCGATCCGAACCGTTCAACATTGTCTCCATATAAATATGTACTTGTAAACTAAATTTTATATTTTTTTATATTTTTTTACTATTTTTTATATCAATTTTGGTGCTTTGATTTCTTTAAACGACTCCGAATTTATCAAAAAAAAAAAAAAATCTATTGTGCATGGAAATTACTTCAAAAGCAATACTACAACTATTTTTCGTAAAAAATGATATAGGCTTTTGAAATTGCTCTAAAAATAATTTGTGCTAGTTTTAAATATTATTTGGACCACAACTCACAGTTTTGTTGATCTAATTGTTTTAAACGTGTTCATAATTAAACTAAAACATCTAATATGCTTGTGATTTGTTTTAAATGCATTACAATATCTTTTGATCGCGTATAAATTGATGTATTCTTTCTAAATCCCTCTAATAATGTTTGTGCAAGTATTAGATAATTTTATAGAGGAGGGATCGGATTACACCGTTTTTTGGTGACATTGAATGATATCGTCTATTTTTAAAGTCCACACAGTCAATCCAAACCGTTCAATATGATAGATATATTAAAATGTGCTTGTAGATCAAATTTTACATTTTGTTGAATTTTTTTACTATTTATTAAGATGGGTACAAAAATTCAATGGTCTGAAAACAACGATTTTGTAAAGTACTTAATAAATAGTAAAAAAATTCAAAAAAAAATGTAAAATTTGATCTGCAGGCACATTTTAATATATCCAACATATTGAACGGTTTGGATCGACTGTTTAGACTTTGAAAACTTTGAAAATGGACGCTGTAATTTGATGTCACCAAAAACGGTGTAATCCGATCCCTCCTCAATTTTGTATTATAACTATGAAATTCGGTGGTTTAATTTATTGAAATGACTTCATAATTAATCACAAATATTCATTATGCATGCAAAATATTGCAAAAGCATAATTGAATTACTTTTGCGTAAAACTGATGTAGATTTGTAAATTGATCTAATAAAATTTTGTGCAAGTTTTGGAAATTATTTGAAACATAACTGTCAATTTTATTGATGTGGAATAACTTTAATTATGTCCAAAATTATACCAAAAAAATATAATATGAACGCGATTTGTTTTAAATGCATTAGACCTTTTGCTTGCATAAAAAATGATGTATTCTTTATAAAATGTTGTAATAATTATTTTGTAATTATTAGATAATATTTGATATATAACTGTAAATTAATTTTGATTGTTTAATATTTTGAATGATTCCACAATTAAACGATGGAAAACATATACGATGAATGCAAATTGCTCCAAAAAGTTTGCTACAACTACTTTTACGTAAAACTTGATATATGTTTTCGAAATGAGTAAAGTTAATACTTCATTGGTTTTGCCCCATCATGTCTCAACATCATTATCTCTATTTGCAAAGTCTAAATAATCAGATCCGAACTGTTCAACATGATCTTCATATTAAAATGTGCTTGGATAACAAATTTTATAATTTTTAAGATAGGTACAAAATCATTGTTTTTGAATGGTCCAGAATCTTCTCAAAACAGTGATTTTGTACCTATCATAAAAAATAACAAAAAAAATTCAAAAAATATAAAATTTTGTATCCAAGCACATTTTAATATGAAGATCATATTGAGCTGTTTGAATCGACTGTTTAAACTTTGAAAATAGAGATAACGATGTTGGGGTATGATAAGGCACAAAACCATTGAGGTATTTTAACCCTACTCTTTTGAAATTATCTAATAATAATTGATATAAATTTTAAATATTATTTGAACACAAATTTGAGCTCTAATCATATGAACACAAGTTTTTGAGTGCAAGTTTGAGTCCATCAAACAATAATTTGGATGGTTTTCTTCCATTACGCCCCTTCCGAATTTTAATAGTTGACACTCCAGTTCTCAAGGTCTGGTAGCATGTTTGATTGTGATTATTATTCCGTGAACTACAATTTTAGGACCTGTTCGGCGTGGTAATGTGCGCGTGGGAAAAAAAAAATCACTCAGACTAAATTTTTTTTTCCCCACACGCACAGTAAAATTTAGTTTAAAAATTTTCTGTTCCCAGACCCATTTCTGTTCCTCTCTTGACACCGAACAGGCCCTCACAGAGTGTGCATCCCATTCCCATACCATGCAGTACACGTCTTTAGTAAGTTTCGAGAAAATTTCATAGAGAAACCGGTCCAAAGTGGAAACTGAACCAACTGCTCTCAGGGGAGTAACAGGGTAGCGCAAAAATTTTGTATATTTTGTATATTTTTTAAAATAAAAATAGAAGTATATTTTGAAAAAAAAAATTAAGAGTAACAATTTTTTTTAAAATTTTAAGTATTTTTTATAATTCTTTTAAAACGGTACAAAAATAGAAATATATTTTGAAAACATTTTTTTTTATTTACTTTTGGAAATTTGCACAAGGGGCTTACATGACAGCCCCCAAGAGAAAACACAGAATAAAAATTGCTAGTTCCTAAAATATAAACACTGCCCTCCTCCCACCACCAAATTTACCATCATTTTTTGTTTTATTTTTGGTGGTACTGCTCCTAAACTATCAATACAGGTTATACCAGCACTCTAAAAAGGGCTTCTTAACCTTCTCTACAGGCACTTTGATTTTCATATTTTTTTAAAGTGCTTCAAATTAATTGCGCAATCAGTGAACCTGACCGAAAGCGGCCACGTGGCGCCTCCGATACTCCTTGTTGTTCGTTGATGGTTCGATCACATCGGGCGCAAACCTCACTTTCTTTTTCGTTGCTGGCTTTTGATCATAACCTAAATATTTCGAAAAAAAAAAAAGATGCAAAAGAATGAGTAACATTGTGTAGTTTAACTAACTGATTGGAACAATTTAATCATTTGAGTCTCAAACATGTTTCAGTTTGATCATACATATCTGCAATTAATTTGATTTCACCTCAAACAAGTTTCTTCATTGGTAGGAGAATCCCACAAGAAAAGCCAACCAATTGATTTGATTTCACCTCTACAACCACCATAATTTTCAAATTCAAGATTCAAGATTTAAAAATGCAACGATCCTCTTCATGATGTCATCATCATGTTTTATTTTCATTCCTTTTTGAGTCATGATGGCTCTTTAACAAAAGGACTCACTTGAATATTAATTAAAATAATGTCAAAAATCTGGACCACCCTCGGACCAACTTTTTTTGGTATAAGCTGTAAATTTAAATTTGATCTGAACCCTTGGATCTAAAATGAATAGTTCAGATCTTACAGAAATTAGATATTTCCAAACAATTAAAGAGGAACCAGACCCCAAAAGTAGAAGGGATGCATCTTTCTTTCTAACATGAGAGTGTTCTAAAACAATTAAAGAACATGTTTTTTTTTTTTTTCCGACTTACCAAAATGGCAAGAGCTCAAGTTCTTTTGACAATTTGACCTTTCCAAGAAAATAAAAATAAATAAAACATTCAATTTTTAAAGTTTGAATAATGGTCATCATTATAGAACATGGAGAATTATTACCGTAAATCAATTCGATCTTTTTCATGTAATCGGTGGCGAGGCGTCGGTGAAGCTGGTGCGCGAGGAACACGACGCTGCTTGAGACCGCCACAACGGCCATGAAACCGACACAAGTCTCACTCGACATCTTTCTAGCTGAATTGAAGAGCTTTGTTTTGAGTTTGTTTTTTGTTTCTCGTTGATTTTTGTGTTCGTTTTGGTTTGGGAATTAGTTGCATGAGAGTTGGTGGGAGCGGGTGAAAGAGGGCGAGAGGGAAAGAGAAGAAAACCAACGCTGTTTTTAGAAGTAACAGTAGGGATCCGTTTTATTTAAGATTTGACTTTATCTGGAAGGGGAGGAAGCTTTGGATAGAGTCGGTGCACCACTTGTCTTATTTAAACATTCCATTTTTAAAGTTTGGTCTGGTTCTGGAAGGTTGAAAAAAAAAATTATATGAGTTTGGATATGCTAATTTTCTGAAACTATATGTACAATGTATCTAAATTTATAAGTTTTTCAAAAATAAAGAAAACCGTAAAGAAGTATGTTTGTTTTGATATACTTTGAGATCTGAAAAATTATATTAATAGTATTTTTTTTCAAAGAAACTACTTTAATGATAACATAATGCTATATTTAATAAAGTAAATATTGCAGATACGTTACAATATTTATTATGAGGAGGAATCGGATTACACTCTTTTTTTTGACACACTTTGACACCTATCATTTTCAAAGTCCAAATAGTCGATCCAAACCATTCAACATGATGGATATATTAAAATGTGCTTGGAGATCAAATTTTACATTTTTTTGAATTTTTTTACTATTTATTAAGATGGTTACAAAATCGTTGTTTTCATAACATTGAAAAACAGCGATTTTGTAACCATCTTAATAAATAGTAAAAAAATTCAAAAAAAATGTAAAATTTGATCTCCAAGCACATTTTAATATGGTGATCATGTTGAACGGTTCGGATCGACTATTTGGATTTTAAAATCGCAAAATTGGCCTATAAAAAAAACAATGTCAAGATGTGTCAAAAAAATGAGTGTAATATCCCTCCTCGTTTATTATTTAAGATTTTATTGTTAAATAGATAATTTAATAATAAAGTATGCGACAATTATATCTGAATTATCTCAACACATAAATATTGCAGAATTTAAAACTTACAAAAACATCAAAACGTTTTAAATTAATATTTTGTCGCGACGTAATGTCATTGAATGACATTGTAGTTTTTCCACTATAGAAAATACTTAAAGAGTAAAAATGAGATGACATTTATCTTGAAAACTTTATATATCTTATCTTGCGTATTTATTGTTTAACATACTTCACATATTGTTTCGACAACTGTTGATAGCTATATATTATAACTGATATAGAGTACATGAATCTTATTTATTTTATTTTATAAAAAATTGAGAACATCTTGAATTGAAAACAATTTTTTTTTAACATATAGTTTGTTTGCATATTTCAATTGTTGTTTGTGTGCAAACGTATTTTTGTATCAATTAATTTGTGAAATTATATTTTTGCATAATTCCATTCTGTACGGTTCATGACAGTCGTACCTTAAAAACAGTTATTAACCGTATTTTCTTAATGTAATCATTAAACCGTATTGTTTAGGGGTGTCAATGGTACCTTTTTAGCCGTTTACCCGACCCGTATCGTATTCGATAAGGCGGGTATGGGTAAGATTTTTTTTTCGTTAACTTATTAGGTATGGGTAGGAATTTTTTTTCGTTAACTAAATGGGTAAGGATATGGGTAATGATTATTTTGCATCAGTTATCCTATAGGGTAATTATAAAATCTAAAATTATTTATATTCAATTCAATTTTCAGTGCACCTAGATTTACTCTTCTATTTCAATGCCCTAAATTGTGTATTTTTATTCCAGCGCACTAGGTTTGTATCTTTGATATATTTTCCTTTCCTCTTTGTTTTCTTGCCTTTTTACTCAATCGTAAGAATGAAATGTAAATCCTGTAAGAATCTGACTCACATAATCACATTTCCGCTTTAATTTTCAAAGTGGCTATGACTCAATTTTGTTTTCAAAATTAATTTCAAATTTTGCAATAAAAAATTATAATTAGTGAAAAAACAATTTAAATGGTTATCTTATGTAATGAGTAAAATATAATTTGTAAAACATAATGAGTTTTGATCTTTTATTTGTAAAATATAAAAAATTAATTATTATATTAGTATTATCCGTTATTCACTCGTTACCGTTTCGTTACCCGATAATATTAACGGGTAAGGGTAGGGTAATAAGGTTAATTTTTAATGGATAAGAGTAGAGTATGGATAAGATCAATTTTAATGGGTATGGGTATGAAAATGTCTCCATCTGACCCGTACCGTAACCATTGACACCCCTATTATTGTTAACTATGTTTTTCCTACATTTGGTGAACCAAGAGCATTAACGATTTGGCGGAGACCAATCTTAGATTTGTCCTCTCTATGTGTGGTTAGACATGGTCCTTTACTAACATCATTGTCAACTTGATAGTGGACCCCACTTTTCATCGAGCACAGGATAATACGGCAATCTGTACAATAGGTTTAGGCAAATATTTAACATGCGAGAGACTTCGTTTCGTTGACTACGATTTGAGGACTTTCCAACCAACTCTGTTTTTACATCCTAGAAAACTATATTAAGAAAAAGGACCCTGGAGAGAAACTCTCTCTCTCTCTGTTTTTTTTTTTTTAAAAGTTAATAATTCTTTCTAAATTAATTAAAGGTGTTATGCTATCTATATCAGAGCTGTCTGGTTATGACCTTGCACTGGATTTATGGGACATTTGACCCATTGTTGTTGTTTAAGGCACATGGGCCAAAATGTGAAAGATTAATACTGGCTAATCGATTTAAAATATTTTATCCATAGATAATAAAGCATCTCTATTTGTAAAATTTTATGAATTTCTAAATAACGATTAAATATTTTTTTAGAATTAAAGCCTCTCTAATTTCTAAACTTTTACATTCTTAAAACTAATTTTAGAGTTTCTATTTAGCTACGTCAGCAATAAATTAAAAAAGAGAAATAATTTGAGCGAATTGTTTGGTCAGCAAAGCGTTTAGAAACAGTTTCTTATTAACAAAAACTTTGTCCAATAAATTTTAAATAAGAAACTGAAATACATCTCTAAAATTAGAATAAAAGTTACCACGTCAGATTAGAAATCCATAAAATTTCAGATATAGAGATACTTCTAAATTGATTTGGTAAATTGTACAGGAATTGTTCAATAGCTTCGCCTCTTATCTTAAATATAAAATACTGCAAGTCATTTAATTTAAAAGAAGAACGTGAAGACTAAGTCTTATTTACTAATTAATAAAGCACACTATCAACATGATGTCATCCATTTTTTTTATAGTCAGTCAAATATGATTTGTTTTTTTCAAGTGAAATGCTTGTAGCCCCATAAAAAACCATCATTAAGTTCTACAACTTTATTCTCCAAAATTATTTTAGTTACCACAACAAAAAATCAAAATTAAATAAATACCATTCTTGCTGAGGTTTTTCCAATTCTACCACCCACGCGGGTCTAGTTTGCGCACCAAAATGGGTTTGTGCGCGGACTGGGTTAACGCACCAACTGGTGCGCAGACTGGATTAGAGTAACAACTGTTCTGAAATTTTTACTGCTCTTCAGTGCATTTCATCCTGTTTGAGCACCAATTTTGGTGTGCCAACCCAGTCCGCGCACCACCCCAATTTGGTGCGCGAACTGAATCTGCGTGGGTGGTAGGATTGAAAATAGCTTGAGCCGTATGGTAATCATTTAATTTTTAATTTTTACTGTGATAACTAAAAAAAATTTCGGCTCTATTCTATTATCTATCAAACTGCATTTTTCATTTATAATTGTGTACATCACAATAGGTCATCGTTCTATGGTTTGATTTAGCGTGTATATACTTATTCTTTAGGTAGGTTTCTATATAATTTAAATGATGATTTCAAGTTAGTTTTGAAATTATGATTGTTGGAACTATAATTCATGATATCTAGTGTAATAAAAGTAAGAGGCCTGGTAATTACTTTAATCATGCATCCTGAAATGTCTTCCTACAAAAACCAGAAAGAAAATATGATTTGCATTTCTTAAAAATGTGCAGCGCCTATGCCACATGCCACATGACATAAAGGCACAGCACACTCCCAACGTGATGTGCAAGCTGTTTTGTACTAGCTGTAAAATTTTGTACTATTAAAATTGGTGGTTATAATTAAACTGTATGACATAAATATTATTATTTTTTTGAAGTAAATGAAGGAAAATGTTATTATTGAAGTTTAGTGTTTATATTGAGTATATAGAAATGGAACTAAAACTTCTATTTTGAGGGCTTGAATGTAAAGATGGCATGACTCTTCATTCGCTGATTTGTACGCAACACTTTGGATACCGTGTGAAACAAAAATAAAAGCAACCTTTGACATTGAAATATGGAAAGGAGAAATAGCGGACAGGAAAAAAAATATGGGAGGCATGGTTACCGAAAACAAAATATGGAGAGGTGAAAGTAAAATAGAAAAAACAAAAAACAAAAAAAAATACTGTCTATTTTAGTATTGCTTTAATTAAGTATTTTGGAGAGGTCACCTTAATCATTTTAGAAGATATTGTTACTAGAAAAATAAAATTATTAGTGAGAAAAAGAAGAATTAAAGTGATTAAAAAGTTTTTTGAAGATAGAAAAAATCAAATTCATATAGGTGAAATTTAAATTAATGTGAAGACGTGATATATTTTTACTTTCAAATTGAGGTTTGTTTTTTATCATTGATAAATGAGGAGGGATCAAATTACATCTTTTTTTGTGACACACTTTGACACCTACCATTTTCAAAGTCCAAATAGTCGATCCAAACCGTTCAACATGATGGATATATTAAAATGTGCTTGGAGATCAAATTTTACATTTTTTTGAATTTTTTACTATTTATTAAGATGGTTACAAAATCGTTGTTTTCAGACCATTGAAAAACATCGATTTTGTAACCATCTTAATAAATAGTAAAAAATTTCAAAAAAATGTAAAATTTGATCTCCAAGCACATTTTAATATGGTGATCATGTTGAACGGTTCGGATCGACTGTTTGGATTTTGAAATCGCAAAATTGACCTATAAAAAAAACGGTGTCACGATGTGTCACCAAAAAAGGTGTAATTGGATCCCTCCTCTTGATAAATATGTCATTTTATTAGTATTAGTCTTTATAGTATTTTTTTCATGAAATCAAACAGTGAAGAAGAGTAGAACTAGGGTGTTCTTAAGTTCACCAACCTCTTTATGAACTCAACTCTAAAACTTATCAGATTGACTTCAAATGACAAATCTGGACGGTTGAAACCTGTCTATCTTTCGAGTGATGTGTCTACATGCAAAAATTTTAAACTTTCGAATTAATTTAGTATAAAGTGAAGCAGTCAAAATTAGAAGGTTTATAAATTAATTTTAATGCATTTATTTTTTGAACGTTTTTTTGACCATTTAACTCTATACAGAATTAATTCGAAAATTTAAAATTTTTACATGATGCATTACTTGTAAAGTAGACGGGTTTCAACGGTTCAGATTTGTCATTTGAAGTTAATCCGATAAACTTTAGAGTTGAGTTCATAAAAGAGGATTGGTGAACTTAGAAACACCCTAGTTCTACTCCAGTGAAGAATCATATTATCTTGTGTTATATAGATTTTACTTTTTATTAAAATATTTTTTAAATATGATTTTTATTCGGTTAGCCTCCCTCATACTCAAAGTCGAGTTTCGCCCGTGGTTAAAACTGATATTTATACTGATGAAGTTCCATGATGCAGAAATTGTTTTCTTAAAATATTAAAATTGGTATTGATAGGGGTGTTCAAATGGATTGGTTTATTCGGTTTTAAACCGAACCGGCAAATTTTGGTTTAATTAGATCGGTTGTTTGGTTTAAATGGTTCGGTTCGGTTCGGTTTTGGGATCTCCAAATCGGTTTGAACCGAACCAACCGGTTTAATAAAAAATGAATTGGTTTATAATAGATCGGTTTATAAAAAACCGGCTTGTGTGGTTATCAACAGTGGCGGAGCTACGTGAACGCAGGGGTAGGCACTTGCCTACCCCTGGAAATTTTTTTTTTATGTTAGACCGGTATTTTTTGGACTTTGCCTACCCCTGCCCTGCGCCTCAGCGCCTGCGTTGCGCGAAGTCACGAGAAAACAAAAAAAAAAAAAAACTCGCGGAGACGGAGAGGAGAGGCGAAGCAGAAGAAGTGAAGAACCGACTACCTCTGGAAGAAGAAGCTCCGCCTCTGTCTCTGGAAGAAGCTCCGTTAATTTTTCGTTCAAACCCAAATCCGTTAATTTTTTCAAACCCGAACCGTTAATTTTTTCGAACCCGAATCCGATTATTGCCTACCCTGGCTCAAATCCTAGCTCCGCCACTGGTTATCAAAAATGTTATCCAAATCGGATTGAACCGAACCAACCGGTTTTGAAATATTTATTTGTAACTTGAAATGTTTGTATTTGGTTCAACTGAACAAACCGAAGTTTAAATCGGTTTAATCAGTTCAGTTTTAGATCGGTTTGGAATTTTAATTCGGTCGGTTCGGTTAGATTTCAAAATTCGGTTCAAATCGCAGTTCGGCAAAAAAAGTTCGGTTTGATCCGAACCGGTTAACACCCCTAGGTATTGGTTCATTTCAATTTGGTGTTTATATTGTTAAATCTAACATTTATACTAAGTTGTACAACAAAGGAATTATTGTTTAAAAAAATTAATTTAAAAAGAAAACAGATACTCAATCATCCACAGGCAACAAAAAATATTACATGCAAAGGAGATTTTTTTTTTTTATCCAATTGTTAGACTATTTAATTTTATCGAACACTCTATACATTTAAACAATGGCAGGCCCTATTGTCATGTCCTCTTTTTCCTCAACTTGAGAAATATTAATTTAAAATAATAAAGTCATTATTATTTTTAGTTTTTGCAACGACCAGTGCATCTAGAATTTTAGATGGTCATGGTCTTTGGAGAAATCAAGTCGTCAACAACTTAATTTGACCCAGATGGCAAATTTGAAATATATATTTATTGAGGTTGTTGTCACTTGTTAGTTGTCACACATGCACGCACTCAATCGGTGCTGCTATTGCCATACTAAATTGCCTTGATCGAGAGGCGAAATTAATTTTGTTTTCTTCCTTTGTTGTCTTGGTTTCTGTCGGAGAAAAAAAAAACATGTAGAAGGATGATCCCACATTAACCATACGATATCTATAAGCCTCTGACAAGTACAGTGATAATATTCGCATTTATTCGCGTTTAATTTGCCAATAATTTATTTTTGGAATGTTTCCGAACTGAATGGCGTATTTTTCGTTGACCGAATAAAACGCGAATTTAACAAATTTTACGAATTATTCGCGTTTTTCTCACGTTTTGTTCGGAAAAAAAATTTGCATTTCTCGCGCACAGTGTCATTTCTGCACCCAGTCACCCACGTGAAATCTAAACAAAAGTCACAGTTTCCTATTCTAGTCTACTTTTTGACTATATTACCACAGTTGATCTTTTATGGCAAATACAAGCAGTATCTCGTATAGTAAATCATCGGTAATGAATTAAATATGCACTGAGGTCTCGTATTGTAATTTCGAATTATTCCCGAATTATACCCAAATTATTTCCGAATCACGAATTTTTGACCATGCCGAACCGAATCCGAATTTTTCATTTGTTACTATGCTAACAAGTTACGAAGGAGAACATTAAAAAATAGGGACCGACTAACTATCCCCCAGCTCTCATCCCCCATTCATCCCCCAGTCAATAACTGTTTTTGTTGACTGCTAATTAAGAGGGGACCACAAATTTCAGCGCTAAAAGACAAAACAAAACGTGTTATTATCGCGGCGAGTGTAAGTATTCATATATAAGACATCAAGTATTCATATATAATACATCAAGTATTCATATCTAACATATCAAGTATTCAAAAAAAAACTGGACACATTACTCACCCATCTTTTACACGTTTTTAGAGGTGAATTTTTTTCTCCGTTCACTCTAATCAATATTTCTGACAATCTGGTAGGAATTTTGCAAATATAAAACCACGAACGTTTTCTACACAATTTTCTCTTTCAAATGAGATCCATGATGACATACTTTCGAGTTGTCCGTTGCACAAGTATTCATACCTTGTCATTCAAGTATTCATACATCATCGAACAAGTATTCATACCTAATTAGTATTTCACAAATAAAAAACTGGACACATAATTCACTCATTTTTTACCGATTGAAATTTCGTTACCGCTCAATTACTGGAAGTGTCCAGTACACTCTATCTTAGGTATGAATACTTGTTTGACGAGGTATGAATACTTGCTTGACGTGGTATGAATACTTGCATGACGAGATATAAATAATTTTACGAGTTATGAATACTTGCGCGACGAATAACTCAAAAGTATTTCATCATGGATCTCATTTGAAAGAGAAAATTGCGTAGAAGACGTTTATGATTTTAGATTCGCAAAATTCTTCACAAATTGTAAGAAATGTTAGTTAGAGTGAACGGAGAAAAAAAAAACCACATCTAAAAACGTGTAAAAGATGGGTTAGTGATGTAACCAGTTTTTTTTTAAATACTTGATATCTTAGATATGAATACTTAGTGTATTATATATGAATACTTGATGTATTATATATGAATACTTGCGTGCGTCAGTTACAAAATTTTTCAAATACAAGTGGTCCCCCACATAATTAATGATTGATACACGTTTTTTTTTTGTCTTTTTATACTTGAAGTTGTGGTCCCCTACATAATTAATGATTGGGGGATGAATGGGGGATAGAACCGGGGAAAAAAAATCTTTATCCTAAAAAATATAGACAAGGTTTCCAATTGAAGCATATTTTTTCCAATAAGAAAGTTATTGCTCTTGTCAAAGTTACCAGGGATACAGTTGTATTAGTTCGGTTTCTTTAAGCCCGTCGGATTTATTCCTAATGAAATATCAAATCAGGTCGGGCGGCCCGATGTGGGACAAACTGGGCTTAATCTGAGCCGGGCTAGAGTTGGCACAAGTTTCAGCCCAATTAGGAAAGAATACAAGTGTGAGTTTATCCAAGTTCCAAATTTATGGTTAGGGTGCAAGACTGCAAGTTCAACACGATTAATTCAATCAATTTAATTGTTTAATTTTAAAAATTATGAAATTTTAATTTGATTAGTTAGGTATGGATTTAAAATTGAATGCAATAAAATTAATTTAAGAACCTTCAAATTTTGGACCGCTTGATTTTATACTTAATTAATTTGGAAATTTAAAATTTTCGTATGTAGACACAACACTCATAAGGTAGATCGGTTTCAATAATTTGAATTCTTCGTTTGAAGTCAATCTGACAGATTTTAAAGTTAAGTTCATAAAGAAGCTTGGTGTACTTAAGAACATCCTAGTTCTATTCATAATAGTTATATTATTATAGAGAGAATATGAGATCGTTATCTTTTTCTTTTTGTAATAATTCATTCGTTGTACTTTTTTTGTACTTATTTAATTTTACTTACTGTTACTTGTATGTCTATACTTATTTTTATAACAAGTTTATTTTCTTAATATTTTTATAACAAGTTTACTTATCAGGAATTTCAAAGTTACGATGAAGCTAGAAATGGGTGTTAAAGTAGAATTGTTCTGAAACCAATAATTAAAAGAAATTTGTATTGATTTTGATTATTATTGTTATTAATAAGAGGAGTATTGAGCTCTTTATTTTATTTAGTTCATTATCCTCACATAAAGGGGGACCAGTTTGAAGAAATAAAGAAGTCATCATGAGAAATATTTTAAGCAACAAATTTCTAATGAATTTGAAAAAAACAGTTCATGTGCTTTTTTAGCAGGTGGGAAATAAAAATGAGAAAATGAATTGGTATACTCCAATTTGCAGTTTTAAATTGGGAAATAAATATGAGAAAATGAATTGGTATACTCCAATTTGCAGTTTTAAATTGGGAAATAAATATGAGAAAAAAAAAACTATCAAAATACTCCAATTTTCGTTAGTATTTTGAATGAAAGAGATAACGAAACGATTAAATTTGAATTTTTTTTTATCAAAATTCTGTGACAAAATCGGACAATGGAAAGTTCATTGATAAAATATAAATGGGACCGACTAACTATCCCCCGGCTCCTATCCCCTATTCATCCCCCGGTCAATAACTGCCTTTGTTGACCGCTAATTAAGAGGGGACCACAAATTTTAGCGCTAAAAGACAAAACAAAACGCGTTATTATCGCGGCAAGTGCAAGTATTCATATATAATATATTAAGTATTTATATATAGAGTAGAACTAGGGTGCTCCTAAGCTCATCAAGCCCTTCGTGAGCGCGACTCTAAAACCTATCGAATTGACTTCAAACGACATTTTCAAACCGTTAGATGTTCAATCTATATTAAAATGTGCTTGGAGATCAAATTTTACATTTTTTGGAATTTTTTTACTATTTATTAAGATGGTTTGAAAATCGCTGTTTTTATAAAATTTTGCACCATTGGAAACAGCGATTTTCAAACCATCTTAATAAATAGTAAAAAAATTCCAAAAAATGTAAAATTTGGTCTCCAAGCACATTTTAATATAGATTGAACATCTAACGGTTTGGAAATGTCGTTTGAAGTCAATTCGATAGGTTTTCGAGTCGCGCTCACGGAAGGGCTTGGTGAGCTTAGGAGCACCCTAGTTCTACTCTTCATATATAATACATCAAGTATTCATATCTAAGATATCAAGTATTTAAAAAGAAACTGGACACATCACTTATCCATCTTTTACACGTTTTTAAAGGTGGTTTTTTTCTCTGTTCACTCTAACCAATATTTCTGACAATCTGTGAGGAATTTTGCAAATCTAAAACCACGAACGTCTTCTACACAATTTTTTCTTTCAAATGAGATCCATGATGACATACTTTCGAGTTGTTCGTTGCACAAGTATTCATACCTCATCGAGCAAGTCTTCATACCTCATAAGTATTTCACAAATAAAAAACTGGACAAATCATTCACTCATGTTTTACCGATTGAACTTTCATTACCACTCATTTTTCCGAAATACTTGATGTCTAAGGTATGAATACTTGTTCGACGAGGTATGAATTATCACTCGACGTGGTATGAATACTTGCACGACGAGATATAAATAATTTTACGAGGTATGAATACTTGCTCGATGGATAACTCAAAAGTACTTCATCATAGATCTCATTTGAAAGATAAAATTGCGTAGAAGACGTTTGTGATTTTAGATTCGCAAAATTCTTCACAGATTGTCAGAAATATTGGTTAGAGTGAACGGAGAAAAAAAACCACCTCTAAAAACGTGTAAAACATGAGTGAGTGATGTGTCAAGTTTTTTTTAAAATACTTGATATCTTAGATATGAATACTTAGTGTATTATATATGAATACTTGATGTATTATATATGAATATTTGTGCGCGTCATGATTGATACGCGTTGTCTTTTGTCCTTTTGTGCTTGAAGTTGTGGTCTCCTAGATAATTAATAATTGGGAGATGAATGGGGATAGAAGCCGGGGAAAAAAATCTTTTCCTAATATAAATTATATATTAAGTTCAATGACATGCGACAAATTTTACCCTATTTTGTTCAACGTCTTTTCAAACGAATTAAAAGAATTGGACTGATATTTTCAAATTTTACATATAATATATGTACTATATTCGAATTATTTACTAAATTTACAAACTTTATGAATAATAAAGCCGAATTACTCATAAAATTTATAACTTTTCTATTATTTGTTATCAATATTGTAGCATACTATTTACATTGTGAAAAATGAATATGTTTCAAAATAATTAAAAATCTGAAAGTCGTACTAACTGTCACATAACGATGGACAAGTATCCTCTTCAATATTGTAAAAGATTCCCTTCACTTTACGGTTTGAGATTACCTCCCGACTGCTTTGAGATTTGGGCTAGCGCAGGGGCAGTATTACTGGGCTTTGAGATTCGTGCTAAGTTAAAAAAAACAGTCCGGATCCAGTAATTCTATAAGATTCTCTATTATGGTACCGGGGAGGATCTGAATTCACACTAGGATTAGAGAAGATTTGAAGCCTGTTCAATATATTCTCATTCCTATTGTAGAAGTAGATATTCTCCAAGCTACGTCAATGACGTTAGGAGTGTACAAAAAAACTAATAACTCATAACTTGTTTAGATTCAATTCGGATTCAACTCGCTAACAACTTGAGTTGAAATTGACTCGGTTGTCTCACGAGCTGAATCTAAGTTGCCCTCAACTCGGTTCGGAATCAATTCGGTTGACTCATTAACTTGGTAAATTATGTAATGTTTTGTTAGACTTTGTACTATTAGTAATTTTGTAAACTTTGTACTATTTAATAATGTATTTGTCACTGTTTTATTATTTTATTATGTAAAGTTTTAAATTGTGTACTATTTTAATAAACTATGTAGGTAATTTTTAATTTGATAAACTATGTACTATCTTACGAGTTACGAGTCGACTCAAATTGACTTGAGTTGTTTACGAGTTGAATTCAAGTTATAATTTCTGACTCGAAACTAAATTAGTAACTCGATCTAAACTCAGCTCATAAGTTCACGAGTTGAATCTAAGTTGCCCTTAACTCGAATTCAACTCGGGTCATGAGCAGCTCTGCGTCACGTTGTGCTCCAGAAGTTGAAAATAGAAAGGTATCCATCCCTAAATCCCGCCAAAAAAAAACCTTATCTTCGTTATTCCCCAAAACTATCCCGCAAGTAATTCCCAACGCTCCGACTTCTCCCCCGCGTTTTGGGAACAACACGTCTCATGTTCTCCAGTGTCATCTGTATAGGACATTTAAATGTTACAAAATCAGATGTTTGATAATTTGACCATAAAATTTTACTCAAAAGGTTTTTAAAAGATCTTTGACATCTAAATACACTTCCGGAACCTAAAACTGCTCAAATTTGAGACTGGAGAAGATAGTTTTAAGTAGAGAAGCACGAGACACGTGTCGATCCAAAAGTTTTAAATGTAATATCTTTATTTCCCGCCTCCGCACAAAATTGATAGGGGGAATTTCATGTATACCCTTCAAAAACTTAGAAATTACATATTCCCCCCTCTAAAATTTATAATATCATATTTACCCTTCTAAACTTTAAAAACTCACATATTTACCCATTTTAATGTTTTTTCAATTAAAATTCATTTAAAAATTTAAAAATACCCATTTTACCCTTCATGTATACTCCCTTCTCTATTTGTCTATCTTGATCAGAGGCATGGAAACTAAAAAAACTAAAAATGAAATGAATATTAAATATAAGGTTTTAATTAAACTTAAGGAGCAGTAGAGAGAGGTGGGTCTCTACCGAACATCTCCGAGTGATCCCTAATAAACTTGATAATCCAAATTTAATCAATAGGGCTCAAGACAGTTGTAACCGAAGGACTCTTGTTGTCGTGTTCCACATGCATCATAAATTCTGATGGAAGTTTCTGGAAGGAGAAAATTGATTTTGTTGATGCTTTTTTTTAAAGGCTGGTGGCTTAATGGTGGAATTATTGAAACTAAAATACAAATTGCATTTGCATATATGTTTTACGCCGGCAACTACAATAATATTTGCATTTGTATGTGTTCAAAACTCAAAATCTAGCAGAGGTTAATGGAACCTAGAACTGACGGTTAAATAGTAGCTGGATTAAAACTTAAAAGCTTTCAATTATTACAGTTTGTTTCATAAGATTTTCAAGGAGATGATACTATGTGTCGATTGGCTATCCCAATTTGGATCGATACAGATGGATTCGGGAAAGGGAATCTTGGAGATGAAGCATAAGGACTAGACAATAGTATTAGCCAGAGGAGGAAAAATAGCCGATGTCAACATGTGCGAGCATGTGCCAGTAGCCAATAAAGCAAAGAAGAGCAACCCTAACAAGCTAATTGTACACTTATTCAGCTTAGAGCCGAGGTGATTGAGTTACAACCAGTCAAGCACGAGAGGGAGAACTCGGGGTTACAGGCGAGTTCACACGAAATTAAGCACGCCAATGAGTCGGGCGACCTCGAAATAGTGTGGGCGCTACAAGCAACTTAAGCTCGAGGACGAGCAATCTCTAGGGGAGGGATTGTCACGTTTCCAAATGGATTTAGAAAGAAACAAAATTTGTTCTGACTTGGTCAATATTATTGGCGAAGAAGAAGAAAGGAGTTGGGGGAAGATCGGGCAGCACTCACGGTCAGAGAGAAATAAAGAGTCCTTCCTCTCTGTGTAATGGGACCCAGGCTGTCAGATTTAATGAAGAAGCTGACCAGGTGACTTTCGGATGGGTTCACGACAATAAAGACTTAATGAGGATGACAAGTGGGCCAGCAGCGTCAGAAGCTACTCCCTCAAGTAATTTTGTGGTTTCGTTTCTGTGTTCTTGGCTTCGCCATTTTTATCTAGTTTTCAGATTTTTCTCAAATTGGTTCTCTCCGCCTCAATTGCGAATTTCTCAAGCAATGTCAAAAATCTGGAATGGTTTATTTGACAGGTCCGTATCATCTAATATAACTGAAAGGTTCAATTTATTCATAAAACGGATCATATTCCAATTCAGAATTTACGAACAGTAAATGATTGCTTTAAATTGGTGCTTCAGAAATATAAATGATTCGAATTCTCTACGTATTAACTTAAAATTTGAGATATGTCAAAGGATGTAAACTCTAATTTGACTGGTCACATCCTCCTATAGTACCTCAAGGGGAGCATTAGAACCATTCGTTACAAATTTCAAAATTATCTTGTAAAGTACCCACCTCTCTCTTCTCCGCTCTTTAAGTTTAATTAAAACCTTAATTTTGCTATTCATTTCATTTCTAGTTTCCACGCCTCAGTCAAAGACAGAGATAGAGAGGGTATACATGAAGGATAAAATGGGTATTTCAAAAAATTTAAATGAGTTTTAATTGAAAAAACATTAAAATGGGTAAATATGTGAGTTTTTAAAGTTTAGAAGGGTAAATATGATATTATGAATTTTGGAGGGGGAAATACGTAATTACCAAGTTTTTGAAGGGTATACATGAAATTCCCCCAAATTGATAAAGAATTAAAAGTTGGAACTTGGAAGCTGCCCTTCTCTCTGACCACAGCACGCTCGTTTACACGTGTCAGTAGTCTAGTTATCGGTTTCTTTCCTTTGTCCTCAAGGACCTTCGTAATAACCTCCCGGTAATCATAACTCACAATCTGCCCAAACAAAAACTAAAACCCTCTTTATAGTAAAAATGAAGAGTGAGGCTATGGTGCTATGCATAGCACGGATGACTAGTGTACTACGGCTCAATATGGTACTTTTTAAAATCCTAACGGTCGATCCGACCGTTCAATGTGATAACCATATGAATATGTACTTGCAAACTAAATTTTATATTTTTTCGAATTTTTTTACTATTTTTTCAAATAGGTAGAATTTTGATGGTCCAGAATTTTCAAAAAACACTGATTTTTCTACCTATCTAAAAAAATAGTAAAAAAATTCGAAAAAATATAAAATTTAGTTTGCAAGTACATATTCATATGGATATCACATTGAACGGTCGGATCGACCGTTAGTATTTTAAAAAGTACCATATTGAGCCGTAGTACACTAGCCATTGGTGCTATGCATAGCACCATAGCCTCACTCAAAAATGAAAAGAAAAACGTAGACACACACACACACACACATGGGGAGGAAATATTATCATTAAATTTCTCTATAGTAAAGAAGAAATATAATTGATATGGATATTTTATCACTAAATTAAGTTGTAATATATGCGAAAGGACGGTCATTGTTTAAATTCTAAATGTTAATTTTACGTGATTCAAAATAACAGTAACTAATTATTGATCCAAATGTTTGATTTGTAATTCTGTATAATTGTTTATATAAAAAGGTCTACTACTAATTGTAGATGGATTTTTTCTTTAATATAAAAGTCTGTGGTATAATTATGTTTAGGGTGAGAAAATATCTCATAACTCGTGACTCACTCATAACTCTCTCGTTAATAACTCGTTCTTTATTAATTTGTTTGTTAATTTAATGAACTGAGCATTAGCATACTCCAATTCGCTCATAACTCGCTCATTATTAACTCGAGTTATATGAAGTCATGCCACATCCAATACCAATCGGATCCAAACCACTATTTAGTTGTTTGACATTTATTGTTTGATTGTTAAATGATGTTAAATTCAAAAATTTAGTATTTTTTTTGTTAAATTTGCTTTCTATTATGTATTATTTGTGACTTTCGGTTTTAAGAAATTCAAATTGCTTAAAATTCAAAAAATCAATTGGTTTTAAGTCTTAACGAGTTACGAGTCAACTCGAGTTGTTCGAGTTACGAGTCAACTCGAGTTGTTCGAGTTACGAGTCAACTCGAGTTGTTAACGAGTTACGAGTCAACTCGAGTTGAGCACGAGTACAGTTGTCAACTCGGTATTGTCTTCTCAACTCGAGTTGACTCGCTCATTAACTTAATGAACCGAGCACGAGTATACCCCAACTCGCTCGAACTCGGTTCATTAACGGCCCTAATTATGTTTGAGAATTTTGAAAAGTTTCTTAAATATGTTAAACAATATTCTGAAAATAAATGTTAAGTTTATGGAAATTTTGTTGGATAAATCAATATATACAATTTCATATATATTTGGTATTGTCTAATATTGTTTGTAAATAATTCATATCATGAAGTACAAATAGTTCACTTATAGTAGCAAAACTAACATAATACATGGGCGTTGCTCCGGATGATATTCATTTGTTTTTTTTGGAAACAATGCTTTGAATTTAAATAATTCCTCGTATCAAAATGATAGATTCTGTAATACAATAGAATAGATTAATTGGAGTGAAGAAGAATATTACAAGTAAAAACCCGATATTTCAACAAAATAATTTATAATTTTTGTCGCTAATGAGAGAAAAAAATAATAATTTAACTCTAATTTTTTTAATATTTTTTTCGAAAATCGAATATGCAACTTCTGGTATGCGTTTGGACATATAATTTTAGTTATTTCATTAATCTTGAGGGAGCATGTTGTAATTTGTCTGAAAAAAAAAATTAGAACGAAAGACGGTGGTGGGTATAAGGCGAGTGAGCAGAACCCGAGCGGTCGATAAATAAGCAAGCAAAAGAATCTCTGACTCGACTTGGTTTCGCTCTTATCCACCAACAACAAATCAATAAAGACGATAACCAGGAACAATTACAAAAGGAGGTGATACAATGGTTGTGAGAGTTGTGTATGGAGTGGTGTTTCTCACCGTCTCCTGCGCCTGTTTTATGCTGCTTCACCTTCTTCTCAGCCCTGTTTTCTACTTCACCTTTTAATTACACCAATTCATCGCTGAGCTACACACTGCAGTAGACCTGTCGCCAATCTCTAACAGACGAAAGAGACTTTTTTTGTGGTTGTCGACTCGACACCGTGAGGTTGGAACTATGTTAGGTTTTCAAGTATGTTTTGTTTTTTTTATTTTGTCTTTTTACTACTTGGTTGTATTGAATGCTTGAAAGTTGAAATATACTTTAGGGAACTTTTGTAAGATGCTACTAATACAAAAATATGTCGACTCATTTCAAAATGGGTCCATAGCTCAGTGGTAGAGCAATTGACTGCAGATCAATAGGTCACCGGTTCGAACCCGGTTGGGCCCTTTCCCTTTTAATTTTTCCCTTTGAATTAAAAATGCCCGTTTCTTTAATGTTTCCAATTCTCCTTCTGACAAAATACGATTGATGCTAACTTGGCTCAGCCTCCTTTGAATTAAAAAATGTTATCCAAAATTATATTTTATTTTAGATCTTCGTAGTCTGATCTAGAAAAAGAATTAACGAGCAATTCAGATTATACTTTTTTTTAATATAAAATTCTAGAGAATATCTGGTTAAACTGATGCCGAACCTTCAATCAAAATCAGAATATCCAAAATTCACCAGGAAATCCGAATCCACCCCACCCCCCACCCACACGCGCGCGCGCGCGCTCGTTCAAGGAGGAAAAAATTATCAATGGTTAAGAGTTCCAAGCTCCTATACGTCTTCTTCTTCCATCTCCTATTCAATACAATTAGAAATTTAAGAGACGCCTCTATTTCAAATAAAACGATAAAATTATCAATTAAAATAAAAGGAAATAAAAGAAAAGTTAAGTTCTTATATATTAGATATTATGGTGTTTTGATGGAGACATTGGCTATTTTGAATATTTAGATTGATACACTAGAAATTCTCCCTATGCAACTAATTCACAGGTGATTTATGTTCCATCTATAATTTAGGTTCCTCTATAAATTTAGTATTAAAATAAGTTTCTAATTTGTTTTTTTTCCATATATGGATTACAGTTACATTAATCATTTATCGAATTATAATCAAGGCTAAAAGTTAAAATTAATTAGAAAAATCAATGGAAATTTAAGTCCAATTGGTTTAGTTAACTTGAAGATAATTAAGGCTAGACCCACTGATTAAAAAAAATTGTTTAAGAAAAGGAGAAGTGAGGTGTGAGGACTTGTACAATACAGTATACAAGCCTGACAGCAGTATAGCACAGTGGTAGAGGTGTAGGAGAAGAGTTTCCCTTGCTTCAAATGTAGGGAGGTTTAACTGGTAAAGGCTCAGCGAAGGCCCTTGTACTCCGCCCACAAAATGAATATGACTGAGTTTCATGGGCTTCGGACAGTAAAACTGTAAAAGACATTACTGTTAAATCTTTATTATAATTTCATGCATTTTGGCGGGTCAAGGATAAAAGATCTGAAAAGTTCAATTACCACAAAACCAAGATCTTCTTGTGGTTGATTTTGCACTCACCTGGAGACAAACACACGCCTTTTCTTTCATTGTCACAATGTACAATCTGCTTAACTTGGAAAATTTTGCAATGACAACACATACTGATAATGTGCAGAAATCAGAAAATTGGGTAGCTCGGTTAAGGAAAAAAGAATCATATGAAGCACATGTAGCACATGCCCAACTGAGAGTTCCAAATTTACACTTCGTATTTTTCCAACTGAGAGTTCCAAAATTTTCATGCAGGAATGCATTTAGACATCATTATTAAATTTATTGTTCAGCAGGGGCAGATTTGGCCAGTAAACCGAAGGATTCCTTTTCAGTTTTATGAACATGCAAAAAAGGTTTAGTTGAACTCGACTTCGGTTAAGAATGTAGTAAAATCAACTCAATGACAACATCATGATGCTCTCAATGTTACATCAAAATGCATTTGCCACATACTGTAGCTATCCGAGTTCTTTCAAATAGAAAGTTGAAGCTCCAAACTACCGCCACAAAATAACAAATTTGGTAACAGAATTTACAAAACATTGATTCAAGAGCAACAAACATAGCTATCTTGCTCTCAAAAATAAAAAATCAATACAAATGACAGCATCATGAACAAAGTACTATTTCTAACCTTAGCTAAGAAATGTACAACCGAGTTGCTCAGTCTTGGTACCAAGGAAAAATCTTATAGAATTGCTAATATTGCAATCAGCTTCAGTCGCAAAATTCTAGTAGGCTTCATGGTATATTCGGCCACTTGGTACACATTTCAGAATACAGGGACTTCGGGCTTTGGGCCTTCAATGTGACCGGTATACTATTGCATGGCTGTTGTTGACCCACTGTTGAAAGGAACTTTTTCTATATGAACTGATATTTACATCTGACAAATAAAATGAACAGCGCAAGATAAGTTACTGCTGCCTTAATTTTCTACAAGATCATAATATTACGTACTTCTTTGTATTTAACTTAACCATTCTTGTTAGGCTATCAAGTAATTAATACCAACACCTACTTTTTAGTATTGCAAAATGCTATTTTTGAACTGTACCAATCATAGGGATACAAAGTGTACCTACCTAAATTCGCGGCCTTCATCCAAGCTTGAGAGCCTCTCTGAGACCAAAGCTGTAGTTCTTACCACCCTTCTTGTTGCCAATAGCTGTATTCCCTTTGTGCATCATTGACACAAATTCACTATAGTCTATCCTTCCATCCTAAATAAATAAACAAATAAGAGTGGCTGTTACACGATGATTAATAATTCTATATCCGTGGGATAGGACAAAATGATTAATATTTCACACAAGTATGAAATAGTAAGATTTATGGGTATACAGGCAAAATCCCACAAAATGTTATATAAAGAGAAAAACTGGCATCTTACATTATCCTGGTCAATTTCCCGAATGGTCTCCTCGAGACGGGCATCATTTATCCCAAAGTCCTCACATGCTTTTTGAAGCTCGTCCAGAGTAATATACCCGCTCCCATCTTTATCAAAGTATGAGAAAGCTGCAAAGAGGTTGTCTTCCCTCTCTATTTTGTTGAAGTTTATTGTCGCTGCTAAAAACTCGGAGTAGTCTATTGTGCCACTGTTGTCTATATCTGCCTAATAATATTAAGTTGAAAAAAAAAATTATAACTTGTGCAAGGCTGAAAAGAACAAAATCCTCAAATTCCTCAAATAGTAACATACCAAAGGCAAATCTGAAGGTATAATATTTCACACTTACTGCTTCCATGAGAGCTGCAATTTCAGACTCTTTGAGATTTGCACCGACACGTTCCAATCCGGCCTTCAATTCCTCGAATGTGATCTGGCCACTGTTGTCAGTGTCTATCATCTTGAACATTTCCTTCAAACCCGCCAGCTCTTCCTCTGACAAGCTCTCCGCAATTACCTGCAATTATACAGTTTCTCAGTTTTATGGGCAATTATCTGCAATTATACAGTTTCAACCTAAATTTTAAGATAAGTGTTACTATGCATAACACATGCATAACAAAAGGAGCATAGGGATATAACTAAGAAAAAAAGAGCAAATAACTTACTCTAAGTGCCATTTTCTTGAGCTTATTCATAGCTGAGAATTGTTTAAGCCGAGTTAGAACAGCCGAATCCAGAGGTTTATCAGGTGCTACTCCATCTATTCTCATCCAAGGATGACCTGTGCCATACCGAGACATTTTATGAGCACCAACTACACAAAGAAAAGCTAGTGCCACCAATACTAAGTAAAATAGAACTGACATAGAACTTCATGGGCGGTTAAGCGCTTTTTGGGCTCTCTGACAAGCATCTTTCTGATGAGATCTTTTGCATCCTCAGTAATGGCGGGCCACGGATCTGACGAGAAATCAAGCTGGCCCTTCAATACTTGCTCAAATATCCCCTGCTCACTTTCTGCATTTGCACATCGAAAAGAATAAATCATATAACGACAACAAATATTGAATAATACGTGACAACCAATAATAGTAGTATTAATAATACTGCTAAAGTAGAGGGCATTAAGTATAAAGTAAAAACGTGTAATTCGGCACATCCCTACTATTGTATAAGAACATCTCTCTATTTAACAAAATTTCAGGATAATGCAACATATAGGTAAACTAAGCAAGTAAAAAGTTGTTGTTAAGAAACAAGTATAAACTACATGAAAAGAAATGTACCAACCATCCCAAAAAGGTGGTACACCACTTAATAATATATATATTATTACACCAGCACTCCATACATCTGCCTCAGGTCCATAATGTTTCAATAATACTTCTGGTGCCACATAATATGGACTTCCGACAACATCAGTCAGTACTTCACCTAAAAAGTAAAAGATATAAGTTCTCAGCAAAATAATACATTCGCAAAAATGGCAGTTTAGCACATTGTTTCTTAACCTTTGATACAGAAGTCAAGATCGAGATCTAGAGAAAGAGAAAGAGGAAAAATAGGAACCAATCCAGTGGAACTTGTACCATTCAAAATTTAAAAGAGAACTCATTTCAAAAGTCAAAAACTCAAGCTGGCTAAATCTGTCTATCACAACCATGGTTCAGCTAAATACTATTGATTACAACAGAACACGGCTAAATAGTATTGATTAAAACCAATCCAGTTAATCTGGGTAACCCATGTTTCGTCTTTGTTATTTGAACCAAAAGTTATAGAAGTTACTATATGGTGTAAACCCTTAATATGGAGATGCATTTGACAACCAACATCAAGACTTGTAACGATTGAAAAATTAGAACAAGGGCGGAGCCAGACTTGCAAACTATGGGGGTCAATTTACGGTATCCATGACATTTTACTCTAAATTATATAGAAAATCATACACATATATATATTTAATTTCAAGTAATAGGCAAAACAATTTCAAAATTGATTGGTTCAATTATACCAGCTTTTGGTCGACAACCTAACAATATTCAAATTGTACCAACTTGTTTGGGACTAAAGGCTTGGTTGTTGTTGTTGTGCATTGGTGAATTCATACTTTCACCTAGTAGAAACCACGAATCTCAATCTAAAGTAATTTCTGCTGCATGTATCAAAGAGCAACTAAAAAACATCAGTTACCTGGCTTAAAGAAAATTGACAGCCCAAAATCTATCGTCTTAAGAGCTGAATTCTCATCCTGATTAACAAACAAAAAGTTCTCTGGCTTCAAATCTCTGTGCATCACTCCGAGTGAATGACATGCCTCAATAACACTGACAATAACCCTTGCCAGCTCAGCAGCCGCCTTCTCTGAGTAATGTCCCTTCTGAATTATCCTATCAAACAACTCACCGCCGGCACAGAGCTCCATGACCAAATGCACAGCCACGGCATCTTCAAACGCACCAACAATAGAAATAACATTCGGGTGGCCAGCTAAATGGTGCATGATTCGTATCTCCCGTCTGACATCTTCAACATCCTCGTCCGACGTGAGTTTCCTCTTTGCAATTGACTTGCATGCGAATTCCTTCCCTGTAGATTTCTCGACACACAAGTAGGTGGTGCCAAACTGTCCCTGGCCGAGTTTCCGGCCAATGCTGTACAAGTCCTTTAATTTCTCTGTTTTTCTCCCTAACACAGTGTCAACCATTAACCCGGCGCTTGCAACCCGTTTGATTTTGGGCGGGGACTTGTTTTGCGGGTTGGGGTTAGATTCAGCCGGGGTCGGAATGGATTCAGGGTTGCATTTAGGCGAGTTGCGATGCTCTGAAGGAGGGATTGTGATTGGATTTGGGGCCTGGGAAGGTGAGGGAGAAGAGGTGGAAGGAGACGGGTCAGACGGGTTGGAGCTGCTACTGGGTAATTCACGCGACCGGGTGGTTACAAAACGCGACAAATCAAGGAAACCAAATCTAATGGTGCCCGGTGGGCCACCACAGGTGTTGCCCATGGAGAATCAATGCAACTTCTCCTTTGAATTAATAATTTAATATCGACCGATAGAAAAATCAGTGGTTCGCATGTTCCCCCGGGTCAAATCAGGTACGGCGCCTATCAGAACTATAGATGGCGCCTAATTGGGGATGACTATGAGGGGAAGATTTGAGCTTGGATCAGGTTGAGGCTGGTTAACTTCTCCGGAGTCGGCGGAGGAGGATTCTCCGATGGATCTCTCCGGCGGTGGAAGAGGCGGAGAGAGAAAGAGAGATATCCCTGGAGAAGACGTAGAATTTTACTATTTTAGAGGAGACAGTAAACTGAATTTGAGAATTACCGCGAAAAAAAGTGCGAGGGAGGGAGAGGATCTGGGAAAGTAATTACGAGAACTGGAGGAGATGAGCAAAAAGGGGTTGTATCCAGCTAAGACATACTTTGTTTTCTGAACATGAAGAAGGGAATTCAAATCACCTAAAGTAACTCAAATTTTTCATTTTACATCCGGACCGTCAGATCTGTTTTGGCACGACTTTTAAAGGTTCCGTTCATTCCATTTCGTGCCTGTTTGGCTCGGATTATGATCAGACGGTCCAAATGTAAGCACAAATTTTGAGTTACTTCAGAGGATCTGGACAACATTAAGCGGGGATCATTTGCAGCAACGAGTAAGCTGATCTTCCATTGATCTTTTTCTAATGTTAACCTGACCGGCTAGCCGGTTAAACCGGAACCGGACTCTGTCTGCTTTGGTTCATTAAAATAGGACCGGATGCGCGTTTTAAATAAAAATACTTATCTCAATACGGACGACTTTTTTTGGTTTGAAGGAGGTGCTATTATAAGGGCAATAATTTTAATAAGGGGCAATTTCATGTATCCCCTAAAAAACTTCAATATTACGTATTCCCCGTCTAAAATTTGAAATTACATATTTCCCCTTTAAACTTTCCAAACTCACAAATTTACCCATTTAATCAATAAAATATATTTAATATATTTAAAAATACTTAAATAATATTATTTCGGATTCTAAATTTTTTTCAGACCATTATACCCCTTCCTCCTTCCAATCTCGTTCTTTCTCTTCAATTCATGTGCGTCTCACACCGTCCCCACCTATGGATCGGAGCAATGCGGCGAGCTCCAGCTGCATCAGGCTGCCACACCATCCATGTCGAATTGGCGAAAGATGTCACGCAGCTGCTTCAATCCATAGGTGGGGACGGTGTGAGACGCTCATGAATTGAAGAGAAAGAACGAGATTGGAAGGAGGAATGGGTATAATGGTCTGAAAAAAATTTAGAATCCGAAATAATATTATTTAAGTATTTTTAAATATATTAAATATATTTTATTGATTAAATGGATAAATTTGTGAGTTTGGAAAGTTTAGAAGGAGAAATATGTAATTTCAAATTTTAGAGGGGGAAATACGTAATATTGAAGTTTTTGAGGGGGATATATGAAATTACCCCTTTTAATTAATAATGAGAGCTGAGAGAAACTTTATTATACTAATACTCAATTTGCTCTTCTCTTTTAATATCATATCTGAATATGCAATCAATAAATAACTAATAAGAATATTATTTAAATCTCAAATATTTTTTATCGTTTTTTGTACTTACAGAATGGAAACCAATTTTTGCTTCCTAGCAGGTATCAATTTTTTCTTTTTGTATGTATAGTATGTAATCCTTTCAATTTAATTAAGGACCTCATTATAAATATTTTTTTTGTCAAAAGATGACGATGCAATCTTCTGCACATAAAATGTCTCACTGCATAGAAATTTATCTAATTTTTATTTATGTTTGAAATCAACTGCTATACTTCATGTTAAATAAATTTAAATAAACTCACTTTAGAGTGCATATATCCAAACAGAATCAATGATCATATCCATATGTTTTAGCCTTTTCTGCTTTTGTAAATAACAACTTATCTAAACTTAATGTATTTTGTACAGTATAATCTGAAACTATTTCTTACAATTGAACATTCTAATACATCATATTGACTGATTACAATTGATCTGTTCTGATACACCCACTCTTCTACTCTACCAGTAAATAAAAAACATAGTAGCATGAGTCAAACAATAAAATTGGATATGTGAATATTGTAAATGACATGGCAGATATACATGCTAGAAAGGAATGATTGATTCCATTTTTGTACGTACAAAAAGAGAAAAGAGATTTGAGATTTGAATAATTTCCTTATTAGTTATCCACTTATTACATACTCATATATGGTATTAAAAGAGAAGGACAAATTGGGTATTGGTATATTAAATTTTCTCTCAGCTCTTATTATTGAAATTATTGTCCTTAGAATAGCACCTCCCTTATTTGAAAGGTAAAATAACAGCAGGTCATAAATAATAAATACTGTCTAATTAGTCATTTTAGCATTTTTTTTCCTTTCTTTTCTCCAGACACCTTTTATATTTGCAGCAACTTAACAATGTTAAAGCAAGAAATTATATAGAATCTGTAATTACGATTTTTTTTTATTAAAGAGTCAGTACACCTCAGGATCTTTTAGAATGTTAGAAACGAAAATTTGTGTCACTACACTAAATTAACGGTCTTTGTAAGAAGAGGATTCAATTGCCTCCGTTTTTAGAACCATAATAACATAAAATTTAAAACTTAAATGTCAAAATAAAACCGTTAGATATGATATATATATCATTTTCTGTATGAACACGTAAAATATCACAACATTCTCATATCGTTTTGATTAGCATTTTTTTCGTGAAGTTTTGATTAGCATTAATATTGTTAAAATAAGATAATGTAATGATAAAAAAAATATGAGAATGTTGTGATATTTAGGTGTGCATAGAGAAAATGATATATATCATTAGAAGGGATCCAATTACACCCTTTTTTTTGACACATCTCGACATTGTTTTTTTATAGGCCAATATTGCGATTTCAAAATCCAAATAGTCGATCCGAACCGTTCAACATGATCACCATATTAAAATGTGCTTGGAGATCAAATTTTACATTTTTTTGATTTTTTTTACTATTTATCAAGATGGTTACAAAATCGCTGTTTCAATGGTCTGAAAACAACGATTTTGTAACCATCTTAATAAATAGTAAAAAAATTCAGAAAAATGTAAAATTTGATCTCCAAGCACATTTTAATATATCCATTATGTTGAACAGTTTGGATCGATTATTTGGACTTTGAAAATGGTAAGTGTCAAAGTGTGTCAAAAAAAAGGGTGTAATCCGATCCCTCCTCATATATCATATTTAACGGTTTTATCTTGGCATTTATATTTTAAATTTTATGTTATTATGGTTTTAAAAACGGAGGTACAAAAAAGGAGGCATTTTGAATCTTCGTAAAGAAAAAAATATAGATCACATCTAACGATTTTATTTTGACAAATAAATTTTAAAATTTTTATTATTAGAAAATTAAAAATGAAAGCATAATAGAGACAAAAAAAATAGAGGTGTTTGAACTCTCCTCCCTTCCTAAAGAAGGAAGATTACGATTTAATTAATGTTTTTATTTACTTCAACTATATTCTATATGGTCTTGAAATTTCAGAATTTTTTTTTATAAACCATAATTAAAAAATATATTTTTACGAAACCAACATGATTTTTTTTTTTTACAAAATCCATAAGAACCGAAATGCCATTTCGGTCCGTTATTTTTTTTTTATTCTGGACCGAAATGGCATTTTGGTCCGGTCCCCTTTTTGAATTTTCTGTGGCGGCTCATATGAAAACTTGTGAAACCAGTACCACATAAAATCCAAAAAGGGGGGCATTTCAGTCCGGAATAAAAAAAAATAACGGACCGAAATGTCATTTCGGTTCTTATGGTTTTTATAAAAAAACAAACAATCATGTTGGTTTCGTAAAAAAAGAAAAAAATTAATTATGGTTTATAAAAAAAAATTCGAAATTTCATGGTCACGTTTTAAACTGAAAAAATTGTGGCCATATTGAAATGGTCACATTTTAAAGTGTTAAAAAAATAAGGGTAGAAGGTCGGCATCGTTGAGAAAGAAGAGAGTGTTAGGTAAAATCACGTGCGAGACTATGAAATTATGACCTTGTGTCTTTTTTTATTGACAAAATTTTAAAATTGTTGTCTTACTTTTTACTAATTTGAGAGACTAGTATTTTGAATAAATTATTATGATAACATTTTTTCTTTATTTTCAAGATCAATTGTTGTCCATTTGATTGGTTCAAGAGACAATAGATTCAAACTTGTAAGATCAATTGTTGTCATATTATGACACAAGCTTAAATTATAGTAGATAAGTCACCTGAAATATTTTTCTCAATGAGATTTTAATTTTTTTTCTGAAGCCCAAAAAATAACTTCAATATTTAAAACATGAGAATTTTTTTTTTATTGTAAAAATTAGAGGTTGAGCTGCCTAGCTATTTAATATCCCCACTAAATTTTCACTAGAGTTTTAAACTTGTAATCTTTCACTTGCATTTATTACTGGATCAAATATTGATTCTAAAAAAATTACTGTCATCGGTGATTCTCAATTGAACAATGTCATTAAGTTAGATAATATATAACCAACTTGATAGATACAATGAATCCATTAGTCTAAAAATAAAATTGGATTTGTGCATATTTTTTTCTCTCAATCCAGGGGCGGACCCAGATGGTTCCAGGGGGCAAGCTGCCTCCCTCTGAATTTTGAGTTTTAGTTGAGATTTATCAGTCCCGACTGACTTTGCTTCCCTTTGAAAATTTTTTGCCCCCCTCTAGACGTTTGATTTATAATTCGGGTTAAATTTAGGGCTAAAATTGAAATAAATTTGTTAAATTTTGATTGGTAATTAGAATTATAAGTCAGAGCATCAGAAATTACAAGTCAACGCATTAGAAAATATAAGTTAAAACATTGTTTTTATTGAATACTCAATTGATTAATGGACTTAAATCCAATTAGGTATTTAAACCAGATTCGATATGTTTTTGCCCTTGACGAAAATCCTAGATCTGCCTCTGTCTCAATCTATGTGTTTCTCCAATATTGCGGTTTTATTAAATTGACATTAGTCCTTTGACCTTTTTATTTAATTTTGTGTTAATTTTTCATATGTCCTGCAGCTAGCATTAATAGATTATTATTATGCCTCCACATATATTAACTCTTTGACTTTTTTCTTCTCCAATTGATAATTTTTCTTAAATAGTACAAGTCTGTAGCACATACATTCTACTCAAGTATTATCAAAATGAAACTCCAATCCAATTTCTGCTAAATTTGATTATTAATCTTTACACATAAACTTTTGCTGGAGTGTGTTCGTCAAATTTTTGCCTGTAAAGAGAAAGTTGACATGTGTCTTTCTTTACTTGTCAAATAATAATTAGTATAAAGATGAGAATCATTGATTTAGTGATGAAAGATAATATTTTTTGTATAAAAAGTGGTAAGTTGGAAATTCAGCTAAATTTTTTCTTGTAAATATTAAATGATGTTAGATAACTGGACTTTCAATCACTAATGTTTTATTTTTTTTAAAGTAAAAATTGGAGGTCATGCTCCTTAACTAATATCCATAAGGGATTCTCTCATCCGGATTTCGAACCTGTGATATTTCACACCGAGGGTATTAGACTGCTTCTCCTTTGAATCACTAATTTAAAAAAAAAATAGCGTGACGATGTTTCTACATTAGATCAATTTAATGGAGTCTACAAGCAAGCATAAGCATAGTTTAAATTCCTATTTTAGATGAACTATGTCATAATCAAGACAAGTTGTATAAATTTTCATAAATTATATAAATCATAAATTTTTATAAGAACTTATGGTACTAAATAATGTATTGCTATTAATACTATTATCCTTTTCTTTTACGATAGGTTAAGATTGCATCAAAAGCATTTCCTTTTATATTTTCAAATTTGTCAAAAGTAAATCACTGAATAGAAATTTAATATTTTTTGTGTCAATATATATTGTTTAGAGTTAATATATGATTCACAAACATGTGAATTATGTATTAACAAGTGACAACTAAATTTGTGAAGTGTATGTTGTTGTAAGCAATTTTCTGTGTTGTTTGACTAATTTACAAAACATATAAATATTGAATTTTACAATTTTTTTATTTGAGATGTATGCAGGTTTAGTTGTTATGTCTGAATGTCAAAGCTAGTCAAAGATACATATCATGACAAGTTGATCTGAAAACTAGGCACAATACTGAAAACTAGACCGGTCAATACTAGGCAATACTGAAAACTAGGCACAAGCAAAATACGTTAATCATTTATTCTGTAGATCTTGTAATTTGCATAGAGCTGTTGGCAAACCTTTTGAATCTCATTATGGGCTTTGTCGTTTGTCTAAGAAATACAAGGAATACCCTCACAAATACAACCTTTGAAATCCTTTGAGAGGTTTAGCCTAGTCCATTGTTGCTTGTGCCTAAACTTCAATTATCTTTCCAGCAACCTCAAATATACTACACCTAAATTGATCATTGTGAGATTAAAGTGAAAGATAGTGATTGTCTGGACATAGAGCCTTTTGTTGCTCGCCTACTCCAAGCCATTGTGCTTGCTTCTAAGCCGTGTGTGCTCACTTCTTTGCTCGAGCCTGTAGTGCTCACTTCTCTGTTCTCTGGGCCGTTGGAATGTTGTCTCACTGGTTCCAACTTGTATTCATTTCTGCAATGGGTAATAGAAAGGCGCACCTAGTTTTGGTTGCGTTCCCCCGGAGATGTAGGTCATTTAGTTGGCTGAACTCCGTTATCAACTCCTGCGTCACTTTCTCTAATTTTATCTATTTACTTTACCGCACTTTATTTATTTAAATACTTAAGTTCTTGATTCCGCCAATAACTATACGTAGATAGATATACTTATATACAAGAACAACTTTTAGATTTTAATATTCAACCTATCTTAAATTTATAAACAGCCCCATATTCACTCCTTCTAAGTGCCGTTGAAGACAACAATGTAAACATTTATTAATATCATACAACTTTGCAAAGTGTGAACCATATATTCACAAGAACTAATAAAAGTGTGAATTACGTGTTGAATGATATTGACCAAATTTGTGAAAAAGTGCGAATCATGTATTAAAAAGCCAATGAAATATGTATCCTATATTGAATCCCTAATAAAAGTTGATCTTGAATAATTAATAAAATGCGAACAACAAACGCTTATGAAGTGTCAACCCCATTAAAAGTATGAAAAAAATATGGACTATATAATAAGTACCAATAAATTATATACAAGTACGAATCATATATTAACAAGTGCAAATAAAATTGGAATAAAATATTTATGATTAAAGACATAACCTCGGTTCCTTAATTGGCTCTATTAGTTTATTTTATTTTCCGAAGTTTTTAATATTTTGTGGAGGAATTTGATTTGACATGGCTTTTTATGTGGTGCATGATCTCCCTCTTCACTTTTAATTAGTCTTAAGTCTTAACTTAATTTGAAAACATATTAAACACTAAATTTTTAATACACACAAAATTTTACTTAACAATTAATATAATTATATATATGGCAGCTCCTGCCAAGATTACTAAAAAAATAATTAAGATAATTATACTTGAATTTATTATTTTGAAGTTTACACTTTATTGTAGTTCAATTTTGATAGAGGTGCCAATAAAGGCGGATCCATGTTGAACGAATGGGGTTAATTTACCTCCATTCATTTTTAAACAAATTCTATTTATACATAATTTTTCATATAATTTAGAGTAAAATGATATGAGTACTGTAAAATTGATATCCGTTCCTAAACACCAGCAATATACAATATATACTTAGACGGTTTTTTGGAGCAAGACAAATTGATGATGACTTTTGAATAAATTTGTTGTTCGTAAAATATGGTAATAATTTGGGTAAAGATTTTAACTGAACAATTTTGACTTGATACAACGCACATATTATAGAATTAAAACAACGCTGCATATATTTCGCGTGTTGCACGAAGTCAGAACTACTTTGACACAACCTCATCCAAAGAATGTACTAAACCGTCTGATCCATGCTAAAATTCACAAGAACGGTGTAGATTTACGAGTCTATTTCAATTTATTATGTTTTAAAAATGTTAGCTTGAATTTTAAAATAAATCAAACGATTTAGATTTAACTTTAAATATAACTTTGTTCAAAACCTTAGGACAAAATCCGATTCTTGGTTTTATTTACAAGTTATTTCCTTGAAAAGACATTCATTGGCACTTAAAAGTTAAAACTTGAAAGTATATTTATTAAATCTTTTTTACCACCGTTCACAATATACTTAAAAGTCTCGAAGACAATTTCTCTTAAAAAGAGTATTTACTGCATGTTTTCCTTTTGAAATTAAAGATATGACATGCTATTGCTACCAATATCAATCAGATCGCCCACTGAATTCATATTTGAACCAACATGTTATTCACGTTTGACAAATTAAATTATGAAGGTCACCTACCGCATTGTAATTAATATTTTAGCACTGTTTCTTTGACCCGCTAGGCTGCTACTTAGTTATATTATCTAAATTATATTCCATAATTTTCCAAAAAAGAAAAAGAAAAAGAAAAAACAACGAATCCACAGTTCAATAATTATGTACTTCAATACCAGAAACATTAAATATTGAAGGACTATATATTAGTTTAATCGATTAAGATGCTTGCCGAATGCAAATTGATCCATGCTACTTAATTTTTACATTGGCAATGACGCAATGTGATTACATATTAAATTATTACTCGCTTTCAGGTACACGGCCAGTTCTTTTGACTGGAGAGCACGTGTTTTCTTAGTATTTATCTTCGGATCATATAAAACATACAAAACCATATCACGTTGTGTGGTCACATACACTATTATTATTTTTAAAGACTTTGCTGAACAGATTTATTCTAGAAATAATTGTGACCACGGAAAAAGCGTTCTCGTGCATATTTTAGTAACGCAATAGTCTAATTGAAACTTGGTCACAAAATCATATCTAAACTTGGTCAGTTATTAACTTCAATGCTTTATTGAAAACAATCCAATTGAAAATTTAAATCAATAGAACATCATTAATTAAATTGAAATTAGTCAATTATGTTGAACACCAAATTCCAATCCTAAAGATATATACCATTGAAAAAAATTTCATACCAGGTATTTGGATTTCATAAGATCCAGGCAATAGAAAAGTGGGCACCTATGGGCCCCACAACTTTGAACAATCTATTATTATGATTTGTGGAGTTTTCCAATTTTCCATTTTTTATATATAAAAGTCAAACAGTCATCAAAGTAATTCTAACCTCTGACCTTTGACTTTTTGATAAATAAACCTCACTTCCCCAATCCAAATAAAGCACACATAACAAATTCAAACCCTCTTTCTATCTCTATTTAAAAGCTCCCCCATGGAATAACTGTCCCTTTATGTCACCCCAAATTCAATGCCTTCCTCAAAGAAAGGGATCCAAGGACCAAGGCCAAATCCCCTCAGAATAACAAAGGATTTACACAAGACCAAGAAGCCGTCCGAGACGCCCGGTCGACCGCCGACGGTTGTTTACGAGTATACGCCGAAGGTCATACATACGAGCCCGCAAGAGTTCATGGGAGTTGTTCAGCAGTTGACAGGTCGATCTTCGACGCCTGACAGCAGTAAAGGGTTTTTCGAGGCTCGAAGTGATGACGTTACCGATGCCGCGGAAGATCCGATGCTTCTTCTTACTTTGGGGAGGTGCTACAATTTAGAGAAAACCAGTTCTTCAAGTGTTTCTCCTGGCCTTCAATTTTCTTCTCCTGTTGCGGTTCGTTATAGTTTCCAGAAGCCCTAGCTAGCTTTTAATTTTCTTCTTTTTTGTTTGTTTTTGATGTGTATAGCATGTGTAGGAAGATATCTGGAACGAGTCAATTTTTTTTTTCATTCATATGCAAGTCAGCAAGTGTACTCATTCAAAATACATGCTACTAATTTATGCTGATAATTTTGATGGAGCTTCTTTTATTGTTCTGATTGTACAACGGTAATTATTACTTGTGCTTGAAAAGTGAACACTCAAATTCAATAATTCGGTAAGAACTAAGAAGGAGAAATGAGCTTGATGGCCTAATATTGCCAAAACTGTATCAATCAGAGAAGAAATTCTGGGTAAATATACTAACAGAGTTGTTTTTGCTTCGTGCAGCACAGAGTCATATGCAGTATTGTTTAGACTCCATTGCTCTTGCGCTGCAGAAAGCAAAAAATACTCTGTCAATATATTACCCTGAATTTCCTTGCAATTTTTTTTTATTTTTGTGAACAACCGAGAGGGAGCAGGAGATATGACTCAGTCAACTTGGGCTGTCTACATCATGGTGCTTTTACGTGCGGATAATAACGCATTTACGTCTAGATATTATTTGTTAATTGACTTGGTCATAAATTGGTAATTGTACTTTAATCTGGTAGTGGTTGATTAGCAAATTAACTTGTACCTTTTTTCTTTTTAGTCGTTGTCTCTGGTCTACTGGCTGATATTTTTCTGATAACGCTGTCCACTAGTTAGTCTTTTCTCCGTGGTTTTTTATTTTGCGTGTTGCTTTTCTTCCCGTGATTTTTATTAATATTCAAAGTTAATTAGAAATTAATGAAAATACCCGACTTGCTGGGAATTATTAAAAATGTTCGTACCGGTCAGAAAATGACCGGTACTAAATATTTTTTTTAGAGACAAAGAGCAAAAATGTTGAAATCTAACACTGAAAAATTGAATTTTTATTTAAATATTTGTTAGATTATTGTGAAATCAATGCCTACTTGCGAAATAGGTACTGACACATGCTGAAATCTCTGGCCGGTATGGACATTTTTAATAATTCTCAGTGAGTCTGGGCATTTTTATTAATTTCTAATTAACTTTGGATATTAATAAAAATCACGGCTTTTCTTCTAGCGAATTAATATTTCTATGTTATTTTTAACTATCAAAACAACCAATAACTAAATTTATCAAAATTGTAAAATAAAATTACCTCATATTTTTTATTTAAAATAATTAAAATAACATTTAATCGTCAATCATAAGTCAATAATATTAAACTGCAATGCTATTTTCAATTTAGCCAATAGATTACTAACGTGACATTAAATTGTGTAAAATTTGGTACATATTCTATATGAGTGAGTAAAATATATAAAAGAATATTTTTTTATTTTGACAAATATTTTATAGATAATTACGGTTGTCAGTTAAATTTGTTGTCGTCGTAACTTTATCCTAACTAATAACAATAAAACACTCATGGTCTAAATTCCCAAAATAATTCAAGGCTGATATAAAGAAAAATGCATGATTTCCTCTATTTCCTAATATTTTGCAAAAAATAAACTAAAAATAGTTGCTCAAATTGTGCCCACAGTTGACCGCATCATTGAATTTAAGTATAATATATTGAATTTCTATTAAGCACAAACGAGCATGTATGGTCAAAAATGCACAGGAATAGGTAGAATAGAATATTCCACATAAATGGTCCAAAATAATCAGTGCTGTTGACGCCGTGATTTTTATTAATATCCAAAATTAATTACAAATTAATAAATATATCCAAAGTTGTTGGGAATTTATAAAAATATCCATACCGGCCATTTTCTGGCCGGTTTTAATTTTTTCGGTACCGGTCAGAAAATGGCCGGTACTATTTTTGTTTTAGAGACTATGAATCAATAGCAATACGCTGAAATCTAACACTAAAAATTCAATTTTTTTTAAAATATTTGTTAGATTACTTTTTTGATATATAATTAGCATATTTATACTAAAATGCGCTAAATTACTTGAAATTATGTTAAATTACGCTGAATTACACAAAATTATGCTAAATTATGTTAAATTATGCTAAAATACGGTAAAGTACGCTGAATTATGTTAAATTATGCTAAAATACGGTAAATTACGCTAAATTACATATGAATAGGGATGATATCTTCATTGAGAAGGCGAAAAACGACGAAACTTAAAACGGCCATAAAACGGCACTTGAGTGTCCGATTTCAATAAATGACCACTTTTCGGAAAACTTGTGAAAATACGCATGCATCAGTGTCCACTTTGTTAGATTTCAAAATTCAGAACTGCCAAAAAATAAAGGGAAGAACCTCAAAACTTGAGTTGAAGTTTCCAATTTAGATTTTCATTTCTATTATTCAATCTACGTAGCTCAGTAAATTAGTTATATAATGAACTTGTAGAATACCAATATTTATTATTTTTGGAATTTTTTACTATTTTTTATGATTTATGAAAGATGGCACAAAATTGGCCTAATTTAGCGTAATTTACCGTATTTTAGCATAATTTAACATAATTTAGCGTAATTTTGTGTAATTCAGCATAATTTAACATAATTTCAAGTAATTTAGCTTATTTTAGTATAAATATGCTAATTATATATCAAAAAAAGTAATCTAACAAATATTTAAAAAAAATCGAATTTTTAGTGTTAGATTCCAGCATATTGCTATTGATTCATAGTGTCTCTATAAAAAAAATTAGTACCAGCCATTTTCTGGCCGGTACCGAAAAAAATTAAAACCGGCCAGAAAATGGCCGGTATGGATATTTTTATAAATTCCCAACAACTTTGGGTATATTTATTAATTTGTAATTAACTTTGGACATTAATAAAAGTCACGGCTGTTGACGTCACAGAAAAAAATATAATAAAAAGCACGCCATAAATTAAAAAAAAAAAAAACCAAGCTGTTCCCTGACGCAGTTATTTTGGACTCAGAAATATTCCAAAAAAATCCTCACAATATGTGCGGTTTATATTTACATGACAACTAAATTTAATGAACCCAGCATGTTAGAAAAGGATAAATCTTACGCTAAATATAAATTTTTAATAATTTTTACTGAAGTCTTCTCATCCGTGTAATGTTTTTAAATGCGGTTTTTATGCGGTACGTGAAAGGCTTATACAGACTTTATATATATAGATTTTAAAATAAGAATTCACATATATGTATAAACAAGTATGCAGTAAAATGTGGTAATATGCGGTAATATGTTGTATCATACAAACAAATATTCAGTTTTATACAATAATATATGGTAATATGCAGTATCATACAAACAAGTATGCGGTAATATGCGGCCGAATATATAATTGAAAATACAAAGCTACATATTTGAATGAATACAGATTTTCTATTAAGATTGCAACCGAATAGAAATATGCGGCCAAATATGAACCGAATTTTAATACACTGATCCGCACAAAGTTATTCACGATTATGGACTTTTTAATTATAATATATTTTATAAAAACCCGCCGCACAAAGTTGTTCACGTGGTTCTAAAATTATCATGTTAGTTAATTCGTCGTAAATTTCAATTAGTTTTTATATGTTTTTTGTTTAACTCGATCGTACTTTAAATCTTTATTAAATTAAGAAAAAAAAATTACAGATTACAAGAGAGTGAAAAAAATGTGTATCAAAATAAAACCTCTATTCTAGCGCTGTTTCCAATTTAAAATGGATAAGTATCCTCTCAAATATTGGTTCACAATTTTAAATTAAATTCAATCTGGTATTTATTGAAGATGTAGATGTCTTTTTTTAAATTTGTGCCAGATTTACGGCACCGTGTAGCATGTGAATTCATTTTACATCCCCTGAGATTAGTCCAAAAATTTGTCCATCTAGATCTAGAAAAGAAAATGATACTTTTAGGGCCTGTTCGGTTCACGGGAATGGACAAATTTGAACTGATTTTTTACTGTTCACGTAGGAAAAGGATATGAACAGTATCAAAGAAAGAAATTAAAATTATACTTATGCTGCTAGAAGTTGCATGTACGCCGACATTTTTATTTATATCCAAAGTTAATTACAAAATAATAAAAATGTCCAGAGCCGCTGATTTTTATTAAAAATGTCCAAACCGGCCATTTAATGGCCGGTCCTTGAATTTTTTTTTTTTAGAGACAAATAGCTAAAATGCTGAAATATAACACTAAAAAATCGAATTGTTTTTTTAAATATTTGTTAGATTACTTTTTATATATATATATATAATTACCATGTTTATACTAAAATATGCTAAATTACTTGAAATTATGTTAATTTATGCTAAATTACACTAAATTACGCTAAATTACAATAATTATGTAAAATTATGCTAAAATACGGTAATTACACTAAATTATATATGAATAGGGCCGATTTTGTACCATCTTTCATAAATTATAAAAATAGTAAACAAAATCCGAAAATAGTAAAAATTGGTATTCTACAAGTTCATTATATAACTAATTTATTGAGCTATGTAGATTGGAGAATATAAATGAAAATCTTAATCGGAAACTTCAACTGAAGTTTGAGGCTCTTCCTTTTGTTTTTTGGCGATTTTGAATTTTGAAATATAGCATTGGCACTGACGCATGCGTATTTTCGCAAGCTTTCCGAAAAGTGGTCATTTGCTGAAATCGGACACTCGAGCGCCGTTTTATGACCGTTTGAAGTTTTGTCGTTGTTTTTCGCCTTCTCAGTAAAGATATCATCCATATTCATACATAATTCTACATAATTCTACATAATTATTGTAATTTACCGTACTTTAGCATAATTCTACATAATTATTATAATTTACCATAATGTAGCATAATTTACCGTACTTTAGCATAATTCTACATAATTATTGTAATTTAGAGTAATTTAGTGTAATTCAACATAAATTAACATAATTTCAAGTAATTTAGCGTATTTTAGTATAAATATAGTAATTATATATCAAAAAAGTAATCTAACAAATATTTAAAAACAATTCCATTTTTTAGTGTTATATTTCAGCATTTTAGCTATTTGTCTCTAAACAAAACAAAAAATAGGACCGGCCATTTAATGGTCAATTTGGACATTTTTAATAAAAACCAGCGGTTCTGGGTATTTTTATTATTTTGTAATTAACTTTGGATATAAATAAAATCCCGGCTATTTTAGTTATAATTAATTTCTGTAAATATGGACAAAGACAATGAAAAATATATTTTAGAAAATACTAACTAATGCATATCACATATTTCGTGTAACTACAAGGATTGTTGAATCAGATTTTTACCAAAACATTAAACTTAGACCGTTAGATATTGAGAAATCCTGAAAATATAAATATTAATGATACTTGACACAAGTTAATTAAAAAATCAGTGAAGTTTTAGTAAATTTATTAGAGTGAGTCTATGTTACTATGCATAGCACGGATTAGTTCGTAATACATATTAATATTTTCATTTTTTAAATTCTAACGGTCAATCCGAACCGTACAACATGATCCCCATTTGAAGATGTACATGCAAACCGAATTTTATATTTTTTTTAGAATTTTTTTACTATTTTTTAAGATAGGTAGAAAATCACTTGATTAATAAAAAAAATATAAAATTCAGTATGCAGGTACATATTCATATGAGAATCACATTGAACGGTTCGGATTGACAACTAGAATTTTGAAAAACAAAAATATGAATTCGTATTATGAACCAATCCATACTATGCATAGTACCATATACTAACTCAATTTATTATATTAATCAACAACATCGTAAAACAATATGAACTCCAAAAGTGATTTGTTAAAAGAAAAGAAAAAAATAATGTTAGATATGACTCAAGGTCAGCAGGTCAAAACCATTAATCCTTCTCTTCTCACTAAAAAATAAATTGTAAATAATTAGATGAGAATTATTGTCAAACTTAGCCACTATGAAAGAGCCAGCTCCTTTCTTCCCAAAATTTCATGATGCAATTTTTTTGTTTTTATTTTTTCTTTATTTGATTGTGAATAGCTAACGACTTAAAATGTATCAATTAGAATATTTTTATATCAATGTAAATTCTTTGATACAAATGTAATTAATATTTTTTTAGAGTTTCACATTTGCAGAGATAAATAAGGAAGCCAGGCCCTTCCGGGGTAGAATTCGCATCCTCTGAGATATCTCAAACTTTGCGTGACTTTATGGAAAATCGCAACCATTCAAATAAGTTTTTCACAAATCTCGAAGCACAAATAATACTGGCCCCCGCGCTATCCCCAAATAGACACCGGACACGTAGGTCACGCAAAAGTTGAGATATCTCAGAGGATACGGACTCGCCGGGGTATGTCTCATTCACTAGAAAAAACTAGCACCTTACACCTTGTTTGGATGGAGAGTAGAGGAAGGAAGGGGAGGTGAAGAATAGAAGAGAATGAAATAAAATAAAAAGGAAAATTCACATATTTAATCTCTTCGGGTTTGGATGATTAATAAGAGAAAATAAATTTAATTTTCCGTTCTGTCTTATTTCTTGTTGGTTGATTAAAATTTAGAAGGTTAATGAGAAATTCGGTGGTTGTTGTAGGTTTGTGACAAAAAAACTTGTATGAGAAATATATAGGTAAGATATAGTGTTGAATATTTGTGCTATTTTTTAAAATAATATTTGTAACAAAATTTCTTTCCATCCGTTATACTCCAAATCAGAAAAAAAAACCGATTCTATTAATTACAATGATACAAAGTTAAACCTTTTACCTTCTATACCATTCATCTCCAACATAATTTTATTAACTAAACACGATTCAATGGAAAATTTTCTTTTCTTTTCATTCCCTCCCTTCCTCTACTCTCCATCCAAACAAGGTGTAAATTTCTTAATTGGTAGTACATTAATTATCCATAGATCTTACCATAAATGCAAGGTCTTAATTAAGAGTTAAGACCAAAACCGGTATGGAGAAAGAATATTTTTGAGAGATCGATATTGTATTTTGTGCTCTCAAAGTACCAACTTTTAATATTTAAAGGAGTGGAGTTTGCTGAGAGATAACAAGTCGTTGGTGCGTTCATGTGCAGAGAAAAGTCAGAATGAAATGAAATGGCCGACAACTTAATAAAAAAAACGGAGGTTAAATGGTTCGGACTGTACTGGCCATATGTTTCCTTATTCAGGCTAAGGTTTCTGTTTAGAATGGCGCTGTGTAATGCTGATTTTGTAAGCAGATTTATCTCTGTAATACTGCCTACGGGCCTTCGAATGACAACAAAAAAAGTACCAACTTTTAATATTTAAAGGAGTGGAGAATCATCTTTTAAAATGTTTCTCTGTGTTAGAAATTGTATGTTTCAAATTCGAATTAGAGAATTTTTTATAAATATTAAATATATGGGTGACTTAATATTCAACCTTTGCTTAAAGTATCTAAAGGAGTGAGGCTACAGTACTATGCATAACGTGGATTGGTCTGTACTATGAATCAATATCTCTGTTTTCAAAGTTAATATTAACCGTTCAACATAATCTCTGTATGAAAATGTTCTTGTAGATCAAATTTTATATATTTTTTTAATTATTTTACTATTTTTTAGATAGGTAGAAAATCAATTGATCTAAAAATCTCAAAACCGTACAAAAGTAGTGATTTTATGTCTATTTTTTAGAAAAAAATTCTAAAATATAAAATTCAATCTGTAAATAAATTTGATATGGAGATTATGTCTAACTGTTTAAATTTACTATTTGTAGTACAAAAACAAATAAATTAATCCACAATATGAATCAATCCGCTCTATACATGGTACCATAACCTGTCTCATATCTAAGGAAATAAAACATAAACGGTAGATATACAATTTTAACAATTTAGATGGAAAAATATATAAATAGAAATTTTCGCTTTATAAAATAGGCATGATATATCCGAAATAGATATGATATTTGTGAACTGTACAGATTTGGAAAACAAATATTTCAATTTGTCCATAATTATATTTCTCACACTAACGTAAAACTTCAATTAAGGCTCGGAGCGGATCAATCCGAATTAAATTTAGAAATTTACAAAACTTAAATATTTATGTCAATAAACGGTCGATCCAGAAATTCATTCATCTGTCCACCGCCTTCTTTGCAAGTACGAAGTCACCGACCCGAATTCAGATCCAGTGAAGTAACCCAAAAATTGGATTTTGGATCGGGACCGTCCGATTCGAATCCGTGACCATCCAACTAAAGTGGAGCGCACGCATCCCGAGAGACAGGTTCGAATTCAGAGGCGATCTCGAGCGACGGATTCGATTCGGACGGTCCCGATCCAAAACTCAAAAATTGGGTTACTTTAGGGGATCACCTCCAAGGCGCCGCCTCTCGAAACCCTAATTAACTTGTTTCCTCAACCCCCGTTACTTTCTCTCCTTCATCAAATCAAATACCAGCTTCACTCGCCATAGGAGCTTCCTCTCTTCTTCAATTTCTCGAGTTGTAACATAAACAAAAATAGCAAGTTATATAAAAAGTAATGTCGGAACCCAGTTCAGAAAACCCCATCTCCAAAATCAGAAACATATGCATATTGGCCCACGTCGATCATGGCAAGACGACTTTGGCCGACCACCTAATCGCCGGGTGCGGAGGCGGCGTCATCCACCCCAAAATGGCGGGTCGGTTGAGGTACATGGATTTTCTCGACGAGGAACAGAGGAGGGCTATCACCATGAAAAGCTCCTCTGTCAAATTGAATTATAATGATCATCTCATTCACCTAATTGATTCCCCGGGTCATATTGATTTCTGTAGTGAGGTATTATTATTTCTAAAAAGAATGGAATTTTTCTTTTCCTTGTTTGAACATTAAAATAACACTTACCAATTGTATGTAATTAGTTTTAGTTTTCAATAATGTTTTTAAATGAACCTAAAATTTCAATCTAGATGTATGAGGAAAGTTGAAATTGGTCAATCAGAACCATGTAATTAGATCTCAAAAGGTGGTCGAAAGAGATTCACCACCTCAAATTTGGTATTCATAAAAAACAAGAACCTATTGAAGACATGCCATGGACACAACTAAATAATTTCTGGTAGAACTGACATTTTCTATAATTTCTAGGTCTCGACTGCAGCTCGATTAAGTGACGGTGCACTTGTTCTAGTTGATTCTGTTGAAGGTGTGCACATACAGACACATGCTGTGCTTCGTCAGGCTTGGATCGAAAAATTAACACCTTGTTTAGTATTAAATAAAATCGACCGATTAATTACCGAGCTCAAATTAACCCCAATGGAAGCCTATAACAAGCTTGCACGCATCATACATGAGGTTAACAGCATTGTCAGTGCCTTCAAATCAGAAAAATATTTGTCAGATGTGGATTCTCTCATCTCAAAATGTGATGACCAAGAAGGGACTGAAATAGAAGTAGCCCAAGAGGACGATGAGGTTACTTTCCAACCACAGAAGGGTAACGTTGTCTTTTCATGTGCCTTGGACGGGTGGGGTTTTGGAATCGAGAAGTTTGCGGAGTTCTATGCCAAAAAATGGGGGGCAAGTAGTGCAGCTCTTGTGAAGGGATTCTGGGGCCCACGATATTATAACAAAAAGAAAAAGATGATAGTTGGAAAGAAAGCAATGGAAACAGTTAGCAATAATCCCGAACCCATGTTCGTTGAATTTATACTGAAGCCCTTGTGGCAAGCTTACCATGCGATTTTAGAACGAAACAAGGACATGATTGAAAAAGTAGTGAAATTTGGTGGTCTGTCGGTTTCTGATAGAGAGCTCCAGAACAAAGACCCGAAGGCCTTGCTTCAGTCAGTCATGAGCCAGTGGCTGCCTTTATCAGATGCAGTTTTGTCAATGGTCGTGAAGTGCTTACCCGATCCGTGTATGGCACAACCGTTTCGTATCACGCGGTTGGTGCCGCCGAGGGAGTTTGTGCCGAGCAATGCTGACCCTGCAATCCTTTCAGAAGCTGAGCGAGTTAGAAAATGTATTGAGATATGTGATTCTAGCAATACTGCGCCAGGTGTAGCCTTCATTTCAAAAATGTTTACCGTACCAGTCAAGGCGCTTCCTCCAGACCCTACTGGCCTACTGGTTTCTGACTCATCTGACTCAGACGACTGCTTTCTTGCATTTGCTAGGGTTTTCTGCGGGACCATCAGATCAGGTCAGCGGATGTTTGTTTTGTCAGCATTATATGATCCCCTAAAGTCCAACCCAGCAATGCAACGACATGTGCAGGAGGTCGAACTGCACCAATTGTACCAGATGATGGGTCAGGGTTTGATACAAGTCCCGCATGCTCGTGCTGGTATGCTAGTCGCTATAAAAGGCCTTGCTCAGCACGTACTTAAAAGTGCTACATTGAGTACAACCAAAGATTGTTTTCCATTTTCTAGCATGGTTTTTCAGGTTGCTCCAACACTTCGTGTTGCTATTGAACCATCAGACCCGGCTGATATGGGTGCCTTAATAAAGGGTTTAAGGCTCCTAAACAGGTCTGACCCGTTTGTCGAAATTAATGTTTCGTCTCGTGGAGAGCATGTGCTAGCTGCAGCTGGAGAGGTTCATTTAGAGAGGTGCATCAAAGATTTAAGGGAGAGGTTTGCTAGGGTGTCATTGGAGGTGTCGCCACCTTTGGTCTCCTTTAAAGAAACAATTGAAGGAGAAGGGGTAAATTTGGTAGAGAAAACAACCCCGAATGGAAGGTGCATGGTCAAGGTTCAAGTGGTGAAGCTCCCGGGCCAGCTGACTAAGGTTCTAGAAGAAAATGCTGAGTTGCTAGGGGAGATTCTTGAGGGTAAATCTGGAAATAACGATAATACCTTAAAAAGGGATGATGAATCACTTGTTGTATTGAGAAAAAAGATATTGTCTGCTATTGAAGCTGAAATAGAGCACATTTCAGGGCAATTAGGGGATAAAGAAAAGGTCGAGAAGTATAGAAAAACATGGCTTAAATATCTTCCGAGAATTTGGTCTTTGGGCCCCCGACAAGTGGGGCCAAATATGCTTATTGTTCCAGAAACCAGTTATGCTGATAGCAAGGCGGTTCTTATCCAAGGTTCTTGCCATGTGTCAGAGAGATTAGGGTTTCTGAACTCTGATTCTGAGACCATTAGTAAGATGCCACCATTAGAGGAAGTCGAAGCAGCACTTATCAGAGAAGCAGAAACCCTCAAAAGCAGCGTTGTTTCTGGCTTTCAATTAGCTACATCTGCGGGCCCCTTGTGTGATGAGCCCATGTGGGGTCTAGCATTCATTGTTGAGCCCTACATATTTCCTGATAATTCCGAAAACGCCCATCCGTCAGACCAATACGGGATCTTCACTGGCCAGGTTATGACAGCTGTCAAAGAAGCATGCAGAGCTGCAGTTTTACAAAATAATCCTAGACTGGTGGAGGCCATGTATTTCTGTGAACTGAATACACCGACCGAGTATCTAGGCCCCATGTACTCAGTTATTCATAGAAGGCGAGCTAGGGTTTTGAAGGAGGAGATGCAAGAGGGGTCACCTTTGTTTACTGTGCACGCTTACTTGCCAGCGGAGGCCAGTTACGGCTTTGCTGATGAGTTGCGAGGTAAAACTTCCGGTGCAGCGAGTGCGATTCTGGTGCTGAGTCACTGGGAGGAGATAATGTATGATCCATTTTTTGTGCCTAAGACGGAGGAGGAGAAGGAGGAGCATGGGGATGGATCAAGTTTGTCGCCAAATTTGGCAAGACTGTTGATGAATAAGGTGAGAAGGCGAAAGGGGTTGCCTGTCGAGGAAAAGGTGGTGCAACATGCCACCAAGCAAAGAACACTTGCTAGGAAAGTTTGATATTTATTTGTTCTTTGTATTTGCTTGGTTGGTAAGAGGAGGATGTAAAGGGCTCTGTGAGGTATTTTTGTGGTTTGTTGTAAGGTGATGTTGTTGTAAGTTTTGACACTTGAGTCTTTGACACATGGTCAAATTTTTGGTATAGAAAATTGGGAAATTAGTTTTGGTGTCTTGCAAGTAAAATATTCTGATAAATTAAATGGAAGCAATTCATTAATTTATTAGTTGTTAAATCTTTTCTGGCTTAAATACTGGGATAACACTGCAGTTTAACAATACGACAATTGTAGTTCTAATCAAATTGCAATACAGAGCAAAGTAATTGCAGCTTAATCTGAATTGTCTAATTTTCCAATTACGGTTTAATGTTGAGGAAATATGCTTTCCTAGAAAGGGGAAAGCTCTTCTAGCCCCTTCTATAATTGGCTACTTCGATCTGAAATGAATAATTCATGATATTGTCGTATGAGAGTCAAATTGGCACATTTAGTTAATTAGGATATGTTTGGATGACACAAGAATAAAAGTTATTTTAGAATAAGAGCTATTCGGAATGCAATGTGCATCTAAAAAAATATTTTTATTATTCGGAATAACTAAAATAGTTGCTATTATTTATTTTTGTAAATGTTGAATTATGGAGAGAGAATATTTTTTTTTGAATTTCCGCTAACACAATTCCGAAATGACAAATTTGACACCGCTTCTGTTACCTCCACGTCATGAAAATTCGTTTGAGATCTCACTTGCCTATCTTTCCTCTTATAATTAGCACGTTGTTAACAATATTTTTTATTAGTTACAGCTATTCACTATTTCACATATACAATCCAAATAACATTTTTACTAATCCGAATAACATCATTTTCACACTAATATAAAAATCAATATTTTTTCTCCATTCTCATTTATTATTCTCAAATTTCGCTATTCTAACCAGCTCCCATCTCAAATTTCACATGAACGAACCATTTGTGTTCACCTTTTTATGCGTACTGCAAATTCAATTAAGAAGTGTTGACATTGATTTATTTTAAGTTCTAAATGGTGGTTAAGGAAAGTACAAGTGACTTTCAAAACACGTGCAATATATGCCTAAATTTTGTTTTCAACGGAGAAAAAAAAATAATAATCGAATAAACAAGTACAAGTAGAATAGCAATTCCTTGCATTTCATCTCTTCTTTACAATGTTCCTTCTAGTGTTCCTTCCTATTTTTTTTTGTCGGAATTTAACATACATTCGTCAAAAATAATTTGCAGCTTTAAAATCCGATTTTTAAATTTAATCTATAATTCACATTGTACGCATGAAAAATAAATTTTTTTATCAAAATCAACCATTCATCAAACCACTCAAGTCTATATCATTATTTTTTATGGAATATCAAAAACAGTCGCATTCCATGAAATTTAATACACAAGTGATCACAAGGTCAAAAATACATTTATAAACTTTTTTTAATTTTTATCTATTTAGTTTGATTTGAAAATATACTGTGAAGGAATTCAAATTTTTTTTTTTTGGTTAACAAAGAGCCCCTAAGCACATACATCCTTCCGAATCAAAATTCTAACCTTGGCAGGCATTCGAACTTGATCTTGAATATTTCATTATATAATAAAAGACTGCACCTACCATTACGTAACTTCAAAGCAAATAGTACACTGCTTGTACAAAGCATTTGGTAATTGGTAGCGATGCTTCCATAATTCAGAATATATGGCTTCTTTTGAAATGTAACTACTAATTCAGCATAGTAAAAAGCAAGCTATGAACCAATCAGAGTCAAATTTATACAAACAATGAATAAATTGCAACAGTCGCTTCTCCAAATCTTGAATTTGTCAATTCAAAGAACACGCACTCCAGCCCATCTCTCTATACAGAGGCTACTATTTCAAATGGCAAACTTTGAAGCCAAGTGAGGTCTTCAAGCCTCACAAAAAAAATTAAATTGAAAAGAAAACAATCCTATGTGAGCTTTTTTTTCAGAAAAAAGAACTAACGCAAAGTGCATTCCAAAACAATCCTACTGAATTCACGCTATTTACACTGGTCTATTGAGATGCGTCACTTCATGTTGACATGTACTTTTGAATGGCGTCTGAGATGGCTCATCTGAGGGCTTTTATCTAATAATACCAGCAAGCCCAGGTTGCGAGTAGATAAACCAAATGTATATCTACACCACCCATGGAAAAATGATATAATTAGATACTATGCTTTTCAACAGGTAAATTTAGGAGTACGATTGCAAAATTCAAAATATCCCCTATAATCAATCTACCAAATGAAGAGAAATATCCCAAATTACCCATGCTTTCTCAAAAATGCCAATACTCTTCTAACACCCCCCCCCCCCCTCCGTTTTCCTAAAAAAAATTAGTATTTCACTCGTTTATGAAATAGAAAATAGCATTTAGATATAGGAGCAGTCCTAGTACAAAACAGCAGCAAAAAGGGACGGCAAAATTTCCGTAACCAGGTTATATAGTATACATGTTATTTGAATTTGGACGCGGCCTACTTGTCAGAGTACAATGAATATTTGATTTTGGAGAAAGCGTATTAAGATAAATTAAGTAACTTATTAATTTTACCTTACTCGAGACACCTTAGGTTTCCAAACATGAGATAAGAGCCACTGCAAGTAAAAGAAAGAACATAATAACTTTTATTCAGCTCGTAATACATGAAAGTATGAAACATAAAAAAAAGCAGGAAATAAGTGACAGGAAAACCCTAATTGTACTAAAGCTTCATTAATAAGTAACATTATTACTAAAATATATCATCTAAAGACAACAAATGGAAAACATGAAAGAACCCCCTCATGACCTCATAATATACTTCTCTTAATTTGCAAAACAAGCCTCCAATACACAAAACAAAACAAAAAAGAGTTTTTATATGTCAACCATTGAGTAATAGGTAAAAGTTGCATCGATACGAAACTCCACACTGGTTACTATTTTGAGTGATATAATGACAGGTCCACTAATGAACAAGGAAAGAGTCACAGAAAAACCTAGTAGGATTTTTTACCACCTTTAAGAGGTTTTTTAATGCTTTTAAATTATTTTTTACGGGAAGTTGAATGATTAAGCCTCAATAATCCCAACCAAGTAACTACAAAACCATAATTGAATGAAGTCCATCTGGTGAATTGCTCAGAAATAAAAAAATACTATACTGCACGAAGCCAAACAGGTGTGTGCTGTAAGTCTTGTCATTCCATTTTTACCTTAACAATCACACACCGAAGTTCAGATATAATTTAATAAAAATTTACTGGAAGGATATGCATAAAAACAAATTATATAGATAATTGGAACTTAAACTAGTATATGCATAAAAACAGGTGGTGATAATTGGAGCTTAAACTAGTATATGCATCATCAAAACAAAATTCTATTTATAAAACAAATAAAATGCATGAATTGTCTAAACAACCTCAAGATATATTTTCAAGCTGTACATTGTCCAGACTGTTTCAATTAAGTTAAATAGGCTCCAAAAACACCTACTGTAAAGTGAAAGCCAAACTATATATTCCAGATTGACCTAGTTCTAATTCCAAGTCTAATTACAACCTTATCCTATTTCAAATCCATTAACAATTTGTTCTCACTCGAAAATTAACAAATATACAATGAAGAACTTAGGAAAATTCGTCAAATTCCACTGGCCTAATTTTAGTACATAAACTAGTAAATGTACAAGGTTCTCTAGAAACTATTTTTAGACTTGAATTCTAAAAATTTAACAGAATTCCAAGCTTTGCATAAATAAGAGTATACAGGTTGTGTACCTTAAACAAGGCCATGATAGAAAATGCCTCGATGAAACTCTTCTTCTTAACCAGTTTCCTTTCATGCACCACCTCCTTAGACAGCCGTTGTGCAATTTCCTGGAGTAGAACCAATTGAGCCTTCTCTGTGCGCATGGCGACTAGCGCTTGCCTCATCGACTCTCGATCAGCCTCCAGCACCTCAAGCCTCATATAAAGTTTCTTTATATCCACATCATTATCTTCCGAAACCTTCACCATAGGTGTGGATGGGCCATGCACCGTATCTATGGTATAAACCCTGTCACTCATGTCATCTGGCGCACCACCACCGCCACCATCATCATCATCATTATCTGTCTTCACTTGTTCTTCTTCTCCTCTCTGTACCTCTGCTTCTCTCTCTAAATCCCCTTCCCTCTCTTCCTCTTCTTCTTTCTCCAAATTGAAAATTCTATTTTCAATCTCATTCAGATCTTCAGCTGGATTCTCACCAAATTCGTAAATCTCAAGCACCTCTTCATTTCCAAACTGTTCTGGTACCAGTTCAGCACACTTTAATGGAGGATAGTTTGTTAAATCCAGCTCAGGGGCCTCTCCTTCCAGATCCAACTCGGTTAACCCTAATTTCTCAAACTTCCTTCGATAAGCATACAACTTAGCTGAGAGAGTATGTAACATCTCCTCTCTTTTAAGCAATAGATCTTCTAAAGACAACAATTCGTCGTTGTCGTGCGCCATTCTTTCTTCAGCGAACCTCTTGAACTGCCTTGCGTCCATCTGAGCATCGGCCTTTTCTCTCTGGAGCTTCAAAATCATGGCCATGGCTTCGTTTGCCGCTGATGCGGCAGCGTTTCTTTCCTCATCAAGCTCCGTGCTCAGCTCCTGGATCGTCTCCAGTTGTTTTACGACTGTCTCTCTCAGTGCCGCTATTTCGGTCTCAGTTTCCACCCGCACAACGCCAGACGAAGTAATTAAATCAGAAGAGGTGGATTCGGCCTTGCGCTTCACAGATCGATGCCACGTGTCGGATGAGGAATGGCAACAGAAGGTGCAGGAACAGGGACAGAGAGTTAGAATTGGCGGCGGCTCGCCGGAGCTAGAGGAATCCATGGGCTCGCCGGAGAAGATGCAAGCCCCAGACTTTTGGTTCAATTTGTTCCCTCGCGACCTTCAATTTTTCTCATCCAGATATCTCGTTCAAACAAACCTTCAATTGTTTCGACTTCTTTTTCTCCTCGCTTTTGAACTTTTTTTAAGTTTTATAGTTACGTCTTTTCCTTAGCCAGTTCGTTTCTCGAGTAGACGCCACCGGAGTATATCTTAACCGACGGCTAATAACTCCCTGGACCAGGCATACAAATAATGAACGTATCGGTCAACCTCCCCTTTTTAACCATTTTGCTCTAAGTCAGCTTTGGTGTTTGTGATCCAGGCACACGACTTAATTTCCAAGAAGGCGAGGTTTTAGTTGACTGATGAGGGTATTTGTGAGTAATGGAGAGGACATAAGTCAGAGAAATCGAACGGGGAGATTTGGTGGACGGATAAAGTGGGGTAGATCGTTGTACCCGTTAAGAAGACGGTTGCGGGTTGAACCAGTGTAAACATCCTCCTAACGTTCCTGATGGAGGTTTTAATATATTTTTTTTTCTATCGTCTTCACAGAGGTCCTGTTTATTTTTACTTTTTTCTAAATATTTTTTGTTTTGTAGCGTTCGAACAAAGATTACCGTGCTTTCTTCTAATCGAAGATCTTTTTCGTTAAACTCGGATGGAAGAGTAAGTTCTAATCTTTGCCTCTATAGAGAGGATCGACACCAGATGCTTCTTTGATCAATTTCTTATATCTGAATTTATCCACAAAAAGACAAAAAGGGAGCCACAAATATGCCTGTTGCCTATTGGTAAATTAAAGGCACAAATAACGCCAGTATTTTATCTAATACCAAGTGACCGACAAGAATTTTTCAGGTATCTCGAGCTAGTTACGACCGTTAGTCACAATTTTAGTTATTATAATACTATCTCTTGATCTCTTCTTTTTTGCTTCTGTTTTCCTTTTTCTTTGCTTTATGTCTTTAATTGATTGTACTGGTCCACACAACTACACTAGTATTTGAATATTAGTATCTATGTAGTTCCATCAGGCAACACCAATGTATTGTTACACTTGCGGTGAATCTGATAATGTGCTAGTTCACTGGATCACAGGTTAAGCACTTGAGACTTGAGAGAAACCTTTTGTGATATTGCAAAATTGCAATCAATATAGAGATCTGCTGCTAGAGTGGGAAAAATGGTATGCCGGAGCCGGCTCCGCCACGAAACGGCACGATACACATGTCGGTTACGTGCTGTGACTTGCGTGTCCTGTGCCGTGACTATTTGCGTGGCGTGACCAATTGTTGGCAAAGAAGACATGGCACGGCACAGCACAACACAGAACACGGCACGGCACGGCACGGAAGACACGGAAGATACGCCAGTCATGCCAATCACGATTCGAATGGTCCGTTAGATCATTATCGGACGGTCGAGATTGAACTAATTTGAAAAGAAGTTGCGTAGATGGTGGTACAGTGCGTCGTGCTATGACCATTCGCGTACCGTGACCACCCCTTGTAATTTTGGTCACGGCACGGCACGTAAAAAATTAATTCAGTCACGGCACGGCATGACACGACACGTGACCAAAATCACAACATGTTAGTCACAGCACGACGGAACGTTTTTTTCCGCTCTATCTGCTGCAGAATAACTACACCAATTTTGTTATAGAAAAAATAAAGCGCCCCAGGCTGTATTAAATAACAGAATGAGTATTCCAAGAGAAACCAGACTGTTTTGTTGTATGGTACATGGGACCCTTTACCCATATAGCCTGCCTTCACAGGACTTCAATAATGACATCCTTTTTACCTTTTAGATATTTGTTTGTCAAAAGAAAAAGGGAAGGATGTTTGCTGTTGGCTTAGATTTGGATAGGAAGCATCCTTTTGTAAATTATAATTTTAGATATGTATCATTTTGTTAAGTTTGTTTGGTTATCATAAGTAGATGGGGACGTCGCCGTTTAATAGCCCTGACTGACTTATTAAGAATAATAATAGGTCGACATGATTTTCTCTTTGTTAGTTTTGAATAATTAAAGTCATGTTTTTGGATGTGGAATTTTGCATAGATTTATTTATAATAATCCTCGTAGAATCTTTTGAGAAGGGAAACTAATTAATATTCTTCTCCCGGAATTTTTTTTTTTAGGTTAAATGGCATTGTGTCATTAACATTTGTATTAAAGAAGAAAATTTATTTACTTAGTCCTATCTTATTCTATTATGTCATATCACTTAAATTAAAAGTAGTTCTCAACGAGTGCATTTGGTTGGAGCAAGAATAGAGCTAACACAAGAATAATATTATTCTTTTGAGCGAATTCACATTTGAATCAAGAACTACTAACTATTTTTTTGTTTGTCTTTTGTGGATTAATTCACTATTCTACTAACCCAACAAAATATTAAATGAACTCTATTCTCAATTTTAAAGTTAGCTCACTATGGTTACTAACCCACCCCTAACTATCTCTAAGTTGTCATGCGAGGAATCTCCAATTATACATATCTATTGTCGTCTCCTTGAGAAGTATGCGCTCCGTCTTCCTCACACAGGAGAAGACTCTTTTGTTATGCTCTTTCCAGAGGGTCCAAATGCTTGCCACCCACGCCGTGTCCCAAGTCAAACGCTGATAGTGGCTGATGCAGTCACACTGTTCCCACCAGAATTTCACTATCGAGTGTGTCAAATACTCTCTGAGATTTAGGTATTGGAGGATTCCTCTTCAGATATTCCTCGCAAATTGACAGTTCCACATCAAATGGTTTCACGTTTCTAAGAGAATTTTGCCGCAGATGGCGCAATCCAATGTAATATTACAACTCCTTACTATCAGTTTCTCATGCGATAGAATTTTATTTTGCACCAAAAAACATGCAAATGGAAATACCTTTTTGAAATGGTATCTCATTCTATTTTACCCGCAACCCCTTACTGTCAGTGCCTCCTACTAGAGTTTCATTACGCCTACAACTACAATTTGTATGAATAACCTTTCAACAAACGGAAATAAAAAATACCCCTTTATCAGAGAAATACCTTTTTGAAATTCTGTATTTCCCATCTAGAAAATTTTCAAAGTCCTGAAGTCTAAGTTCTTCACAATTATTTAGTTTTTTTCTCCTATTCTCTGAGGAAGAATTGGTAAAAACCGGCTCATCAAATAAGTATGGTTGAAATGAAAACCGTATATACCGAAGTTTATCATTCACTTTAGTATTTAAATATGAGTGAGGCTATGGTACTATGCATAGCACGGATGGGTCCATGCTACGGCTTCAAATTTGAGTTTTCAAAATCCTAACGGTCCATCCAAACCGTTTAACATGATTATAAAATGAATATGTACTTGCAAACCAAATTTTACATTTTTTCAAATTTTTTTACTATTTTTTTAGATAGGTAGAAAATCACTGTTTTTGGATGGTCCAGAATTTTCAGATCAAGTGATTTTCTACCTATCTAAAAAAATAGTAAAATTTTTTGAAAAAATGTAAAATTTGGTTTGCAAGTACATATTCATTTTATAATCATGTTGAATGATTTGGATGGACCGTTAGGATTTTGAAAACTCAAATTTAGAGCCGTAGCACGGACCCAACCGTACTATGCATAGTACCATAGCCTAGCTCTTTAAATATTATATATTATGACGTATTATCAATGTAAATTTAGTAACAGTTATTCTTGTTAGAAACTAACAACATACATATTTCTTTGTGTGCCAAAACCAGGTCAAGAGTTCAAATAAGAGTCGTATTTAGAAAAAAAAAAAAAAACTTTCCTTATTGAATATACAAAAGAATGTTTTTATCCTCTCCATCAAATATCCGAGGAGTAATGTTGATCTTTACTGATAAAAAAAAAAAAATGTTGATCTTTCAACTATTATACTAGGCCGAATCTTTGATTCAATCAAACTCATAATTTTTTTTTTCTTCAGTTAAACGCCTCAACTATTATACATGGATGACTACAGATCAATTGAAAAAAGAATTAATACTAGCTTGAACTCAAGCCGACCTAAAATTGTAAGTGAGCTTGATTGTTAGTTTTTTTTTTTAAACTTAATTTTGTATGGCAACCTTACTTAATAGGGGGGATTTCATATATATCCTTCAAAAACTTTGAAATTATGTATTCCCCGGCCCCTCTAAAATTCATAATATTATATTTATCCTTCTAAACTTCAAAAACTGACAAATTTATCCATTTTAATGTCTTTTATATCAAAACTAATTTTGAATTTATGAAGTACCCATTTTATCTTTCAATAAAAAATAAAAACTAGTAGCATGTTTCAGAAAAATGCCACTCTTCTAATATGTTGATTTCTGACGGCAACTGAGTAATTTATCCACTTCTGACATTTACAAAGGCATATACCTAATTGTCATTGTTTAAGTATCAGAGGTAGGGAAATAACCTATTTACTCTTGGAACCGTCCAATTAGAAGATTGACATTTTTGTTATACATGTTACATATATTTTATTTTTTTAATGAAGGGTAAAATTGGTACTTCATCAAATTTAAATGAGTTTTAATAGAAAACACAATTAAATTAGTAAATTTATGAGTATTTGAAATTTAGAAGGGTAAATATGATATTATGAATTTTAGAAGGGGAAATACGTAATTTCCAAGTTTTGAAGCGGTATACATGAAATTTCCCCTAAATATTATACATGACCCTTTTTTATACGGCGACCTAACGACCTTGATTTATTGTTTTTCCAGTTTATTATAAAAGAAAATCAACACGGCGACCTTGATGACTACTGTTAGTCAAACATGGTTCATCAGGTTAATTAAATAAAAACAATGGGTCAGGAAACGTCTGTTGTAGTGGTGTAAATGGATCCGATACGAATCGGATAGTAGTAAAATCATATCCGTATTCGTTTTTAATTTTTGGATACGGATACAGATTGAATATTAGATGGATATGAATATTCATTTTTTATAACGGTGAATAACATAAATTTTTTTATAATATATATTAAACTATATAGTATATATCTACTATTCGGATAAAAATAATTAAAATTTAAAATCATGTCTATATCTGCATGGATATTCAGATATCAGATTTCCATCTAGTTTTTTAATACAAATACAAACAGATAATATCTAACCCGTTTGCACCCCTAGTACTCTATTGTCCAAATGATATCTATATTCTTGCATCAATTAAACATACATTTTTCTAATGTTGTTTTGACGAGTAACCATAGTTTGCGGAAATATGCAAGAGTTCGTTCAAGTTTCTAACTTACGCAACGTTGTCTCAAAAGTAAATTTAAAATACTAACTTTTCAAGTTTTCAATAACTTCAAAATCGGGATAACTGAAAATATTTTTCGGAGGACATGACTCCAGGCATTTAGTTTAAATCCGTCTCTCTACTCTACAAAGCGCTCGAGTTAGTTCAAAATGATAATGTGTACTGAATGTTATTCTAAATTAATTTCGATATTACCGGTGCAAGTTAACATATTCTAAGCAGAGAATTTTGATTATTTTAACTAAAAGGAAGATGAAGGAAATATCCCATAGGGCACATTCTTCTGAAATTATTATAAAGCTTCGATTGGTGAGATGCTGAGATGTTTAGAGAATTTGATGCTCTTTGCAAAGACCAAATACGTCCGTAGCAAAATTACCTTTTAAAACGTAAAACAAAAGAAAAACAACGTTGTCTCAAAAGTATAACTAACTTCCACAGGAAAACGCACACGAATTCAGAGCGCTTACAAACTGTAAAAACATGACTAATGTGATACTGCAGGAATATTTGGATATTGAGGATTACAAGAATCTGATGTGTGTACAAAGAAAACAAAGCTTGGTGGCCTCTTAAGTATCTAACAAGGCTTGGTGGCGTCAAAATGGAATCAGATCGTTCCGGTTACAAATGCAGAATTTATCTGGGCCACAACGAGTCTACGATAGCATCCCAAAATCTTTTGGGCCTTTACTTTCACTTGATAACGGGCTTAGAAACTTGCAATCAAGAGTCACATTCTCCTCCCCCATTTAAAGAGCACCTCAATCCAAATTTAATTTTAGAGTCGAATTTACTTCCTGGTTTTCAAAAATAGGAAAAATGGAAATAAAAAGGAACTTGGAATAACGTATCAAAACAATTAGCAACGAAAACTCAAAGCAACAATTATGATTGATCCAAATCTTCAAGATACAAGGCTACAACGCAGTAGCCTCAGAATTCCACAAAAACATAGAACACAACACAGAAAACAAATTACAGACCACCCAACAGCAGACTAACAACCTGACAATACACAAGTTTAGTAATCATCACCATCATCGCCTTCTTCATCATCAGCAGCCTCAGCACCAACCTCCTCATAATCCTTCTCCAGAGCTGCCATATCCTCACGAGCCTCTGAGAACTCGCCCTCCTCCATACCCTCACCTACGTACCAGTGCACAAAGGCTCTCTTCGCGTACATGAGATCAAATTTGTGGTCAATGCGGGAGAAAACCTCAGCCACACTGGTAGAGTTTGATATCATGCAAACAGCTCTCTGTACCTTGGCCAGGTCGCCACCAGGCACAACAGTAGGAGGCTGGTAGTTGATACCACACTTGAAACCAGTGGGACACCAATCAACAAACTGGATGGTGCGCTTGGTTTTGATGGTGGCAACAGCAGCATTCACGTCCTTTGGTACCACATCACCACGGTACATGAGACAGCAAGCCATGTACTTGCCATGGCGCGGATCACACTTGGCCATCATGGAGGAAGGCTCAAAAGCACTGTTAGTGATCTCAGCAACAGAGAGCTGCTCATGATATGCCTTCTCAGCAGATATCACAGGGGCATAGGAGGAAAGCATGAAGTGGATACGGGGGTATGGGACAAGGTTGGTCTGGAACTCAGTCACATCCACGTTCAAGGCACCATCGAATCTCAGAGATGCAGTGAGAGATGAAATCACCTGCAAAAATTTGTCACAAGCATTATTAGCTGATGAAATCGAAGATAACAGGTACATCAATACTTCAATTAAATTGTATTAATGGTGTATACCTGAGAAACAAGGCGGTTAAGGTTGGTGTAGGTGGGGCGCTCGATGTCAAGGGAGCGACGGCAGATGTCGTAAATGGCCTCATTATCAAGAAGCACAGAGACATCGGTGTGCTCGAGGAGAGAGTGGGTGGAGAGCACACTGTTGTAAGGCTCAACAACAGAGGTTGAAACTTGAGGGGATGGGTAAACAGTGAACCCCAGCTTGGATTTCTTTCCATAGTCAACAGACAGACGCTCAAGGAGGAGAGAACCAAGACCAGAGCCTGTGCCTCCACCAACTGCATTGAAGACAAGGAAACCCTGGAGGCCAGTGCAGTTGTCAGCCAGCTTGCGAATGCGGTCGAGGCAGAGATCCACAATCTCCTTGCCAACTGTTACACAGAGAAAAACATCTGATTTAGTAATCATAAACTAAAAGTCAACAAACACTACAATGATTTTTGTTCCTCTTTCACAAAAAAATTTGGGACTGTTAAGATAATAATCTAGAAAAAAAAATTGGCACTACAAATTTCGTCCTTAAAAATAGACATTTGGACCACATGTTTATAATGCAATATCACCTGATGAATTTTTCTGCAGGGTACAAATTTACAATTGCACCAACATGACACATGAAATGCATGTTTATTTAGATACTAATCTTAAGACAAACAGTCACTAAATCTAAGAAATCTGGAAAATAATCACACTACAAGAATTTGTTCCTCTTTCAGCAAGTATCAGAAGTTAAATGACTCATTCTCAAGCAGATATATACTAGACATTTCGCAACAATGCATGTGTAATTCTAAGAGTAGAGACAGAAAACAATTCATACTTGTGTAGTGGCCACGGGCAAAGTTGTTGGCAGCATCCTCCTTGCCACTGATGAGTTGCTCAGGATGGAAGAGTTGGCGGTATGCACCAGTCCTAACCTCATCAATCACTGTTGGCTCCAGATCAACAAAGATAGCACGGGGGACATGCTTCCCGGCACCAGTCTCACTGAAGAAGGTGTTGAAGGCATCATCGCCTCCACCAACAGTCTTGTCACTTGGCATTTGGCCATCAGGCTGTAGAACAGTAGATTGAATTAGATTTTTTTTCACATATACGTCTAAATAAGGACAAATATTAAATAAGCATTAGTCAAAACAACTTGGTAAGCAAATCTAACAACGAGCATGATGAAAAATACTACAGATCTGTTCCTTATGTAAAATACTATAGATCCACCAGATCTACATATAACCGTCATGAATCCAAGATATAAAACAGTACCTAAATTATAATTTATTTGAACATAGAAAACGAATTGAATAATAATAATACAACCGCCTAAAATCGTCGTAAAATAAACAGATCTATCCTACTACCTCGATAAATCAACAAAATCGGGAGAAAATACAAAGCATATCGAGGTTACACAACTAATCTAGCGTGCTATCACCGATGTGTAAGAGAACAATTACAATCGCTATAATAAGCAAATCAAACTATACCTGGATGCCATGCTCTAGGCAGTAAAGTTCCCAGCATGCATTTCCGACCTGGATACCGGCCTGCCCGATGTGGATTGAGATGCACTCTCTCATTTTCGAATCGAAATTTCAGAAATCGAACAAATTAAAAGGTTTTAGAGAGGAAGAAGAGATCGGAGAGAAAGCGAGAGCTAAAGCGGCGTATACAAAGACGCCTTTGTGGCAGTTGTGTGAGAGAGGAGTTGGGGGAGACCTAGCCATTTTATAGACCCAAACGAAAGGAAAAATTAACCGAACGGTTGAGGATCAAGGGATTTTGAAATGGACGGTTAGGAGATGGGAGGGATTTGATCTGTAATATTAGCTGTAATCCACTACAGCACTATGGCGAGCAGGATGTAACGGTTCGCAAGAGGTTATTTTCCGGAATTTCAATTCAAAAAAATTCAAAATTTTACGAGAAATTAGAGCAATCGGCAGATGGGCACAAGTCACGTGCCTAGACGTGCTGTTATTCCCAGACTGCCAGACAGCGGAGCCGGAGCGCGTCTTGTAAGCAAGGATTTTGATTCTCACTGGGGCAGCCTGGTATTCATATCCACTTGGATAACAGAATATATGAGTTTGGATCCGGACCGTCAATTCGGACCAATTCAATTGGAGATGGACTTTAATAGTCGTGTCAAAGTAGATCGAAGGGTCCATATCTAAATTCAAAATTTCTGTTACCTAGTTGACTAACGAATATTACTGACTAAATAGTTCTTGTGCCCCGGAAAGAAAAGGAATTATTCACGGCTCGCAGGGTTGTAGATTTAAATCTTTGGGTGGTTTAAAAATTTTCAATATTATTATTTGGGCCCGTTTGGCAAAATAAAAAAATAAAGTTAGAATAGTCTATTCGAATAATATAAGTAAATAATGATTGTAGTTGCATTCCTACGAAACTGAAGGTCCACTGTGAATTAAATTTTAGTTGGAATCGTCATCTGTCATCAATAATACATATTAGAAATTCAAGATAAAATTATTGAAAAAAAAAAACTAGAAGAGAGTAAAAAAATGATTGAAAGTTTTGAGTTGTGGAGATTTAATTAATTCAATTTTTTGCGTGATTTTAATTAATTGAATTATGACAAATGCTTAAATTTTGCAGCAAAGATGTGACAAGACTAAATATGCATATATATATACTAGATAAATTGCTTTGTACCATAAATGCCCAGACTTATAGTTAAAATAAAATTAGAGAAATGTTCCTATTATGTATAAATATATATAGATGATTTAAACTTTGAAATTGAAGGTTCCAAATAATTATTGTTATGATCGTACTGCATATATTTAGGTGTTTTATTGGCAATATGGAGTTTTTCAATTTCATTTGTAATTTGTTAAGAGCACTTGATAAACAATTTTTCTCTTGAAATATTTTTTAAATTGAATAATGACGTGTTTCGTACTAATAAGAGTCAATAAATATATATTTTTTTTAATTAAATTAAAGAGAAGCAGCATGTGAAAGAGGAAAAATCATGCTGAAAATTAAGATGTAATTAATTTTATGGATGAAATGATATGTCAAATGCGAGGATCTAGCTGAAAAGTTGCAAGTGGCTCTTTTGATGGGATCCGTGTCCTCTGCATTATTCTCTTTTGAGTTAATAAATTTTAACAATCTGATTTTAAACGAAGCAAATCCGACTCGTGCCTATAACATAGGAGACCCTTTAATATTAGTGCAAATTTAGTTTGCACGACTCTTACAACATATTGGATAGTCGAGATGCATTAACTTAAAATATTCCCTTTTGAGTTAATGCAGAGGATACGAATTCCTTTTGATGGTCATACCACATGTCAAATTTGGTTTAAATCTATAATTTTATGTTTTTAACTTGTCCCGTAGTTGCTTAAATTCGTGCCGAAATTTTTATAAATATTATGTAGACATGTATAAAACCCATGAAAATGCAAGTTTTTGATGTAAATATCTGAGAATTAATTTTCTAAGTCTAAACCATTTAAGTGATGACTTGTAATGAAGGGAACAAAGATTCTATCACATGCAGATTACATCTTTTTAAAGTATTAATTTTGAGATGAAAATAAAATATACTTGGAATAAACACTTAACTGTAGTAAAATAAAGCATGAATTCAAAGAGATCGTGCATTTTAAAATGTATCCTAATAGATAGTAGCTTTTCTCTGAAAATAATTTTGATAGGATCAAATTAAGCAAACCGACACTAGTCTCATATGGCAAATTATAATTAAGATATGGTTCATAGAATTAATGCTTAATACAATGAGAGTTCCATTTGAAATACACATGCATTGATGATACGATTTTTTCTCTCATAACAAATGGGTGTTTGCAAAATTATCTTAATTTAATTATTTTTTTGTATGACCATCAATTTATATATAGAGTTGGGCTATGGTGAGTTGCGAAGTAAGATTTTTATTTTACTTCACGCTTATATCTTCGTTTTCAAAGTTCAAACAACTAATCTGAACCGCTCAATATGATCTCTATATTGAAATGTGTTTGGAGATCAAATTTATTACATTTTTTAGAATTTTTTTAGATGGGTAGAAAATCGTTGTTTTTTAATGGATTATGCACCATAAAAAAACAGTGATTTAAAAAATTCTAAACAAATAGTAATAAATTTTCAAAAAATATAAAATTTAATCTCCTAGTATATTTCAATATGTAGACCATGTTGAGCGGTTCTGGTCGACTTTTTGAACTTCCAAAAATAGAAAATATGAGTGTGAAGTAAAACAAGACTACTACTTCGCAATTCACCATTAGCCCATCTATATTTATATTGCACAAGAAATAAGAATCAATAGTATGCAAGAACAAATATGTATTGATTTATTCTTATAAAAATTCATTGATAAACATTTCAATCCTCTTTTTTCCACACCTTATCGTTATGTCTTTCATTTTTTTTTATTGCAAAACAGTATTTTGCACCTACATAATAGTGGTTTTTTGCTTGTGTAGGGAGGAACGGAGAAAAACCAAGATTTGGTCGCGATGATTAATCAGATAATTCAATTCAAAGGTTAGAAACACTTTATTAAATGCAGCCAGTTGACATTATCCAGAAATTTGAAAACAAGATTGACTAAATTGAATGATCTATCACTGTTTTGGATATGTTTAGCTTAACTCCGAGAGAAGAGAAGACACAAGAATGAAATGTATTTTATAATATTCTCCTTCACAGTTTTAAGCACTAAATATTTTTAAACTTTCATAATTAATGATAAAAATGACAAAAAAGAAATCGGTCCTTTGTAACAAATGGATGTTTGCAAAATTATCTTAGTTTAATTATTATTTTTGTATGACTATCAATTTTGTTTTTTTTTTTTAATATATTGCACAAGAAGTAAAAATCAATAGTATGCAAGAACAAATATGTACTGTTTGTCTTTATAGAATTCATCGATCATTTTTCTTCTTTTTTTTTTCTACGTACTATCGTTATGCCTTTCAATTTTTTTTTCCAAATTAAATATTTAACCGAATTGATAGCAACATACGCACTTCGTGATATATCTGCTACTCCAGTTTCGCTCACAGAATAGAACTATATTTTAAAAAATGAATTTATTTTGCTAGGTAGTTGGGAAAATTAAATGTTATCTACTTTGTAGTTTGTAGTTGGGAAAAATGAAATGTTAAGGGAAATGTCATTTACTTGGTAGTTGGGAAAAAATAAAATGTTATTTACTTGGTAGTTGCTAAAAATAAAGTTTTATTTATTTGGGTTGTTGGAGAAAAGGAATGTATGGGAAAAGAAAAAATTATTTACTTGATAAATGGGAAAAGAAAATTTTATTTACTTGATAAATTTGAAAAAAAAAAAATATTGGTACTTATTTGAAAAAGAATATTAATATTTTACTACTTAATAAATATATAATTTTAAAAGCTAGAAATTAACAAAAGCGTCTGTAGTCCAACGGTTAGGATAATTGCCTTCCAAGCAATAGACCCGGGTTCGACTCCCGGCAGACGCATTTTTATGTTTTTGAAAAATTTGATTGATTCCACGAGTACAGGGCAGTTGTGTTGGTCTGTAGCTGAAGCATGACTACCGAATTTCCGTTTTTTTTTGTAACTTTTCTAATTCTATGAGAAGTATTACGATCCGTTGAGAAAGATTTTATTTGATAATGTTCTTCTAAACAAATAACAAAATTATACACTCTATTAATCTTAAATTGTTGTGTATTAATTTTTATACTATTTAATATTTGATAAAAGAGTAGAACTAAGGTGCTCTTAAGCTCACCAAGCCAAACCGTGAGCTTAACTCAAAAACCTATCGGATTGACTTCAAACGACATTTTCAAACCGTTAGATGTTCAATCTATATTAAAATATGCTTGGAGATCAAATTTTTCATTTTTTGGAATTTTTTTTACTATTTATTAAGCTGGTTTGAAAACCGCTAAGAGCACCTTAATTAGTTCTACTCTTGATAAAATACCGTTTAAAGTTAATTATTATAATAATAATAATTTAATAAACTGCGAGAAATGATCGGATGGAGGTGAATAGATTTTGATTCATCTTTTCCTCTCCTCAGAAAAGCGAAGGCTTATTCTCCTCCAAGTTATCGAGAATTTTTAGAGTTTGGTTGTCAATTTTTAATTTTTTATATGCGGCGACTGCGATATTTACTGATTAAATATTATAATTTTGTTAAATTTATATTCATTTTAAGTCGATATCATACATTCAATGACATATTTTATTTTGATATAAAGGTTTTTGAACAATGCGTGAGATTATTACTGTAGGGTCAACAAAAAAAATGTCAATGCGGGAAATTTTTCTTGCCATGCCATCAACAATAAACAACAAGCACTATATTATTATTGTTGTAAAATATCGAAGGAATTGATATAACAATAACATAGACTAATTTATGTAATTATTGATATAATAATCATTCAGCATATTGGAACTCCAGTGACAAATAAATTATTCAAGTTCGGTTCAGCAGAGTCAAAAATTTGTGATTCAGGAATAATTTGGGTATGATTCGGAAATGATTCAGAATTATCCGAACTGGGAATCTCAGTCCCACAAGGGAGCAAAAAAAACAAAAAAACCAAAAAGAAAGTTGCAAATTATTCACCAATAATTCAATCAAAGTCCGGTCAACCAAACAATTCGTCGTTCGGTTCGTCATTATTAAAAAACAAATTATTCATTAATCTTATCATAGTATAACTATGACTGTAACAATATATTTTTAAAAATTTCTAACCAACATTTATTAAGCCAGTTCATCAAAATTCAATTCCACCTAACTAATATATTGTGTTCGAATCGGGGGTGAAAACGGATCGAATACAAATCGGATAATGATAAAATCATATCCGTATCTTCTTCTTTTTTCTGGATACGAACACAGATTGGATATTAGACGGATACATACGGATACGAATTGGATATCGGATATCTGTAGATATATATTCTCATGTCTCGGACCAGGCACGCGACGACATAACGAGATTTCAGTATCCGTCCGACGGTCCGTTAATCTACGTTGCAAACAAAAATAAACAGAAGTCAGCTACAAAGCTCAATAACCAGTTATTTAATGATGCGCTTCCCTATAACTGATTTATTCAAAACAACTTAATCCATACGAATATATCATATTAAGTACGCATATTTTACCGGCTGGGTTCATGCTTTCAGTACTCAGACAGTTCAATTCCAGAAAACAGATTCAAATTCCTAGACCCAATATCCCGTTAAATATAACCTTGTAATCCAATATCCAGATATGGTACAATACCCATTATTCAATCAATCAGACCAAAACAAAACACAAGTTACAGAAAAGTCCGGTTATCTAATAGCGAGAATTTCATAAATTCAAATCGGATTGAAATTGACTACTCAAAATCATGAGCGACGTAAGATGGAAACTCTAATTGGACAGATTACAAAAATTATTTTATTTTTCTATTTTGTTTTCTCATTTTCTCTTATCTATTATTTCCCTTTTACTCTCCAATTTTCATAGTTTTTTATCTCTCTTTACAAAAATGAAACGAGAGATGTGATATTTAAAGGGATTTTATGTGAGTGGAGTAGTTGCAAATATGGCATCCACATTTCTTTTTTTAGTTTTTACATTAATTTTTCAAATTTTTTAATTATTGACATCAATTCAAAGTCTTACAAATAAATATTCAAAAACTCTAATATTGCAGATTGATCCAAAATATTAGTTCACAATAATTATAAAAAAAATGTGGAGTGTTACATATACATAAATATTTTCATAATATATATTAAATTATATGATATATATCTACTATTCGGATACAAATAATTAAAATTTAAAACTATATCCCTACCACTATCCGTACAGATATTCGGATATCCATATATAATTTTCAAATATGAATCCAGATTCAGTCGGATAATATCCAACCCGTTTTCACCCCTAGTTCCGGTCAGAGCTCGTTTTCATCTCTCCGTGACTGCTACAGTGCTACTCTCATGAAAAATGGATGGCTGCTAATGTCATGAAAAGAGGCAGGGAAAGATGCAAAAAGTGGAGGTTACCATGTCCAGCTCAATGGCCTAAATCTACCTTATTTAATTCATACACTGCGCTTGCAAGTTACTTGGCAGGTAGAGCCGACAAGAAAATGATATGACACCAACATATTGTATTTAAAAATAAAAATGGAGCACGGCCTTTTCTTTCTTTTTTCCTTCCTTGTATTTTAATTCAACTTGGGATATTTTGCTTTCTTCTTTCTTTCTTCCATTTTACATTGAACTGCATTTTAGTTGGAACCGAAAGTACTCGAAATATGAATTTACGAAAAAGCTAGTCGTCACTGTAACCACACAAAAAGTGAAATTAATTTTCAACATAATATTAAGTTTTATAATAACGCGATAAGTTATAATATTACGATAACAATTAACAAAGCTTGTCGAGTTGTTATTCATTTGCTGCCTCGCGGGAATCTCAATGACAACACTGGATTCACCGACACCACCAGCAACTACTAAAGCAGGGAATTTTTTTTAAATCATAATTACTTAATTAGAAAAATATAATTTAGCAACCAACTTGATTGGTTTTTTTTTTTAAAAAAAAAAATCATAAATACCGAATAGACTATTCGGTGCTTCTCATTTACGTTTAAGCATAATCAAATAACCTATTCGGTACCTACCACTCAATTTTATCCTTTTTACTTGACAGAAATTATGAGAAAGATGTCATATATTTTGTAAAAAAAAAATCAATCATATTGGTTCCCTAAATTTATTTTTAATAGTTATGGTTTAATAAAAAAAAATCACTCAAGCAGCCTCAGCATTGGTCTGAAATGAAGTTCAGAAAATTTCAGAATTTTTCATACAGGATGGAAAAACTAATAAACATGAGAGAATTCGAATTCTAGCCCAGACATGCGTGATGCGTTATATGAATCACATTGGTTTTCTTAATCATTTTTAAAATTTCATTATTTTACTGTATATTTTAGAGAAAAATAAAAACTATTATGAATATTATAAATTGACCCCTACATCTTTTGTGAAAATAATTCCTTGACTTCCATAATTCAAAAGTATGTCTTCACCTCTGTTTACATATGCCTAGGGGTGTCAACGGGTACAGTCACTGGCGGTTCCACATAGGAATCTGTTTACACATGAATTTTTTATTTCGATCAAGTACTAATTGTTCAATGTGCCTACTCCTGGTCTGAGTTAGTTCAATTTTTGAACCGATTCCTTTTGAGTTTTGGTCAATTTTACGTATTTCATTTTTTTTTTCAGATCTGCGATGCTCTATTTCGTAAATAGAATGAAAGATAACAAGAGAACAAGAAATGTTTGACGGTAGGACCTATTATTACAATTCTAAGGAGATGGGTCGCCTGAACTTTTTGTGCCTTTTATTATTTATTACTTATATTTCGGTTAAATTTTTTATCTAAGCTTTGACTTTAATTTGCTAATTGGCTAAGAACAGTCCCACTTTGAATTGTGCCAAACGAATTTTTAATTAGCTTAGAAAAAATATTTCTATCAATCGGTTTTATGATTATAACAGATTTTACAATAAACATAGTTATAGGGATTGAGTTGCAATTGTGTACTCGACAATTAATGGGTTTGAACCCGGTTAGTGCCCTACCCTGACAGAAATCCTGGATCCACCCGGGTCGAGTGGAAGTATTTTCATACTCGTACTCGTTACAAATTGTCCTTATCGGTACCTTACCATTACCCGCTATGAATAACCTTGCCCATACCCTACCCTTACCTATTATGGTTGTCGGATAACAAAACGGTAGCGGGTAAATAACAGGTAATGCTATTATAATAAAAAAATATTAAATATTAAATAATAAATTAAAACACATTTTTTTCACAAATATATATGTGTTTTAAAGGTCTTAATTTTATTGGAATTTGTTGAAATTTATTTACATGTTTTAGGGTGCGTTTGGATCATCGAAGAATAGAGCTAACATTGGGTTAGCTCTACCATTCTCAAACCTTGGTGATTCAATCACAAATTAGCAAATTAGATTAGCTCAAGAATAACTCTATTCTACTAACTCATAAGAAATGGTGGGTTAGCAAGAATAGAGCTAATGGGGTTAGTGACATTAATAAAATATTTGATTTCTCTCAATTAGAGTTAGTTTAAATATTAAATTAGTATTAAATAAAATATTAAATTATTATTAAATAAATATAATATTATATCAGATTAGTATAAAATTAAATATAAATTAATATAATATAATATTCATTTAAATATTAAATGTAATATAATATTAATTTAAATGTTAATTATAATATAATATTAGTTTAAATATTAGATTAATATTAAATAGTATTAGATTAGATTAGTATTAAATAAATATTAGTTTAAATATTAAATGTAATATAATATTAATTTAAATATGAGATTATTATTAAATAAATATAAAATCAGATTAGAATAGTATTAAATAAAATGTTAGATTAATAATATTAATTTAAAAATTTAATGTAATATAATATTAGTGTAATTGTTAAGTGTTGAATGTAATATAATATTTGTTTAAATATGAAATTGGTATTATATAAATATAATATCAGATTAGATTAGATTAGTATTAAATAAAATATTATATTAAATATAATATAATATTAGTTTAAATATTAAATGTAATATAATATTACTTTAAATATTAGATTAATATTAAATAAAATATAATATAATATTAGTTTAGATTAGTATTAAATATAATATAATATAATATTAGTTTATTTTTTAGATTAGTATTAAATAAAATATTAAATCAGTATTTTATATTAAAAATATTAATTTAAAGGTAATATGATATTGGTTTAAATATCAAATGTAATATAATATTATTTTAAATATTATACATATTTAAAATTTTCAGAATCAATGATGTAAAATGACGAAAAAATAGGTCGAAGGAACCTGATTTTTTTTACCAGCATAAAAAAATATATTAAACTGATGGCGTCGAAACAAAATTAAATCGCTTTAGGTTAATATGTCCCGCATATATTTGAGATGAGAGCTTAAATACCTATATTTTTTATGTCTCCATTATATCTTTATTTTTATAATTTTAATACCTCAAAATTTAAAACTTGAATGAAATTATTAGATATGATTTATATTATTTTCTTCTATATACATGTAAATGTTTGTAGCATCTTGATCTTGATTTTATTTTTATTGTTATTGAAAATTTGTAAAAATATATTAATGGAGATAATTTTTATTTTTCGATGTGTTAATTCACATAAAATAATAAAAAAGCCATTATTTTACTTTAACATATAAATTTTATATTTACTGTTATTAGAATATTAAAAAATAAAGACAACGACAAGACATTTGAACAGAAATCTGTAAATTTATCCGAATTAATTAGTGAGCCCAAAACCTACGACAGTGCTCTGCTTTGCTCTCTTCGCATCCCAAATTTCAAAATCATCCCTCCTCGGTATCTCTCAGTTTCTCAGGAAAAAAAGAGCGGGAAAAAAGCGAACAATGGAGGCGGCGATATCCGGCTTTTGCAAGGCGCTCTCTGGCGTCTGCACCTCCGTCCAGTCCGCCTCCGCCTCCCTCTCCGAAAACGTCTCACGCCCCCCCATCCCCCTTGGTATCTCTCTCTCTCTCCCGATTTCCTCCTTCATTTGCAGTGCAGCATGCATGGTGCCTGTTACTAAATGCGCGTCCGAGGGTGAGAGGGTCCTAAGAGCACTGATCTGCTTTGCATGGACGGCCACACTGCGAGTGGCATAGAATAGAAGTCGCGTTTGTTAGCATCAGTCCTACTTCCTATTTTCTTCTCGCAATTTATTGAGTAAAGCTGGAATAGGGTTTGAACTTAAGCTGAAATCAATCACTTAATGTAGTGTTTTACTGTCTATTAAGCTGGATTTGGAATCTAACTTATTCCAGGTTGGATAAGGAATGGGATTGCAACTCGTTATCATTCCCTTCAATTGAATTTTACTGTAATAGTTTATATTCCAAGAATAAAACACCTCACAGGTTACCGGGGCAAACTTTGTACATTCTAATCTTGCACGTGAGGTCCTAATCCCTCAGGGAATCAACCATCGTGACTGTTATTCCTAATTTCACCTCTTCTTGTTGTAGAATCGGCTGTATCAATGTTTCTAAACTCTATGGACAAACATGTCTCATCTGCCAATGGTGACCTAAACCACCTCGATTCAATGGTGCTTGGTACCGTTTCATTTGAGGAGTTACTTGGCCACTGTAACGAGGTTCTTAAGATCAACCAAAAGTATATGTCAGATATAGAGGATCAAATGTCACATTTCGGGTATGTACCTGGTAAGTGAGCTTATATCTTTCTTACAGTCTTATTTATTGGAATTCAGTAGTCAGACCGTACATTAGTGTTACAGTGGAAACTGATTGTGTGGCCTGATAGTAGTACTTACAATCAACAAAAAGATACCGAAAGAAAACGATCAATTTTGGCGCGGTACATGTTTGTATATTTTATAATGTACCGACACACTAGATCCTCAAGTTCTATTTTCCCACTACACAGGAAATCAACACGGTTCCTAAATTTCAATGGGCGTATGAGTTATAATTTCAAATTGGGTAGGTGATTAAATGCGTAACTGATTAAATTTATTGACAAACCTTGCTTGGTTGCTTATTGATTAACTTTTACAAGGTAGCTAACCTAGGTTGTTCAGTTAGAAATAGTTTCTTAAAAATTTAACTACTTTTCATTTTTATCGTTTTAGAGACAGAGATTGAAGCTTCTGACATGGATTTGAATGTGGATAGTATATTGGAAAGCCCAATCCAGTTGGAGAGGCCTGAGCTGACATGTGGGTCTGTCTCTGTTGCTAGATCCAGAAGGCGATTCCTAGATGATGATGCTTTGTATCCTTTTTGTATGCTTTATGCCTTGTGGTACTGATTTGTACCTAAACCCTAAAACCTAAGCCGTTCTGATTTCTGACCCGCATTGATGGGCACTACAGCATTATATATAGCTAGACAGGAATTGGACTGATGCGGTACTGAGATGTAAATGATTCTTGTATTCTTAACAGAATATTTTAGATTCGAGGAATCCTTGTCTTTAAAAAATCTTGGTCTCTCAGATGCTTGCTTGGCAACCCTATCCTCTCAAGGTAATTGGCTTATATTTTGAAAATTCTTTTAGAAGCATAGCCCAAGTAACAATCACAATTTTTGACATTTTGAAACAAACTGCACTATTAGGTTGTTTGCAAGTATGAGAAATGTTATAAAGGATTAAAATGTTTCTTGGAAAATAATTAAATCACACGCACTAGCATTACATCTGTCTCCCTGTTAGAAACAAATTAGAAATAGAAATTGCCTCAAAGTTCCAAATTGAGAAATAACACCTCTTGGTTTTCTTAAATGAAAAATAACTGTCAGAACCACTATAAGATGGAGTTTTTTTTTTTCCTGCCTTTTACTTCTAATTAATTAAACCATTTTGGTCAACCCAGCATGCCTTCTTGTCTGAAAATGTTAGTTCATACTAGGTCATCGACCTATTGAGTTGGGCAGACCTGGTTGAATTTGTTATTTACTGGCGCACAAAAATTGGATTTGATCCTTTTTGTACTTTGAGCATTTTGTACTAAAGTTTAACTATAAAGTGCAAACTGGTTGGGTTGGACCTATACTGAGGTCCTGGGATCCTGTCCCTGACCTGACCCCTTCATCCTCCTGGTCAGGTTTGAAAATAGCAAACCTTATGCTCAGGTGAAAACTTAAATTGTGTATGGATTATGATCCTACCTGAGGCTAAAGCATTTTGAAATTGTGATCAGGTGCTGCTCATCTCGCAAGCCCAAAGGAATCATCTGAAAGGTTTTTCAGGTTTGCTTAGCATTTCCCTGAACAATCTTTTCGATTCATCTTTTGATCATATGTTCCTTTATTTTTCTGTAAGTAGTACTTGTCAGGGCTGGGTGATTATGATGCTTTTTTCATAGCATTTTGCGCATGAAGACTACCAGATCCTGCTGTTATGGGTCAGTGCCCAAATTATATTTTGGGCAGGAGTATTTTTCCCATTACCTTTTGTTTTTCTTAGTTTAGGTGTTTGATTGTTTCAGTTAGAGAGTGACACTAAATTTTTTTTGTTTCTATTTGATGTTCTAGAGGGTAACATAAATACTGTTAGAATGTTATATGTTAAACAGTCACATTTTCACATTTTTTTTATTTGAATGTTGAGAAGCCTTTCTTTCATTCTTTCCCCTTCCCATTATAACATTTTTTGTTACAACTCTCTGTAGTCTTGATGCGGAACAGCCTTTTGGGATTGAGACAAAGCCTCAATATGAAACTAATGGATTAAACAATGGGAATACTAAAGGTAGAGTCTTAGATAATGACTTGTACTCTTCTCTGATAACTTATTTTTCTTGGAAGTTCCTTTCTTTGTTTATCAATTTTTTAATGCTTCTTAGATTGTGGAATTACTCCTAAAGTGGCAGAAATTAGTGTATCCGAAGATGTTTATGATAGTCTACCAGTGTATATAAGAAATCTTGCTACGTGGGAGGTATGGATTTATAATTTTATATTATTCTACCTTTTCATATTTCCTCTTATAATAAACAATATTTATACTTTGTTCTTTTATATTATATTTGTTGGCTGGGAGACATTTTGTTCTCTGATAACACGTGATAAGTGCAAAAATAAGAATCCCAGTATACCATGAAATAGTTTGTGCTCCTTTAGCATAGTTTTGTTTTGCAGAACTTTACAAAATTTGTTTGATAAACTTGCGAACCTTTTTCCCCTTAAGAATAGTGCAAAATGCTAGGTTAATTTATAAATTGGGCAAAATATAAAGTGGTAATAACCAGATGCCCTTTTTGCATTATTATGACATCTGTTTAAATTGTTGGTTGGTTATGTCTTTCGTATCATAGGAATTGATTGGAGTGGTCGAGAAGTTAAATTCATTCTTCTCCAATGGCAGAGAAAGTGCCATGTTTAGTCAAGATGATACTGAGAAATTAGACCTGGGTATGTATACTCATCTATAAATTAAGTATTATTACTATTTCTTTGATGAATTTTGCATTCATATCTGCGCCTCTCTGTTTTTATTCCTTCTCTTTCTTCTAGTTTTCCATGTCTAATTTGAATTTCCATTTCTGGACTTGAGCAGACTTTAAACAAGTTGAAATTCATAAATAATAATCGTAAGTTTGTGCCTGTACACATTGGTGAACTTCTCAACAAAACTCAATCAGATGGTTGTTAATTTCAGGACGGAAGGGGAGATCTTGCCTTCTATTGCTTGTACGCTTGAATCAGTTAGTCATGGAGAATGTTGATGGATCCAATTTCTATCGCCTAAATATTGGGAATACCTAGCATTTTTTAGTGCAAATTGGATCTGATGGCTTGCACAAATTTAATGCTGGTTTCTATTGGTGCATCCTTGGTTATTTGGCCCCATTTTTTGGCAGGACAATTGTGGTCATCTGGTGGTCACATTTAGCAAGTAATGTGTGTGTGTGTGTGTGTGTTTTTTGAAACCATAGAATCTGTGAGATGGTACCAAGCCGGTACCACCTCACAAAGTGTCTTACAAACATCCAGTGCATCGATGTTGCGTAAAGCATGTAAGAGCTGAAGTTGCAACTAGCATATAGCAAACTAGCCTAAAGCAACAGAACGCTAGTTATTTAGTGTGTGTTAGGTGTTGAATTGTATATCTATGATTAGTGAGTTTGAAAAAATGAAAATTGCTAGTTATTTGAAGGACTAAATTGCTTGTTTCTGCATCCTAGGCTCCCAGCCTTCTTCCTTGAATTTTTTTTTTAAAACCATAATTAAAAAAAAAAAATTAGCAAACCAACATGATTAGTTTGGTTTTTACAAAAACCATAAGAACCGAGATGCCAATTCGGTTCCCAGTTTTTTTTTCTTTAAAACCGAATTGGCATTTCGGTTCCCCCCCTTTTCACAATTTTTCCTTTTTTCACAGTTTTTTCGTGTCACAGAAAATCGAAATGGGGTGGGAACCGAATTGCCATTTCGGGTCCCATTTTTTTTTTTTTTAGATAAATAGCTAAAATGATGAAATATAATACTAAAAAATTGAATTTTTTTCCCTTTGTCAAATTACTTTTTTGATAGCATATTTATACCAAATTACGCTAAATAACTTGAAATTATGTTAATTTATGCTGAATTACACTAAATTACTTTAAATTACAATAATTATGTAAAATTATGCTAAAATACGCTAAAATACGGTAAATTATGTATGAATAGGACCTATTTTGTGCCATCTTTCATAAATTATAAAAAATAGTACAAAAGTTTCAAAAATAATAAAAATTGGTATTCTACAAATTCATTATATAACTAATTTACTGAGCTATGTAGATTGAACAATAGAAATGAAAATCTTAATCGGAAACTTCAACTGAAGTTTTGAGACTCTTCCCTTTGTTTTTTGGCGATTCTGAATTTGGAAATCCGGCATTGCAGGTTCTGACGCATGCGTATTTTCACGAGCTTTCCGAAAAGTGGTCATTTGCTGAAATCGGACACTCGAGCGCCGTTTTATGGCCGTTTGAAGTTTCGTCGTCGTTTTTCGCCTTCTCAGTCAAGATATCATCCCTATTCATACGTATTTTACCGTAATTTACTGTATTTTTGCATAATTCTACATAATTACTGTAATTTCAAGTAATTTAATGTAATTCAGCATAAATTAACATAATTTCAAGTTATTTAGCGTATTTTAGTATAAATATGCTATCAAAAAAGTAATTTGACAAAGGAAAACAAAATTCGATTTTTTAGTATTATATTTCATCATTTTAAGCTATTTATCTACAAAAAAAAGGACCCGAAATGGCAATTCGGTTCCCACCCCATTTCTATTTTCTATGGCGCAGAAAAACTGTGAAAAGGAAAAAAATTGTGAAAAGGGAGAGAACCGAAATGCCAATTCGGTTCCAGGGAAAAAAAAAATGGAAACCGAATTGCATCTCGGTTCTTATGATTTTTGTAAAAACCAAACTAATCATGTTGGTTTGCTAATTTTTTTTTAATTATGGTTTTAAAAAAAATTCTTCTTCCATTCCAATTTTCACATAAATTTTGCCTATTATATGCTGAAAAGGGGTAAGAACTGAGGCAAATATATGCTTTAGGTTGTGTTTATTTGCTACGTAATCTTAGAGAGGGTGTTTGGCAAGTTGGGTAGGTTTAAATTTTACGCTCCGCTAAGGAAAAGGTGTTTGGCAAGAGAAATTTAAGAAAGTGAGTCTTTATTTTTTTTAAAGAGACTCAATTGCTTAAGTCATGTAGGATGGTGGTTTAAAAATTGAGGCAAACTTAATAAAGTGGGCAAAATAAAATTTAACAAAGTGATTTTAAGTTTTATAAAAGAGCAAGTGTTTGACAAGTTTAAGACTCCTTAGTTCTAAAAATTCTAAAGAGGATGTGCCGAACACTTGCTTGTTACATCTTACTCTTTATATTTTATATCTCTTTTAGTAACTTAAATCATGGTTTAAATTAATCTAGTTAGAGTAAGATGTTGAAAAATAAATCTATGACAGTGGGTTCTTAGAATAAATTAAATTGTGTGAGGTAATACATCTTACTCAACTAAACATAACCTAAAGCAGGCCTTGCTTATTGCGTAACTTCTAAGAAATACTCTTTTTACTCCATACAAACGTTTAAGAGAGACCGACGAAGCAAAGGCCTCCCGGGACTAAATTTCTATCGGAAATCCTCAACATGATAACATTGCTAACATTCTCATTCTCTCTCCCTGCACAAAATTTAATGGTGCTCGTTATAAATATACATTAGCTCAATTACAAACTAATTATTTAAATAGCAAAATGACTAGAACTACTGCATTAATATTTGTAATTGTTAATCACATGAATGTAGAAGGAATGAATTGTAAAGAAATACGAGTATATTCAAAATTGAGTTATGTTAATGTACTAATGTTGGCATTTTATATAATATATTAACAGTTCGATTTTAATTGTCCGAATAATTAATCCAAGTTGCTTAATGTGATCTACATACTAAAAATTTGGTACAATGCTATTTTTTTTTAAATCTGTTATTATTTTTTCATATGAAAGACGACCTTAAAAATGTTAAAAATATACCAATATTTGCATTTTGAAATAGGATTTTCTTTTAAACATTAAAAATAAAAATATGATATTCTACATGATTTTGATACGTATGTCGAGCAATTTGAATTGATTATTTAAATATAAAAAATTATAATTCGTACTGTAAGCATATCGCATGAAAAGTTAATATAAATACATTTACATAAGGAGAATGACTAATATACAAACGTTTGTTTCTGGACTCAGGAACAAACGATTCGGTTCTCTAATTTTCAAAGTCCAAACAGTCGATCCAAACCGTTAGATATTCAATCTATATTAAAATGTGCCTGGGGACCAAATTTTACATTTTTTGGAATTTTTACTATTTATTAAGATGGTTTGAAAATCGCTGTTTCTATTAAAATTCTGCAGCATTGAAAAACAGCGGTTTTCAAACCATCTTAATAAATAGTAAAAAAATTCAAAAAAATGTAAAATTTGGTATCCAAGCACATTTTAATATAGATTGAATATCTAACGGTTTGGATCGACTGTTTGGACTTTGAAAATTGGAGAACCGAATTGTTTGTTCCTGAGTCCAGGAACAAACGTTTGTATATTAGCCATTCTCTTTACATAAGTCTTGAAAATCTATATAGATCTTATTAATTAAAAAGAGAATGAGTTGGTAAAAAAATAGTTTGTTTGTATTTTGTAATCGAGCGAGAAATAAAAAAAAAACAAAATGGAGATGCTAATTTAGAATTACAAACGGAAGCGACGAAAGCAGAAAGCGTGCTCCCTTCCTCTCACTGCGTTATCTATCTACATCCACCTCCATCTGGGAATGATATCCTGCGGCTTGCTCCCGCGACTTCGGCTCGCGGCTTCACCGCTCAAGCCGGGCCTTCTACCAACTTCTAAGAGATCCTCTTATTCGCACCGACCTCGCTGCGCCGCCGATCTTGAGTCGCCAGACGTGGCTCGGCTCGCCGACGCGGCTCGTATCTCCCTTTCACCTCAGGAGGTATTCCATTGCTTTCTGCTACGCAATTACATTTCAACTTCTAAGGTTAATTAATTTTTGCTTATCTATTTGTTTGATCTTGCTTGCAGGTTGAGCAATTCGGGCCCAAGATTAGACAAGTTGTTGACTGGTATTAAACTGTCTCTTTTTTCTATTATGTGTTTCAAGAAATTTATATTTTTATTTCATTTACACCAATTGGATATTATGAACATCTTTAGTTGCTTGTAAACGTGTTGCATCTGCACAACCTTTGTAAGACTATCCTAATTTTACCTGAAATGTACTCAATCTATTAGATTGTTTTGACTTTCAAATTTCCAAAATTGCACCTTAGGTAGTATGGCACATTACAGTAACCTGCTGATACTATTTTGGTATTTGCATGGCAATGGAAATTGCAATGCAACCCACACACATTCTTCAATGTTTAGGTACCTACAATATTCGGTTATTCTGGCATATGGTACTATGAAAAGCCAGTATGAAAATTGTTGGTTTTATCCAGGGATGGCAATTTCAGCTGAAATTAGATAAGCCAACATGACTCATGAGTAGGTTATTGCCAAATTGGCATCTGGTTTTCTCAAACGTGCCTCAAATTGGGGCCCTCAATCAACCGTCAGTTTTGCACTTAAACAAACCCGCTTCATAATGGCCTCAATTTCCAAATTTGACCAAATCGGCTTCCCATTGCCCATAATTGTCACTTCAACTGCAAAAATATGAGTTGATTACAGAGTGAGAAGATTTTATACATTTTTGGTGTGACAGGTTTGGGCAACTGCAGGCTGTTGATCTTGAGAGTATCGAGCCTTCCCTTCGAGCGAGTATGTATCTGCAATTCCACATTTTATTTTATATCTATTTACCATAGTTTCTGTAGGTCTGCATTTGTATTGAACATCTCATTCATTGTAGTGCGGTATAAATTTTAATACATCATAAATGCTTGTATTCTTCCCTTATTAGAAAGAGGTATATGACCCTATAGTTGGATTGCAAGGTTAAGGAAAATAATATCATCCTGATTTCTAGAGAAAGATTTTAAAATGAAGATTTGACATTGTTGTTATGCTGTGTACTACTTGATCAGAGAGTCGAGTTTATTTCTTACCAAAAAATAAAAATAGTGAGAACCATAGGTCCTGCACGAATGTGACGGGTCTCGCTTCTCTATGGGGAGACTCATGTTGGGGGGCTCCACAAACATTTTTCCTTAAGAGCAGGAGCATAACTATAAATCTATTGTTAAATATTTTGGTAGTTAAATTTATTGGTCTTTCCAAGCTAGGTCTTAGTCGATACGACTTGCAATTGTATTGATGCAACTTCTTAGCAGCATTTTTGCCAATTGCCAAATGTACCACAAACTGAATAGTTTTCTGTTTTCCATCCTAATTGCTGTGTAGTTTTAAGGTGCATCACTATTTTACCTTCTCCTTTATCATTTCTTTTTTCTTTTTATTTTTTTTTCCTATTGAATAGGCACCGAGGCTGTATCTAGTCCAAGGGAAGACACCCCAGAAACGTTTGATAACAGGTGAGTTAATAATATATAGATCATCATACTATGAGAAGGGATCCTGTGCCACTGCCTTTTGGTGGCATCGGATACCACTAACATACAAGGCATTATTCATAAGTCAAATTATTTATCAAAATTCAAACCATTGAATTTTTGTTAAATCACACTCTATCTTAATACATAAAAGATTGCACCCTTTTGCCTTCAACTGAAAAGGTGGGGCGATGGAACGCCAAAACCTATGAAAAGTACATTAGAATAGGGTGATTTTTGTAAGCATATAGGGGAAATGATGGGGATTAAGTTAAACGGTTTTTCATTAGTCCCACCAGTTTTGCACTATATAAGTAGTATCCAGTGCTGCCAAGGGGCAGTGGCACCAACCTCTCATATCAGTGTGCATAGTATTTGCTATATATAATATCTTGTTTGTATGCACAGGGAAGCCATCATAGAGGCCATTCCTAGTTATGACGATCCATATATTAAAGTTCCAAGAGTTCTGAACAAAGATTGAAGCTACTATTTTTTTTGTCCTTTTCTCTTGATGTATGGCAATTTAATTTAAGAGTTGAGATAAGATTCAAGAAACATTTCTAAAATTGTCTTTTTTGTTATAAATTGTTAGTTTCTTGACCCAGGACAATTTTTGAAGTGTGAAGGTCATATAAAAGTACAGAGCTGTTATTTTAAGAAAGTTAGCTGCCGGAATTGAAATTTTTATTGAATTCAGAAAAGGAGACGAGCAAAGTTAGGATGTGATGTGCTCACTAAGAGGATTTGGTGAGCACAATTTCAAAAGTTTATCGAATTGGTTTTAAATGACGGATCTAAACTGTTGAACTCCATCTATTTAAAATCAATTTGATAAATTTTTAAAATTGTACTCACACTCAAGCTTTGCCCAACAAGATTTGCGTAGGATGTACATAACAACCTGTGGAAAAATTAGGTAATGTATGCGCAAGCTCATTCTTTGCTTCGGAAGGATCCACAGGATTATTTGGTCGCTATGCAGATCCTGATATATCGTTAGTGGTCATGGGTTTATCATTTGATGAAACAGTAATTCACATGAGGCACAATGGAGGCGCGAAGGGGCCGTGCATGAATTTATTCAAGTCCAAAAGGCCAGAATTTTTTTGTCTACTGACCAAGTGTTCAGTTAACATAATCTCATGCATCTGGTCTCCAAATCTTTCTTTTTTCCCCCCGTAGAGGAACATAACTAGTTGAAAAGCAGTTTATCTAAACAGTAGTCTCCCATGCTTCTCTAAATAATTGCAAACGTCTATATTTTTGTGCAGAGATAACCTTACCAATTGTTTGTATTTACTTGTATCTGCAAATGTGGAATTCATTCACAGAAATTTAACTCTTGGATACTCAGCCGGGAGAAATTAGAGCGAATGTCCGTTGTGTTCAGCAAACAATACATGATCAACATAATATTTAATTGTGCACTGGATGCAGTATTAACTTTCGCATAAAGCAAAAAGTTCAACCAAAGTTCCTTAGATTGCCTCTTACGAGTACAAAAACTAAACAATTTCTAACTAGGGTCACTAACAAGAATACATTTCTACCAAGTGAAAAAAGAATCTCCCCACATTCTACATCAACAATAAAACAAGGAGCACCGCCTTTTTTCTTTTTTCCTTATATTACATCCAATTAAGGATTTTTTTCCTTTTTTTTTTTCTTTCTTCCATCCATTTTACATCAAACAACATTTCAGTTAGAACCAATTAACATACTCAAAATATGGATTGTGAAAACACTAGCTTCATCCCTGTAATTACAAAAATGAGTGGATTTAATTTCAACATAATATGAAAATTTAATTATAACGTGGTAAGTTATAAAATTAATATAACAAAACTTATCAAGTAATTATTCACCTGTTGGGTCATTAGAATCTCAATGGCAACACTGGGATCACCGTCAGCAGCCGCTAGAGCAACCTCAGCTTGAGTCTGAAACGGAGTTTTAACCATTTCAGAATTTCATACAAGATAAAAAACTTTGTAAACATGACATAATTTCAATTCTAAAATCTGGGTCTAGTTGGTATTCCACACTAATATTATACCAATAATAACATTATAATTTATCTTGACAGTCCTTACAATCATAAAAGGACATTTATGCGAATCTTTTTTCCCCAATACAAATTTAAATAAAAAATCCAATATTTTATGCATGATTTACAATTTTACATGATAAACAATGATGAGATTCGGTGCATGCTCTACCACTAATTGAACAATTTGAACTTTCTTACGGTTGGAATCTAATAACCTTCAATAAGTTATCAAACAATTAATGCATGAATTTTTTTTCGATGTTTTAAGCTTTTTTCAATTCAATTGATTTGAAATATATATAATCAAGATTGTCAAGCATTTTCATTTTCACTACATTTATCATTATTTAGCAAGGGAGCCAAAAAGAAAGAGGCGGATATATGTATTTTTGTAAAATGAAATTGTAACAGCAAAAATAAGATATGTATTTGCCTTCTCAAAGCCCATTGTTACAAGTCTCTTGAGCTCTTCTTCAAAGCTATCCGGACCCTGGAAATAATCAAATTATACAAACACACTTTTATTTTACATAGCAAAAGGAAAAATATATATACAAAATTCCATAGAAGTAGCCGGAGGTAACCTGGTTAGTTAATACTGACCCATCAACTTCAGCTATGTTCACAGTGGGGTTTCTGACATCACTGCAAATCCAAAAATTATCAATATTAAAGAATTAACTTCATTTGGCCCCTAGAAGGAACAAAAATTAGTTCATGTAACAGATGAGAAGTACCTTGGGGCACCCTTTAAATGTATCATCTATACGGCTATACCCTAACCCAACATCTTGTAGATATACCTAAAGTACCCCTATTTATGTCCCCAGCTATGAAGTAATTGGTGAAGATGGAGAAATACTTGGACTTTAAGAAAAAGGGATGACGGCAGGGATCCTAAGTATACATTTTCATATTTATTAGGGCTATACTGTACAGAAGGAACCAAATGCCGGGATGACGGGAGGGGTCCTAACTCCTAAGTATACATTTTCATATTTATTAGGGCTATACTGTACAGAAGGAACCAAATGCCTCCAAAATTTTGCGCCCCAATCATGACTCCAAATCTAGGCCCACATCTATAAATTAGGCGACTCACAAAAAATGTGGGGATGGGACAAAATAAGTTGAAATTTTCGAATCATTTCATGCTCATCAAATGAGGTCAAATGTGCATGTAACACAGTGACATTTATTATGAAAACCAATTTCTAGAATTATTTATTCAACTTTGTTTTTTTAACTGGTACAAGACAGGAATCATTTTTGGAGGTAATTGAATCACTCCTGCTGTACATATCGGTTGCATATGTCATTTTGCATGGGCATGTATTGTACTTTCACATTATACGAGCATATGGACTCGTAGTATTAAAATACATGATAACTTTCCCTAACAACAATATTTCATTCAGAAATTACCGTGAATCAGCAGGATTGGTGCTGGGGGTAGTGTCATCCAATAACCGTTCTTGCAAATTCGAGTCAGAATCTGTTGTGTTTGTTTGGTTTCTTGCTGCAGCAAGTGTTCTTCCCCTCCCTGGAAACCTAGGGTCTTGTCCTTGCTACAAGAGAGGCAAAAATGAAGTGATACTGAAGGAAAGTAATAGAAAATTGAATTCCTTCTTTTGAGCACATCGTTTATAAATTCTTAACATTTTATTAATTATTTTAAAGCAGTTCAACTGTTCATCAAAGGCCAAGTGTTCTTTCCATATACAAGTTTGTCTTTTATAATGATAATTCACACAAATGGTCAATTAAAATAGCACATTTATATTATGGTCTAAAGACCAAAAGAGGAGAGTTCTGAAGTTCCGAGGATCAAAATTGGAACTTCACAATGCTTTAGAGACTATCCTTGTAATTTACTGAAATTTACAAATAAGATTAGTGCAATCACAGGAAATGCAAATAATTCAAAACGCATACCAGAAATGTAGAGAGAGAGATAGAGAGAGGAAATTACCTGAACAACTGAGGTCTCCCTTTGAGGTATCCAAGAAGAAACTCTCCTCCAAATATTATCAGGCAACAAAGATCTACCACATGATAAAAAATAGTATATATAATTAATTGTGACAACAATATGAAATGCTCCAAAGTTCAAATAGCTAGGGACTATAGTAACCTTGGCGATTGGGTGCCGGTACCACTAGAATAAGTAGGAAGTTGGCCATAAGTAGTTCCTCCTGTGCATAGAATAAACCGAGGACGTCTGATACAAAACGACTGAGATAACAAAAGTTTGCATTAAGTTAATAACTTCAATGAGATATTTACCGAGTAAATGCTGAATGTTGTAATTGGAATATCATGTATAAGCACGGACTGCAACTTCCAAACTTTGCACAAGATTTACCTAAAATTGCTACTGCATCTGTACACTATTATGTATTTTGAGGAAATTATTGTAAATTATGATAATCAGAAACTAGAGTAAATTACCAGTGCCGAAGAGCTCTCCATGGAAGAATAGAAAGATTGCGGAGGCAACAGATAGTTAAACAATCCATAAGTATCTAATAGCAACAAAGAAAAATTAGAAACAAGAAGATAAAAAAGACAAAAGAGGTTGTATTAATTTCATACATAGAGCACTGTAGAAAATGAAACATACATGCAAACCCAGATAGGATACCACACATGTGCCCCAGAAGCGAGACATTGCTAGCTAAGAGCTGGAACAATACCAGTAAAATCCATGGGTACCTATAAAAATACACTTTCAATATGTTTCAAACTAGGTAAAAGTATACTGGAATAAGATAAAGACATCATTATAAGATACAAAGTCAGTCTTACAATTTGGAAGGAACATTGAAGAGTCCAAAGACACTGCATGATACAAAAAATAATTACAAGAGTCAATTATATGAATTAATATGGACTAATTGGCGAAATAAAAAAGAAAATTAATAAGCAAAACAGAGAAGAATTTCCAACAAAAAAAGTGCTATTGTATGAGAAACTTGCACCATGTAACATAAACAAATAACTTTTACAACCAATTCTTCTAACATAGAACCGACAATCAAGTTCAAAAACTAAAGAAGTATAAATGAATCTTGATCAATAGAAGGCAACTTAACACGGCTTCTAAATAGCACCCAAAAAGGCACTGTCAAATGATACCAAAACTCCGGGAAAAAGAACCACAAGTCAAAATATTCCATTTTATATAATACAAAATGAAAATAAAGACAGTTTTTAACAATGCTTCGATGCTACTTGAAAGGCAAACCATTTCTCAAAATAAACGTTTTCAAATCACATACCTTTTCGATTGGGCCCCACTTAAGCTTGTCTCTATGACAATCAAAGAGAAAATAACACCAGAAAAGCCAATAGAGCATTGATTCATGAAAAATGTGTAAGGATGAACAGGATTGTGGTCGACCAATAAAGCTACTATGAGATGAAGAAAAGCATTGGTTGTGGAGAGTAGAATAATTAGGTATAGAAGGCGAAGAGAACCCATAATCCTCTCCAATTCTGAACCAAGAGGCACCAATGCCAACATGTTAAAAGCCACATGAAGTAAAGACGCATGAAATACAACTGATGTGTAGATCCTGTAAACTGAAATATATAGGAAGCTGTCAGAAAGCACATTAAATCAATGGTGACACAATTGCACGATCGTGGGGGGAAATTTGATTTAAATCAAAGCAAATTTCGACAGGTGAAACTTGATTGAAGCTCAATTATACATTTTGAGGGTTGAATGAGGCTAAATCAGGGTTGCTTTGAGGAGTAAGATACCTTGAAAATGCGAAACTACTTGAGAAGGCAAGAAGCAAATCTCATAGAAGGAATCATATCCAAACAAGAGGCAAATCAAATAGATCACACCACATACAATTACAACACCAGATGTGATAAAAGGGATGCTTCCCCACCATTGATTCATCCTTGTCAGCAACCCGGCCTGAAACACAAAACGACAGTTCATGCATTGAGTGAGAAAATGAGAAAACCTAATTTAGCCCTTAAACATCCAAGTAACAGGAATTACAGAAAGAGCAGAAGTAAAGAGAAACTTGCACTGAACATTGAGCGCAGTAAGAGCATTTTTACCACTCACAGCTCATAAATAAGTTGAGCAAAGCAATACAATCAGTGGTTACATTGCTAAGATAATTTGTTCACAATTCGTGTTCTCGATTACACAAAATTGAAACCAGGCGAAGATAACTAACTAGACAGAGTCAGATCTGATTGAAGAATTAACTCACCTCGGTAACGATATTAGATCTCATCTCTGATCCAAAGTTCGGAACCCTCTTTGGGATCACTTCTCGCAAGGAATCGCTGTAATTTTGTTTATTTCTGTATTTGCTTCAGAGTTAAGACTACAAGCTTGCTCGAGTTCGTCGTTAATGGAAAAATCGGAAGGGTTTAGTTTAGGCTCCTAAATTCCAAGTCGTTGCGACTTCGATTTGCGAAGTTCCGACTTAAAAGCAGAAGATTTTGTCTGCACCAGGCGTATTGCCGTAGGAGAAAGACGATTAATTTTATTCTGTCACAATTTTTAAATGAACGATAATAATAACTTCTTCTGCAAATATTTACGGGAGAATTTCAATTCAAATTTTTTAAAACTACGTAACTTTTAAAATTCATAATATCATATTTATCCCTCTAAGTTTGGGAAACTTGCAAAATTTACTCAATTTATTACTTAATTATTATTATTAAAACTCAAATTAATTTATAACATTCTTACCTTACTTTTTATTAAATATATATATAGAGACTCCGGCTAATATGTTTTTAGTAGCATATGAGCCCATATGCTTCCAATTTAAATCTATCTTATCAGCTTCAAACGAAAAAAAATCCAAACCGTTCAAACCAATCTCTTTATAAAGAGCTTCATTTACATATAATTTTTAAAAGAGGAGGGATCCAATTACACCTTTTTTGGTGACACATCATGACACCGTTTTTTATATAGGTCAATTTTGCGATTTCAAAATCCAAACAGCCGATCCGAACCGTTCAACATGATCACCATATTAAAATGTGCTTGGAGATCAAATTTTACATTTTTTTGAATTTTTTTTACTATTTATTAAGATGGTTACAAAATCGCTGTTTTTCAATGGTCTGAAAACAACGATTTTTGTAACCATCTTAATAAATAGCAAAAAAATTCAAAAAAATGTAAAATTTGATCTCCAAGCACATTTTAATATATCCATCATGTTGAACGGTTTAAATCGACTATTTGGACTTTAAAAATGGTAGGTGTCAAAGTGTGTCACCAAAAAAGGTGTAATTGGATCCCTCCTCTTTTTAAAAAAAATTTAATTCATTTAGTATTAAGTCAAGTAGTAAAAAAATGAACATTTGTGCGCATATTGATGCATTATTTGTATGTCAAAAAAAATCATATTTCAAAAATTATAAAAAATAGTAAATAAATTCTCAAAATAGTAAAAATTGGTATTCTACAAGTTTAATATATAACTAATTTACTGAACTACTTAATTCAACGTTTCGAATGTAAAATTTTGAAATTTGACTCGTAAACATATGAACTTATATGCTACTAAAAGCATATTAGCCGGACTCTCTCTCTCTCTCTCTCTCTGTATATATATAAATATATATAGAGAGAGAGGAGAGTGATGCTACGATGCTTTGGAAAGTAAAGATGGTGTTTTACTTCCCGCTCATATTTTTATTTTCAAAGTTCAAAGAGTTGATCCGAACTTCTCAACATGATCTACATATTGAAATGTGTTTGGAGACCAAATTTTATATTTTTTGAAATTTTTTTACTATTTTTTAAAAAATTTTGATCTACATATTAAAACGTGTCTTTCACTGGGGAATTGCACCGATATGTTGGAGATTCTAGGAATGTCAAGGAGATGCATTATGGGTTCTGCATCCCTTAACGAAATGGAGTACATAACCGGCCTGCTATCTCCCTCCCCTCGTGCGATAGAGGAGGACCCAGCCATGCATCATGCCAAAATGAGATGGAAGAGCCGTCACCAATCTCCACGACGTGCACACGTATATTTGAATGTTTACATTTATACCTTCTTACTCCAATACTTTTACTGGTACTTAAATTTTAAATCTTAACGGACTGAACACATACATTTAATAATATTTGAGAAGAAAGACTAAAAGATAATAATATGTGCATTCAAAAAATAATTGTGAAATCATGTGTTGGCAAACTATTTTTTGAACTCAAAAATCATGTTCTATCTTGTGCTTAGAAGCATTATGTGAATATATGCATTTAGAAAACTGTGATTCAATACTAAGTTAAAATTAAAATATTTGTCGATAATATATAGAACATAGATGCATCCATTTAGATGTATTTGTAACTCGTGTATTCATATTTTTTTTTTTTTGGATAAAAAAACTATTAGGCCAGTTTCATTTCGAAACAAAATAAGGTTACACAAAAAGTTATTGTTCTGTCAGGCCTACATAACTGTCTGAGATAAACGTTCTCCTAGCATTAGATAAAAGCTAAACAAGCAACAAAAGATTGGGATAGAATCCCAATTGCAATTTCACAAACAAGACCATGCAATGGAAATATAAAGAAGTTTTACAAAGCTATAAACTCTAAGTAGGTCTTCAAGCACTGTCACTGTCACTGTCTTAACCATCAGAAAGAGAGATCAACTGACCCTCAGTGCTGGGGTTCCAGGTCTGCAAAGGGATGAGTGAAGTATCTTTGGGCATTCACTTGTTGAGTTCTTCATCATCTTCACCTAGACCTGTCCAATAAAGATCGAGAGTTCGATTCCTCCTCACGACTTTACAGCTTCTGCGAAATTTTTTTTAAAAAAAATATTGATAAAACGCGTGTATTCAGAATATGAATAATATTGTTAAATAATAAAATAGAATCATTACTTTTATTTATCTGAAAACCGGTATTGACAAAAAAAAATATTCAATTTCATACCCGAGATTAACATTCAGACATGCATTAGGTGTAAAACAAAAGGGTTTAATGAATGAGTCTAATGAGGATATGGATGATAGTGAATTGTTTTATCTATCATCTCATCCGTAACCAAGCTAGGTATAAACAAGATTTTTGTTCATCGGCTTATCAATACCATATAGATACCATATAGGTATAACTATTTTAGCTTATCCGACATTTGCTACTTATTTGCAATAATACAAAACTGATTATTTGTATTTAGTAATTATCTGTTAGTCTATGACCCATCTGTTAATTCCTTTTCGGTACCTTAACTGGTAAGAGAAAAATACGGATAAAATCAATTAATAAATGAAAAAATGGAATAAGAATAAAGCAAATTAATTATCCGATATTTTTTTCTTACCATCTTCTCAAAACAAAAAATAAATAAATAGAATTGACAGGGTTTTTGATACGATACTCTGTATCAGCTCAACTGAAACCGGGTCTCTAACAGTTTACTGTTATCGAGCATTCAGTTAGTTAGTGTTAAAGATTGATATCAGAATCATCATCATCATCGACCATTGATTTAAGATCCAAGTGTTTAATAGAGTGAGGCTATGGTACTATGCATAGCACGGTTGGGTCCGTGCTACGGCTCAATATTTGAGTTTTCAAAATTCTAACGGTTGATCCGAACCGTTCAACGTAATTATAAAATGAATATGTACTTGCAAACCAAATTTTACATTTTTTCGAATTTTTTTACTATTTTTTTAGATAGGTAGAAAATCACTTGATCTGAAAATTCTGGACCATCCAAAAACAGTGATTTTCTACCTATCTAAAAAAATAGTAAAAAAATTCGAAAAAATGTAAAATTTGGTTTGCAAGTACATATTCATTTTATAATTACGTTGAACGGTTCGGATCAACCGTTAGAATTTTGAAAACTCAAATATTGAGCCGTAGCACGGACCCAACCGTGCTATGCATAGTACCATAGCCTCACTCTAGATTAAATATAAAAAATAGAAAGAAATAAGACGGTAACGTGTACCGTCATTACCATAAATAGAAAAGTAGTACAAACGGCTATATTGAGCCTTTGTAATTATAAATAGGAGTTTTGTAGTAAGAGAAAAAATCAATCAAATACACAATTTGTATTCCCTCAGGCTCTTTGTTACTCTCTATTAAAAATTATCATGATATCAGAGCAATAGATTTGAAAATTCCGCACAAGTACCACCGAAACTAGCAAAGCTAGTTGGTACCAACAAAAATACCAGAAAAACACAAACAACAACAAGCATCAACAAGATGTCATTAGAAGGGTAGCTACCAATGGAAGCTACTAACTCTTCTAAAATCACCAATGTTATGCTCAATGACAGAAATTATCTGTCATGGTCACGATAAGCAAAACGAGCCCTCAGCGGCAGAGAGTTACCATAATTCATCACAGGTTAGATAAAAAAAAACCCAAACTAGCAAACAAAAAGGAGGTAACTGACTCAGAAACAAAAGCAATGAGGCAGTGGCAATCCAAGAATGATCAAGTCCTCCAGCAGCTGTCTGTGTTGCTTGATAAAAATGCTCCAACATGTGGTATTGCTTCTAACTCAAATAATTCGAATTTATTTGATCAAATTATCTTAGATAGCGGTGCCATGAACCATATGTTTGGAAATAAACAACTTTTATCATACCTAAATTCAACCAAAAATAATCAATATGTGATTGTTGCGAATGATATGAAAGCTTATATAAATGGGGTAGGAAAAATTAATCTATATAATAGAAAAATTAAAAATGTCCTATATTTAGACACATTTCCCATAAACCTAATTTCTATAAACAAATTAACACAAGAATTAAATTGTAATGCAATTTTATCTTATGAAAATGTCGTATTTCAGGACCGAAAAACCGGCGAGAAGATTGGTGAAAGATTTCTTGAAAATGGACATTATCTTTTGCAATTAAAACAATTACTTTGTGCTTATGCAAAATGTATTAATTTTGATTTATGGCATAAGAGACTTAAGCATCCATCCGACAATATTTTGAATAGTGTTCTAGATTTTAAAAATTCAAATTGTATTAATTGTGAAACATGTAAGTTGGCAAAACAAACAAAGCTTCCTTTTTTTCCTTTTCACTAGCAAAAGTGAAGCTATGTTTGATTTGATCCACTCCGATGTATGGGAACCGGCCCCAATTATTTCGTATAATGGATTCAAATATTTTGTTATATTTATTGATGATTTTTCTATAACTATTTGGTTATATTTACTTCAATCCAAGGATGAAGTGTTTAATTGTTTTAAGAAATTTCTCTGTCTTATAGAAAATCAATTTAATGCTAAACTTAAAATTTTTAGGTCGGATAATGGAATGGAATTTATAAATAAAAATTTCTCAACATTATTTAAATAAAAAAGAATTATACATTAAACAACTTGCATAAATACTCTTGAACAAAACGGAGTATCCGAAAGAAAAAATAGACACTTATTAGAAATGACACGTTCGTTATTATTTTAAAATAACGTTCCAAAAATTTATTGGTCGGATGCCATACTTTGTGTCACACATCTAATTAATAGATTGCCAAGTTAGTTTTAAAAAACAAAAATCCATTAGAAATCCTTTATCAAGAAAAAATTACTTATAATCATATAAAAGTATTTGAATGCACAAGTTTTGTGCATATTAAAAGAAAAGATAAACTTGAATTTGTATCTCAAAAAACTATTTTTTTTAGGATACTCACATTACAAAAAGAGCTATAAATGTTATGATCAAATTAATAAAAAATTGTTTATCTCTAGAAATGTCATATTTTGTGAGGATGAACCTTATTTCAAAGAAAGAGAGACAATTGACCAAACTAGTACAAATGACCAATTTAATATGGTATTACCTTACATAGGTGACCAAAACCTTGAATCAACTCATAATCATGAAGTTGAAACAAATACTCATGAAGTAGAAATTCATGAAATCAACAATGATAAAAGTGTGAGTGAGATTTAGAGTAGAACTAGGGTGTTCTTAAGCTCATCAAGTCTCTTTGTGAGTTTAACTCAAAACCCCATAAGATTGGCTTCAAGCGACGCATCCAAACCGTTGAAATCGATCTACTTCACGAGTGATGTGTTTACATATCAAATTTATAAATTTTCGAACTAATTTAGTATAAAGTCAAGCGGTAAAAAAAAAAAGTTTATAAGTTAATTTAATGTTTTCATTTTTCATCATTTTTTGACCGCTTGACTTTATACTAAATTAGTTTGAAAATTTATAAATTTGACACGTAAACTCATCACTCGTGAAGTAGATCGGTTTCAATGATTTGGATGCGTCGCTTGAAGCCAATCTGATGGGTTTTTGAGTTAAACTCACAAAGAGACTTGGTGAGTTTAAGAACACCCTAGTTCTACTCATTTTTTTATTGGTACTAAATGTTATAGTTTCTGTAAAAATTCAATTTTTATTAGGAGAGCAGATTTAATCTGCGCCCCACCCATGGCAGGGACGCAAATTAGATATGCACTCCTCTAAAGGCAACGCAGTTTTTGACTATTTCTCTCTAAAAGGCGGCGCAGATCTAATCTGCGTCCCTGCCATAGGCGAAACGTATATTAGATCTGCGTACTTAGTAAAAATAGAATTTTCACGAAAATAATGTCAATTAGGTTTTTTTTTTTTTATTTGGAAGATGGTATGAAAAATAATTCGGACAAGATTATTAATGACTTGGAGATAAAATTGCTTGTCCCAAAACCAGTTCCATATTGTCAGCACCCTAAATAACCCAACAAGTAAACTTATGAAGATAAACTTGTGAAGATCAATTAAGTATAGCCAACCGGCTCTTCAGTGAGAAAACAGCCCAATATAGACCCAGACCCAGCGTAGATCAATCAAAGAAATTTTTGCACTGAGTTGGCCCAATTACTGTACGCTTAAAAATGAGGAAACCCAAATCCTATTACACGTGACGTAACACGATATATCCTGCTGGGCAGGTGTAAAGCTTAGCACACACTCCCATAAAGAGCAAACCTCCAACTACAACATGACAAACATCTTTAACCTAGCCACTTTCTTTTCAATTTTCTACTATGTTGTACACTTATATGATCGAGATAGGAGTAGGTCCGATGGGCATCGGACCTATATTTAGGTTCAATTAGCTCTAAGACTGTACGATTAGTATCAATATTTATATGTACGAAAATTGATACAGACTTGTACGGATTTTGATACAGAGCACACGAATTTTGATGCAGATCGAATGGTTATCACACCCATCGAACCAAGGTAGGTCCGATAGGCATCGGACCTACTCTGATTCCTGCTATATGATCTGTCCATCATGTGATATTGCCATTCCAACCCTGTTTCAACTGTTAACATCCATTTCCTCCTTTTTTTTCTTTATTTATTGGCTGGCACGTAACTGGCTTACTGCCCATATATAAAATCCTTACCAAGTGTTTCAATGCTCTCCAAGTCATAGTTGATAGTCTTGATTAGGAAAATCATTAATTAGCCTCAAAGAGAGATATCAGAGGAAGTGGGTGTTTGGAATGAAGTTTGATCCAAGATCCTTTATGCTCATGTTAAACTTTTACATTGAGGATCTCGGATCAGGCTTCATTCCATATACTCAACTTTCTAAATAAGCAGCTTGTTCGTATTTGGTTTTTCTTTTTCTTTGTTACTGCAAGTAAAAATATGATATATAGTTACTGTGTGTATCAGGTGAGAATAAAATTTTGCAAGAAGTACTCAAGCTCCTTTTCTTTCAATTAATTCACACACATCTTACATATATATCATCACTCATATACATACGATCTCTATTTCACATTCTTCTCCCCTTTTTTAGAATTCTCGTATTTGGAAGCACTGTACATGTAAGTTAATTACCCACACGATCAATTCAACTGTGACCTTATAATTATAGCTATCTTAATTCCATAAGTTTATAACTCTCGAGTGTTGTTATGATCTCCATCAGCTATCTCCTTCCTTAGCTTGAAGCTCCAATAAAACGCAAAACCCACCAATACGATGACAGCCACAGCAACATTCAAAAGCAACCCTCGTCTCTGGGATACTATCCCCGTCATAACTCCGGATGCTTGAGCCGGCTCCTTTGTGGAACCGGCACCAACACCAGCGCTGACAGCTTCAGTAAATGGCGGTTTTTTATCAGTTGATCTCTTTTCTTCGACAGGCTTTTCTTCCTTCGTATCGGTCTCTCTCTTGTCACCAATTACCGGTGAAGCTGCCGTAGTACCTTTCACCTTATTATCATCAACCTTTGTCTCTTCCTTCTTGGTGCTGAGCATCTCCCTTAGCTTGCCATTTGTGGGCCCATCTCTTAGGCCGGCGGCAATGGATGCTTGATCTACAGCTGGTTTTGGCTCAGGGACAGCAGCTAGTTTTGGCAGCTGATCAGCTACAGGAGCCGGCTTAGGTGGTGCCGGAGCTGGCTTTGATGGGGGTGGCAGTTTGTTAGGCACAGATGATTTAGATGGTGCCGGAGCACGGGCAATTGCTTTTGGTAGTGTGATGAAGAGCGTTTCGTTTTCGAATTTGGCACGGATTTCGTTGCTGGAGCAGTCAGCGGGGATGCGGAAATCCTTCCAGAAGCGGCTCCATCGGTTGTCCTCCAACGGACGCTCGCCGGTAGTCCTTAGGTTGCCGTAGCTGTCGACTTGCACCTTTATGTGTTCCCTCTTGAAGCCTTTAATTAATTAGGGGTAAATAGATCAAGGTGTTGATTAGGCTATAACTATTAGATAATACACTTATAATATTTCTCTAGTCGACCATTTTTGTTTGCTTCATGATAATAACCGTTGCCTTAAATTGAGACCCAAAAAATGTTTTCTTTTTCTCATTTGTGGATTTGGCTAATGGTAATTACTCATTCTACATAACTGGACCAAATTATGTCTACGTTCGTTATATATTTTTTTAATCTAAATGCTCAACTGTTTGGTGTCTAAATAAGTATGTGATATCTCATTTCGTGTTTAATTAAGTACCATGTCATTTAATAAAACTTCCAAAACACATTCTTTTTTACATAGGCGCATAATTCATGTGTACTTTTGTAACTTTCATTCTCCAGATCGAAGTTTTTAATCTTTTATAAAAGAAGAAAAAGAAAAAGAAAAAGAAAATGCCTGGTAGACGGACACGTAGGATGTCAGACTCTTCCCCGCGGGACCACTCAGAAGAAGGTTCAAAATCCTCATAAGAACGAGCGCCTTGCTTTGCGTTCATTTTGTAAGAAGTCTTGATATATATAATCAAAACAAGGATGGAAGGTTATTTGTATGTGTTGTGAAGAGAATTGTTGTGGTTCATGTTTATATATATGAGATTGAGATTGTGTGTTAAAAGAGGAGAGTTATTCTCTCTGTACATTGCCAGGTTTTAGGCTTTTTGGGTCGGTCACCTCCAAGAGGAGGCAAGGGCATTGTTCTTTGCTTTGTTAAGGTTTTACAAGTGTCTTGTCTTGTGATTTGAAAACCCCCTTTTCTCATTAGCACTCAAAAACAATTCTCCTTTATTCAATTTTAAGATTTCACCCTTTTCTCATTAGCACACAAAATCAATTCTCCTTTGCTCATTTTTAAGTTTTGACCCTTTAACGGAACTCTTTATTAAAATCCTTTTAATTTTCTAATTCATCTATATATACAAAAATACATCTGATTTTGTTTAATACTAAATTTGAGAAAATTACAATATAATTTCTCTGCCAATAAATCTTGGTCAAAATATAGATATTTCAATTTTTTTAACCAAAATAAAGATTTTGGGCTTCAGAACAGGGATGAACAGCACCGTTGGGCTTTTAAACAGGCTGAGAAAAAAGTAAAATAATATGCTAAATAAGAAGAGGAAAAGCCCAAACTCTTTCATTTTTCACTTCTTTCAGCCCGTAATACTGAAAGGAGCATTACCATTATTATGTAGGAAGACTGGTCACAGAGTACCTTCGGAAATAATCAACTATATATCTTGTTCACAAATGCTAATTCATAATCACAAGAAAGTCTTAATAATTGTGCATTATATAATTGATGAATTGAAGAGTTAATTTGGAACTTGTGTAATTTATCATCATATTGGAAGAGATTAAGTTTTGCTGGGTAGCCATTTTTGAACTATAGGCATCCGTTTGAAATGTTGTCACTTGTCAGGCCAGCGAAAATTAATTCAGCCCAAATTATCATTTTTTAAATTGTGCTCCCAGAAAGGTGACACTTCCACTTATCACCAGTTCACTACCAATCATTTTGTTAATTGAACCAGGACATCAAAATAAGAGGTCCAGAAGATTCCACAAATGACACAACAGTACATAAACACTACCAAGTATTATAGTTTATATACAGTTATATCTCAATAATAGCACAAGAATTAAGCATGCGTAGCAACTTTAGTTTTGCACATAAACAATGTACAAGAGGAAACCAAGTTTTTTTCAAATAAAAATCCTGGATCAACAGTACTCTATTGGGCCTTCCGAGCTGACCAGAGTACAAACAGATAATGTACAAACAACATCAAAAGAAAACTGTAAAAGTACTACTAATTAATGAAAAAACATAGACACCTGTCGACACAACCCGGTCGGTCAAAACAAAATTAACAATAAAAAGGAAGAAAATTCTGCAAAACTGTTGAAAGAAGCAAAGAACTTCATTATTTGGCATTAGCGAGCTGGGTACGAATAAGCTTAGCTGCACAGACCATATTGGTAAGCGCCGGTTTGACTTCGGGGTATTTGCGGGTCTTGAGGCCACAGTCTGGGTTGACCCAGAGGATATTAGTGTCAAGCACAGCAAGCATTTTGTTGATGCGGTCGGCGATTTCATCAGTTGAGGGGATGCGGGGAGAGTGAATGTCGTACACACCTGGACCGATGCCTGCACCATACTTGACACCGTCACGGAACACAGAAAGCAACTTCTCATCAGAGCGCGAGTTCTCAATTGTTATCACATCAGCATCCATGTCAATGATTGATTGGATGATGTCATTGAAGTTTGAGTAGCACATGTGTGTGTGGATCTGCAAATAAGTAGAGGACTTAATTGTGTCATGCAATATCACAAGGCAAAGTAATATGATAAGAATTCTGAGTCTTTGCCGCTAAAACTTGTAAATTCTACACCGTCATAAGGTGTACACCTTCCAACAACAATATGTAGTGCACTGAACCAGAATACATATATTGGACAAGTACAATAATTCGACAATTGGGAATAATCTGTGCTCGAGTAGAATATGAAATAGTAATGGTAATGCTCCTTTCAGTAATGGCAATAATCAGTAACAGGAAGTACTTTTGGAAATAATCAGTACCAGTACTGTTCTCCTTTCAGGAAGTATGTACCAGAAAAGAAAGAGAAGGAATGAGTTTAGAAAATAAGTACCTGAGTAGTGTCTTGAATACCACAGTTAGTGATCCTGAAGGAGTGAACAGCCCAGTCCAAGTAGAAAGCATGCTCAGACTTGCGGAGAGGCAATCCTTCTCTTAGGGCTGCCTCATCAATTTGAATAACCTTAAAAAAAAAATTAAGTGGTACATCAAGACAATTTCAACACAATCAATTATTAAGCTGATAGAATCTGCTATTGAATTTGAAAACATACCTGAATCCCAGCAGCCTCTAGATCCTCCACCTCTTTCTTTATTGCCAGAGCAATTTGGTAGCATGTTTCGAACCTGGCGAATCACAGAAGGCCTAAAATTACTAACCAAGAATGAAAGAGAACAAATTTCTTGAAGATCATAAGACTCATTTAGGTAACTGATAGATATGTTTTATAACTAACCTTGGTTGGTCATTTCTGACAAAGGACCAATTGAGAATTGTGACTGGACCGGTCAACATAGCCTTCATGGGGCGAGAGGTCATACTCTGGGCCATCTTGGACCAGAAAACAGTCATTGGATTGGGACGACTCACGTCACCATATATGATCGGTGGCTTAACACAACGAGATCCATATGACTGCACCCAGCCATTGGCAGTGAATGCAAAACCCGATAATTGCTCCCCAAAGTACTCAACCATATCGTTTCTCTGTTGCAAAAGTAGTTAGAATCAAGTTAAATTGAACGCATACTGTCAATTTATTATGTATTAAGACTTTAAGGGGCAACCAGAAAACAAATTGAAGGATGAAATGAATTTAAGACTGTTTAAAAATACTGATAAAATCATTTTTTTTACAATTACTTGTTGTTAATTATAACTAGTCTTCTAGAAACTCTGAAATATTTAATTAGGTAAACTACAAACCTCGGGTTCCCCATGAACAAGGACATCAATATCAAGCTCCTCTTGAATCTTGACAACTTTGCTGATCTCTTCCTTCATGGCCGCGGTGTAATTCTCTTCAGAGATCCTGCCATAATTCACATGTACACTTGTCAAGTTGTTCTAAAAAATAATGCACAAAAAGTAGTACCAAAGAACACAATGAAAGCGCACTTGTTGGCCTTGTATTCCCTGCGCACCCTCCTGAGTTCGACAGTCTGGGGGAATGAACCGATGGTGGTGGTGGGAAGAACCGGGAGGTTGAGCTTCTTTTGCTGGGCATCCAATCGGGCGGTGACAGGTGTTGCTCTGCGGTGATCAGAGCCCTTCAGAGTAGTAGCCTGAAAATTGTTCATCAGAAAATAATTAAACCAGTTGAACAAATGAGGGGATATATATATATATATATATATATATAAGTTGGGAAATGGTGTGCTTTTGAATACTTACTGCTTTCTGGACCTCCTCATTAGTAACCCGTGGAGATGACCTTCTTGAGGCCAGAGCAGCTGCATTTGATGAGAAGAAAGCCTGAAGAAATATTTACAAATTGAGTTAATGATGATAATTTAATAACATGGAAAATGAATACAGTATACACAGGCATATTTTTAGGGCCTAGTTCTAATACAGTGAAATAAGAATATGAAGTGTTGATTACTCCTATCTGATAAGGTTTTGGGATAAAACAAATCAGGATTAAAAAAGGTCAAGCATGTGGAAAGCAAGCCACCTCATCTTTCGTTCCGGTGAGTGCCTTGGCAAGTGCATTGACCTCAACCACCTTTTGAGCAGCGAAAGCCAGCCAGGACTTGATCTCATCATCTAACTTGGTCTCATTGATAAGATCAACGGCAGTGTGCATGAGAGAGCAAGATGTTGAAACCACAAGCTTGTCTGAAAAAACAAATAACAATTTTATAATTAATTTTATCAATACAGAGGACCACATCAGGTTGTTTATTTTTTTTATGAAATCATTGTCTCAAGACTCTTGTCCAAACTCCTCAATTACAGTTTTGGACTTGACCCGTGAAATTACCAGACCCATTTTCACAATTGAAGAATTTAAGTACAAAATAATTACCTTTGCCAACAACAGGTTCGAGAGCCTGGAGAATAGTCAAAGATTCCCCAAGGTCATTCGCCCAGATGTTTCGGCCATCTACAATACCAGCAAAAAGATATTTTCCAGCAGGAAAGCTAGACTTAATATGTTCAATAGTATTTGTGCCGCGAACAAGGTCAAAACCAAAACCAGTGACACCCTTCAAAGAAGTAAGGGTCCTGCAATTATATTTAGATGGAAAAATAATTAATAATTAATTAGAATAAAAGCATTGTAGCCAGCAAAATTTTTGTTGACATGCCTATGAAAAATTCCTTTTTATTTATTTTTTCATTTTGCTAATTTATGGTTAATTTGAAGAATCATCAAAACCAATCTGTTTTAGAGTCTTACTTGTATGCATCTGCTGGCACATCAGCAAAGTACGTCTCGACGACCACATTCAAACCAGACAAGGAGGACTCAAGCTCTGAATATGCCTTGGAGAAGACATCCAATTGGTTCGACTCGAGGTCCTTTACAAGAGTGGGTTCATCAAGTTGAATCCATGTCGCTCCTGCTTCCTTTAACTCGACAATAACTTGCCTAGTAAAAATTTGTAGTTGTATAAAGTTTGTAGATCATAAAAATGTGTAACGTTTTATAAAGATAATTTGTGGATCCTTACTTGTAGATGGGTAGAATGCTTTCCAGCAATGAAAGAGTACAGAACGATTTCTCGGCACCTTTTGCAGGCTTAGAGAACAGCAGATAAGTTACTGGTCCGATAAGCACAGGTACAGTTTCAATTCCAAGCTGCATGCCAATAACGACAAAATGAAATCTCACTTGTACGAGAAAGGAGGAACTTCAATCTTCGAATTATCATTATTAATTATGCTTCTTGACCAAGAAAATTACATACTTCAGTGCAAGCACAAAATAGCAAACGTGGCATTTTTCATTTATTTCAACATGGTACTCATATTAATTTATCTTAACAACTATTTATGTACAAATGTGTTCAGGTTAGGAACGTACCGCCTTGGCTTCCTTGTACTCTGTCACAGCCTTGTGCGAGGCGTATGAAAACTTCATCTCTGGACACAACTCAGGAACGATGTAATGGCTACATATATAAAAAAATTAATTAATATTTGCAAAACCAACTTTAAGGAGTTGAACATAACAATGGTATATATATATAGAGAGAATGGCTAATATCAAAACGTTTGTTCCTGGGCTCAGGAACAAACGGTTCCGTTCTCCCATTTCCAAAGCTCAAACAACAAATCCAAACCGTTAGATGTTCAATCTATATTAAAATGTGCTTGGAGACCAAATTTTACATTTTTTGGAATTTTTTTACTATTTATTAAGCTAGTTTGAAAGCCGCTGTTTTTATGAAATTTTTGCAGCATTAAAAAACAGCGGTTTTCAAACTAGCTTAATAAATAGTAAAAAAATTCCAAAAAATGTAAAATTTGGTCTCCAAGCACATTTTAATATAGATTGAACATCTAACGGTTTGGATTTGTTGTTTGAGCTTTGGAAATGGGAGAACGGAACCGTTTGTTCCTGAGCCCAGGAACAAACGTTTTGATATTAGCCATTCTCTCTATATATATATATATATATATATATTCGACTTACTAGTTGGTGTCAAACCACTTGGTCATCTCCATGGCAGGAACAGAAGCATTTCCTCTGGCCATAGAGAAGTATGTGTCGAACCCGATCTCACCGCCGGTCCAAGAATACCGATCCGGGACTGCACCCAACATGGCAGTCGTGTCGAGCACCTGATCATAGTATGACAATGTGTTGCAAGGGATATACTTGATCCCGACTTCAGACATCTGCTTCCAAATAGAGCTCCTCAAATCAGCGGCAACCTTTTGAAGCTCCTCAGCACTGCTCTTGCCATCCCAAAATGCTTCCAATGCAAACTTCAGTTCTCTTTTCGGTCCCATGCGAGGGTATCCAACTATGTGAGAAGCCATTTCCTGGAAAGGAGATACGTTATATCATTTATTTAGTTATCCATTTATACAAAACAGAGGAAATTTGTTAGTGAAAACAAAAAAATATAGCACAAAATTGAGATTGAAAAATAATCATTAGTTCTGCCAACACATGGTTTTGGTAATAGGCAAGGATTGCCTTTTACTTGTACTGCTATTTATTTATTTTTTACTAATTTTTTTACCTTAATTTTTGTACTAATTATGAAAGCTTGTAGAAGGCAAAAAATCATAAATATAGCAAAAAGCAAGACTGAGAAATAAAAGTGGTTCCGCCAACACATCATTTCTAGAAAAAAAGAAGAAGCAAGGATTGTTGTTCTCTGTTTTGTTGTACAGTTCCCATGGTGCTCTCTTGTTGAGTGAGATTCTTTTTTACAGCTTCATTGAAATGTGGTTTTATTACATTTCTGATTCAAGTTGGTAAAATATAATTCACCAAATCACAAAACTTGATTTCTAAAATAAATTGGCCTTTGAGTGGATCTCAATATGAAAACAATTCATGGTTTAAAATGCGATTGATCTGATTAACTTGAGATTCAATAGATCTGAAAGGTACGGAACCAAACTAAAAGCATAAGACTATCTGTTATCATGAAACTGAAGCAGAGATCAAATTAATTGGCACACACATGAGATGATATTAAAAAAATGAGAAAATGTGAAGTCACTTACACTAGGAGAACCTATCAATCACAAGGCGAGTGAACAACAGAGATAAAGAAGATTGGAGAAAAAAAATGAAAAATTGAAATAAATGCTTAATTACCTTCAAGATAAGACTGAAACAGAGGTGAATTAAAATGGACAAGAGAAGCAGAGGGGTTGGGGTTTATTTATAGCACAAGTAAAAAATGCATTAGTGCATTGTAGGTCTAATTATAGGCATCTGAATAGACCAACGGCCCAGAGTTCATAGAATTCCTACATTCCCGGTACTCGATCCTCTGTGTGCAATTATCCTTCGCTCCCCGTTTTTTCAGCATAATTCAGTACATCCATTTGAATAATTTTGACAACTGCCATCAAAATCGTTCGAATAAAAAGAAATTTAAATGTAAGTATATAATTCATAATTCCAATATAATGTATATTAGTTTTGTGCTAACTATAAATTTATTTGATCATCTATCAAAAATAATATAAAAACAAAACTGTTAAAGGTTTTTTAAATGACAGGCAACTCTAGTTAATATATAAATTGTTCGTTGCAATGTTAAAGAGAGAACACTATATTGAAATTATAATAGTTTTGGTTCTTTGAAACAAAAATGGAGAATTTAGATTTGATTCTTGAACTTTCTAAAAATATCAAGTTTGTTTGTAAACTTTAATTTGCACCAAATTTGTCTTTGAATTTTCAGAAATAAGTCAAATTAGCTCTTAAACTTTGAAGAAAAAAAATCAGAGATCAATTTACACCAAATTAGTCTTTGATTTCTGAAAGTAGCAGAGATCAATTAATCATGATACACCATGATTTCAAAAGTAGCACAACATTTCATACAATGCATGAATTAATACATTGGTTTGGGAGATTTAAAAAAATCACAACATATTGCGTACAATTTCATTTTTAGTTCATGCGCCTTTACCGAATACGTGTATGGATAATATCCATGTTTCTAATATCTGCTCTAAATTTATCTATTCAAATTGTTTTAAGAAAATTTGTAGCATAGATCAAATTAGCATATTATATCAAATATTTTGTTGCTTTAATATTCGTGCCATAAAATTTTCCTAAAATTCCGAACGAATACAGAGGATAGTGATAATTCTGGCTCCGCCCCTGCTTAGCGGGATCACCTCCCCTCAGATATAGTGACATCCAAGCCGTCCGATTGAAAATGGTTAAAACAGATACACAAGTGAAATAACTCATATGCGAATAAAATAATAGAATACCATGCAGGATATAAGGTTCATGGCCAACTATATAATTTGACAATATACAAGTAAACTTGCACAAAGATCTGCATGTGCGGTTTATATTTATGTAACTTGAGTCTGACCTTGGACATTGGAGGTAACCAAGTAGAGAAATGATATTGTCGCATCACATGCATCAAGAAGGTGATGGTGCTGCAAAGCCCGGTTGGCGTAAAAGCTCTAAAGAATTTTGTCGAGCACCTTGCGGGCATGAAGAGGTGTATCATGCTGTGGCTTCTAATCGATAGCTCGTGGGAGAGGTAATGCTCATGCTAGTGGTGGCAAATAATCGACTAAATGCAACCCGCTACAAGTGAAGTAGCGAGGTGTTGGTACGGCCATGTGCAGGAGAGGTCCAGAACCATATCAGAGATTCGCACACGGAAAGTAAAAAATATGTCTAATGTTGTGATAATGAAATTCGCACACAGGAGGAGGTCTCTACGCCACGTGGGCCTAATTTTGATCGGGCTGTATAAAGCCCAGATGAAAAGGAAAGGATATCTGAAATAAAGCAAGTCTTAAAGGGTATTCTCCAATGGCAGACCCGTACGAACGGACTTTGATCAAAATCACACGTCATCATTAGCTAACGTTGAAGCGATTTGCGAAAACATATCAGAGATTCAGCAGGATCTGCTTTGATCAAAATCGCACGTCCTCGTGAGCTAACGTTGAAGAGAGTTTGTTGTCTTACTTTACACTGTAATCTTGTCAATTTGTTATCAGAACTCTAGCGAAATTACTACCACGTCATTTAGTATTTTACTGAAGGCAAAACTTTCGCATTGCTCCTTTCTTTTGGTCCAATTGCCGGTTAACTGCATCTACTGAAACCGGCTTACAAAATTGAAATCATGTAACAAGATTTTCAAGCATAATTAATTGAACTCGCGTACGTTCTAACCTAGAAAAAGAGTAAAACAAGATCGGTGTATATGTTTTGGCGATGAATTCCATTGATCAGTTATCTCAAAAGATGAATAAGGAAAGAGCAACAGTAAAAGAGAGATATAAGAGCCGGAACAAGCAATCCTTGTAACAATCAATAGTACTCATTTTTGGGCCTTCCGAGCTGACCGAAGTACGTACAAGCCATTACAGGTTAACAATGAATACAAATCATTCTACAACATACTAATAACCAACCAACAACAACACCTTCTCAGGGCCCATCCATATACTGAGCCCCTTATGCTTTATTAAAAACAAACACAACCAAAAAAATACAATGAAACAAAATCCTCACTTGGCGCTGGCGAGCTGGGTGCGGAGGAGTTTGGCTGCGGAGACCATGTTGGTAAGAGCAGGTTTGACCTCAGTGTACTTCCGGGTCTTCAAACCACAATCTGGGTTGACCCACAGGATGTTGGTGTCGAGCACAGCAAGCATCTTGTTGATACGGTCGGCAATTTCCTCAGTGGAGGGGATACGTGGGGAGTGGATGTCGTACACACCTGGGCCAATGCCAGCACCGTATGTGACACCCTCACGGAAGACGGAGAGCAACTTCTCGTCAGAGCGGGAGTTCTCAATTGTGATGACATCAGCATCCATGTTGATGATGGAGTGGATGATGTCATTGAAGTTAGAGTAGCACATGTGAGTGTGGATCTGCAAATGTATATAAAATGGCCTCTCAGTGAAAAGTTTTTTAGTACTAGTATACAGGAAAACCTCACTGGCTATATCACACAAGCATTTCTAATGCAATAAGCACCACAGGCAAAATGAAACTACATCAACAAACCTATTGGAGATAACCAAAACTGCAGCACTTGAGCAAAAGATTTGGGGGAAAAAATTGAGGGTTACAACATACCTGAGTAGTGTCTTTGACACCACAGTTAGTAATCCTGAAGGAGTGAACTGCCCAATCCAAATAAAATGCATGCTCCGACTTGCGGAGAGGCAAACCTTCTCTCAGAGCAGCCTCATCAATTTGAATAACCTTCACAATAGGAAGGTAAAAAATTAGAATAGAAACATAAAGGTAGTATGTAGCAAGTATTAGATACATCATCCATTTGAGCTGGTTCATCCACAATTGACAATGAAATATACCTGAATACCGGCAGCTTCAAGATCCTCAACCTCTTTCTTTATTGCCAGAGCAATCTGGTAGCATGTCTCAAACCTAGCAACACACCGAAGGTCCATATAATCAGTTACTAAGAAATAAAGGCTCTTCGAGTAAAATTTAAAAAAAAAAATGTTTTATAACTTTAATCAAAAAAAAAAAAAAAATGTTTTATAACTAACCTTGGTTGGTCATTTCTGACAAAGGACCAGTTGAGGATGGTGACTGGGCCAGTCAACATACCCTTCATGGGGCGAGCTGTCATGCTCTGAGCCATACTGGACCAGAAAACAGTCATAGCCATGGGACGGCTGACATCACCATAGATGATTGGGGGCTTGACACAGCGAGATCCATAAGACTGCACCCAGCCATTGGCAGTGAATGCGAAGCCAGACAATTGCTCACCAAAGTACTCAACCATGTCATTTCTCTGTTTAAAAAAAAACAAGTTAGTCATGCAGCAATACTAACAATGGTGACAATGATTCAAAGGTTTTATTTGAAGTTCTATAATTCTCAGGCATTTTTATGACAATTGACCACACTAGTGATATATGTACTATGGAGCAACAAATGGGCTGTAGAATTTACACATGCTTTACAAGTTCTCCATAATTATTAGTTAAAAACAGACAAATACCAATTAAAACATAAATTTGTTTAATGCCTTTGCTTTAGCTATAAAACATGCTACAAACCTCAGGCTCTCCATGAACAAGTACATCGATGTCAAGCTCCTCCTGCAGCTTGACAACCTTGCTGATCTCCTCCTTGATGGCTTCAACGTAACTCTCTTCGGAGATCCTGCCAGAGTACAATGCAAAATTATAAACTACACTAAAAGATGTGCAGGCGTAGTTTATTAAAGAAGGAAAAGAACAATAAAACCTACTTCTTCGCTTTGTATTCCCTGCGCACCCTCCTGAGTTCAACAGTCTGGGGAAATGAACCAATGGTGGTGGTGGGCAGAACTGGGAGGTTGAGCTTCTTCTGCTGTGCATCCAATCTGGCACTAACAGTTGTTGCTCTGCGGTGATCAGATCCCCTCAGAGCAGCAGCCTAAAAATATTGCAATTAAAAGATGATTAATGCCAGTTAAATGCATGGGGATAACTTGGAAATGGTGTGATTTCAGAAGACTTACAGCTTTTTGGACCTCCTCATTGTTAACTCTAGGAGAAGCCTTTCTTGAGGCCTGGGCAGCCGCATTTGCTGAGAAGAAAGCCTGTGCAGGTTATAATAAACAAGTCAGCACTAGTTGACGATATAAAATATGAATGACATTATAAGGTCGATATAGGGGTAAAATTTGAGTCTAGCAGAAGGCACTGTACCTCATCTTTCTGACCAGCGAGTGCCTTGGCAAGTGCATTGACCTCAACCACCTTCTGGGCAGCAAAAGCCAGCCAAGACTTGATCTCATTGTCAAGCTTTGTCTCATTGATGAGATCGACGGCAGTGTGCATCAGAGAGCAAGAGGTGGAAACCACAAGCTTGTCTGAAAGGCAACCAAAATGTGTTATCAAAACAATTGATACATAGGTCACTGGAAAAAAAATATGGATTTTAAGGCATGAACATGCCAACTTCACCTCTGTGGTAATATGTATACAAATATACAATACAAGTACAGTCATCACAGGACAGCACCTGTTTCTTCTAAACAAAACACATCCCAATTCGACTCCCCACAATTTGACACCAGACTAACTATTATATCCCAACTAATCCCGCCAAGGCCTTACCAGTTTGACATATACGTGCATATTCGTAACTTTAAGTATGTCTCTTCACAACTCTTCAAAGAACTAAAACTACTAATTAAATTGCCATTATGTTGAGGTTTTAAGTAGAAAAATACATACCTTTGCCAACAACTGTCTCGAGAGTATGAAGAGTGGTAAGAGAAGCAGCGAGATCATTGGCCCAGATATTGCGGCCATCTACAACACCAGCAAAAAGATACTTGCCAGCAGGGAAGCCACTCTTAATTAGCTCAAGAGTATTTGTGCCACGGACAAGGTCAAAACCGTAGCCAGTGACACCTGCTAATGAAGTAAGGGTCCTGCATATTTGTTCAGATGATAAAACAGATGGTCAGAATTGATGGACAGAAAGTAAGCACGGTGACTTTCAACAATATTGTGAATGCAAATACTATCTGATGACTATTAATAACAATATGCACCTCCTCTTTCATATTCATTATTCTTAGTCCCTCATTTTTGTTATATAATCTCAACTGCCTGATAAATACACTAGATCATCTATGATTACAAACTGAGAAACATTATCATAGGAACGTATAGGCAAGCAAAGTCCTGAATCATATCATAACTCAATAATGAAATATCAAGAAGAGATCTGCAAGAACTAATTGACTCACTTGTATGCATCTGCTGTGACATCAGCGAAGTATGTCTCAACAACCACATTCAAACCAGACAATGAAGATTCAAGCTCTGCGTAAGCTTTGGAGAAGGCAGCCAATTTGTGAGAGTCAAGGTCCATCACAAGAGTGGGTTCATCGAACTGGATCCATGAGGCTCCTTCGGCCTTCAGCTCAGCAATGACTTGCCTGAATAATTTGTGGAGAATAATTTAAATAAACACAATATCAAAAGTAATAAATGAGGACGAAGAGGGGGTCAAAAGAATTAGGGATCCTTACTTGTAGACTGGGAGAATGCTTTCGAGCAATGAAAGAAGAGGGAATGATTTCTCAACACCCTTGGCAGGCTTAGAGAGCAGAAGGTATGTCACTGGTCCAACGAGCACTGGGACTGTATTGATTCCAAGCTAAAAGGGGAAACAAAACAGTTAGATATCTATACTGTAGTCTCCATCCTTAAATCAAGATTCTATTTTCTACTATTTTCAAAGCATGGCAGTGTTGCAAATTCCTTACTGAAAACCAACTATTGTATTTTAGTACTGTCACTGATGAATTAGCAATTTAAGACATTAGAGAATGATTTTTTTTTTAGACAGGTTAATAGAAAACAGAGTACATTCCATTAATTCACTTGCTAAGAGCACACAAATCTAAATGTCATTAAACTTTGTTAAGGACATACCGCCTTGGCTTCCTTGTACTCTTTCACAGCCTTGTGGGAGGCATATGAGAACTTAGTGTTGGGGCCCAACTCGGGGACAATGAAGTGGCTGCATAGTGAATTAGCATATATTATTACCCAACCAAAAACTACAGTTCTATAAAATTTAGATATGCAAATTCTGAAAATTGAAATTTAGAAGCACAAAACCACATACTAGTTGGTGTCAAACCACTTTGTCATCTCCATGGCTGGGACAGAGGCATTCCCTCTAGCCATCGAGAAGTACGTGTCGAACCCGATCTCACCGCCGGTCCAAGAGTACCGCTCAGGGACTGCCCCCAACATGGCGGTTGTGTCAAGTACCTGATCATAGCAGGAGAAGGTGTTGCTGGGGATGTACTTGATCCCAGCTTCAGACATCTGCTTCCAAATTGAGACCCTCAGATCAGCTGCAACCTTCTCAAGATCCTCAGCACTGCTCTTGCCATCCCAGAAGGATTCGAGCGCAAACTTGAGCTCTCTCTTAGGGCCCATGCGAGGGTATCCAACAATGTGAGAGGCCATTTCTCTGCATATGAGATAGATTGATTTAATTGTAAATATATGAGCAAGCTGTAACAGTAAAGCAAGAGAACTTTGAGGCTGAGGAGAAGATTAATCCTGGTTTCAGCTACTAATATTACTAAATACTGCCAGGAGCAGAAAAATGAGAAAGCTAATATTGATATAGTCAGTACAAAAAGTAGATGTAAGGTGGACTGTAATCTAGCATGTTTTGTGCAACGTGAAATCTCAGAATTTCAATTAAAGGAAAACAATTTAAGATAGAATCGAGATATAAATTATAAAATAAAGAAATTAGTAAATTCGAGATGTAAAGTGCGCGAAATAATGGGCATTAGATAAAACAATAAGTCAAACACTAGATTCGTATATTAAGGACCTGGATCTGAGGAAAAAATATCATTTCAGATATAAGAAAAAATTATGACACTAAACAGTGGAGTACGAAGCACTAAAAAAACTAGATCTAGAGAAGTGAGGTTTATAGTGAGCACAAAATTGAGAGGCCGGATCAAAATTGCTGAGAGAAAATATCAGGTGACTCTCAAATCTGAATTGCTTTCAAAATAGTAACTCCCAAAACACGAGGATTGCAAATGAAGAAATATCTGAATTACAGATCGGAATTTACGAGATCTTACAAGCTGACCAAAAGCATAAACCCTCAGAAATCTCAGTCAATCCGATCTAACAATGGACAGTAAAAAATGCATCTACTTGAAATCAGTGGGATAAAAGGGATCGCTTACACTTGGGAGGAGAAGCGATCGAATGAATCCCAAAGAAAGGCAGATGATAAGAAAATCGGCTAAAGGAGTGAAGAGTGAGACGAGGAGCAAGCGCAAGAGAGAAGCGAGTGGTTTTCGGTTTATTTATAGACCAAATTCATTTGGGGTTGGTGTATTTTAGGGTATTACAAGGAGAGCGCGCGTGAGTTATTCTGTAAACATCACTGTAGTTGCTATTCTGCAGCGAGTATTGTTGTTATTATATTGGTTTTTAAGACAAACAGGTGGGTCCATTATATTGGCGAAACCGCGAAAGTTATGAGGTCAGTGACTCGTAATAAAATTCCTTCATAAGTTTTTTTTTTTTAAGTGATCTTCATACGGTCCAAAATTAGTTTTTAACTTGGCACGAATCTCAAACCATAAATAATACTGCCCTACGCCATCCAAGCAAGCACCGGCTGAATGTAAATCTGGACCGTCCGTTTCAACTGTGTTGAGTCAGGTACCTGGGAGGATACGGATCCCGCTCTCCGAGGGGTCAGATGCGATCTTGGAAAATGGCACGCCCACGGCCATGTTTTGGATTTTTGTGCCGCTTTTGTGTGGCAGTGGCTGTTTGCAGTTGTATTGATATTTACAGTGGCAAATTAATACTTCGGATTCGGATTCAGTTCAGTGGGATTAAAAAATTTGTAATTCGAGAATAATTTTTGTATAATTCGAAAATAATTCGTATCACAAAAAAAAAATTTCAAAAAAAAACTAAAAAGATTAAAAAAAAAACTTTTGCGTTTTTTTCATGTTTTATTCGCGAATAACTCGTGATTCGCGTTTTATACTCATTTTATTCGCAAATAAAACGTATTATAAGTTTTTTTTGCGTTTTATTCAATGTTCGGTTCGAAAACGTCGACAAAATGAATTTAACATGAATTATTCGTGTATCTGGTTATTGTGCTGATATTGATAAATACTTTTTACAAGACAAGATAAAATTAAAAATTAGTATTCTGAAAATTAAAATTTAAAAATGAATAATAAGGTGTATACATCAAATTTTGTGTACTTGATATTTCTCATTGAAACCAATAATATTGAGTGTTCAACACCTAATCTCTTATATTTCTTAATTATATGATTTAGTCGTTGTAAATCTAATTGAATTTAATTTAATTCATTATTGACTTTTGGAAAAAAAAAATGATCATTTTATTTTCTCAATCAAAAATTGAACAAGAATTATAATGTTCATTTAGAAATGACTTTTTGACTGTTATCATGGTAGATGGTCATGAGAAGAAGAATTAGAATGTTCGTTGGGGAAAAAAAACGAGGGTAAAAAAAAAAAAGAAAAAAAAAGAAATAGACAGTCCCCGGCTCCCCGCTGTGGTCATTTTAATGATTGATTAAAGTTTTATTATGAGCTGGACTCATTTTGGCGAATATCAACATGACTAATTCGTATAATAAAAAAGTATGAGAGATTTGTAAGTTTTGAAGGGGAGATTTAATATTGAAGTTTTGATCGAGAAATATTCAATTACAAATTTTTTTTTTTGACAGATATACATTAAACTTAAAAATATCGAAATTATGCTTTCAAGATACAGTCTAATTTGACTTTCAATACAATTAAACGTGAATATACAACATACAGATATCTTGGCTTAACTTCAATATTCGAACCACCTTTTCAAGGAGGAGCTCACAAAATTTACTTATTTTTCAAAAATATTTCAACTCAATCCTTAAATAATTTTAATTTCGTTTTTTTTTCAAACACACAAAAAAAAGGTAAAATTGGGTCTCCAAGCACATTTTAATATAGATTGAATATCTAACGGTTTAGATCGACTGTTTGGACTTTGAAAATCAGAAAACCAAAACATTTGTTCCCAAAGCTAGGAACAAACGTTTGTATCTTAGCCAACCTCTATATTAATATTACTTGATCATATTCATTTTCAATTGATAAAAACTATTATTATTAAAAATTTCCATAATAAATGTCTAATGACTTACAACTCAATAGTGGAGGGAGGAGAATGAAGAAAGAAGAATTAAGGAGGAGGAATGAGGAATGAGGAAGAAAAAATAGTCCACAAAACCGAAAGATATTTTGTTTGATGATTTTTTAGAAAATAATATATTTTATAAAAAAAAATTATTCCAACAAATAGTGGTGATTAAAAGTAAAGCTATGTTAAATAATGATTTTCATGAAAAATTAAATTTATACGTAACTAAATCATGATCTGTGCCAAAAAAGTAATTAAACCATCTAAAATAGAATTGAAAATAAATAAAAGCTAAATAAGAGGAAAAGGAAGAGAACTTTGTAAGTCACATTACACTACAAACATTTGTCATTATCTACAATAATAAAAAATAATTAATGTCGCCAACAAAATTTGTTATTTATGAGAATATTGCTATTTTCGACGTAAGTATCTGTAACGATGCCGTTACTATTGAGCACTTTTATCGTCACAAACAATAGAATAATCATATATCAAATGCAACCTTTCATATCCCGAAATTTTATTAATATCCAAAAAAATATAAAATTTCCAAATCTACACCCGATTTGCAAACATTTCGGAATATGCCCAATCCGAGAAATTATTTTGCGGATCAAGAGCCTGAATCCGCGGAATAATTTCTTGGATTCAAGGTTTCTTTTCCGATAAATTATTTACCGGAAATGACATTTTCGGTAAATAATTTTGCGTAAACACCATTTCCGGTAAATTATTTACTGGAAATAGGATTTTCTGATTTTCTATTTTAATTAAATAGAAAATATTATGATTTTTTTATTTTTTTTGAAATGTTAGAAATATTTTTATATTTCTTCAAAAATAGATGGAATATTATATAATTGAATTTATTACAAAGACTGTGACAAATAACTCAGATCAACATTTTTTAGTCAGAATTTTTTGCGGCTGTAAGAAAAATTAAAATATTTCTTTGTGTGTTACTGCAAAAAATAAAAATATTTTGGATTTTGAGTTATTGATCCGGTTCAAAAGTCACTTCTGGATAAATAAAAAAATTATTGTGGTCCTTCTAGTACATTCAAATTCTATGATTCTTCATCTATTTTTGAAAAATAAAATTGATTTGACATTTCAGCCCTGTCGAGTGATCTTAGAATTTGAATGTACTAGAAGGATCACGATAATTTTTTTATTTATCCAGAAGTGACTTTTGAACCGGGATCAATAATTCAAATAAATCTTTTTTTCAGTAACAGACAAAGAAATATTTTAATTTTTCTTACGGCTGCAAAAAATCCGGCCTGAAAAGTTGACTCAGGTTATTTGTCGTAGTCTTTCTAATAAATTCAATCATATAGTATTTCATCTATTTTCAAAAAAATATAAAAATATTTCTAATATTTCAATATAAAAAATAAAAAATCACAACATCTTCTATTTAATTAAAATAAAAATCAGAAAATCCTATCTCCGGTATATTATTCACCGGAAATAGAATTTATGGATCCTTTTTGATCCATAAACACATCTAGTTCCATTTGGTTGTTTCTATATAGTGTATTTTCAATAATAGTTATTGAATACATAGTACTTTCCTTTCTAGGCGTATTTGTGATTATTCTATGAATCGAGACTGTGAATTCGCAGAATAATTTTTTGAATTGAGCAGATTTCAATTTTTTTTGCAAATCAGATGTAGATTTGGGTCACACTTGGGTCGTATTTGATTAATCAGATGCTTTAGATAAATCAGATGGGTCGTATTTTACCTCAATTAATTAAATCAGATGTTTTAGACCTCAATTAATTAGCCACACTTGGGTCGTATTTGATTAATCAGATGCTTATGTGTAAGGCATTTGATGTCCACTATTATTTCACCTCTCTATTTATTGATCATAATTATTTATGTTGAGAATAACTAGAAAATAGAGGGTCAAAATGTAAAATAAAGAATAGGGGTAGAATTGTAAATAAGATAGGAAAAGTATTTTACCGTTGCTCTAACGGTAAAATAGACTCAAGAAACTATATATGCACATAATAGAGATTGTAAAATAGTTGTTGAGAAAAAATCAACAAAAAATCAATACAAAAATTGTTGTTCTCCTCAGATTCGCATCTCTCAAAATCTAACATGGTATCAGAGCACTAAGTTCTGTGACCGAAAATTTCCATCAATTTACCAGTAAACTGGTACACAACAAATCAGAAAAAACCCATAACAGAAAGTTCAGTAGAGGAGTAAAATGGCTCAAGAGGGGCAACTCGAGGCTACCAATACCTCCAAGCTCACAAATACTTTGCTCAATGGCAAGAACTATCTTACATGGGCAAAGGCTGCATCTAGAGCGCTCAGCGGTCGAGAGATGCGAGAATACATCACAGGAGAAAATACCGAGCCAAAACCCTCAAACCCAAATTTGCTGACCGAATCCGAAAAAAAGGCAGCAAAGAAATGGAGAACACACAACGATAAAATCATAACATGGCTCATAAATTCCATGGAGCCATCTATTTCAGAGCTCTTTCTCCTCGCTGACACGGCCTTTGAGTTATGGCAAGCCGTGAAAGATATGTACGGGCAAGAAAACAACTACTCCCGTATCTATCAACTCAAATTAGAAATCCAGCAAGAAAAGCAAGGCACAAGAAAGCATATAGAGTACCTTGGTGCTCTTCAAAAGAAGAAAGATGAACTTCGATCATATCGGCCACCAACATCTGATCTGGCCGTAATCAAAAAAAAAGAAGAAGAAGATAACATCTTTGAGTACCTTGCAGGATTAAACCCTAGTTACGAGGCCGTGCGAGCTCAGATCATGAATACCATTCCGCTTCCGTCATATTCTCAAATAAAAAATATGATCCAACAAGAAGAGAGCAGGAGAGAAACCATGGGTGGTCCACAAGTCACAGGTGACGAGGGACACGAAACCCACAGTTTCACCGTGGCCAAGAGATCAACCTTCCCTAATTTCGGCCAAAATCTTAATTCAGCCAAAACAACCGAAATTTGTGAATATTGCAAAAAGGAGGGCCATGAAAAGAACAAATGTTGGTTTCTTCATCCCGAATTAAAGCCAAAATGGTGGGGCAACAGTGGAAAAGGCGAAAAATGGAAAAACCCTAAGGGGGAGAAAAAATTTGGTGGAGCGGCGAAGGTGCAGGGAGAAAGGGAAAGGGAAAACGGGGCTGGTTCATTCGGGTCCGCCTATTCTCCTTTTATCGGGTCCGCTCCAGCTAATGGGTCCGCATTTTCCTCTTTTATTGGTGCCGCTTCTTCTAACGGGCCCGCTGCATCATCTGGGGGATCCATGCACCCTATTATTGGGTCCGCCTGCACTAACGGGTCCGCAGCACCTTGGAATGCTGGGTCCGCCTCCACTGCTCCAAACGGGTCCGCCTCCACAGCTCCAACCCGGTCCGAAATTGGAGCAATTCTCTCTCAACTCAGTGGGCTGCTGAATCAAGGGCCCAATTCAGGTTTTTTTGATTCTGAAAATTTAAAACAAGTCCAAAACAGTAGAAGCCCAAACCAGAATTTGTATATTGTACCAAACAAAAGGAATTGTACAAGCCAAAATGAAATGAAACAAATAAAATATACACATCTAGGAAATTTAAATAACGTTTTTTCTCAAAATAGTTTAGATTGGATCTTAGACTCCGGTGCAACCGACCACATGACCGGAAATAAAAATACATTGCAAAATTATCAAAAAAACAAAAGTCAAGAATTTGTATATGTTGCAAATGGTGAAAAAATGAAAATTTGTGGATTTGGCACAATTATTGTTTTTTCAAAAGAGATTAAAAATGTTTTACATGTAAAAAATTGCACCACCAATTTATTGTCCATAGGTAAACTCTCAAAGGAATTAAATTGTGAAATCATTTTTTCATCAAATAATGTATTTTTTCAGGATATAACATCCAAGAGAATGATTGGTGAAGGTGTATTTCAAAATGGACTCTATTTTTTGGATAGCAAAAAATACAATTTCAATGCAAAAATGCAAGACATGGGATATTTATGGCATAGAAGAATAGGACATCCTTCCGATAGAGCTTTAAAATGTATTTTTGATTTTTCTAAGTTGAATTGTAGTAATTGTGAGGTTTGCAAACTAGCTAAGCATACAAGACTCCCTTTTGTAAATTCAAATTCAAAAAGTAATCACGTTTTTGAACTTGTCCACTCGGATGTTTGGGGACCCGCCCCTATAAATTCTTATAATGGGTTCAAATATTTTGTTACATTTATAGATGATTTCTCACGACTAACATATCTATATTTATTAAAAAATAAAAGTGAAGTTTTTTCTCACTTTCAAGATTTTTTAAATTTAATTGAAAATCAATATAATACAAGGATTAAAATTCTTAGAACCGATAATGGAACGGAATTTGTAAATCAAAATTTTTCAAAATTTTTAAAACAAAAAGGAATCATACATCAAACAACTTGTGTTTATACCCCACAACAAAATGGAATTTCGGAAAGGAAAAATCGTCATTTACTCGAAGTGACAAGAGCACTTATGTTTCAAACTAACGTTCCAAAAATTTATTGGTCGGATGCCGTTCTCACCGCAACTTATTTGATAAATAGATTGCCAAGTGTCATTTTAAAAAATAAAAGTCCATTAGAAATTATTTATCAAAGAAAAATAATTTTTAACCACTTGAGAATATTTGGATGTACATGTTATGTACATCAAAATAAAAAAGACAAATTAGACCATACTTCAATTAAGGCCATTTTTGTAGGATATTCATCTCAAAAAAAGGGTTATAAATGTTATGATCCCATAAATCATAAACTATATATTTCAAGGGATGTAACATTTTTTGAAAATGAACCATATTTTAAAACAAACAAAAATGAGCTTGATAATCACATTACTACAAATGACTTTATTATTCCTATGACCACTAATCAAAGTGTGGAGCCAAGAGTTGTAGGAAATGAAGAAGAAGATGACAACATTCCTCAAAATGGATCCGAGGGAGAAGAAAATGACAATATTGAAGCCGAAAATATTGAAGAAGTTCCACTAAGAAGATCAATTCGGCCTACTCAACCGTCAACAAGGTTACGGGATTTTGTAACCTATAAGGTTCAATATCCTATTGAAAATTTTATTTCATATAAAAATATTTCAAAAACACACCATGCATTTCTTAGTTCAATTTCCAAAATGGAAGAACCAAGAAATTTTGAAGAGGCTATAAGCCAATCGGTATGGTGCAAGGCTATGAAAGAAGAACTTCATGCCTTAGAAAAAAATAATACATGGATCATTGAACCATTACCAAAAAATAAAAAACCCGTTGGATGTAAATGGGTATATAAAATCAAATACAATTGTGATGGTACCATAGAACGGTACAAGGCAAGATTAGTTGCCAAAGGTTATACCCAAACATATGGTATAGATTACCATGAGACTTTTGCACCGGTGGCCAAAATGAATACCGTAAGGATTTTATTTTCTATTGCGGTAAACCAAAATTGGAAACTCTACCAAATGGACGTCAAAAATGCCTTTCTTCAAGGAACACTTGAAGAAGAGGTATATATGACTTTACCACCCGGTCATCAAAAAGGTAAAAATCATGAATTAGCTTGCAAATTGAAGAAAGCTATTTATGGATTGAAGCAATCTCCAAGAGCATGGTATGGCAAGCTAAGCTCTCATTTAATTTCGTATAATTTTAAAGTTAGTAGTGCCGATCATTCATTATTTGTAAAAATTGAAGGAAATAATACTACCATTATATTAGTATATGTTGATGATATTATAATCACCGGAAATAACCAAGAAGAAATTAATAAAATAAAATTTCAATTGAAAGAAAAATTTGACATTAAGGATCTTGGTTATTTAAAATATTTTCTAGGAATAGAAATCGCACATTCAAAAAAAGGTCTATTTATTTCCCAACGAAAATATACCTTAGATTTATTAAATGAAACCGGTAAACTAGGTTGTAAACCGGCTTCAACACCAATAGATGGTAAGAATAAATTAAATACCGAAGATGGTGAACCTTTAGAAGATATAAATCAATTCCAAAGACTTGTAGGAAAATTAATATACCTAACGGTAACACGTCCGGATATTTCTTTTTCGGTAAGTCAAATTAGCAAATTTATGCATGCCCCTAGAACACCACACTTAGAGGCAATAAATAAAATTCTAAGATATTTAAAAGGAACACCCGGAAAAGGAATTTGTATGAGAAATAATAATTCTAACAATGTGTGTGGCTATTCCGATGCAGATTGGGCCGGGAGCTTCGATAGAAAATCGACAACCGGATTTTGCACATTTGTAGGCGGAAATTTAGTCACATGGAAAAGCAAGAAACAAAACGTCGTGGCACGATCAAGCGCCGAAGCGGAATATCGTGCCATGGCGTCCACCGCAAGTGAGTTGACATGGATCAAGCAACTACTTTCGGATATGGGAATTAAAATCCATGCGCCAATGCAAATGTTTTGTGATAATCAAGCGGCACGACATATAGCATCCAATCCGGTGTTTCACGAAAGAACAAAACACATCGAAGTCGATTGTCATTTTATTAGAGAAAAAATACAAGCAAAAGAAATTGAAACTCCTTTCGTAAGAAGTGAAGATCAATTGGCGGATATTTTTACAAAGGGACTTGATCCGAAGCCATTTGAAGAAAATATAAGCAAGCTAGGATTGATCGATATTTATAATCCTAGCTTGAGGGGGAGTGTTGAGAATAACTAGAAAAATAGAGGGTCAAAATGTAAAATAAAGAATAGGGGTAGAATTGTAAATAAGATAGGAAAAGTATTTTACCGTTGCTCTAACGGTAAAATAGACTCAAGAAACTATATATGCACATAATAGAGATTGTAAAATTGTTGTTGAGAAAAAATCAACAAAAAATCAATACAAAAATTGTTGTTCTCCTCAGATTCGCATCTCTCTCAAAATCTAACAATTTATTTGTTAACTCAGAATATATATTTGCCTACGATAAATATATACGAATTCTACGTAAATCTATATAAATAAGTAATTTGGTTTAATAGATAATCATTAACTGTTACAAAAAAAAATCAACTGACAGATGCACAAATTCATTAACAGAAATGATACTGGACCATGAAAAATATTATGTAGCTAATTTTTTAGCATGTGCGTTGTTAATACGACGTTAGACACTCACCTAAGAGCATTAATCATTATTAGGTGTTAGGAGCATTATTTTCTTGAATTTTCCTCGTATACATTCACATTAGAGTTGTCCTTCTTTAAAGCAATAAAGAACAACCACAGGTACCTCGAATGCATTTTTTTTTTTTTCGACAAATATGAATGTCTAAGTTTTCAAATTTCAATGTCTTAAAAAGACTCTTTTATCCTGATTTTGAATTCGAACAAACTTATGACATTCCACAGAGAGGGCATTCACTACCCTTTACCACTAGATCAAATATTAGTTCTTTAAATATTTTGTTGTTTTAAATGTTCTTTTATAATAATACAAATACTAAAGCCGAAGAGAATAAAAATTCAAGACTCAAATAACCACAGTAGCAGGGGCAAACCCACATGAGACCCGTGGGGGGGTTAGGTGGGGGGCAATTGCCCTTTGAGTTTTAATGAAGATTTATTGGTCCTGACCGACTTTGCCTCTCTCTCTGAATTTTTTGTTGCCCCCTCTGAATTTCTGATATGTAATTCGAGTAAAATTTAGAGTTAAAATTACAATAAATTTCTTGAATTATAATTGGTAATTACTGACTAAAATTATAAGGTAGAGCATTATATATTAATATTATAAATCAGAGAATTGAAAAGTTAAATTAAAACATTGTTTTAATTTTTATCTAGTATTCAATTAGCTAATGAGTTAAATTCTATTTTGTACCCGACGAAAATTCTGAATCCACCCTTCATAGTAAGGAATATGAAAATTTCCTTCTAGCTATCGGAGCAATAAGGTTCTGAAATATATTCGCATTATATTATCCGATTTTATTTATTTATACAAAATATTAATATTTTGATATATTCTTGGAATTATAAAATAACATTTTTTTTAATATTCGAATACGAATTTCAAACCTTGTCGAAGTATTTTCAAATCCCTCACTCGTCACAATGGCCCCTTCGTAAATAAAGCAATTTTTCTGTTAATATTGCTGAAGACTAAATTTCAAAGTAATTATGAATAAAAAAAATAAGAAGATTGAGCAGAAGTAAATTTGTACAGAGAAACACGGAACATAATATCAGTGTACTAAAAAAAGCATTTCAAACAAGCTAATTTTGAGGGGGAAAAAGAAGAAAAAAAAAACTAAGAAGAACGAGATTTATTTTGGGAATTTAGATGGGAGAGAGCAGTTCATTATTTATTATCGAAATTTTTTGGCTGCACCAGGTGCATTCCGTACTTCAGCCACCCAAGTCAAGCCATTGGATTATTCTCGGTCAATGTGAATATGTCTGGTAATCCACCAGGTGCGTCTCTTCTCTCCTTGGTCTATGCCATGGAACTTCGTAAGACCGTTAAGCGATTTAAGCGAAGAGAAATGTCAAATGAAAGTAGGTTACAAAGACTTTAGAAGAGAAAACAAACACTGGAGTCCGCTCAAATCTGAATTCTCTGTGGCTGCTTGTTTGTACAGTGCATTGTGATGGGTCAATGACCGACACCTTAGCTGCTCCGGTTCACGCAATTGATATTTGTAGAATCTTTTTTATTATGTCAAGTCCATGGATCCATGTTGTACATCAGTGTTGTAAAAAATGTCCGTTTAGGTGGATTAATGGGCCGATTAATTGTTGGTGACGATCAAACTGTCAGGAATTTTTCTGACTAATTAACCGATTATTTTTTATTATGATTGATTATTTCTGATTATTTCTGATTATTATCCTATTCATCCGACAAGCGCATACCGTTATTTACAACACTGCTGTATACTTTATCCATCCATACAATTTTTCACAAAATCTGGAATTGAAAGACCATTCAAAACCAAAATTCTGAACTTATCAAAAAACGGCGCAAACAGATCGGATAATATCCGGTTGTATCCGTATCCGTATTCGAAAATTAGATATGGATATTCGATATCCGAATATCTGTACGGATACGGATACAAATATGGTTTCGAATTTTAATAATATGTATCTGAATAGTAGATGTATACCATATAGTTTAATATATATTATGAAAATATTTATGTATATATTTATGGATATATGATATCCGATCCATATTTGTACATATCCATCTAATATCCGATCTGTATTCGTATCCAATCTAATATCCAATCTGTATCCGTATCCAAAAAATAAATACAAATACATATATGATTTTACCACTATCCGATCCGTATCAGATCCGTTTAGACTCCCAATATGTTGGGTTCACACATTGCTGAGCTTGCAACGCAATTTTTTTCAGTGTCTGACGCCACTGCTTAACAAAAAGAATGAACAAAATGGGGATTGGCTCCGAATGCATAACCTAAAACTATTAATTTGACTTTTCAGTAATATAAATATTAATCAATTTTAAAATTAAGTACATCACATCCTATGAAGTAGTCAACCGTACAAGATAACATGTAGATCAAATTGTATGAACTAATCACTTAATTAATCAAATAAGGATACAAACTCAAAATTAAGCAATTAAAATTCAAAGCAATATAAATCTCGCAACTTTTTAAACAATACATATGTAATTCTTCATGTATACAACAGAGTTACATACAACGTATAACATTATCTGTAACAGTAAAATATTATAGTCCTCTAAAAAAAGAAAAATATTATAAAATTTAATAGGAAAAAAAAACAAGAAGATAGAAAGGAGGTCAAGGACTTTGCTCTTGTTTTGAATTACATGCAAAACGTTTTATTTTTCCGATTCAAAATGCTAAATTTAAAATAAACTCATTGAATCAATTTATTAAACATCATCATACATTTCACTATTAGACAGCCACATTAGCTGCCACAGAGAATCCGGACCAACATGGAACGGGGTTGGTGGGGGACTGGGGGCCTATTATGTTGGCGCCACACTGTCACTGGTATTTTTTTAATTTTATCTTATAATATTCACCTCGCGATTGGGTAAAAGATATTTTTCTCTTTGTCGTGTGACTGACTGCGTGGGTAGACTGAGCATGTGGCGTGGGAGATTGGAAACAGAGATCTGGATTCTCGACTGGATCTCATTTCTTTGAATTTTTTTTAAAAACCATAATTAAAAAAAAAAATTTAGCAAATCAACGTGAATACTTTTTTTTTGGAGGCATGACCCCATTATAGATTTTCTGTGGCGGCTGTTCTGAAAATCTGTGAAATCAGCAAGGACCGAAATACCAATTCGGTTCAGAGAAAAAAAAAGAAGCGGACCGAAATGACATTTCGGTTCTTATGATTTTTGTCAAAAAAAAGTAATTATGTTGGTTTGCTAATTTTTTTTTTTAATTATGGTTTAAAAAAAAAATCCATTTCTTTGCAGGAATGTTGTTGCATTTGGATCCCTGCTCCTGTTTTGTACCGTCCGCTTATGTAGATGCATGCTAATTGCTAAATAATCTATAGTTGTATAGGTTTAAATTTCAAATTTTATTTTTTCTTATCAGTCGACGATTAAGTTTTATCAAACAAAAAATACATTTTACGCTAAACAAATAAAATACAATGAATATTTTTTTTTAAACTCACCAACAAATATAAGAACACACCTAGCCACTACCGAGTCTTTAAAATAATAATACAAATATAATAACACGTCATTTTTACTTAGAATTGGTTTCCCTTGTATAGTGTGTAACAGCCGACAGCCCAAGTTTATATTGGAAAAGGTATTTCGAGCATGGGATTTATTTAAGACATGCATGAAAAAGACCCAAGATTCAACAAAAGTAGAAATACAAATGTCCCTTTAAGCATATAAGAGGTTGATAACTATTGTTTAGAGAGCGATTATTTCATACTCGTCTAGACTTTATGAATATTAAAATACTATGTGAGAATTAACTTTTAGTTTGACGTCAAAGACAATGTTTTCTGTACGAGAAATTACAGATTTGAATTTCGAACGAAAAATTATAAGTAGAAATTAATGATTTTATCTCCAACTTTACTAAAAGAAAATATATTATTAATATGAGGAGGGATCCAATTACACCTTTTTTGGTGACACATCATGACACCGTTTTTTATATAGGTCAATTTTGCGATTTCAAAATCCAAACAGTCGATCCGAACCGTTCAACATGATCACCATGTTAAAATGTACTTGGAGATCAAATTTTACATTTTTTTGAATTTTATTACTATTTATTAAGATGGTTACAAAATCGTTGTTTTTCAATGGTCTGAAAACAACGATTTTTGTAACCATCTTAATAAATAGCAAAAAAATTCAAAAAAATGTAAAATTTGATCTCCAAGCACATTTTAATATATCCATCATGTTGAACGGTTTGAATCGACTATTTGGACTTTGAAAATAGTAGGTGTCAAAGTGTGTCACCAAAAAAGGTGTAATCGGATCCCTCCTCTATTAATATACTATGTATAATCATATGCACAAATTTTCATGTACGGAGAGGGTTAATTATATACGAATTTAAATTTATGCATAGTTAATTGGTACAGACACATTAAATATTTACACAAGTGTTTACATTAAATATTTGAGGAGGGATCCAATTACATCTTTTTTGGTGACACATCATGACACTGTTTTTTATATAGGTCAATTTTGCGATTTCAAAATCCAAACAGTTGATCCGAACCGTTTAACATGATCACCATATTAAAATGTACTTGGAGATCAAATTTTACATTTTTTAGAATTTTTTTACTATTTATTAAGATGGTTACAAAATCGCTGTTTTTCAATGGTCTGAAAACAACGATTTTTGTAACCATCTTAATAAATAGCAAAAAAATTCAAAAAAATGTAAAATTTGATCTCCAAGCACATTTTAATATATACATAATGTTGAACGGTTTGAATCGACTATTTGGACTTTAAAAATGATAGGTGTCAAAGTGTGTCATCAAAAAAGATGTAATCGGATCCCTCCTCTAAATATTTAATTATTTATACATAATTAACACTTTTAAGTACATCAAAATTTAAAGATGCTCTGGTCATTTTTTGATGGTATTTTAATACTATTTTTTCATCAAGAAAATTGGGAATTTTATCACAAAATTTTAGTGCATAAAAAAAGATGAACTTTGTAACAATTTAAATGTTTGTGATTAACAAACGATTGGCGATCGTTCTCTGGATATTTCTTAGCAGATAACTATTGACCCACTTCAATAACATGTTTGCAAAACAAAAATCCATCATCCATTGATAAAAATAAAATAATATATCCTAGTCTACAACATCAACAATTGCATCGGTGCGATACCAGCAAAATCAAAAGAGGATTCCATTCATAATAATATTTAAAAGAGTAGGGTTAAAATATCTGTGCTTCATCATACTCTAACATCGTTATCTCTATTTTTTGTTATTTCTAACATCATTATCTCTATTTTTTGTTATTTTTAAAATAGGTACAAAATTATTGTTTTTAGAAGTTTGAATGATTTCGTACCTCTCTAAACAATTAATAAAAAAATTCTAAAAATTACAAAATTTGTTATCCAAGCACATTTTAGTACGAAGATCATGTTGAACAGTTCGGATTGATTATTTTGATTTTGAAAATAAAGATAATGGTATTGGAATATGATGGTACATTTTAACTTTATTTAAAATTAGATTATTGCTCCAAAAAACCTCGGTGCATATGAGATCATAGTCACATGATTCGCGAATAATTCGTTTTTTTTGTGATGACGAACTGAACACCGAATTATTAGTTGACCGAATTATTCTCAAATAATTGTGAATGTTACAAACTTTTTTCCGAATTTTCCGAATTATTCACGAATTTTTTCTGAATTTTTCCCAAAACATTCTTCTTTTTTTTTTTTGCTTTCTTATAGGACTGAGGTCTCTGATCTGAATAATTCCGAATCATTTTCAAATTATATCTGAATATTTCTGAATCACAAATTTTTTATCTCGCTTAATCGAAACCGAATAATTCATTTGTTACTCTGTGTGAGATACTGTGTCGGTTAAATAGCAAGGGACGCATCACGCATAGAGACTGCTGCTGGTACGTCACTCAGATCCCAAGACAATGCGTCATAATAAATGCCCTCCTGCTTTAATTTGGTGAGCTACAACGGTGCCGCTGTGCCTCTGTTCAAATCAAATCACCGACATTACAACCATTTACTTACTCTTCACCAACGGCGCAATCACAAATTTCTCATTGGACAACGATTTTTTTTTTTTTTTTTAAACAGAGCAGCTGGTTAGTCGACATCTAATAATGGACTAGAAAGATGTTTGCATGGAATTTATTTTTTGAGGGTTAATTTGCATGGAATTTAATTGATATGCTTTTGAATACCTTTACACCTTAAAATTCCTATACACATTTCTTTGAAAGAAAAAAAAAATCCCTCTTTTTTTTTTCTCTGATGATTTTCCATCATTAATTTGGGTTCCAGAACTATAGCATTTCTTTAATTCAATTTGTGGAAGTCAAACGTGCATGACATCCGATGCTTTGCAATGGAACTTTGGAAATAAATAAAAATGTGTAACTCCTAAACGCAAGTAAAACGATTTGTCAGCTTAAACCTCATCAAATTTTTTTTATAAACCATAATTAAAAAAAAATTACGAAACTAACATGATTACTTTTTTTTTACAAAAAACATAAGAACCGAAATGTCATTTCGGATTTTTTTTTATTCAGGACCGAAATGACATTTCGGTCCGGTCTCCTTTTTAGATTTTCTGTGGCAGCTCATATGAAAACTTGTGAAACCAATACCACAGAAATTCTAAAAAAGGAACCGGACTGAAATGTCATTTCAGTCCGGAATAAAAAAAAAATCACGTACCAACATGACATTTTAGTTCTTATAGTTTTTGTAAAAAAAAAATAATCATGTTGGTTTGTAAAAAAAAAAAAAATTAATTATGGTTTATAAAAAAAATTCAACGGCATCTCTTTGAATTAGGCGACAATCACATCATCATTCCTACTCCAACAACCATTGATTTTCACATACATGGTACATCTATCTACTTCTCACAAGTGTTACCTTCCATCGCACTCAACCAACAAAATGTGGTGGCTATCATGCAATGGCCTTGAGGTGTTTATTTCTTGGTATATTGGTATGATATTAATTTCAATTTCCCCCAAAAGTTAGTGCGAGGTGATCCGACCTCATTTGCTTGGCATTTTTGTTGGGTCCCATGAGGAGAGCAAAAGAGCTGCTCCGTAGTAGGTGTTCCTACCGAGCGGGATCCTCTGCGGCCGTTCCTTCTAGCTCATTTATGAAGCATTCATTTAATTGATTTTTTCAGCGATTCACTGATCTTAATTATTAATAAAAAAAATAGTTTAACCAACAGCTCTTTTCTGATACATGGTCATTCCAACTAGAGAAGTTAGGTTGACCATATAATAAACAATTATTACTTTGATTTGTCTCCAACAATAGTAGTCTATTATTTGCTTTGATTTGTTGATAATAGAAAAATTCATACAAGTTAGTTGTAATATAAGATTTATCATTTATAAGAACATCAAATGTTTGTAAATATCATTTTTCTCATACTTGTTCAACTAGATAGCAACTCCTCTCCTTACAATGAACACATATAATTTATGCTCCAATTAAATAATTAATAAAGTAATGTTAAAGTAATGAGTAAATCAACATAATAACCAATTATAATAAAATAACCTAACTCTCAGCAAGTAATTATGTGTTATCTTAATAAATTATTTAAGACTGTTAGTTTTCATCGTTAATTAAATTATATTATGTGAAAAATGAAATTAATTAAGTATTTTTAACTATAAGCTAGTTTTGTTTTCTATTATCCTAGCATATACTCAAGGTCCGTATAATGTGTGAAAATAAACATCCGTGAAATATGATAAATACTTGTATAGGATAGATATTTTGCTTTCTATTTGACAAAAAAATTGAAAAAAAATGTGTAAAATAAGCTACTTTTTTTCTATTTGTCTTTATTTTTTTAATAAACCAAACAACATTTAATCTCGAAATATATACTACTTCCATCTACCTTCCTTCATTTTGTAGCATATCAAGGGGTTCTTTATGTTACACAACCAAATTCACACCAAATCCGAAAAATTTCATGTGGTAGGTGAGCTGTGGAGCCCTTAGTAACATAATTTTCAAGGTAGGTGGGGGCCAATAATGGGTTAGTTCTGAGGTTAAGAAAGCATTAAGATTTAATAATTAGGAAATACAGAGTCTCCACCAACCCAACCTTTACGCCTTCTCCATTTTGCTTTTAGCGCAACAAAAATATATTCACCATTTCTTTGAATAAATTTCTTCATTATAGAAGTTCGAGATTGCAACTAATGAATCTTATAAAATCATCTAATTTAAACTAATAATTGACCTCTTTAGCAGAACTTATTTGTTAAGTCAAACAGTACACTTACGTGTTTCATGATATTGCTAACATCAATAAATTTACTTTGTTCAACCTCAGTGGGATATCATGGATAAAGCACAAATAATATAATATATTTATGTCTTAGTGCGACATTATTTGCTTGTTTCAGCGGAACCAAATAGATAAAGCACAAAACGATGTGGTTGCCTATTAGGAAGACACAATAATGAATTGGAATTTCATCAGGAACAGAAAAAGATTACTACATAGAATGCCATAATTCTGTGTCATTTGTGCCAATTCTTGTGAAAAATTATTTTGTTCATGTAAACTTACTTTGATAAACTTATGCAAGATCATTAATTAATTTTTTCAAGAGAATCAGTCTTTGATTTGGTGACAAAGATAATATTATGAGTAGAGAGTTGCAAGTTCAAAATTGAAATAAAAAGTTATTTATGAATATTAAATTAATTAGGTGGCTTGATTTTGACTTTACTAGAAATGCTCGAGGCAAGAATACTTCAATAATAAGAAAAAATATATTGACAATTATATCTGTTTGACATTTACGACAACTGAAATTGTGAACAATGATATAATAAAAAAAAAAGTATTGAAATTCTGGAGATTCAACAATCTCGAAAAGGTATCACAATCACCCACATCCAAAACGGCAGCTACACATAGGCGCAGCCGCGCAGGATCAACACAATCACCCACATCCGAAACGAAGAGGGCACGATCGTTACCGAGCATGCAAAGGGTAGACAAATTTTTGTTTCTTATTTTAAGAGCATTTATTGCCCCACCCAAAGCCCACTTCAAACAGACCCATCAGCCTTCTTTGACAGCCTAAATACTATGTCCTACCCAAAAATCCCCAACTCAGCCCATCAAACACCAGCCGCAGCACCACTGGAAAATGAAATAAAGACAACCCTAAATGAGATGGGCCCATATAAATCCTCTGGGCCAGATGGGATCTCAGCCCGCTTCCTCCAAAACTATTGGGCTGTTTTTAAAAATGATATAGTAAAACACATGCAAGCCGCCTTTCTGAGGGCCGAGGTACCTACAGATTGGTTACCAAGCCACATAACCTTAATTCCCAAAAAAGAAGAGGCAGAAAATTCGAAGGATTACAGACCTATTACAGTAGGGAATATAACCTATCGTTTGTTGATGAAAATACTAGCTAAACGCTTGCAACCTCACATGCAAAAACTATCTCCACAGAACAGACCGTGTTCCTCAAAGGCCGTAATATCACCGATAACACAATACTAATCCACTCTTTCCACACACCAACCTATAGAGACAGTTCATTCATGCTTAAAGCAGACGTCAACAAGGCGTTTGACACGGTACAATGGCAGTTTATATATGCAGCAATGGAAGCAGTAAATTTTCCTAGCAGTTTGATTAAATTGGTAAAACACTGTCTTGAATTGGGTCGAGTCACGGTACTAGTTAACGGATCAGGATCAGGTTTCCTCAAACCGACAAGGGGATTAAGGCAAGGGTGCCCTATCACCCTACCTCTTCGTTCTAGTGACATAATTTCTGACAAAAATACTGCAATTGGCACAAAGTAGTGGGGTGATGATAAGAGGTATCAAGATAGCGACAAAGTAGTGGGGTGATAAGAGGTATCAAGATAGTGAGAACTGTGCCGGTTATCACGCATTCCATGTATGCGGATGACTTGGTGTTCATGAGAGAAGCGACAGTTAGGGAAGTGGATGCCTTTTGCTTAATCCTAAATGATTTTGCTAAACACATGGGGTTAATCGTCAACCCTGACAAATCCAAGATATGGTTCAGTGCACATTGCAGTGAGGATTGCCGAGACGAGATCACAGCATCCTTGCAAGCAACTCGGGCAGGAGACAATGAAAAGTACTTAGGGGTCTATGTGTCGCAAGGCTCCACACAGCATGACCTAACCCATGAGTTACTAATGGCCAAGTTCCATGCAAAAATGACCGGTTGGAAAATGAACATGCTCTCCTATGCGGGGCGCTTGACTCTAATCAAATCGGTATTGGTCTCCCTTCCAGTGTATTATATGTCTATTGCTACCATATCCAAGAAAACCATAAATGCTATAACTGCCTTGATCCGCAAGTTCCTTTGAGGCCAAGTGGGTAAAGATAGGTACATGGCACCAATTGCATGGCACAAGATCTGTTTTACAGAAGAAGAGAGGGCTAGGAGTGCGGGACAGAGAGATGGTTAACAAAGCACTTCTACTGAAGATACTGTGGCAATTGGCTGAAAATCAAGACAGACTGTTGGTGCACGTCATGAGGGCTAAGTACTACTCAAAGGGAGGTTTATGGGCTGTGAAAAACAGTGCCGGATGCAGCCAACTTTGGAGAACGGTTCAAACCTTCAAAGTCTTATTTGTTGATCTGATTAAATGGGAAATAGCAGATGGATCGCACATCCCGGCTCTGAACCAACCGTAGTTTGATGGGTGGAATTTGCAGAAAATTGACAAAAACAGGCAAAAAGATGCAACAGTGGCCACACTGTTTAACCTAGCAATAGGATCATGGGATGTTCAGGTAGTGACGGAACTGTTGGGGGTAGAAGCAATGCAAGGTATCCAATTAGCCCGAGCACCTGCACAGTTAACCATACTGAAAGATAGGTTGATTTGGCTGCCTAGCAAAAGTGGCTCGTACTCCTCCAAACAAGGATACGAACTACTCAAAACACAGACCCTGCATCCACCAGTCTACGAGGATACAACGAAGAAAGCACTGGGGAAAATCTGGGCATGGAAGGGTATCTTGCCTAGAGTATGAACCTTCCTTTGGCGGGCGATACACGGGGCTTTACTAACTGCTGCATGGCTCCACACAAGGATAAGAGACATCAACCCGTTATGCAAGCGATGCCAGGCTGAAAACGAATACCTCATGCACCTGTTCTACTACTGTCTGGTATCACGGGCCACATGGCAAGCAACAGGATTGACCATCAACGTGGATGATCTGCCGCTAGACTTCACCAAAACATTGCTAACCGTCACAGAGACAATGGATGAAAGACACCGAAATTTTTATTAATCGAAAAAAAATAAAAAAAATATCGAAAAGGGGCGAAACTTTAGTCAGAATTTTAAAAATAGTTAGAACGGGACTAATGGTACCGTCCCATGGGACGGGATTATCCTCACCGTCCGAGATTAAATTTCGCTAAACACCTCCACCGCTAATTCAGATTCACGGACGGTGTTAATATCCCCGTCCCAAAAAAAATAAAAATAAAAGACCGGACGGCAATCTTGATGCCGTCCCATGCTCTATACTGACCTCACCCATGCTCTATACTTAGACCAATAGAAAGCAGAAAACAGAAAGTGGAAAGCAAAAAGCGATCCATCTTCCTTAGATTAATAAATACTTAGACCAATAGAAAGCAGAAAACAGAAAGTGGAAAGCAAAAAACAGAAAGCAAAAAGCGATCCATCTTCCTTAGATTAATAAAAATTTCGGCAGAAAACAGAAAGTGGATGATGTTCCAATATAGAGCATGGGACGGCATCAAGATTGCCGTCCGGATTTTTAATTTTTTAATTTTTTTATTCCTGGGACGGCATTGTTGGTACCGTCCGGTCTTTTTTTTTTTTTGGGACGGGGATGTTAACACCGTCCGTGAATCCGGATTAGCGGTGGAGGTGCTTAGCGAAATTTAATCTCGGACGGTGATGATAATCCCGTCCCATGGGACGGTACCGTTAGTCCCGTTCTAACTATTTTTAAAATTCTAACTAAAGTTTCGCCCCTTTTCGATATTTTTTTTATTTTTTTTCGATTAATAAAAATTTCGGTGAAAGACAAACAGTGTCCTTCTGAAACCTGTTGTGGGAGATTTGGAAAGCTAGAAACAGGGAAAATTTTCGAAGGTAAAAAAACACAACCGTTGGGAATCCTCAAACAAGCCAAATCCATGGAGCAAGTTGTTACAGCAGCTAACAGTAACCTGACAAGGACTCAGGCAGTCCTAAACATGATACCAAGGGGAGCAAAGACCCAGGGGCGGAGCCAGACTTTCGAACTATGGGGGTCAAAAATATATGGGGTCAATCATATACAATTTTTCTATGGAGAATGGGGGTCAATTTCATAATATCAAGCCATTTCACTCTAAATTATATAGAAAATCATATCTAAATACAAAAAAATTAAAAAAAATGGGAGTCAATTGACCCCCATTTCCCCTTACTGACTTCTACCCTGCAAAGACCATATTAGTGGATGCTTCATGTGAGCCCTCAAACAATACAAGAACAGGAGTGATGGCAGTGGTGGAGCTAGGATTTGAGCTAGGGGTAGGCAAAAATCGGATTCGGGTTCGAAAAAATTAACGGTTCGGATTCGGGTAAAACTGTCAAAATCAGTAAAACTGCTGCTCAGGTCATCACTTCCCACCTCTTTTTGAAATAGCTAAGCACCATGAAAAATCATGAAATTTGGCTGACTTATAGTCCATACATCATAGCATAATACTGGAAAGTTTCATTCAAAATCTCAAAGTGAATCAAAAGATATCAGATCCCAAAATTTGACCAAAAATTCAGAAAACTGTCAAAATCAGTAAAACTGCTGCTCAGGTCATCACTTCCCACCTCTTTTTGAAATAGCTAAGCACCATGAAAAATCATGAAAATTGGCTGACTTATAGTCCATACATCATAGCATAATACTGGAAAGTTTCATTCAAAATCTCAAAGTGAATCAAAAGATATCGGATCCCAAAATTTGACCAAAAATCCAGAAAACTGTCAAAATTAGTATAACTGCTGCTCAGGTCATCACTTCCCACCTCCTTTTTGAAATAGCTAAGCACCATGAAAAACCATGAAAATTGGCTGACCTGTAGTCCATACATCATAGCATAATACTGGAAAGTTTCATTCAAAATCTCAAAGTGAATCAAAAGATATCGGATCCCAAAATTTGACCAAAAATTCAGAAAACTGTAAAAATACTGACAAGTGCCTTTATTTGGAAATTCATAAAATGAAGAGAATAAATGCAAATGTCTCAAAATCACCTCTCAGTTACTCTTTGTTAACCCCTTTATGAAGTTGTAAACTCAAATTGCCCAATATAAGCCTCCAGTTATCTCAAATCTCTCTCACAAAATCCAATTTTCTGCTAAGTATTGAAAGGGCACCAAAATTGCCAAGTATAAAATTGACATAAAACTATAAAAGTCAAATTTGAAACATGAATTAAACCATGTTAAAGCCTTCTCTGGGCTATGTAAGTCACTTATACATATAGTATAACTTACAGAAAGCACATCCATGAACTTAAACTAAAAGAATAAGCTCCTTTGATAATTCTAATTCTCACCCAAAGGTATCACTCGGCTGAAAGGAGCAGCGTACCTCGTACCATGCTCTAAATTTTGTGAATGCATTTCTCTTGCTAGTCAAAGCTAAAGACACGATCTGAAGACATTTACAAGTATAACTTGGGCTTATCTACTTTTAAATTGCGAGAAAGGCCTACCAATCAACGAAATCGGTACCAAACCGAGATGAAGCAAATGGCAAATCACACCCAACTTTAACCCAGGATCAAATTGATGCTATAATTGAGTTCCCTCCGACAATTGGAGTGCAATGGTGAAAGAATCGTCCAAAACCATGCAGTAATTTGATCAGAATTCGAGAAAATCGATTGGTACCGAGAAATGGACCGGTAACGGAAATTAGACTGCAAGTGAAAAGAATACCTAAAGAGGCGCAGGCGGGCGAGTTCTTCTTCTTCCAGAGGCGCAGGTGCCAGGCGAGCTGCGGGCGAGTTCTTCTTCCAGAGGCGCGGCGGGCAGAGGCGGAGCCGCGGAGCTTCTTCCAGGCAGAGGCGGAGCTTCTTCTTCCAGAGCCGCAGAGGAGGAGGCGCGGAGCTTCTTCTTCCAGAGGTAGTCGCCTAGTCGGTTCTTCACTTCTGCTTCGCCTCTCCTCCGTCAGTCCGTCCCCCGGTCTCTGTGATTTTTTTTTTTTTGTTTTCTCGTGACTTCGCGTAGTGCAGGCGTAGGGCAAGCTGGGCAGGGGTAGGCAAAGCCCAAAACAATACCGGTCCAAAAAAAAAAAAAAAATTTCCAGGGATAGGCAAGTGCCTACCCCTGCGTTCACGTAGCTCCGCCACAGAGTGATGGTTTTTGATGAACAAGGGGGGCTGCTAGAGGCGCTGAGCCAAGCTATGGTTACCAATGACCCCTTTCAAGCAGAGGCAACAGCCTTGCTACAAGCATTGCAGTACGTGGAAACCAACAGCACGCACACCCCTCAATGCCCTTATGTGATTTTCTGGGATTGCAAAACTCTTGTTAAAACGGTAAACCAACAGTGTGTAGATGAATTACCATCATGGAAGGCAAGACAGCAGTGCATTGTCATCTGGAAACAGGTACTGTACACAACCTCACTCTACCACACCAGACGAGAAGCATTGGTACAACCCCATCTGTTGGCAAATGGAATTAGAAAGGCTAACTCAGGAAGCACAGGCATGGAGCTGGTCAGAGGACTAGGAATAGAGTTACAGCTCTTGTTACAATTTTTTACTTTTCAGTAGTTGATTAGAGGTGGTTAGCTTTTACTGGTGCGTTAGTTTTTTTATGATGTCTATCAGCAAAATTGATGTACTGGTACCATCATTGTAGCTACATTTATGATTCAATCAAATATACCTACGGGTTTCACTCAAAAAAAAAAAAAAATGAAATAGAAGGACAAAATAAAGAACACTTGCTTGCATTACTGCCGAAGAATAATTTGCTTTTTATGCCCAATTTCAAGGGTCCTATTTTCAGGCAGCGCATGGTTTGGATTATTCAGCGCTAAGAAAAACTTTACGGCACAATGCCCAATTTGCCCTTCTCATTATTTATTTGTTTTATTTATTTTTTCATTTTTCTACATGCGCTGAAAATAGCACTCCTTCGGTTTGGAGATACTTCATGTTTAGCTCTCGGATTATGGTAAGACGCACTTGAGGTTTATCATCATTACTTGAAATTGCATTATCTCAATTACTTCCCATACGCAGTCAGAGGAGGTACGATGAATGACATTAATCTTGGAGGAAGCGTAAATTCGAAGGAAAAAGTGAATCTCTGCAGAGGAGGTATGATAAATGACATAATCTCTATGTGAGATAAAAACAGATGTTACAATTTTTTTATTTGTAGGACGGTGCCAAATTGTCAAAATTCCTATTTGTGCATCTCAACTTTCAAATTTTTTCTTTTTCATTTTTGTTTAAATATCCCCATATTTTATATACTTGTTATTTATTATAAACATAAACTAATATATAGAAGATTTTTTTTTTAATTAAGTTTGTTATTTTAAATTATCCGTTTTGTATCTTAATCTCAATCTATATCCTTCAATTATTAACTCCTTATCCGTAATTGTTTAAGACATAATTGGTTTTGAACTTTTGACATCTATGTCATACCGTATCCATATTCATATCCGCTTTAATAAAATTACATATACGGATGAGGTTTTAATACTATCGGCTCCGAATCCGTTCCGTTGAGTTATTCTTTTAAAAAAAGAAACTTTTTATCACCTGAAGGCTGTACTGTCAATAGAGTCAAGCGAGTTATTCTCTTAAAAAAAAGAAACTTTTTATCACCTGAAGGCTGTACTGTCAATAGAGTCAAGCCAATAGTTCATGCCAAAAATTCTAATTATTGTATCACAACATGATATAAATTATTCTGGTTCACAGTACTGGTACTTCAGAAAACAACAGTGGTAGTTGGTCCAGATATTACTAAAACCATATTCAGAATTGCTGTTAGGATCATCTATCTCGGTTACTTGGTACCTTGAGATACATTGCACCTGGACATACAAAATTGTACCAGTGGCTTGTGCCAATAAAGGTAGTCTTACAAAACCACACATATTTTTGCATGGAATTCACATCACCTGTGGTAACAGAATATTTCTGTTTAGATCCGGACTATCTGATCAGAATCCGCAAGGATATTAAAGACACCCCGTGCATTCCACCTTGGACCAGATTTGTCCAGATTCTAATCAGATGGTCCGGATCTAAATAGAAATATTTTGTTACCTCAGAGGACATGGACTCCTTTTGCTTGTGAATGACATTTGGCACCAGATCTGGTGACAAACTCTAAGCCTGATACTTGTGCCATTTGATAATTTAAAATGAGAGGGCGATTCCTTTTCCTTCTCCCCCCAATACCAATACATCTATTGTGTTGGTGCAGTATTGCCTCAAATATCAGCTATGATAAATTGCAAAGAGTCTGCAACTGATAATACAATTGTGACAGAATAAGCTTTTACACTGACAAACGACATGAAATCATATATTATATAACATTTACTCAGGCAAGGTTATAGGATCTAAGCTGTCGACTAGAATCCCCAGGTCTATGTCCTTATCCTCAAACTTCTTAATAAACGGGTGATCCTAATAATTGCACATAAAAAAATAAATAATTGTCAATTAATTGGATTGAAAACAAGAAAAGAAACACGACAAAGGCCTATAATAAATGACATTACTAACCAGAAGTTGCAAGGATGACATTCTCTCTTGAGGATCCTTCTGTATGCTGTGTACATAAATATATAGAAATTAGGATGACATTCTCTCTCTATTCAAAATTAACTATAGGTGATGCCATTATCTTTGATTAATGATCCAGTCAACACACAAGGCACAATTTTCAGCCAATCATGAAAGCACACAATAGAATGGTCCCACTTTGCTCCCAGGGTGGTGCAGTTACATATTATCAATCTATCAAGGGTTCACACACACACACAAGCCCTAAAGCACTACACACCAATCTAACATGCAAAGATTATAGAAATAAAAGAAATACCAGGCGGAAATAAAAGAACAGAATTCGGGAGAGAACTGGTCGGATGGGGCGGAAGGGGGAGGCTGGTCGACAATGGCCTCTAAGAGTTCATAGAAACTAAGCCAACCCTCAGATTCTTCTGATGGAATATAAGGAAACCGGCCAATGGCACACTCTAGTACTACCAACCCCAAGCTCCATATGTCGCTCTTGTAGTCGTATGAGCTGCCACTTATTCTCTCTGGCGACATGTAATTGTAGGTCCCGACAAATGTATCTCTTTGACCCATAGAGCTTGCAAGCACTGCACTCACACCAAAATCGGTTATCTTGACTTCTCCTTTGTGGTTTACCAACAGATTCGAGGGCTTTATGTCCCTGTGTATCACATGCCTCTCATGATGCAGGTACACTAATCCCTTCAATACCTAATTGTCAACATGCATCAAGTCAAATATGAGCAACATTTTGCAATAAAACTTCCCACAAATTCAGTGCCCTCGCGAGTTCTATATATTTTCATTTCACCAACCAAATATAAATGCTTTTTTTTTTTCACACATCCAAAACCTCTCATTTTGGAGTTTAATCTAAGTTTGAGCTCCATCAGTGACAAACAGAGATCACTTTATTGTTGCATATCTCATTATTTGAGTCAGTGATAGAAGACACATGCGAAAGAGTAAAACACAAAGGTACTAGCATGGGGATTTTTTTTAATCATTGTATGTTATCTTGTCTTGTTGAGTTGCTTATTTTATCTGCTTGTGTATCTATCTATTCATTCATTTATGCATTTTTTTTGTAGGGGGGAGGGCATTACATTCTTTCACCAGTGTTGTTTGGAAGAGCTTACAAATTTTCATCATTCCTTACTATTATGCAAGCAGTTGAACAATACGTCAATGGTATAGTGCTAGCACTTTCTAATTCATTTCCCTTATTAACAGTATCAATAAATGTAACAATGTTTCCTGTTTGCTTGTGCCAATGATAGAATACTGAGGTCTAACCCATAACCATAAATTCCCTAGCCAACAGTAGCAATGAACTAAAGTGGATCTACCTGTTTGCAAAGAACAGCTAGATAAGGCTCGAGAATGGTCTTGACTTGTTTAATTATGTCGGCTAAAGATCCACGATCCATATACTCCAATACAAGCGAAATCACACCATTGTGATAGAACGAATGGTAGCACACCACAATTTGCGGGCACTGTGAAGCCTTGTTTATTTTGAGCTCTTGCACTATTTGCTTGCGGATTGTCTCCTGTATGTTCATTTGTATTCCCTATACAGTGAATAAAGAATAATAAGTCCAAAGAGCCCAGGTTTTGAATTATCAGCATAATTGTACTGCATGTTGCTGGTATCCAATAAAGTAGATAAATTTGGGGTTGTTCTAAATTAACAGAAACAATATTTAACAGAAATTTGGGGGGGGGGGGTGGTTGTTGTTGTTGTTGTTATAATTTAGCAGAAACAATATTTTTATGCCGAAACTGCCTCGACTCATCCACAAAACATCAGGTTAAGATTAAACAAGAAAAAGAAGGGGTTAATCCAGCATCTAAAAGTGCAAGTATTCTGGTTCCTTACTGGTACCGGATGGAATGACATTGAATCAGGACCTTATGGGTTACTCTGGTCGATAAGTAGCCAACAAATAATAGACTCATGTCAAATCAAATAAATAAGATTGCACATGAAAGAATATAATGTGACAGACGTGAGAAAATAGGCAACATGCTTTTCCTAAAATCCATAGAACTATTTTACATACATATAATGAGTTGGCTATTTACAATTTACATTTCATCATGATAAGCTGAACTTAAAATATATAGGCCTTTTATTTTGCATGTATAACATTTCAATAAGGATGAAGATTCAAAATGTTTGGTACATGCAACATCAAATACCTTTAAAGCATAAAATTTGCCATTCCATTTGTGGCGAACAAGTTGTACAACACCACCGCTTCCTTTTCCTATTACTTTTATTGTCTCTAGGTCTTCCAATGCAAATTGCATATCCTCATCTTTTGGATCTGACGACTGTACACACGTGCACACACAGGCACATAGAGAGGGTGAGAGAAGACAGTGAAAATCAATTAACATTACGCACACATAAAATAAAACATAATCGGAGTTGAAGTCAATAATTCCATAGGTACATGAATAATTTATTCACAATTCAACTTTGTGAGATCTACACAGATTACAAAATAGCAATTCTCCTTAAGCAGAATGTATAATTTCAATTCAACTTTATAAATTCCATTCTTAAGCAGAATGTATAATTTCTGATCTAAGAGATCAACACAATATATTATAACTACAATAATAGAACTCACTTAAAAAGTGGGCTACTTGTGTAAAATGTAATTACTTAAACAAAAAAAAAAAAAACTAAATAAAATTTCATCAAAGGGGGGAAAATTCGGTACCTGACTCTCACTTTCTTCACGGAACAATTTTAATCCCCGCTGATTCAACCGCAATTCACCATCTTGAAAGGTCCCGCTAGCAGTCCTAATTTACCAAAGTAAAAAAGAATAAACGGAATCCACTCATTAATCTCTATAACCAGGATAAAAAGGAACTTAACAAAAAAATTCTGCAATCGAACAAAAACCGGATCTTACAAGAACTTGTCGACTGGAGTCTCCTGAGCGGGAACGGAGAGCTTGAGTTGAGCGAGTGCCTTCCCCTTCATGATCTGGGTTTTGTGCAACCTCCAATAAAATAAGATTTGAAAGGGTTAGTACTTCGTAGCTACTACTACTCACTCTTTGCTCGAAGGGGCAGTGATGGGAAGGAGCGAGGAACTTAGCCAGGAAAGCCGCCCTCCAGCCTCCTCTCTTCCAATTGTTTCTCTTTTTCGCAAGAGTCCACTACTTTTATCATATTCACAAATAGTAACTAGTCATTTGTTGTTGGACCAACCTGGTATCGGGTCTCTATAATTGAACTCTTGTTATAAGGCCCGATACCAGGTTGGCCCACTAACCAGTGACCAGTTACAGCAACTGTGTCATCATATTTTAGTCGAGATAGGAGGAATTCATATCCTCTGTAATACTCGACTGAGTACGATGAGGTCTCAGTCGTCAGATTTAAATTTACACGAATCTCAAAGCACAAATAATACTGACCCCTCCAATCACCCGAATAGGCACCGGCTGAGAGTAAATTCGGGCCGTAAAGTGATTTACTGTTCTGTACAATATTACAGAGGATACTGGTCCAGATAGGAGTAGGTCCGATGGACATCGGACATCGGACCTACATTTAGGTTCAATTAGCTCTAAGACCGTACGATTAGCATCAAGATCTATGCGCACAGAAATTGATACAGACTTGCACAGATTTGATACATAGCACACGAATCTTGATGCGATCGAATGGTCATCACGCCCATCAAACCAAGGTAGGTCCGATGGGCATCGGATCTACTCTGATTCCATTTTAGTCACTCAAATTTTAATGTATCATGTTAAACTATTAAAAGTTACTTCTATTACAATTAGTACGTTGCATTTAATTTACATTCAAATTATATAAATTTCATGAACTTTTTTCCATAAAATAATTCCTAAATTTATGATAGTCACAAATTTCACATGCGAAGTTAGAAGTTTCACATTTTGCGTCCTATTATATAATATAACCATATAGAAACTTACAATGTTCAAAATAAATATATAATTGGGGAATATCTATTTTTACAAAAAGAAAATCATCACTGATACGTCCTACTCCGGGGGAGTAGGCCGTATGGGGAGTTAGAGAGTGATTCTGGGCTCGTCCTGTCTCGAGTCAACGGGCCGAGGTTGAGTAAAGTGGGAAGTTGTGAATGTATTAGTGCTCTATCCTCTGTAATACCTTGCTTAGAGAATTGTGTGACATGGAATTCAATGAACTGTTTGCCTTAAATAGGTCGTCCCTCTAACTGCTAATACGCGTTGTCAGAGCGGTTAGGGGGTTCGCATAGAAGCGGTGACATCCGCACAGACGGCGGCGATATCCACATAGACAGCGGTGATGGGAACCCGAGTTGGCCTAATTAGGTTTTGTAACCGTTTTGGGCTTGAATGGGCGAGGCCCCTCGCTAGGTTGCTGAGTCGCTGGGCTGGATGCCTGGTCGCTCTCAGTTCTGGGCTAGTCCCGTGAAGGAGTTCGCCTCGGGCCCTGTTGTTTTTGGCCTCGAATCGTTCTATAGTCAGGCCCTGTTGTTTTTGGCCTCGGACTGGTTTAAGGTCGGGCCTCAAGCCCTATTTTTTTCGGCCTCGGACCGTCCCCGGAAGGGGGTCCGAGTCCGGGCTTTCTTTTCGGGCCGTGTGTGGCTCTTTAATGACCTTATCCAGTGGCAGAACCAGAAATGATCGGTAGGGGGGCCCAAGGGCTCAGGAACCAGAAATAATCGGTAAGGGGGGGCCAAGAACCAGAAATCAATCGTAATCTCCAACCAATTTTTTTTTTTATTAAAGGGCCCTTTATATATTTTCTGGGGCCAAGGGGGGCCAGGGCCTAGGCTGGCCCCTGCCTTGGTTCCGCCCCTGACCTTATCTTATTTAACCTTGGGTTGGCCCTTAGCAGGGTCCGAATCCCAAGTCTTTGTGGGCCAATATTAGACTAGTCAAGGGCCATTGACACATAGGCCAATCATTAGCCCCCGAAGTCGAAATGCATCTGTATGATGCTTTCGGTTTGACAGTCTTAGTTTCGAGGAGACCCTTTCTAAGGGTTTTTACTTCACCCCTGATTGGTTCTTTTTGGCCTAAGCCATCGAGTTCACTTTTATGTTGACTTGTTCTCGATGATAGGTAAATTATTTAGTCCTTGAGTTGACGAAGTTCGTTTCTATACTAATTTGTTCTCGGGGTCAAGTAAACCTTCTAGCTCCCGAGTTAAACTAGTTCGTTGTTACATCATCCTGTTCTCGGGGTTAGGCAAATTTTCTTACCCTGAGTTAGATGGGCTCTAGGCTGTAAATGGATAACATGAAGTCTGAATATATATAAGGTGTATGTGGGCTTTTACCTTGTCGTTTACTCGTAATCGATGATGTTTGTTGTCTAAAAAAGTGCGTTATCCCAACTTTAATTATTAAAGTTTGCTGTCGTCTCGGATAGTAATTGTTATCGCTAAGCGTAGACAAGCTTTGCGTTGTCGTTGCTTTGCCTCTTCTTCTTGTTTTTTTTACGAAGGTGCAAACTCGTGATTCGTAGCGAGAAAAGAAGAGTGGACAATAGCAATTAAGAAAAATGATATATTAATAACTTAGACGATTACATCGGAAAACAGAAAATATAAACTGATACATAGGAGAAAATTCAAATTTTGTCCATTTCATCTAACAAGACATGACTGAATGTCACTGTCCTCAGGATGGACATGACTGAGTGTCGCTGTCCTCGAGAAATGGTTACGCGAGGACCTCATTTTCAGAGTCCTCGAGTGGTCATCCTCCTCGAGTTCAACCTTAGTGGCTGTTTCGAGGGTAGGTCCCCCAGGATGCTGCTTGCAACAGGTTTTGCATTTTCAGAAGCGACGTCGGGGATCCGAACGTCCCTTAATCTTGAAGTGGGAGAAGTGGTACCACTCGTGGCACTTCCGGCATTTAACTATCTCGTCCTTTAGATCTTGCTCGCCTCACGCAAGGCAAACGCTAAGAGAAACGATGAACGGGGTGATGTCGATCTCGTCATCCGACGTTATTGTCGGGTATGATGCTAGCTTGAAGTAGAGAAAGTCTCGTATTGTGAGAGACTCATTCTCCAACATCCACTGCAGGTCGGAGTTGGATGTCTTGCAGCAACATCCACTCTTCCCCGGAGGAAAGGATGCGTCGCGGATTGTTTGGCTGCCCGGGGTTTTGCAAACCAATACCAATTTACCATTTACCAATTCAACGGTGTTATTTTTCTAGAAAAAATAAATCTTGATAATTCGAGAAGCGACATGTCTCTTTCTGTTTCTCTCTTTCTTTTCTATTAATTTCTACTAATAATTTTTTTTCCACATGGTACATTGGAATTTATGGGGTGTCTGAGCAGGTACATCCCAGAGATAATATGATGTGTTTGGAGAAAGAACAAATTGATGAGCCATATTCGCATTCAAGTAGGATGTACGAATAAAAGTAAGAGCACGCCATTTATTTATTTTTGACTCGAAATATACGCTACTTTTAATGCTAATCCTGCGGTAACCCCGTTGTCGCACCTCGCTGAAAGGTTGTTTAACTTACCATTGCAGCCTTCTTTGATGTCTGGCGGGAAAAAGGTTGCCATAGAGAGGACAACATTGTCGGAGAATGATCCAGGGTACAACTCATCCGAGGATACCGGTTCATCTGATGACGAGACAGAAACAGAAGAGAACCCCGAGATGGAAGGTCGTCAAAGTTCATTGAGAGGGGTATCTCCTTCGTCGTCACTCTTGAATACGAGAAAACCGGCCGGGAAGAAAAGAAAAGGAGATTCCAATAAAAACAAGGCATCTCGCCCAAGGTGTGCTCGAGATGGGCAATTTAAGGAAGTTGGTATTCTTCTGCCCACTGTTCCCACTTGTCGGGACCAGACTTAGTGGGTTATGACTTTTTACGAAGAGCATGTGCGGGAATCTGCCCGAGAGCGCATTACGCTGGAGAGCTTACGCTTCGAGATACCTAGGGCGATGGACAGGGCATATGATCATGACAAGAGGCTGCATATATTGGAGAATGCCAAAATGTGGTTTTCGACTGCCCTTGACGTCGTTTGAAGTCAACTTCTTGACATCGCTAAATATTACTCTCGTGCAGTTAACAGGTGCGGGGTAGTGTTATATGACAAGTTTCGAGAGGTTGTTTGAAGAGTTCCGTTCTTAATTTGGGGAACTTAAGCCCAGTGTAGCCCTATTTGCGAAATACTTCTCATTGTTTGTGGCTTCGAAAGATTTTATTGCTATGAGATGAAAAAATCGAATCTATTTAATTGGACAATGAACAAACGGATAAAAAAGATTGAGAATTGGAACCGAGAGTGGGTGTACTTGGGCCGGTCTCGTGAAGTGGAGTCGTTGGAGAATATCCGACAATCATGGCGGCCTCTCCAAAAGATGGAAGGTGGTGAGGCTGTGGAGGGGAGGCCTAATCTGAGCGGGTTCAAGATGACGGGCGCTGATCACCAGATTGTGGCTGTGATCAATAAGCTGTTAACTGGTAGATTTTTTATTAACATAATTTCGAATGGTTTTATATATATATATATAACTCTTGAGTGCATATGTTATGTGTTGCAGAGTATAAAGTGATGGAGTTTGCATTCAAAGGATGTAGCTTCAAACCCATGTCAGTTAAGTCGCGAGAGGCAGGAACGGAAAACCCAGTGGCAAATGAGGAAGTTGAGCCACCTCAGCCAGTCATGGCGAAAGAAAAGCAAGCGGTGAGAAAGATTGCTGCGAGAACGCAAGTGGGGAGAGGAAGACCACCGACACTATAAATCGAGAAGAGAAGGGTAAGCAAGCATCTACGAAGAAGAAGAAGGGAGGAGCGGGGCCATCCCTTTGGGTCTTGGTACGGGAGGCGTGTCGATAGTGTCACCTTCCGAGGGGGCGACTCCGTCTTCAGGGCCGACTACCGTTGTTTTAGCCTAAGAAGCTGTAACAGAAGGGGGGAGTTCTTCGGGAGGCACCATTCCCCGAGTAAATGCCCCTAAGGCTACAGCGGCTACACCATCAAGGGAGAACGGGACAACAAGTCGTTTGGAGGAACTCAAGACAGGAGTGATATGGAAGATCTCGTTCCCACTGAATCAGCCCGACGGATGCGCTGTCTATCTATCCCATCTATCTGACATGCAGACGTCGGAAAAATGACCCTCATCAAGCGGGGTGTTTGCAAAGAAAGCCTTCCGTGCATTGGAACCTCCATATCTGGTTCATCTCATGGAGAGGGATAAGGAAAAGTTGATGCTCAATCTATGACTCGTGTTCTTGAGCTAGGCTATGTTTGTGCTCGGGTGGCGGATGAGGTTCTTGAAGGGTCGGTGGAATTGGCAGAATCTAAGAGGGAGCTGACGAAAGCTGTTATGGAGAGGGACAACTGGCAACATCAATATAATATCTTCAAGAGGAAACGTGACAAGGAGCTGAGTGAAACTTCTCGAGCGCAAGTGGATCACACAACGCTCACTAAGGAACTCGAGAAGGTGAAGGGGTTATTGGAGGAGAAAACTCGCGAGGCGGAGCAAGAAAAGAAGTGTGCTTAAGATAGCGCCGTGGTTCTGGTTGAGCTGGAGACGCAGTTGAAGGCCCAGGTGGAAGCGAATGATGCGTTAGAAAGCAAAAACGCACAACTGGCCCAAGAATTGGCGCGAGCTGAGGCCGCCAATGTACAACTACCAATGGAGGTTGGGCAAGCCACAGATGTTATCGGGAAATTCTTGACGAGCAATGTATTTAGGGGTGCTGCCATGGTGTCTGTTACAGATATGATGAAAAAATTCATGTATTAGCAATTGGAGAAGGTAGAAGAGCTATATCCTTTTACACCCGAGCATCTAGGGTATGTGCCCGTGGCTGAAGGAGGGGACATGCCAAGCACATTGGCAGGGTATACATGATAGGACGAACAACAAGTTGGTCGGTCTTGACGGGAACGTGGTGTACACGAGGATCAATTTGAAAGGTTGCGAGGAAAAAGAGATCGTGCACACTTGGAGGTTTGTTGCGGAGCGGCCTAAAAATTTATACGAGCGAGATGATGGTGCTGGGGCCTTTGGGGCTGTTACCTCTTCATCCTCGCCCAGTTCCGAAGAGCCCTTGTCCAACCTTCTCATTACTGATACGGTTATTTCGGACGATGAACCGAGTGGCGACACTGATCCTAGTGACAATGCACCGGTTGAGCCATGATCTCGGGTAAATATTGTACTTGCCTTAGTATAAAGCTTTATTCATTATTCGACTAACATGAGTATTTTTATGCAGGAAACATGTGAGCGACATGGGAGCTACAATGAGGATGAGGCAGCTTTGGTTTTTATTGCAGTGGAACAATATTAATTTTGTTAAGAATGATGATACCCCCGGGGTGTGGGGGAGTAACAGAAACAATTGTAATATTGGCAGGGTAGATTACCGAGGAGTGTTCCTCGGCTACCCGTATTAATAATTAAATGATATGTGATAATCTTACTGCCTTGTGTTTGATTTGCATAATATTACTGTTTTCTTTTATAAGTCAGAATATGCACGTTCCGACGTCAAAGCACGACTTCGAGAAAGAGATATTAACTCGCCAATGTACGGCTACGAGTCCTTACTAGTCTCTCGCTTGCGTTATTACAAGGAATTGGTTCTTTTATGAACGAACGTGAGCTTGTCGTTGTTCGACATTTAATCGTGCGTTAGTTGTGGTCAACTATTGTATGGGATTTCGGTGATATACTAGAACTGGTATATCTTCGTCATTGTGGAACTAATCGGAGGTATATTAACGGATTAAACGCATGTATACACTAATCAGAGGTCTATTAACGGATTTTTTCGATTAATCGGCTGATTATTCTGTTTATTCCCGTTTATTCCCGTTTATTCCAGTGAATATTTATTTTCACATTATTTTTTTTTCTGTGACTTAGTGTGATACTGTATTGTAGTTTTATTTGTACTTGGATATATATCCAATATTTTTTATATATGTTTTTTCTTCTTACTTATTTTGAAATTGATTAATTCTTCTATTATTTATATAGCATATGTTTTCCTTACTTACTGATGTAATTTTTTCAATTAGTACGACATATTCATATATGAAATTAAATTGTTATCATACACTAAATTTAGTGATTTTATGTTGGAATGTTTCATTTCTTTCAAATTAATATTATTAGTATTTGAAAAAGCTTAATTATCAAATTTATTTTTGTATTAAATAAATGTGTTACTTACAAATGTAAAATGTGTATGTGTTATTAAGAAGAAATATGCGTAGTGTCATGTTATAATAATAAAACTAAGTTAAATTAAGTTTATTTTATAAGTTTGATGAGTTAAATAAATCATTTTAATAAATTATGAATATATACACACAGGGGCAGAGGTAAGGAAGAGCAATAGGGGTCAATTGACCCCTATTTTTTTTAAACTTTTTTTTATTTATGTGTAATTTTCTATATAATTTAGTGTAAAATGTCATGGTATTGTTAAATTAACCTCCATTTTCTGTAAGAAAAAATTATATGATTGACCCTCCATTTGTGTTTGACCCCATAGTTCGAAAGTCTGGCTCTGCCCCTGTATACACATAATTTTAATGAAAACGATTAATCGGCCGCATACCGATTAATCGCTTGGCGGTACCCCGTCCGTCCGATGAGCGCAAACCGTTATTTACAACATTGGTTTCAACTAAGTCAAAAGTTTATAACAAATATTCTTTTATATATCAAAAAACAAGAAATATATTAATGCTACATAGTCAAATCAATGGAGAAAGCATTGTTCTACGGGTCTTCATATTTTGATATTGTTACATAATTTGTTCATCATCTACCTCATCAAACAACTCTTTCTCAACATAAGTAATCAAACAATCATTCCAAAATTAATCTCCTATTGAATTCCTTACTCAGTTTTTCACATAATTCATTGCCGAAAATTCTCTTTCAACACTAGCCATAGCCACCGGCAATATCAATGTTAATTTTACTAATTTGTAAATTAATGAATAAACATTGTGCCTCCTCTTTTCCACCATTTTTTTGAGAAAGTTCAACTAAGCCCCAAAATAACAAGGGTTATATAAATGCAGACACAAAATGAATTATGTTTGTGGTCTTGCTATCCAAAATCAAGATTCAGATTCTCACAAACAATTACTAAAATTGGTACTAAAATTGATAAAATGATCATAAAATTGGTACAATAATCATTCTCACAAACGATTACTAAAATTGGTACTAACAAACAACATTAGTACTAAATAACAATTACTGGACCTCTTAACTGTAATTCAAAAGTGTTTATGGCTAATATTTATTAATTTTTTTTATAAATAATCATGAGAAAGTTCAAGATAAAAATGAGGGTAGTTCTCATGATTATTTATCAATTTCATATTTGTCTCATGATTATTTATCAATGAGAATCCTACAGGAAGGAAGAATGGGGTCCAGTTGATGTTAGAACTGTATCAGTACATGAGAAAACAGAATGATAGCACAGAATTTTCGGTGCTATGGGTTTTACAAACCATCTTCTACTATGGTTTCTTATGTTTGTGGTTTATTTCTTTGTGAGATCAGAATTTCTGACTAAACTCTGAATAGCAAAACAGAATTTCTCGAAAAAAAAGAAAGATTATTTATCAATTCAGAGGGATGAATTACAGATTTACAGTTCAGAGTGCCAGAAAATTATCCCATACCAGTATCAGTACCATCCACCCTAATACCCTGGTAGGTCGAGACTAGGACTTTACACAGCCTCCCAGTAATGAGTACTGTAAACCTTCCCACATGAGACACCCACATTGCAAAACCTGTACAACAAGACAAATTGACAACCAAGATACATAGAGACCCCCCAAAAAAACATAAAAATACACACACACATTTGTTTTATCCGCGAGGTTAAAAATATTTCAAATTGTTGATACTCTCGTGGATACTCCCGTCGATAATAGTGATACTATCGAAATATAGCAATTTTTTGTCGACTTACCCTTAGCGAGGAGCGGAGCTGGACTTTCAAACATAAATGGGGTCAATTATATAAAACTTTCATACTGCAAATGGGGATCAATTTCATAGTATCTATAGTATTTTACTATAAAGTGTATAGAAAATCTTGTATAAATACATCTAAAAAGAAAAATGAGGTCTCATTCAATACTAGTATATATCTATATACAGCAGTAACTAGGAGGCTTTAAGAAACAACAGATATAAAGGAAACCGGTAACAGTGTTGGATATGTACAACCTTGACATGAGAAATAGTGCAATCGAGCTGCCCTTGCTAAGTCATCGGCTTCCCTGTTAAGACTTCGAGATATATACTCACATTTAAACCCTGGATTTAATTCCAATAGCCACCAAATATTCATTACTTCCGAATATGCCCTCCAATCTTGGGTGATAGCAATGAGTTCAAAAGCATATGTGAATCTGTGTAAAAAACGCATCCTTGTTGATTCATGTTCAGGACAGTTCAGATACCAGTGAGCAGTGCCAGTGCCTCCATATGATATGTTGAGTAAACTGGAGATGCAAAGGCTCCAAATTGAAGAAGAGTAGAGTGACTCTTGACTACGAACCCAACTCCGCCTTGGTCTGGATAAGTATATGATCCATCTACCCAGCAGGCTATGGCGCGTCAGGTACTGGTTGTGACAGTCTGACCTGTTGAGAGGTCCTTGATTGAGCAGTACCCTGCCGACCTTTGAGGAAAGTGACTGTCTGGATGTATTGCACTAGAGCTGTCGCGGAGACAGTACGGGTAGGGTTAGGCTCCGTTCCTCCATAAACTTTAGCACAGCGCGATTTCCAGATGAACCAAAGTATGAAAAAAAATATTACCAGTATGATGGTGTCCCACTATTTGCCTCAGAAGTCAGAACTATAGATGTCAATATTAACCGTTCGATCCATTCAATAGAGTTGAAAAACTGAATTATAGTAGTCAATATTAACCGTTCAATCCATTCAATAGAGTTGAAACACTGAATTATAGTAGTCGATATTAACCGACTCGAGCCATTCACATTCAGTAGTATTCTTCTTTTTTGGCAAAATATTTTCTGTTACTGCGAGTCTATAATCTTACGCATAGCACACTTCTCTTAGCTCCCGGGTTAGGCACGAATGGCGGCCTGCTGCATCCTTTCACATTTGATCATTCATAGACAATAATTAAAGGCTTATCCAACTTCCACGTGGCAGACTTTCTGTTAATTTTGCTGTAAGGTTCAAAGCCAAAACCATTTTATTGAAGAACGTCAATAGTTGATATATATATGAGATTGAGAGGTTCATTTACAAAAAGACATTTTTTCAGGCATGTCTTCTCAATTACTTGTAGCAACTAGCAAGTGAATATGTTCTTCGCCTCAGTAACTTTCTAATATAATTCACTAAATTAAGGAACAAACTGTTTCTTTAATAGAAAAATATAAACAATATAAATTAAGGAACAAACATTTTGAGTATAAAAAATATAAATTACTAGCTATAATTTATAAACTAAAGTATGGACTACATATTTCAGTTATTAATCCACCTTATTCTTTCCCCTCCTCCTTTACTCCTCCTCCTCCTCATCCTCCTCCTCCTCCTCTTCTTCTTCTTCTTCTTCAGATTCTTCAGAGGACCCTTCCTTTTCTTCCTCATCTTCTTCACCTTCTTTCTCATCTTCTTCACCTTCTTCCTCCTCTTCCTCTGATTCTCCATCTTCATTTCTGGGTCTTATAATTTTGATCTTTATCTTTTTCTTCTCTTCATTTTTCTCATCACTCTCTGAAAGTCCATAGAATTTTTCCTTAAGCTTCTGTCTTAGGCCACCACCACCTTCACGGCTTCCATGCAAATGAAGCTTATCCTCCACCTTGTGCTTTATTTGTTCCAGTTTTTCACTCCAATTGAGTTTCTCTTCACCTTTTTGGCTAGTCACATCCATTCTTTTCTCTACTTTCTCTCTATTTGTCTCGTAGATGTCAACTATAATTTGGAAAAGATATAATTAAATTAATACATGATGTAGCCTTTGTTTATATAGCAGAACCATGCGACCACCAGCTCTATTCAACAGGTAATTAGTGGCCTAAAAATGGATAACCAAATTAAAACAGAAGGGTTGACCTTGTCATAATAGCCTGTCATCTTTGATCTTGTGATAAATGAGCAAAACTTGTAACCGAAAATGGCCTTCATTAACTTTTTTTTTTATGAGAGAGAAGCAAATAAAAGGAACACCACCGTGATATAACAAGGACATGAAGATTGCCAGATGGTCTAAAGTAAGGCACAGAGCCAGAATTTTATTATCAAAGGACAACAAAAAATAATAATGATGCAAACAACTTTTCGATTAAAACAAACTTTAAGAAGATATAATTATACTTGAGGGCTTGATCGATGTTCAAGTAAACACAAATTATAGCCAAGAGTACATGTATAATAGGTAAATGATATCATATAAGTATAATATCGAATGCTAAATAAATCAAAATAAGATATGTGTAATGTGTCTAGCAATGAATATTAGTTTGAGAGCAAATACTCTTTATTTAAATGATTTCATATGAGAACACAAATGATCTATAGGAAATGAATGTTAGGTCGTACTAACAAATTATTATATATTTTTTATTATTTGTATTTTAAACATTAGAAATTTATATATAACATGTAACAATTAATAATTTGAAGGAGTAATTGGAAAAAGAAAGAAATCTTGTCAGATATAATGTTAATAGTTTTTGCAAAGGCAATGCCCTCCTCCGTGTGGGAGGTCACATATTTGAAATTCGGATGAAGAAATTTTTTGTGAACATTAAATAGTTGTGTGACTTGACCTTCAATCTTTACTAAAAAAATATATTAAATAGTTGTTAAAGACTTCATCACTCCTTTTAGCTTCTTATTTTTATGTGAAGATAAAATACTCGCTTCTTTTTCCTTCTAAATAATTTACTGTTATTTTATACGTTGATAGAGAATCTTTATTCGATCTATTTGTAAAAAAAAATTGAAAATGATGTGACAATATAATTTCAACTGTAGTGAAGTGAAATCATGGCTAATTTTATAATCCCACCAAATTGGCAATATGAAAGTGTCATATTAGACTATGTAGGTACTAATTTTACGAATGTGATGTTAACAATTGCAAAGTTACAAATTCTAATTCTTTTTATCACGTCAACACAACTAAAATTGCAGAAAGTAGAACATTCTAAATTTAATTTGAAGATAGCACATAAAAGCTGTATACAATTATTATTATGCAAGGATGTTAAATTTAGCGGAATGATTGAGACAGAAATTGAGATGATGAAAAATATATTCTATAATTGTTGAATGATCTACTGTCTTTATATTTTATGCCTCCATTATGTTTTCATTTTTAAAACTCAAAATTTTAAATTTAAAAGTCAAAATAAAATCGTTAGATATGATCTACATCATTATATCTATGCACATGTAAAAATTATGATATTTCAACTTTGTTGTGTTTGTCATCAGTAGCTTGTAAAAATGTACTGATGTGGATAATTTTTAGACGTTTATTTTTTTTTATTTATTGATTCACATAAAAACAAAATCAAAATGTGATAATTTTTTATGAGCACGTAGTGAAAATCATATAGATCACATCTAATGGTTTTATTTTGATGTTTATGTTTTAAATTTTGAGTTATTAGCATTTTAAAAATAAAGACAAGGTGGAGGCACAAAAATGAAGACATTTGAACTTTAATCTAATTTACAACAATGATTATAAAGACCAATTAGCCGTTCGAGTTTCCTAATCTAATTTCTAGCTGCTCAATATAGCTTGATTGCAACAGATTTACAATAGCTGGAATTTCCTAATTTACATGATTATAATTGTAAGCTTGAGAGCTGTCAGGATCCTAATTGGATCGGATTTTTTATTTATTTAATATCTTCAACAAATTAAGGACTGCAACACATTTGTGCTATTTACTTTCCTGGTAAACTTCCCGACCATATATACTGAAGATGATACTCTATTTATGAGAAAATAGATCGATTTACATACATATTAATTGCATGTTTGTCTCACTTTTTTTTCTTTCTTGATTCAAGCTCTTTCACTATAGAGTACCATGCAGAATTGATCGAATGACCGAAAACCAATTCAAGAAAAGGAAAGAAAACAAAAAAGTTCAAATTACACCAAAATTACTACCAAATAATTTGCACTCTTTGTTGGCCTTAGAACATGAAATCAAGAACATACAAAAGTTACGAGGAAAGAGAAAACATAATCAATTCGCCATATCGTGCATTAAGTAATTACTACGCAAAGATTGAGCTGCATACTTCCATAATTAATCCAGATACTGATACTCCTTCCATAATTAATCCAGATACTCCTCCCTCCTCTTCTCCCTCTTCTCCCTCTTCTGCTTCTTCCTCTTCTTCCCCTTCTTCTTCTTCCTCCTCCTCCTCTTCCTCTTCCTCTTCCCCCTCTACTTCTTCTTTTTCCTCTTCCTCTGCTTCTCCCTCCTTATTTTTGTGTACGGTGACCTTGTCTTTTTTAATTGTTTTCTTCTTCTTCTTCTTCATCGTTTTTTTCTTTTTATCCCCACTGTTTGCATGTCCATTAAATGTTTCCTTGAGCATCTCTCTTAGGCCACCTCCATGACTTCCATGCAAATGAAGCTTATCTTCAATTTTGTGCTTCATTTCCTCCATTTTTTCTCTCCAATGGTGCTTCTCCTCACCCTTCTCGACCGTTTCCTTCATATTATTCTCTCTTTAATTACTCTATATTTCGTGTGTGTGTGTGTGTGTCAAGGTTGCTTGGATAGTTGGATGGATGATATATCCAGCTTTACTGTGACCCCTCTTTATATAGTAGGAGCAGTAACTCAGTTCAAATAGTCGCCCTTCAATCAGAAGATTTGTTACTTTTCAATTTGATTTATATGCCGGCCTTTTCAAAGAATATGATCAATAGTTTATGGTTTGTGCCAACTGTGAATAACCATGAGCCGGGTTTTTTTATATATATTTTGACGGTGTAAAAAAAAAAAAACTTATAATTTGTGCCAATTGTTATTAATTATTTTTGAAGATGTACATAACACATTATTGGAGAATATATAAAATCTTGTGGTTGGGATAACTAATTCAGAAATTAATAATTCTCCAATGGCGTCAGAGAATTTAGTAAGATAAATATCATAGGTTTAAGTGGGGTTGTGTACACGATCCTTTTTTTTTTTCCTATTTGCGAACTGTTGATAAGCAAATTAAACTTACAAATTGTTGTTTCTAAAGTAAGAAAAATATAATTATTATTGTTAGTATTCACGAATACTAACAAAATTAATTAAAATGCATCGTATTTTTTTTATTTTTGGCAGCAAAGATATTTTTGCTTTAAGCTGATTATTTAGATATTGGAGGAGAAATAATGCACACATTTTATTTTTATTTTTTTCAATAAGAATGTTTGTTAATTTCGACGTCTATTTTTTTCAGATGTCTAAAAAATTGAATCTGCACTTTTTCAAAAAAATGTAAACTTTAACACTATCTATGTAGATCTATGATTCAAGATAAACATATTTAAAAAAAATGGTGAGTCGAAACTCATGAATAATTTAATTATAGTTAATTTTAAAAAAAAACATGCCGGACCGAAGCAAATGACACCCTATTACACCAAGATTCAGAGATAGTATGAGAAAATGAAACAAATTAAAAATCATCATCCAAAGCATATAGAAGTTTCATGAAATATGGAAAAAAGTCCAATGATGCTAGCTAGGAAAAAAGTGTCATGTTCAGAATTTTTAGATCAAATAATTTTTTACTAATCTAAAAAAATAGTTAAAAAAACAATATAAACTTTAGTCTCCAAGTACATTTTCATATAGGGTGCATTTTGATGAGGCAAAGAATAGTGCTAACTCGGGTTAGCGACTATTCCGAACTATTATTCTACGTATGAATGTGTTCGGATTAGCAAAAAGAGACTATTTTTTGTTTGTCTTTTGTGGGTTAGTATGATATTCTACTAACCCAACCAAAAATTAAGTTAGCTCACTATCTCAAATTTTGAGTTAATTAACTCACTATTCTCACTAACTTAAACCTTCATCCAAACGCACCCGTAGAGATCATGTTGAATAATATATATAGACTGTCTAGAAATGTCACACCCCCGCTCCGGAGGTGCAACAATTCCTACCGCGTCTATTTACCATTCAATTTACGTAGCATAAGTCATGGATCTTTTTATGCATTGCCAATAACATCCATTATTTTTCCCACATCTCAATATATTTACAAGAATTATCTGACCATTTACAGTGGATGATGCTAGAGATATACTCTCTACACCCTGTCAGATATAATAAATCCAAATTCCATACCTTTAGTTGCCCTGCTGTCAATTATAACCCCAAAAGCGTTTCTCTGTCTTCGTCTAACAAACCTGTGAATCCCACAAGGGGAAACAGGTGAGAAATAATAAATTATTCCTCAGTGCTATTTGCCACTCAGGTTATTTGATTCGAAGGAAATTCATATTCAGAATGAAATCTCCGCACGAGAAACTAACAGTTCATTTCATAATGACGAATGCAAATGCTTAATAACAGTATCCAATTGAACAACAAAAATTACATAAATAAATCAGAACTCTAAGGATCTTATCAGAATAAATGGTTTGGGTCAAAATCTTTTAAACCATAAAGTCTGGTAACGTTTGGTTTCTTAACTTTACAATTTCTAGTCTGGTAACACTGACAACTACCATAACATGTATTTGTCGTGTCAGGATTTATACTGTTCTAACTATCCTGACAATTTGTTAACGGAAACAATACATAATCAATATCACAATGCCATTATTATCCTGACAATTAGTTAACAGAAATAATACGAAATCAAAATTACAATACTGTCATTATCGGAAAGAAAATCATTGATAAGACAGTTACCACAGTTCATTAGTCTCACAGTCACAATTCACATTTATTCAGTATCCCCTATCCAACCGGTACTGGATTCAGTTGGGGCCATTCACCATATGCGCATAAGGGTCCTGGAGTAAAGTCTAGTAGCTAGCTAGACTTTACAATATATTAATCATTTTTCTCCACTATATGGAGATTCAAGGATTACAGTATTCAATATTCAATCAATTCAATCACTGTGGTCTCAATCAATCATTTGCAATAAGAATCAATCAATCGATTAACAATATCAACATGACAGTCAACAGTCTTATCTATAATTTAGTTTTAATTGTATTGGGCTATGCATATGATGCAATAATTCAATCAATGCAGTCAATCAAATATTCAAAATGCACAGCGAGTTACGATTTAATTCCTAGTTATGAATCTCAGACTAATCCAATAACCCCGCACCTGATATCGTAGGGCCATAGGTGAGGTCACTAGCGATCTGTTCTTCCTGAGCATTCCATCTCATCAATCTCTTTCGTAATTATGCCTACTTTAAAACAATATATATTGTAATCAATATTTGTAACATTTTCATATAGTAGAGCTGTATATTAATTATTCCTTTATTTCCTTAACCCCTTTTTATTTATATCAATTTCAGTTCAATATCTAGATTTGAATCCAGTCCAATTAACCAAGTTCAAGCCTAACAGTTAAGTATCCAAATGCCTAATAGCTTAGTAGTCCAATAATTAAGGTCCAACTTCAATCTTTATAATTTATCTATCTTCGGTCCAGCACAAGGCAAGCTCAATTTCATTTAGTTCTTTCTTTTTCAAAGTCTATGAGTAAAGTCCAAGGTTAATTCGAATTTTCAGTTCTGAATCCAAGATCTTGGTTCTATTTGTCTAATTTAAATAATTACTTAGCCAACTTAAAACCAGTTTACAATTCTTATTTATGAAATCTCCGGCCAACAACTTATTATATATGTAGCTTTGCACTAAGGTCCCTCTTATGCAGTTTTGAATATGCGGCCGCATATGTGGACCGCATATGCTAATATACGGGTGCGAAATTTAATATGCGGCGCATGGAACAAAAATTTAATATGCGTTATACGGATCCAACCCAATATCTCAAATTTAATATAAATTATGCGGCTTTATAATTGTTGTATACATAATTTGTTGTTTATGCGGAAAACAAATTTAATTATAATTGTGAAGCAGCAAGCATATTTGATTATTATGCAAAAATTTATTTATTTTTCACATACAATAAAACACACTTCATGTTGTTTATGTGGAAATAAATTCAAATACATACATATGAATATGTATATATATGAATTCTCATTTTAAAATCCGTATATATAAATCCGCATTAAAATCCGAATATACAGTTGCATACCACATATACGGTATGACCGCATTTTAAAACATTGCTTCCACTACACTATAAAATTATATATCCTTAATTTGAGCTCAAATCGCTGAATAATTCAGTAGTTTTGTTCTGGATCCAAACCGCGGAATAATTTCACGGTTTATTATTTTGCAGTTTTGCTATAAAGTGGGATTTGGCCCAAACTATGTTACAAGTTTAATTTTTGTAATACTACAGATAAAAATCGAAAACATGATATTATGGATGTTAGAAGGAAAGACACACCTAATTTTGAGATTTATAAAGGATGTACATAATATTTTAATGCCCTACATAATTAAATTGAACTTAGTATGACACAACTGGGTCATCCACTTGGTAATTTTGTTTTATTATAGACAAGGAAACTTAGGAAAGTGACAAGGAAGATTCAAGTTCATCTGTGCATTATTAATTTTGAAAGTCAGCGACAAATTGTCGCTAACAATATATTCATAAGAAAAAGTTTATTTACAAAGCATCTGTATTATTGAATGGGTCAGGTGTTGACCTTTTAATTATCTGAGATTCGTGTATATACGGTACAAGATACAAGTTAGGACTTTGTAAAACATTTTTATATAATCAATTGTTGGAGCACTTGCTACCAACCTTTAAAAAATAAAATAAACAATGGAAATGGTCCTGCTTTTATGGACCAAGTCATGTACTTCGCATATTGCACTAGATTTAGTCGTCGCGGCGCTTTCTAAGCACGAGTTTGATTGTACATATAAGTGTGAAATTGTGAATATATTGACAGGGTTTTGAGTGTTTGACATTAATTTCAATTTAGTTGAGACCTTTATCTGCAGTTACAGAGATTGACCTCATTTATCACATTATTAATTTAGTATTTTTGAAATTTATCTATGTTATCCAATTTCGCTGACCTGATAAAAAAAAAATTACATTTTGAATTAGTAACTTTGCAATGGTTCACATCACATTTCTTAAAAAGTATACATGCATAGTCGAATGTGTCACTGGCAGATTGCTAATTTAATAAAATTGTTAAATTAGAAGTTGTTTTAGATTTCACTTGAAATATCAATATTGCTATGTCTGAATTTGTAATTGTCTTATAAGTAGAATGAAGTTGTTCTAACGACAAAAAAATAACTTAAAATAAATTAAAATAAGAAGGCAAAACAACTGATGAAGTCTTTAACAGTTTCCATATATGGTGATACTAAATCTTTTGAATCCGATAACATTATACCTGACAAGATAACTTATTTATTTTTCAATTCGGATATCCGCTCCGAATCCGTTTGTTATCCGAATCCGAATTTAAACATATACCGATATTTCGGATAGGTTATCAATTACTCACAAAAGATTCAGATTCGGATACGGATACAGATAGTAATACCTAAACAGAGCGGATATCCGAACCCATCCGAAACCCAATACATATTTTCGGACCCACTAGTATAAAAGAAATTGTTTTGCCTTCAAGAGGGATTCAAACTCATGTCATGTGAGAAGAGAATCTTAACAACCAAGCTACAAACCACTACACCATACTATCTTTTGTTACTACTTCTTTATTTTATTTATATATTATATCAATAGAATATCTTATATCTCCCATCTTTCCAACATCAATCTCTCTATCAACTTACAATTATTCATTTATTTACATATTTAAATTTTATTAATTATTAATTATATCTTAAAGTTCATATAACTCAATTATCCGACAATTGTTCGTTATTCGTAGATTATCCGTTTCGTATCCGTATCCGTTTAATGTGAATTTGGTTTTACATTTTGACATCCATTTACTATCCGTATCCGTATTCGTATTCGTATTCGCTATTTGAAACGTAGATATGGATATGATTTTATCACTGTTCGCTCCATATCCGCTCCGTTTTCACCCTTACGGAACGCACGCTCATTTCCCGCATGAGATCCTTTGAATTATTTAAAAATTATACGAATTCAAGAACGGAATTGGAAAGTTGTACAATTATATTATTGGCTAGACACATATCTTATTTTGGATTTTTTTTTTTTTAAACTTGGTAGTGACTACCATGGCTTATTTTGGATTATTTAGTATTCAATTTTAAGCTTATCTCCATTCTTATATTAACCACATAGATGTTCTGATTTGTCAATAGCTGTGATTAAAAGATGAAATTTCAGATTGAATATCAGCCCTCTAATAAAATAATCTGTCCTTTTATGATTCTATGTATATTTTTTATGTTTTTTGTGTGTAGAAGTTCAAATTTAGTTAGACACGTATTTGTCACATGCAAATTGTATTATCTTTCTGATTGGTCCTGATTTCTTTTCATTTTTTAAATGTCAATTTAAGGAATTGTTTAATTGAGGATAATTAATTGGTCATGTCTTTATTTATTTCTATTTTTTTTATATCAATTAAAGAATGTTATTTGTTATTTAATATGTCATTTTGTATTAGATTTTTTTAATGAAAATATGTCAAAAAGAACAAAAAAAAAACATATATGTCATTTAATATGTCATGGAATGTTATTTGTTATTTAGTCTAAATTTTTTTTTATGATAATATGTCATTTTGTATGTTTTTTCTCTCTTATAATGTGTTCTCGTTGCAACACACGAACACGATACTAGTATGATATCATTGACCTATTAACATGTACTCTTAACCATAATATGGAGTTTGGCTAGTATAACATCAGTGTCATTTTAGCCTATATAACACCAACTCCAAAACCTATCGAATCGACTTTAAACGGTGAATCCAAACCGTTCAAACTGATGTACATCAGTAGTTGTGCGTTTACATGCAAAATTTATAAATTTTTGATTTATTTAGTATCAAGTCAAACGGTCAAATGTGTGAGTTTTTAAGTTAAGTTTAATACATTCATTTTAGCATTTTTTACCGCTTGATTTGATACTAAAATAACTCAAAAATGTAAAAAATTTGCATGTAAACACATCATGACTCATAAAGTAAATCGGTTTGAACGGTTTGGATTAGTCGTTTGAAGTCTATTCAATCAATTTTGAAGTTAGTGTCATATGACACCGATGTCATACTAGCTGGACTCCTAATATGTATTTAATTGAACATCAGGCTGTCTAGTATGATTATTATATATTCAAAGTTTGTTTTGACTGAAAAAAATTTATTTGCATTTTTAGCTTCTTTTTTTTGTTGGCCTCTAATAATAAAATTCTTGCTTCGTGCATTAATTTATTAATTAGATCAGGCAATTCTCATGTCATTGTTATATTACGGTGGTTTTCCTTTTTTCCTTTTAACTTTGCTTATCTCAAATAAAATTAAGGCCATTTTGGATTATAAGACCCATTTATCACAAGGTCAGAGATGACACGCTATTCTGACAAGGCCAATCCTTTTGTTTTGTTTACCATTAATTTCTTGATCAGCACATGCCTTTTGAATAGAGTTGGTGGTGGAGCGGTGCTGCTATATAAAGAAATGCGGCATCATATATTTGGGTATATTTTTTCCAAATTAAAGTTGGCATTTACGAAACCATCTCACACTAAAACACACACAAATACAGAAGAAAGAAGAAGAGCAAAGAATTAATGGAGGTAGCTAGCCAGAGCGGTGAAGAGAAGCTTCATTGGAGTCAAAGAATGGAGGGACTAAAGAACAAAGTGGAGGATAAGCTTCATTTGCATGGAAGCCGTGAAGGTGGTCTAAGAAACAAGCTTAAGGAAAAATTCCATGGACTTTCAAAGAATGGGGAGAAAAGGGATAAAAAGAAGAAAAAGAAAAACAACAAAATCACAGGACAAAAAACGGAAGAGGGAGAAGCAGAGGAAGAGGAAGAGGAAGAAGAAGAGGAAGAAGAGATGGAGGCGGAGGCAGAGGAGGAGGAAGAGGAAGGGGGGAAAATAGCTGGATTAATCACAGAAATATGCAGTGCAATTTTTGAATAGTTAGCAATTTATAGATTTGTATATCCAAAAAGTTTGCTCTGTTCCTATTAAAGACGGTGAAAATCCAACAGTCTTAGTTTTATTTTATTAGATACAAAGATATAGCATAAAAATGTAGCGGTTGCTTGACATCAAAATTTGATATTTGACACACCGATTTATATAGTTCGAATTCTCTGTTATATTTAAGTACCGCAATCTTCCTGAATAAGAAATTCATAAAAAAATAGTTAATTTTATCAATGCTCTTGCTTATATATATAGGAGCACCATGCATATCACATATCACGATTATTTCTCTAACAAAATGATCACCACAAGCAACTTTGACAACTCTGCATGAAAATTGATGATCTTAATTAAAACAGGATGAAAATGTGGGTCAATGAGAAATGAAGAAAACAGCAATTCACTTGCAACTACTTGGAATCGAGAAATGAAGGAAGATTAATTGAATTGCAATGTGTTCAAACAAATGAGAAATCAGATGATCGGATCTAATACATGCCAAAGATACTAATTTAGGGAATGGTGTACAAATAACAACAGCGCTTACAGAATTTAAGAATTTCAGAAATGCTTTGATTTGTCAAATTCAATTTCGTCCCCAATTAATTCATTATTAAAAGCGCCATATTTCAGAAATGATTTGCATCAAGATGTATTTGGCACGTGAATATGAGCGTTTTTTTTTTTTTTTGAAATCTTGAAATTGAATTGATATTGTTTTATTATTTTTCTCCGACCTGACCCCAACCAGTTCAAAACATATTTGATACCGATCTTAACAGGTCACGAATCGACCCGACCCGACCTGTCTAATTTGAAAATTATTTATTAATTATTTTTATTTATTTATGTAATATAATAGTAAGTAATATATAATTAATCTTAATTAGTACTAGATTTCAAACTATAATGAAATGGGTCGGATCAAATATTTAAACATATATCCAACACATTTAATCATCGGATAGGGCCAGGACGGATTGAGTCGGAAATTGACATCTCTCTGTAAATGACACCTTTCTTATTAGTGAAATATTGCCTCAACAGAGGTACTTTGTTAGCATGTCTCTAAAATTCCATAAGCCTGCCTCCTTTATTTCTATTCATAGTAAAGATTTATGGAGAGACCAATAAATAACAAATATCAAGTTGCCGTATCCTATCAAAGGCCTACCTCTGATTGATATAGTAGACTAGAAAGGTCACATATATATAGCAAATATAAATCCACGAAAATTAAGATCTCAATATCTAATAGATGGGGTTATTAGGGGAGGTCACAAATAGTGCGTATGGTATTCCAGAATCTAAATATTACCATGTTAGACAATAAACCAATAATGAATCAATCAATCATTGGATTCCCAATCAAACAGAAAATTGATAATTTAAAATTGTCAGTATTTAATTTAATAATACGTATTATCAGTATTCCGAATTTAATACCATGTATTTAATTTTATTTTCTTCAAATGCTACAAAAAAAAATAGTCCATATATTTCTAGTATGGGGTCCAGTTATGTTATCATATCGGTGTATTTGAAAGGGTATTAAATAAGTGTGAACGTAAATCCATAATTTATTTTTGAGAAAGGAATAGCATTCTATCCTCTATCCATATATTAATTGAAAAGTTTTGTAACAACAATTTATCTTGAGAAACCGTCTGAAGTGAAAAAAAAATGGATGACTCACAAGTTTTGAATCACTGTGAAAAAAAAAGAATGAAAGAAAACAAAATAAATTGGCAAAAATAAATATTTAAAGTGACAAAAATCAGCCTTTTACTTGGTGACATAAATAATATTATTTGAGTGCCAAATCGGAAGTTTGAAATCAGATTGAGAATTCTTTATAAATATTTAAAGTTGATATATAGTTTGATCCATCTTTACTTTTTTTAAAAGTCTTTTGTTTATTTTTTTGATGAAAAATAAATAATAAACATGTCATTATTTGAAGGACAAATTAATGCTGAGAGGCTCCAGTAGTTAGACAGTAAAAATTTGAAGCTCTTTAGAAACATTGGATATTAATTTCTTTTTAACATGTTGGCGTGTTACTACTATTTTTTTTTTTTGTTTTTATATATCCTTTTAAAAGAGAAACAATTTGGGTCTAACGTCTATCGAATTTAAATTTGAGTCTTATGAGCCCGCGTCCATCCGATTAGTTTTAAGATCCATATGTGCAAATATTAAAGTGGACACACACGGATATTGAAGTAGTTTGCATTTATCTCAAAGCAGATCGGACGAATGCAGAATCCATCAAAATTCAAATTTGAGTACGATAGAAGTCGGATCCAAATTATTCCATTCTAAGAGAAGGTGAACCAAAAAAAAAAAATACTATTAAACGCGTGACATATTCGGTTAAGCAATTGATGCAGTTGATTACCTAAGCAACGGAGTTATAATTTAAAAAGCAAAAAAACAAAGTCAGTTGATTTGTATTGTTGACCAAGAGATAAATTTTTATATATCCTTTTTAAAAGAGAAACAATTTGGGTCTGACGTGTCATTTTCGGTTACAAGTTAATTGTGCTCATTTATGACAAGGTCAAAGATGAACAGGCAACAGCCCATTCTAACAGCTTTGTTTACCATTTCAAGGTACACTTGCATATTCAATAGAGTTGGTGGCGGCGTCGTGCTGCTATATAAGAAAGGCTGCATCATATATTTGAGCATATCTTTTCCAAATTACATTAGCATCTACGAGACCTTCTCACACTAAAACACACTCATATACAGAAGAAAGAAGAAGAGCAAAGAATTAATGGAGGTAGCTAGCCAGAGGGGTGAAGAGAAGCATCATTGGGGTGAAAGAATGGAGGGATTGAAGCACAAGATGGAGGATAAGCTTCATTTGCATGGAAGCCGTGAAGGTGGTATAAGAAACAAGCTCAAGGAAAAATTCCATGGACTTTCAAGGAATGAGGAGAAAAGGAAGAAAAAGAAAAATAACAAAATCACAGGACAAAAAAGGGAAGAGGGAGAAGCAGAGGAAGAGGAAGAAGAAGAGGAAGAAGGTGAAGAAGAGGAGGAAGAAGAGGAGGAAGAGGAAGGAGGGAAAATAATTGGATTAATCACAGAAATATGCAGTGCAATTTTTGAATAGCTAGTAATTTATATTTGTGTACATTCAAAATATCTGCTCTGCTCTTATTAAAGATATCGATGGGAAAAATTCGAGAGCAGAGTTTTCGTTTCACTTTTTTAGAATCCAAAATTAACTAAATTGTTCATACCGTTATGTTTGATCTCTCCCATTAATTATTCAAAGCACAGATGTTTTTAATCCTTATCTTTAGAATACATGAATGCAAGGATTAATTGCATGAATTTGATTTATAGATTATCCATATTGTCAATGCTCATGCTCATGATGACTAGTAAGTAATAGGAGCCCCATATCATATATCACGATTATTCTCTAACAAAATGCTCACCACAAACAACTTTAAGAAGTCTGCATGAAAATTGATCATTTTTATCAGGTGCTCGAAATCAGATTTCCGAAATGTAGGGGTTAAATACATAATAGATGTCAATCATATAAAATTTCATGTTAAAAATGAAAGTCAATTTACAGTTTTTGTAGCATTTTACTTTAAATTATATTGAAAATCATATATAAATAAATAAAAATTCAAAAAAAAAAGAGTCAATTGATCCATTCATATAAACTCCCTCCACTCCTTATCTTAATTATATAAAATATCGAAGAAAAATCACCATCTTTACACTTAATTATAGGCAACAAGAAACCCTTCACATTTCACAACCCCAGTATTCTTAAATAAAAATGTCAGGAACTTTAAAGATAGACGATCGAGAAGTCAACAGTCAAAGTGCACAGCCTATACTTGGTGGTATTTCTTTTGTCATTTCAAAAAAAAAAAATGGTGGATTAGTTGAATTGCAATATGTTCAAAAAAATTAGAAATCAGATGATCGGATCAAAAACATGCCAAAGATATTAATTTAGGGAATACAAATAACAAGAACGCTTAATAGAATTTGATAATTTGAGAAATATAGGACTTGTCAAATTCAATTTCGTCCCCAATTAATTCATTACTGAAAGCGCCATATTTCAAAGTGCTAATTCTGATATGCATCATATTAAGATGTATTTGGCACATGAATAGGAGCGTTAATGAGTTGGATTGGGTCTGAACTGAATCGCTATTGTTTTATTAATTATATTTCTCGAACCCGATCCGAACTAGATCCGAACCAGATCAAAAAACATTTGACACCGACCTTAACGGGTCACGAATTATTTCCGAATTATATCAAAGATAGTCTCATGAATGCTAAGAAAAGAATACATCATGAAGTACGGTCAGGGAATGGGGAATAAATAGTCTCGTGGATGTTCTAGCGCGCCTTTTAAATATATATATAGCAGATTAATTTATGTTAACAAATTTAGTCAAGGGAAATAAATTAGTTCGCTGTTTAAATAATAATCAAATTGGGGTTAGTATGACAACTGGAGACGTCCACTAGCTTGTTGAAACTTATCTGGACGGATTCAAAACTACTTTTCATGGGACGGCGATGCTTCTCAGACGAAGGACGTCCTTTGTTCGTGTGATCAAAGCTTAATTATGTGCCATTTAAATTTAATTTTGTACAGCTTGAATGTACTTTGCAGATTGTACTGGGTCAATTAGGTCAATTAGGTCCTTGCGGCGCTTTCTAAGCGCGTATTTGGTTGTACAAGTCCTTGCGGCGCTTTTCCGTTTTCCTTTTACTTTGTTAATATTTTTTGTTTTATTTTGAGTGATATATTGACAGAGGCTAAAGAAAAAAGAAAAAGAAGAAGAAAAAGTCAAATAAGGCCTTGCGTTGATCATTTATATATCACAAGGCTAGGTCCAAGATGTTAGGCTATTCTAACAAGGTCAAACCTTCTGTTTTGTTTATCATTGCCAGATCACCACAAGTTTGTTAATTAAATAGAGTTGGTGGTGGAGTGGTGATGCTATATAAAAGAAAGGCTACATCATATATTTGGTTGTATCTTCTCCAAATATAAATTTGCATCTAAGAGACCTGCACACTAAAACACACACAAATACAGAAGAAAGAGAGAGAGAGAGAAAAAATGGAGGTAACTAGCCAGAGGGATGAAGAGAAGCTTCCTTGGAGTGAAAGACTAAAGAACAAGATGGAGGATAAACTTCATTTGCATGGAAGCCGTGAAGGTGGTTTAAGAAAGAAGCTTAAGGAAAAGCTCCATGGACTTGCAAAGAGTGGGGAGAAAAAGAAAAAAACCAAAACCACAGGACACAAAACCGAAGAGGGAGAAGCAGCAGAAGAAGGCGAAGAAGAGGAGGAGGAGGAAGAGGAAGAAGAGGAAGAGTCCTCTTCTGAAGAAGAAGAGGATGAGGAATAGGTGGAATTGGAAGAAGGCGAACAAGAGGAGGGGGAAAGAATAACCGGATTAATCACTTAAATCTGTAGTGCACTTCACAAATAGCTTGTAATTTATATTGTTTATATTTTTTTATATTCAAAATGTTTGCTCTGTTTCTATTAAAGAAATAATTTGTTCCTTAATTTAATGAATTATATTAGAAAGTTATTGAGTAGAACAGATTCACTTGCTACAATTTATTGAGAAGACATGCCTGAGAATTTTTTTTTTTTTTTTGGAAATGAATCTGGGCCATCTGGTATATATCAAGTTATCAACTGTTGACGTTCTTCAATGAAATGGTTTTGGCTTTGACATCACAAAAGATCTTACAAGAAGTTTAACAGAAAGTCCAAAATTTATTGAATAATGAATTCAAATAAAAAAAAAGGTCAACTATCAAGTTTTGATGGGAAATTTTGATATTTAGTAAGTTTTTTATAAGTATGACAATAATTATCTTAATTTTTTTTTAAAAAAAACTGGGCCGGATAGCTTCTGTCATGGCATTTAAAAAAACAGAATATTGAGTTGTCTCAAGCCAGAATAGCTCTGTCAATTTAATATTCTCATCCAAGTAAAAGAGAACTGCATTGCAATTTATTAATTATTTTAATATAAACCAGATCACCAAAGATAATTTACGATGTTCAAATAGAAAGATATAGCTTATCGCATTAATTTAAAAATGCTTTAAAATGCTTGGATTTGCGGGAGACAATTTTGCCCCATGAGAGCAAATTACATAATGAAATACCAACTTTAATTTCTATAGTCGTCTCTAAATTACATAATGAAATACCAACTTTAATATGACAACTTGACACTCCCGCATGACACGACAAAATAGTGGGTTTCAACTTCCGACAATTATTAGCACGTCTCTAAATTATTTACAAGTTGTCCATATATCATTATATATAATGTTAGTAGTTTTAGTCCAACAAACTTTTCATTATATAAACCGAAATAATTTTATGAATATCATCATGATCTTTTGTCTCAGCATATAATTCCTTGAAAATTCTATGCGTTGATCAGAAATTAAACACCCTATTAGAAAGGACCCTAATTGCACGAAAATAAATCAATGATAATATATAGGTCACTAATACTTAATATGTTCACTTTAAACATCAGAAACAGATATATATGAAAATCAGGGGCAAAACTTCAAAATTTAAATAGAGAGTTAAACTATAAAATGCATAATATGTGAAAAGTGACCACATAGAATTGAACTCAAGAGCTTCCAAACATCAAATGAAATCCTAACCACTATCCACTAGACTACAAACACACATTTGAAATTTTATGAGGGGAGCTAAGAAAAACGAAAATTCAATTAAATTTAAATGTATATAATTAAAATTTTAAAATCATAGGAGTGACTTAATCATCTTGGACTAAATCTTAGATACGTCTCTGACAAAAATCAAGGAAAAAAAATGTATAAAGCGGAATTTGAAAGAAATTTCATTAAATCTCAACCCAAAGTTAGAGAAAATATTAGATATATAGATTGGCTTTATTGAAGATTTATAGGTAGAGGATCAATAAATCAATGGTGGTCACTCACACCTGTACCATGTGGGTAACAACCTACTGCACATGTACAACCAATATATACAGACAATGCATTTAAAAAGTATACACAATATTTATAATAGCATAATAATAGTAAGTGGTAACTGTCACTTATTTTATTCAATTATCAAGTACTAAGTATGATTCCAAAATTATATATAATGATATATATATGGACAACTTGTAAATAATTTAGAGACGTGCTAATAGTTGTCGGAAGTTGAAACCCACTATTTTGTCGTGTCATGTGGAAGTGTCAAGTTGTCATTTACAGCTTTCACAAGTTTTTGTTTTTTTTTTTGTTTTTTTATTAAGTATTGACTATGTACGAATTCGATAGAAATTAAAGTTGACATTTCATTATGTAATTTGCTCTCATGGGTGACAAAATTGTCTCCCACAAATCAAAGCATTTCACAGCATTTTTAAATTAATGCGATAAGCTATATCTTTCTATTTGAGCATTGTAAATTATCTTTGGTGATCTGGTTTATATTAAAATAATTAATAAATTGCAATGCAGTTCTCTTTTACTTGGATGCGAATATTAAATTGACAGAGCTATTCTGGCTTGAGACAACTCAATATTCTGTTTTTTGAAATGCCATGACAGAAGCTATCCGGGCCCCTTTTTTTTAAAATTAAGATAATTAGTCATACTTATCAAAAACTTCTAAATATCAAAATTTCCCATCAAAACATAGAAATTATTTATTTCCTCCCCTAAATACAAACAACCTTTGTCATTTTCTCTTTCAATCTAATTTTAAATTTTTATTTGAACTTATTATTAAATTTTTATTTAAAAAAATGATTGTTGTTTTTTTTTTATTTGAACTCATTATTATTCAATAAATTTTGGACTTTCTGTTAATCTTATTGTAAGATCTTTTGTGATGTCAAAGCCAAAACCATTTCATTGAAGAACGTCAATAGTTGATATCTTGATATATACCAGATGGCCCAGATTCATTTCCAAAAAAAAAAAGAAACATTCTCAAGCATGTCTTCTCAATAAATTGTAGCAAGTGAATCTGTTCTACTCAATAACTTTCTAATATAATTCATTAAATTAAGGAACAAATTATTTCTTTAATAGAAACAGAGAAACATTTTGAATATAAAAAATATAAACAATATAAATTACTAGCTATTTGTGAAGTGCATTGCATATTTAAGTGGTTAATCCGGTTATTCTTTCCCCTCCTCTTCTTCGCCTTCTTCCTATTCCACCTATTCCTCATCCTCTTCTTCTTCAGAAGAGTACTCTTCCTCTTCTTCCTCCTCCTCTTCTTCGCCTTCTTCTGCTGCTTCTCCCTCTTCCGTTTTGTGTCCTGTGGTTTTGTTTTTTTTCTTTTTCTCCCCACTCTTTGTAAGTCCATGGAGCTTTTCCTTAAGCTTCTTTCTTAGACCACCTTCACGGCTTCCATGCGAATGAAGTTTATCCTCCATCTTGTTCTTTAGTCTTTCACTCCAAGGAAGCTTCTCGTCACCCCTCTGGCTAGTTACCTCCATTTTTTTTCTCTCTCTTTCTTCTGTATTTGTGTGTGTTTTAGTGTGCAGGTCTCTTAGATGCAAATTTATATTTGGAGAAGATACAACCAAATATATGATGTAGCCTTTCTTTTATATAGCAGCACCACTCCACCACCAACTCTATTTAATTAACAAACTTGTGGTGATCTAGCAATGATAAACAAAACAGAAGGTTTGCCCTTGTTAGAATAGCCTAACATCTTGGACCCAGCCTTGTCCTTGTGATAAATGATCAACACAAGGCCTTAATTGACTTTTTCTTCATCTTTTTCTTTTTTTCTTTGATATTAGCAAAGTAACGTAAAAGGCCTCTGTCAATATATCACTCAAAATAAAACAAAAAATATTAGCAAAGTAAAAGGAAAACGGATAAGTACCCAAGTTATTGTAAAAAAAAATTGTATTACTGGAACAACAAAGGTTTCTTTACAGTGAGGTCGGTGTATTACTGGTATAATAATGGTGGGGTTAGAACTATACATTTTATTAATAGAATTTGGAAATTCAAACTATCACTTTAAATTCGCACATTTTGCTGGATGGTTGGTTATCAATAACAAAATATTGACTAGGTCAAATTGATACGGCAAGGGACAGAATAATGTGTCTTTTGTCAGGAAATATAGGTGAAACTATTAATCATCTATTTTAAAATTGCGTACGCGTACATTTGGAACTCATATGGAGATGGTCACAACAATAAAATAATTGTATAATAATTATACTTCTTAGTAATTTATGGCTAGGCATTTACTCCTGACAGTTCAGCTTGCCTGTGCTGCCCTGCAGACCCTTCTTCTATACTTAGCAATTTGACTGAATACCTTCATTCTCGGTGGAGCTTTAAGTTTCCAAATCCTGTTGTTTTGATTACGGATCCTCTATCCATTGTTCATTGCGAAGTATGCAAGTGAATGCCCCTGATTTGTCCCATTTCCATATTGCTCAATCCAGGTTCGCTGTCAGTACCGGTATACTGTGATATTTTGACAGAAACTGCAGCAGTTATGGTTGAGCTTGGTAAGAAAGATTAGGTCTCAATAATGGCGCGATATCCAGTATGCCTTCCATTTTATTCATTATATTGAGATCAAAGATAATGTGGATATTAATATTTAATTCTTCCAGCTTTTTTTTTTTTTTTATGGCTGCGTTGACAACAATATAAATATTAGGGAAAATTAGTTTTATGCCACCCCAAAACATTGAAATTAGTTTTTTGCCACCCCAAAACTTGAAATTAGTTTTTTGCCACCCCAAAACCAATCAATTTATGAAATTGCCATATTTATACAGCTGATATACATATTTGATTAAAATTAATCTGAAAAGTGTTGTATAAAAAACGTATTTTTGTATTTCCAATTTTACCCTTCCTTCAATTAAACAGAGAAAATTAAACTTGATTCTCCAGTCACTCTCTCACTCTCCCTCCCGTAATCCCTAGCACCCAAACTCTCCTCTCGCGATCTCTCTCTCTCACTTGCCGAGCACCTCAACCAAGTCGGAAAAGCTAAACCTGAGAATCTCTTCGCCTCTCTTTCACCCTTCCCTTCCCTTCGCCTCTCATTAACTCATGGTTCCCTTCTCTTCTTCTTCGATCGGAAATTAGGAAAACCTGAGAAGCTGGTGACTTCGGCATAGAGGAGCGAAATTGATGTAGCAGGGTGCTCCAGTAGTTAGAAGCCAAGCATCAATGCAGGTTTGATCTTTTAATGGCTATTTTTTTTCGTTAGAAGCCAAGCATCACAAAATTGTCTTCATAATTAAAGGCTGTGTTCTAATTCTCATCTAGGTCTTTTAAACTTTTATCAGTGCAGGTTTGATCCTGGCATCTTGGTTTCTGACCTTGACATCACTGACTACTTTTTCTTTCATAAATTGGAGAAAACTTGCTTCCTTGGGACAAGTCTCTGGTTTCAATTAATTAGGCTCGGCTACACAACAATTAATTAAGGTTTAATAACCATAGCTTTGCTTTGTTGAACTTAATTTTGAGACAAACCCATCAATTTTGCAAAAATTATGAGATTTCTGGATTTTGCTTGGTACCAAGGAATGTATTGCTGGAGCACTAAATAACAGCTAGACTTATGAAAAGAACTAAGTCTAATAGTTCAAGGTGATGATTTTAACTAAATTAGACTCGGACAAGAAAAGCTGGAGCACTAAAAATAATTCCTCAGATAGCAGCTCTTCAAGAGGTATTCGAGGTATCACAAGTACGTCAATTTGAATAAGATGGACAAGTCATGGATTCCCAGTGGGTAAGATTTCTATTTCAATTTGAATGGATGTTGCATGATTTCTATTTCAATTTGAATGGATGTTGCATTAGTGCGTAATCTAACATTATTTCTACAATTCTGTATAGGTATGACCCAGAAACTGCGTTTAGGATAGAGGTTAAGATTGAAGCTTTTGTCAATAAGCAAATTGACGGTCGAAATGATTATGTCAAAGGAAAGACATTAAAATGGGTGGTGGATTCGGATAGATTATGTCAAAGGGTCAAAATGATTATGTCAAAGGAAAGACATTAAAATGGGTCGAAATGATTATGTCAAAGGAAAGACATTAAAATGGGTCGAAATGATTATGTCAAAGGAAAGACATTGAAGAGAAGGGGATCAGGGCAGAAGCTTGGGCAGTAAATTTAAAGAAAAGGGTGTCGCTGCATCATGACTCATGAAGAAAACATCATGACTCATGAAGAGTTAGTAGGCAAGTTGTTAATAACGGGGCGGTCATGACTCATGAAGAAAGCATCATGACTCATGAAGAGTTAGTAGGCAAGTTGTTAATAACGGGGCGGTCATGACTCATGAAGAAAGCATCATGACTTATGAAGAGTTAGTAGGCAAGTTGTTAATAACGGGGCGGTCATGACTCATGAAGAGTTAGTTAAGCAAGTTGTTAATAACGGGGCGGATCCAATTGATGAGTGTTATTGTGATGAAGGATTCAAAATATGTGTAAATATTTAAATGACACAATTAATTTTCATTTTCTCATGTTTTCTTAAGTTCATACATCTTTTGGACATCACAGAACATATGTACCAGTACATGCATGTTACTGGTATAAAGGGCAAATTAGTCCATTTATTTGACATAGCTCTGAACTTCTAATGGATCTGGAATTTCTCAAGAATATAGAACATAACTTCGAGTGAATCTCCATATAAAGAACAAGAAATTTGGTTCAGCCAATTGTTGGGAATTAATTTCCAAAGTCTGGTATTCAGCAAAAGAAAAATTACAGCACCTGTCATATATCAAATTGAACAAAATAGTTGGAATTAGAATTGAACAAAATAGCATCCATACATCGTCATCTTTACAAAGCAAATTCAACAAGGTAGCTAAAATTAAAACATAACCCTAAAAGTCTAACAGAACCCTAAAATTCTAACATCCAAACATCAACGCTACTTGCATATCATTACAATTAAAACACCGATCATCACAAAGACAATGATAGCAACGAGAAATTTGATTTGCTCCACTAATTTAACAAGGCGAGAGTTGTGTTCCTTCCATTCTCCCATCTCAACATCATATCGAGCTTCATTTCTACGAACGTCTGATACCACATGCTCGACATCACTCCGTTGTTTCACAATCCCTAATTCGCAAAGAAATTTATCGTACTCCTCCTCCCACATGAAGAAATTGCAACTATAATTCCACTGCAATTACAAAAAAAAAATGTTTGTTATCTATAATCCAAATTAACCCTATTAACTTATCTGAAAGTTCATAATAAGTTTGACAACCTTTTACTGGAGAAGTTGAAAGTCATGGCATTTTGCACATAGCATAAATACATGGCAGTTCCTTTATCAATACCCCAACTTAGATTAACCTTTTACTTCTTATCATACCTGATCCTTTTAGTGAAATAGAGAAATTAAATAGTTTATTAGCTGGATATATCAAGTCTAAAATCCTTACCAGTACCACTAGACTGGTACATAATGTCCTAGTACGGAAGCCTGAATGGTTAATGAGCAATAGATTTAGTGGTTTGGTACAAGTATGGGTAATGGTTTTGTCAACAGTACTAACTAAACAAGGTACTTAAGTAATAATAGCTATACTATTTCTAATATCTGTTTAAATATAAACATACCCCCATTTGTATAATCTTCTTCTTAAACAAAGTAACAAGTGAAACTAATTAGGGTTTCAGCAACTTGGTTTAAGTTTCATTACCAGTTGCAAGCAACTAAATGTAATGTACCAGTAATGATCTAACTGATACATGACTAATTCCTGAGACTTCGATACTAGCCTTGTTACTTCCTGATTTGTTCTTTACAGTGGTAACAAATTCCAACAGGTGCCAGTATAATCGCTGAAAAAACAAAAAATCGGCTAAAGTACCGTTGTATATGGAATCAAATTTCAGTACTTAATCTAAATAAAAATTGCTAAAATTACATACCTTTGTGTTTTTTTGGCACTTGTAAAACACTTTGTTTCGATTCAACGGAGTTTGGCTCACGAGCTTGATCACTTTGTGGCCACAGTTGGGACACGGCACCATCGGCAATGGAGAAGAGCGACTTGGTTGAGCCGAAGTTGTGGAGATCTCTGAGGAGGACGTCGTGTGAGTCTCCACCAGTGGCCGATGGCGATTCATTACGGAAGGCTGGTGGAAATGAAATCGCGAGAGGAAGGGGACTGGAAGGGAGAGGGAGAAACATATGTGAGTTGGATTTGGTTGAGGTGCTCGGCGAGTGAGAGAGATCGCGAGAGGAAGGCTTTTCCGACTTGGTTGAGGTGCTCGGCGAGTGAGAGAGATCGCGAGAGGAAGGCTTTTCCGACTTGGTTGAGGTGCTCGGCGAGTGAGAGAGAGAGATCGCGAGAGGAGAGTTTGGGTGCTAGGGATTACGGGAGGGAGAGTGAGAGAGTGACTGGAGAATCAATTTTAATTTTCTCTGTTTAATTGAAGGAAGGGTAAAATTGGAAATACAAAAATATGTTTTTTATACAACACTTTTCAGATTAATTTTAATCAAATATGTATATCAGCTGTATAAATATGGCAATTTCATAAATTGATTGGTTTTGGGGTGGCAAAAAACTAATTTCAAGTTTTGGGGTGGCAAAAAACTAATTTCAATGTTTTGGGGTGGCATAAAACTAATTTTTCCTAAATGAGGACAAGTAAAATTTTAATTGCATGGTCCATATGGACCCAAGTTACCGAAATAAATTCTTCCAGCTTGTTACTCTTTAAAAGTATCCTAAACACTATTCATTAACTACCCTATTTATCTCCTATTTATTCTAATTATTACTAAATCCTATTTTTTTATTAATAAATATTACTAAAACCTAAAACATTACAAAGTTTTTGTTACTTGGTAGTCCTTGTCAGAAACTGATATTCTAGGAAACATATTTTTGTATCATGGTTTTGTCCTAAAAGGGTATAAATTAGTAGTAAATTTTCAGAATGGATCCCAGTCTCCTAGAAAGGACCTCAATGTAAAAACCAGTAACCCAAACAATCCTTGAAGCCTGTTAGTGTAAGTGCTGTACATTTGCAGTGAAAACTCCGAAATTTAACAGTATTTTCATCCAAAACCATACATAACACTAAAATTTCACAGAATATCGCCAGAAGTCCAGGACAGAACTTTAATATACTAGAAATGAACAAAACTACTAAAACATTACACATAAGTCCCTAGATCATATATGAATACCTAAAACTACTACATGTTTTTACCCAAAAAGAACCATAATACTCTGTTTTTGTTAAAAAAATATATCACTGGTCGCGAGATGTGATGCTCGAGTAGGGCATACAGCCACTATTTGATGGCTTTTAGGATGTCACTGGAGTTGTAAACTTGTAATCACAATAAACGCCTAAAAAATGGGGGCTCCTGAGAACTGACAGACTCTTACATCTCAACCCAATAACCAAAATTGGAACAGAGAACCATATCCAAAATCAGACTTTACACCTCACCTCAACCCCTCATTGATCATCCTAGTATACAAGTGCGGCCATAGCAAGTCTTTCTGAATTCTGATGTTGCAGCGAGGACCAGCAATTCCTAATTTCCTAGTTTTTGTGCGTTTCTTGTCAGGAGCGTAGGATGCTTTGGGAGTAGCCATTGGCAATTATAAATTTATAACTCAGTCAAATTGCTAAGTATAGAAGAAGGGGCTGCAGGGCAGCACGGGCAAGCTGGACGGTCAGGAGTAAATGCCTAGCCATAAATTACTAAGAAGTATAATTATTATACAATAATTTTATTATTGTGACCATCTCCATCAGAGTTCAAAATGTACGCGTACGCAATTTTAAAATAGATGATTAAAAGTTTCCACCTCCTATATATCCTGACAAAAGACACATTATTCTGTCCCTTGCCGTATAAATTTTGACCTAGTCAATATTTTGTTATTGATAACCAACCATCCAGCAAAATGTGCGAATTTAAAGTGATAGTTTGAATTTCCAAATTCTATTAATTTAATGTATAGTTCTAACCCCACCATTATTATACCAGTAATACACCGACCTCTTTGTAAAGAAACCTTTGCTGTTCCATCTCCATATTCGTTTATCTAAGTTGGAATTCAGTTCAACGTTATTTTTTAACAACTCCTTGTGTAAATTGTATAACTAAAAGGAGGGAACTGAGGTAGACGGTCATTGCCAATAGAAACAGTATCGGTACACGATGAATTGCTATTGGACATGTTAATTTATTTATGATTAAAATCAAGTATATTTCTGTTGTAAAGTAGACTGCTCAAGATTAGTGCATTAAATAAAGAGAAGTTGAATTTAGAACAATCAGAACCATCTGTTTGTAATCATCAATTCATATTAGACCTTGTTACCTACAACAAGCCTGAACAAATTGTTCTGGTATAGCATGTCAGGAAGCAAGTTCCATATACATCGGAGAACCCAAACCAGTAATTACAAACCACAAATCAAACATTTTGTACACATCGATCGCAAGTTTCAAAATCATACATCCTATATTTTTTGAACGATTTAACTGAAATATTATATTATACATGTTTATATATATATGGAGAAAAGATTCAACATACAAATTCACTAACCGCAACTCATCGCAATCACTCATCTACCTCTTAAACAAACAACAGAGAAAATTATACGATTATAAAAGAACTGTCGTTAATTATTCAAAAGTTATCAATAATAAATAAAACACAACTTTCGGGAAAAGTAATTCAAAAAGATGATTATATCAATTTCCCATGTAACCAAAAAGATACTGTTTATTCCATATGAATATCATTATAAAAAATTGCCAATAAAAAGATCAGAATATATAATATTTGCACAAGCTGTATCAGTATTATACATCCAAGTCATTTTGCAGGGCGGGCACACACAATAAACCAATTTATATGATTATATCTAACCACTGTTGGTCTCTTTGTGCTCCTCTTTTTTCTCCTCTACCTTCTTCTCCTTTTCCTCACTGTGTTCATCTTCTTTGTTGTCCTCTGTATCTACTACCTTCTTCTCCTTTTGCTCATTGTGTTGCTCTTCTTTTTTCTCCTCTACCTTCTTCTCCTTTTCCTCACTGTGTTCATCTTCTTTGTTGTCCTCTGTATCTACTACCTTCTTCTCCTTTCGCTCATTGTGTTGCTCTTCTTTTTTCTCCTCTACCTTCTTCTCCTTTTCCTCACTGTGTTCATCTTCTTTGTTGTCCTCTGTATCTAGTACCTTCTTCTCCTTTTGCTCATTGTGTTGCTCTTCTTTTTTCTCCTCTACTACCTTTTTCTCCTTCTGCTCAGTGTGTTCCTCTTCTTTGTCCTTGTGCCCATCCTTGCCTTTGCTGATTTTCTCCTTAATTGTGTTGATCTTCTCCTTGATTTTATCAATAGGTGAAGAGGACTCCTCTTCCTTCCCTTTGTTCATCTTTGCCTTTATCTTTTCAAGTGGGCTCTCCTTCACCTCCCTGTATTTCACTTCTCCATTGTCTCCTCCCTTGTGGAGCTTCTCTTCAATCTTCCTCTTGATGTTTTCCATTCTCTTTTCTTTTTCTTTTTATTTCCCTTTGCACTTGCTGATTTCTCCTTTTTACTGATTGCAAACGGTTTATGTGGATGAATTGTTGTGATAATAATATTGCCTAAGCCCTCCATTTATAGGGTGCTCAAATGTGTCTTTGGATGCTGTACAGAGTCTAGAAGGAAAGAATCCATTGCTCGATGAACCTGTTAAATATAAATCAATTATATAGGTTGAAATAATCGATATTCTAGAATTCAGTAATATATTAGTTATTTAAAATTTGAATCTTCCTGCGTGTTCATCTCAATTTTGGCCAAGACAAGAAGTACTTTCATATATACAGTATCAGGTGCAACTGCGATGTTGTCATTTGTGAGTAAAAAGGTGTAACAGTGCGCATTGTCTGCTTTGTTTAAAATCTTAAATGCCACAAAAGGCACAAACAAATTAAATAATTAATTTATAGAAACTTATATAGGTAGCTTTTTTTCATTTCATCCCCTCAGTCAATTAAATCTCCACAATTTATCTTTCAGAAAATAAAAATCATTTAATTATGAAGTATTAAACTTTAAGAAATTGGCCATGTCGTCAGGACATTGATCTAGTCAACCTTTAAAGTAATTAAATATTAATTTTTAAAGTCTCTAACAAGGATCAAATAACAATTGACGAGCACTGATAGTTTTGAAGAAATCAATATTGCCTCATTAAATTATATTGGAAATTTGGGCCTGATATTTTGTTATAAAAATAGGCCTAGTGGGCTTTGTTAATAACAAGTATTGATTATTTTTGTACAAGGTTGCATCCTGCGGAGGAAGCTTGCTTTGATTGTGAATCACTAGCAGCCTAAATTTGGGCTATTCAAAAACAGTAATTTTCTATCTATTTAAAAAAATAGTGAAAATATTCTAAAAATTTAAAATTTAATTTACAAATACATATTTACATAGAGACCATATTAAAAGATTTGGATTGACCGTTTGAACTTTCAAACTAAAATTTGAGTTCATAGCACGGGCCAATATATAGTACCATAGCCACACTCATAATTTTTTGTAAACCTTTAGTTTATGAAGCGAAGGAACTTGTTATCCCATAGACACATCTCAGTAACTGCATTGATCCGGGATTTTCGTTTTTTTTTTTTTTTTTTCCAATTTTTACAAGTGATTGTGATTGAAACCACCTGGATCAAATTGGACCAAACCAGCCTACGGTTTAATTTTAAAGGAAACGAATGTGGCGATCCACATCCATCCGTTTACTTTATTAATTAAACGGATGTCGATCTGGTATATACAAATTATTCGACGTAGGCCATCAGGTTAGAATTGGTACGGTCTGGTATATGATTATTGTTATTTTATTTATCTATTTTTTTGCTACAAAAGTCATAGCCTCGCATGATGTGTAATTATTATATTGAAAAAAGAAGAGATATTTAAAAATAGTAAGAAGTTCATTGGGAGCACGGTCGGATGGACCTTCATGATTCATGCTCTCCAATTAAATTAAATGCTTACTTAATGAATTTATTTCTATCAAGTTTGTTACTCTGAACTCTGAACTAAATTCAATAATCGGACAGAGTTTGAGGCATAGACCAGTTTTTGATCTGATGCCCTGTTCAACCTCCCCTGTGCCAAGTTTGCATTTTTTTAAGGTCGACCATTCCAGATTTTTAGGTACTTTTTTAATAATTCGGATCATTCCAGATATCTGACTCAACTCAAGCAACAAATTACAAACGGCGGCCCAAATTAGTTCTTTTAACTTGGCACGAATCTCAAAATAGACCCCTATAGTTTCTGTAGGCACGGGATTGACTTCGGTCCGACTGGGATTAATCTAGGCCGTTCGTTTGTAATTTGCTTGAGTCAGTACCTGGAAGGATACGGATTCCCATTGCTCGATGATTTCAAATGAACGGCCCAGATTATTGACGCTCTCAACAGCCAGCGCACTACGCTTTGGGGAATCATATCCTCTGAGGTAACAGAATATTCATGTTTGGATCATGGCCGTCCAATCGGAATCCGGGCCAATCCGGCCCCATCTGAAACCCACAGGACCACTATAAAGTAGTGCAGATTCTGATTGGACGGTCCTGATTTAAACAAAAATATTCTGTTACCTTAGGTGATACGAATTCATACTTTGGGTGTACCGTTTACTGTTGCTTTTGAGAACAAATTTCAGAGACATCTTAATACTAAAACGAAAAGAAAAGGATGCTAAAAGCAAACCAGAATGCATATTTTCTCAAATGTTCAAATTATGTGCATATCACAAGTTCAAAACCATACATGATTCATGATAGTATGATACATAGATCATATTAATACACTGGAGAAGCTTATAACTACCATAATCAACGATTTATTATTACACCATACATCCCATTACAGAAAAAGAAAAAGAAAAACGATGATCCCACAAACTCGCTTACTCACAAGCCAGCAAACCCTGAAAAGGAAAAAAAACAGAGCACAAAATAAATAAAAAATTAAGAAAAATTAAGAAAATCAAAGAAAGATATTGAAGGTTTCCAGTTGATTACCAGGAGATCTGATCTGATCTGATGTGATGTGATCTAATCGCTGTCGCTGCTGCTGCTGCTGTCGTTGCCGTGGTGGCCCTCCTTCTTGTCTTTCTTCTTCTTCTTATCCTTCTTCCCCTTCTTCTCACCGTGCTCTTCCCCATGGATCTTGTCCTTGATCTTCTCCGCCATTCCCTCCTTGTGCTCCCCCTTGTGTTTCTCTGCCTCCTTGTGCGCCTCCGCCTTGTGCTTCTCCTCCTCCTTCTTATCTCCTCCCATATGGAGCTTCTCCTGAATATTGTGGATAATCCCTGCCATTGTTCTAATTAAGGTTTTCTTTCTTTCTTTCTTTTTTCTTTCTCTTGTTTATAGAATGGATTGTGTTGTGATGATAAAAGCACTCGCTATGCCCCTCTATATAGAATTCTGGAATGGTTGTGGATAATCCTGGCATGCAAATTTCCGAATGTGCCCTTGTTATTTGTCAAATTTAATAAACACCAGTTTTTGTATGGGTTCATTGAATTCATATCCTCTGAATCTTTTGAGTTAATGAATCACGACTGTCTTATCTGTTTTAAGATTCGTGCAAACTAAATCTGCACTAATATTAAAGGACTTCCTATGTTATAGACACGAACCGGATTGGCTCCGTTTAAAATCAGACGGTTGAAATTCATTAACTCAAAAGATTCCCTTTTGAGTTAATGCAGAGGATACGGATCCGGTTCATTGCTGGGTTCTTTTAAAACTATTTTGCAGGAGAAAATATTTTTGCATAACTATTATAGTTTCAAGATGCAAAAATTGTAGAATCAGATGACCAGTATACTGGAACTGGAAAATAAAGTTGTCTGATATATGTAATTTATAACTTCCCTTGGATACCCATGCAATTGTCTATTATCTATCTGTATTTTGTTGAGACTGGGGACCAAATATAGATTTACATGTCTGCCAACTAAAACCAAGGAGAGACTTCCATGTAGGTCCCGCTATTACAGTACGTTCAAACCATTTCACTGGCACATGCTCCAAGTTCAACTGATGAAATTATTGTAGAATCCCCAATAAAAATATCGTGTCTACAAACTCCAAAGGGAATGGCAATGGAGTGGTGTCCTGATCCGGAAGAGCAGTTTTTATTCAAAATATAAATATTAAAAATTGTTTGGTTAAAAATTGCAAAAAGAAAAAATGAGACTTCAATTTTTTTTTATCTTTCTTAAATGCAGTAACTTTTTGGGATCGGGTTGAAAATGAAAAATAATTGGACTGGACGATCCATTGTGCATACTGTGAATTGTGAAAAAAAAAAAACCACTGTGGTCTCCACCCTCGTCGCGGATCAGACAAAATTCAGAAGGATGGATAAAAAAAAAAACAAAATTCGAAACAGCAACGGACACAACTTCCTTACACGTGTCAGCACTCATGTGGTTCCTTACGGTGAATGCTAATGATCTCTCGGCACGGATATCGCAGTTAGCCGCGGGAGAACCGATAGGATTGGCCGACCAATACCGATTAATTCCGCCACGTGGACTCAGACAATGTCGGTGGGATTGATATATCCCATCGAGAAATTAGCACTAGACCACTAGATCTTAAATTCATATCCCTAATGTAACTCAATTTTTGAGTTTTGATCTGGACCGTCCGAGCTGCTGTAACATAAATATTAAAAAAGCTCCGGAATTCAGATCCTATGTAATACTCGACAAAATACGATGAGCTCTCAGTCGTCAGATTTAAATTTACACGAATCTCAAAGCACAAATAATACTGCCCCCTCCAATCACCCGAATAGGCACCGGCTGAGAGTAAATCCGGGCCGTAAAGTAATTTACTGTCTGTACAATATTACAGAGGATACTGGTCCCGAAGCTCCGTGCATTCCACCACGGTCAGATTGGCCCGAATTTCTCATCGGACGATCCAGATATAAATTAAAAAATTGAGTTACTTTAGGAGATGCCAACTAGATCTTGAGCCGACCCAAAAACTTTTCAAAATAGAGGCAAACGCACCGTTGCTTTCGAGACAGATACAAGTTTAATTTATCAGGATCAACGGTGACTAATGGAGTGGGAAATTCTGGACGGTTTGTGATTCTCCAGGTGGAGATATTTGCGTCCCTTTAGAGTTTAGAGCCCGTTTTCTGGTGAATTATTTTTTAATATTAATTCTTGTGGTGATAGTTCATAGTTGCTCTCCATTTAGTCAAGGAAAGGATAATCTGATGTACGTTTTATAATTGTTTTACAAAAAAACAAAAAACAACAAAAATTGCATTTGATATGTTCCTGATTGATGAATCCACTTAAGAGTGTTCAATTCGATACAATTTTGAAGATACAACATTGCATGACAATATATTCCTACCTTTAGACAAAACCGAAAATTAATTAATAAATGTACTGAAATTATAGATTATTAATATTTAGTTTCTAGATTACAGGCAAGGAGTATCCGATTATCTTTAGGCAAGGAGTTTCTAGATTTAGGGGCGGATTTAGGATTTTCATCAGGGAGGCATAAAAATATCGAATCGGATTTAAATCCATTAACTAATTGGGTACTTGATAAAAAATTTATATTTTCGAATGCTTTAACTTGTAATTTCTGATGTTTTGACTTATAATTCTATTTACCAATCAAAATTCAACAAATTTATTTCAATTTTAACTCTAAATTTAGCCCAAATAACAGATCAAACGTCCAGAGGGGGGCAAAAAAATTTCAGAGGGGGCAAAGTCGGTCGGAACCGCTAAATCTCCACTAAAACTCAAAATTCAAGGAGGGGCAGCTGCCTCCCTGAATACACCTAGGTTCGCCCCTGATTATAGTTATAGTACGGTAAAATTATGAAGCATATTAAAGTAGTTAAATATGTTCAAAAGTAATGAAATGTCTTCTTTGCTACATACAAAAAAAGCTTTGGTACTATTTATTTGGAAAATGATTTTTTATCGTACCGTCCACACCTATCCAACGTGAATGTAAATTTTGATACAGGGTGTAAATTAAACTTTGTATGTATTGTAAATTAAGATTAATTGTGAACCTCGTACATATTTTTTTTAATTAAACATGAAATTGTATGAATTTGAATCCATGTAAGAGTTAAAACTTGTATTAACTATCATATTTGTTCGGATAACATGTATTAATTGTCAATCATGTACAAATTGAAGTTTTAAGTGTGGTGTTTATAAAATTTAAATATGTATACGATTCATATTTTTGTCATTTTGCACGTCAAAATCAACACCGAACCATCAAAGTTCATGTCGGTGAAAAATAAGTACCAGAAGAGAGAGGTACTATAACGTTGACAATTGTTAGCTGATCATAAGAAGTATATAAATTTTAATTTTAATTTAGATAAATAAATTTGAATGGCTGTATGGTTCACCTTCATTTTAGTCCACAAATTAAAAAATGGAGACGATGCAATTGCACATGTCGGCAGGCAAAAATAAAGATTTAATCGTGAAGAGATAGGAGTAGGTCCGATGGACATCGGACCTACAGTTAGGTTCAATTAGCTCTATCACCATACGATTAGCATCAAGATCTATGCGCACGGAAACTGATAAGACTTGCACGGATTTTGATGCAGAGCACACGAATCTTGATGCAAATCGGATGGTCATCACACCCATCGAACCAAGGTAGGTCCGATGGGCATCGGACCTACTCTCATTCCTGGTGAATGTTCCATTCAATGCCACGTCCGTCTACGGTTTCTATATAGTTGACTATTGACATTTGTTGATAGTGATACACAGTTTGAATATTCTATAATGTGTATTATTTTTATTTTTTTGGAATTTTAGTTTGAGATGTTGACAAATTAACAAATTAATAATTAATAATTAAAATAATTAAAAGTTTAGAACTAGCATTTCCTCTATGGATAAAGGTATATGTTTTCTGATTGGGAGATCATGAGTTTGAAATAAGGATAGGAAAATTTATTTGTATAATAATACAGATATGGATTTGAAAAGCATAAATTTTCATCCCTTTCTTAAAAAAATAATAATTAGAAGTTGTCTTTTTTTTTTATTAATATTGACAGAGGTTGTCAATAGAGGCAGAGGCAAATGAAGACAATAGGTGTTAATTGATCTCTATTTTTTTTTTAAATCAGATTACCAGGATGTGAAAATGTTATGTATTTTAGAGTAAATGTTCTAGGTATTCTAAATTTGACCTTCATAATAGTACTTTCATATTTTTTTTTTTTTATACAACTAGCAAAGCTTTGTTCTAATTTGTTGCTTTATATTATTTCTTTGAGCTATTTTGATCTACTATATGTTACAAATTTCATATAATATTTACTTTTAATTACTGATTACAATTTTCTCTATATTGATGTGTTGCTTTATTATACGATTAAATTCCATCTATTTTTTTTTTACTTTCACTTGTTTGCATTTTTGTTTGACATAGGAGTTTTTGTTAATTTCTACATTAATTTATGGTCAGATATTTTATGCAAAAATTAAATTAGTATCTCTTCGTAAAGAGACGAGATTCATTATCATCTATACTAGATCTATGATTATTTAGTAATATTTATTAATCACAGAAAAGAAATATTATATTACTTCATTAACATACAATACTCACAGAGCAATTGCTTGTTTATTTTAAAAATATATATGCAGGTATAACCTTTAAAATTCTAAATCTAATTACTTATTAGTAAGTCCTTACTTTTGTTGTCTTCGTTGTCTTTGATTTTGATCATTTTTTTTGGGTGCAAACGGATCGGATATTATATGTTTGAATTCGGTCGTATTTGAAAATTAGATATGAATATTCGATATCCGAATATTCATGCGAATATAGATACAGATATGATTTTAAATTTCAATTATCCGTACTCAGATAGTACATATATACCATATAATTTAATATTATGGAAAAAATTATATTATTCACCCGTGTAATTAGAAAAACATTATGAAATTTGATTTTTTTCTAATAATATTTAAATATTATTTAATAAATAATAATATTGAAAAACGAATATACAATCTGTATTGTATATTCTATATTTGCATCCATCTAATATCCGATCCATATCTCCTACGCTACGGCGCTACCTAGATGCATCATCGAAAATAGTGAAGCTTAAACACTTCAAACGATTCAAATACATCATAAATAAAAATATAGAAATTACAGAAGAAGAAAAAAGTAAACCAAAACTCTCATATCACTTTTAGTCTTGTATTGTAGGCAGTGTTGTAAATAATGGTATGCGCTCGTCGGACGAACAGGGTACCGTCAAGCAATTAATTGGGAATAATCAGGAATAATCGGCCATAATTGAAAAAAATCGGCCGATTAATCGGAAAATTCTTTAACGGTTTAGTCACCGCCAACAACTAATTAGCCGATTAATCGGCATAAACGGACGTTTTTTACAACTCTGATTGTAGGCAAGATATATCTGAAAAAATAGTCCTACAAATGTGCCCGAACAAACAATATTACATGACACTGCTGTATTTCCACATGTTCAAACAGTCGATCGGAAGCATTCAACATGTTTCCATATTAAAATGTGCTTGTAGATCAAATTTTACATTTTTTGAAATTCTTTTACTATTCTTTTAGAATTTTTAAAAATCACTTGCTTATCTTCTATATATATTTTTATGCTTGATGTTCAAATTATTTATATATTACATCATTAAAAATATAGCTCTGAAAAATTAATTGTTCGACAAAAAGTTCAACTTAGAACTTCTTTATTATCAACTAGAAAATAATATAATAAACACTTATAAACAAAATTGTCATCATCTCTCATTGATATAATTATTTCTATATCATCCTCGAAACCCAGCATGAGCATTCAATATGAATTAATAGTGTCATATATAATAAATTGTCAGGACCCATAAAAGTGACCATATGTTAACACTTGTAGCACGCAGTGACCACAATAACCGACGTTTCAAAATATCTACGTGCTCAATATATATACGTGCAATGCACTATACACATCACAAAATACATGAGCTGGTTGGATATAAAAACTTGCATGTAAAGGTCGTACTCTCTAGATGGTTCCTTTCCCTTTCCGGGATAAGTTCTCTTCGGGGAATACCTTATTTTTCTTTTTAAAAAGAGGTTGCATTATTGGGGTATTGGATTCTCTGTTGTAATCAAATCCAGCTTTAAAGAACCCCGCGTGATCTTTCCAGAAGAACCAACTTTTCTTTGCATTTCGCTGTGAGATGCGACTTTTTGTAGCACAGATGAAAAAGATCTTGAAAGTAATGATTGGGTGTAGGGCTATATAAAATTGTTTAAACTCGTAATTCACTCGTAACTTGTTCACTAACTATTCACTTTAATTCGTTCATTTACAACTCGAGTAAGCTCCAATCTGAGTTTGAGCATTCTCCAACTCGCTCATTAACAACTCGAGTTACACAAAAATCATCACAATAAATCACATACCCTTCTAAATGACTCCTAAGTTGTTGTTTGAATTGTTTGTTTTGTTAGTCGACTTAATTATATTTGAATTATTTATGTTTAGATAAACTCTTACTAATTTATTTGAATTGTTTGTGTTTAGATAAACTCTTACTAGTATATAACTATAACTAAGAAAATTGACTAGTCAAACAAGTTGTGAGCAATTCAAATGGAGTTGGAATAACAATAACGAGTTGTAAAGTCAACTGGAGTTCAGCTCATTCTAGCATCATACATATTTCCCATTTCCCAATATCAGTTTCAGATCCAGGTACAAAGAGAAGATGGTAGATGGATTGAGTAATATTTAACTAAAAGATGGGCAATACGACCATACTTTATGAAGGACTCAAACTGGATTAAGTCGCCACTTGTCTATATCACTTGGCAATGAAATCAGCCAGTTGAACAGATGGAACATGTTCCACATGACAATAGAAAGTAAACTGCATACTAATTTAGCTTAATCTCCAAAAACCAGAAACTGTAAATGGGATATGAGCAACTATTATAAGCTAACAAATTTCTTAGACTCTGATGTTATGATTATGCACCCATATTAGCAGTTGTTACAGTATTCACTTCACGTGCTTTGCTAGTACTTTTTTCTAGCTTTCTCCAGGTCAGGAAGATCTGCATGAGAGAGATTGTTGGTATAAGGTTACTGTTCAAAAATCTCATTTGCTGTTATGCTTCAAATATGTGTTCAGTTTGTTGCAACAAACTTGAACTGGGACTAGAAATAGATCTATGATCTAGACATTTTCAAATGGGCTTTCGTACGATAGAGCACTGCATACAAGCCAGTATTATACAGCATGGTATACCTGCCATTACCAGAGAGCAAGGTATACTTCTAAGTTCCTAGTACCATATACGGATTTTATATAGAAACAAGGTATAACAGAATAAATCTTACATAGCATTCCATCATCACTGCTTTCATCTTGGTCATTGACCTGAAAAATAACAATACCAAAACTAAATGCTGCACTTGAGAACTTTACAAAATGACCTTGTGTTATGAGTAAAACTATCTTGGTCCAATTTTAATATAATAGCTACACAAAAACCTATTCTTATTTCAAAAGAACCCCTGAGAAAATTCCAACAATAATAAGAAGTGGTTCTTAGCATGAAAAATAATGAAAAGAAGGAAAATTACTGAATTATCATACCCCATCATTGTCGTCTTCAGAAGATAACTCTGTAATTACAAAAAAAAAAAAAATAGTGATCAGGCATGTCTAGTCTTTGGGAAAAAAAAAAAAGATTAGAGTAATCCCATGTGAAATGGATAAATTATTTCAGTTATAATCAGGGAATACACCAATTGGGCGATGCTGTTCCAATTGGATACATTACCAGTACCTACAGGTTCTACAGTAGTACAGTTCCTCTTCAATAATTGTTAAATCCCTGCTAAGCAAGTAAATATTAAATGAAAAGAACTCAACATTGGAGGTTACGTGCTGTTACACACAGGTACCATTATAAACGTACCGGACTCATCATCTTCATCGCACCATTTGTTCCAGTCAACCTTTATATAAGGAGCAGATTTCTCCTTTGACTTCAGCAGATGACGCCACCAACCAGTCTTCTCTTTGTAAATTGAACATGTTATATTTCTCAAGCCAGTTTTCAGTTTGCCCACCTATAACAAGGAGAATTTAAACATGGCAAATTTATTAGTCTTAAAAGCAATTTAAAGATCGGCAGCCTTGATAGCATACAAGCTGAGAAAATACCACAGTATACATTATAGTACTAAGAAATGTGTCACTTGATAGCATACATGCTTTGCTTACGAGATATTTCAACAATTTATTTAATTAAGATATGGAACAAAAGACATTGAGATAAGACCTCGTGATTTCTAAAGTCTTATATACTATGATAAATTGAAGAAAAGACTTGCCTCAGGCTTAATGGAATCAAAGAGCTCCAAGCTGAAACTAAAGGGTTCACCGCGGGGCCCAGCTGCGGAGAAACTAAACAGGCCATTAGGATCGGCTTTTACCTGTACGTCCTTTGCATCAGGAAGAGATATCGTCAGATAGATCCTGTCTGAGCGCTGGGCCCAAAGTACCTCTGGCTGACGACTAATTATACCATAAAAATAAGTGACATCGTTTTAGGATGGTAATTTACAATTTAGAAAATAAAGAGTTAGAGAGACGAAAACATAATTTACTTATGGTGACAACATTCTTCAGATTTTTGCTTTCTCTAGTACAGTCCAGAGTGAAATAATGTAAACCAATTCAAATCAATATTAGTTTTGACAAAATCTTTGTTGGATGTAACTGCATTTATGGAGGAACTGGTGGCAGTTTCTTATTGGAGGGGCTGACCTGACAAATAGTTGAGTCCAGAGCATTTACTAAAATGTTAACCAGAAAATTTAAAGGCAAGACTGTGAAATTTTACTAATAATCCAAGATAAGAATTGATTTTATCGAAAAAAAAGCTAAGAATAGATTAATTAAAGAATATAAAACACATGATAATGCAAAGACCCCGCTATAAGATTTAAAATCGAACACGAGTCCCCTTGGGAGCGATCAGTGTCGCGCGCTGCACATAGAGCCACACGACAAACAAAACAACTATCTGATTACACCGATCGCACCGCCGGGTACGGTATAGGAGCTTAAGTTTAAGAGGGAAGAGATTTACCTCATGGAGGAAAAACTGTAATGGAGAAGGACGGGAAACGGGGAAAGAGAGTTCGCTAAAAGCCGGGAGAGAGAATGAGAAAAGTTTCCTCTTTGCCACCACTGGGAGGCAAGAGTAGAGAAATCACAGCGCAATTATGGGCCTATATAGATGGGCTGTTACAGTTCGCTTTCTGTTGGGCTAGGCCTATGGGCTTTCAACTTCAATTCCTCTCCAATTGTCTTATGAGTGAGTCTATGGTACTATGCATAGCACGATTTAGTCCGTAATACGGATCAATAATTTTTTTTTCAAAATTTTAATGATCAATCTGAACCGTTCAACATGATTTTCATATAAATATGTACTTGCAGACCGAATTTTATATTTTTAGAATGTTTTTTACTATTTTTTAAGACAGGTAGAAAATCACTATTTTTGGATGGTCCAGAATTTCAGATCAAGTGATTTTCTATCTATCTTAAAATATAGTAAAAAAAATTTAAAAAGTATAAAATTCGGTCCGCAAGTACATATTCATATGGGGATCATGTTGAACGGTTCGGATTGACCGTTAGGATTTTGAAAATGAAAATATTGATCCGTATTACGAACCAACCCGTGATATGCATAGTACCATAGACTCACTCTTGTCTTATTTGTGTTGTTCGGCGAGCATAGACCTCCTGAACATGAATTCGGATAACTCCGGTACCGTAGAAGAGATTATATTAGAATCAGTGGATCTGGACCGTTCTTTTAACCTGACACTGATCCATACATTTTCAATAGACATCCGATTGAGTTAGATCTGACTGAAAATAAATCTGAATTGTAAAGTTGTGGATCTCACTTTACAGTACTTGAGAGTATACTTATTTAATAGAACCAGTAGCATTGTATTAGATAGCTAAGCTAGTTAGTGTGTAACTAATTCTGTTAGAGCATTGTAACTGATGACAGTTAGGAGTTTGTTACATTGGGATTGAACTTCGTAGCTTTTGCGAAGTTTTCAAAAAGAGAGAGAGAGGTAGCTTGTATGTGTGTTTCAACTTTATGGTTAATATTAACTGACCGAGTAAATAAGCACTCCGATTTGAGTAGAGATTTTTCAACAAGCATTATATTGAAATATGTTTGATGTTCAATCTAAACTGACTGATTATTGTTCATGCGAACGGATTTTAAATCCGTACTAGTCTCAATTGTTTTGTAAATTAAAACTTTTTGTGTGAATTTTAAAACGAATAGAATAGATTACTTAGATCTGACATCGAATGAATTTTGATTTGATGTCCATCTAAACGCGTACTCCTTCCTATGATATCCCTGTGGCCTGTGCAAATTAGTCCGGTCGATCTCAAATTGGGATAGGGGTGCAAACGGGTCGGATAATATCCGTTCGTATTTGGAACCGTATCGGATAATATATAGATATCTGATATCTGAATATTCGCGTGGATAGAGATACAGATATGATTTTAAATTTTAATTATCCGTATCCGAATAATAGATATATACCATATAGTTTAATATATATTATGAATATATTTACGGATATCCAATATCCAATCCGTATCCATACATATCCGTCTAATATCCGATCCGTAAAATAAAAACGAATATGGATATACCACTATCCAATCCGTATCCGATCCATTTGCACTCTTAGAGCCTGTTCGGCTGCATAAGGGAAGCGGGAATGGGATTGGGGAATTAAAGTTTTTAAACTGATTTTTATTGTGCTCGTGGGAAAAAAAAATTCAATCTGAGTAAATTTTTTTTTTCCCACAGCAACAGTTCGCAGCCGAACATGCCCTTAAATTGGAGCTTGAAACTTCTTTCTCTCAAGTTTCAATCTAACTGGAGACGATATAAAATTCTTTTAGGCCCTGTTCGGCAGGCGTGGTATGAATGGGATTTAGATGGATTGAGTTGTAATTCCCAAACAGCTGTTCGGCAGTCTGATTTTATTCTCAAAAGTTTCTGTAGGTTGTTCCCAATTCACTCCCCAGCATTGCATTTTCTTCAAAAAATGAACCCGGTCTCCAACTTCATTTTTTTCTTCCCAATTTCTCTCTCTCCTCTCTTCTCTCTCCACTCTCCACATCAAATATTTTTATATACACCTTATTATACTTATTAAATACACATCAAATAGATTAAACCAAATATTATACTTATTAAATACACCTTATTTAATTATAAAAAAATAATATTTTTATTTTATAAATAATAAAATAATAATTATTGATATGTTATAATCCACTTTATTTTTATTTTATAGTATTATTTAATCTATTTATTTAACGAGGAGAGATCAAATTACACCTTTTTTGGTGACACTTTGACACCTACCATTTTCAAAGTCCAAATAGTCGATCCAACTGTTCAAACATGATGGATATATTAAAATGTGCTTGGAGATCAAATTTTACATTTTTTTGAAATTTTTTACTATTTCTTAAGATGGTTACAAAATCGTTGTTTTCAGACCATTGAAAAACAGCGATTTTGTAACCATCTTAATAAATAGTAAAAAAATTCCAAAAAATGTAAAAATTTGATCTCTAAGCACATTTTATTATGGTGATCATGTTGAACGGTTCGGATCGTCTGTTTGAATTTTGAAATCGCAAAATTGACCTATAAAATAACGGTGTCATGATGTGTCAAAAAAAAGAGTGTAATTGGATCCCTCCTCTTATTTAATTACATTATTGATAATATATTAATAAAGAAAATTGTATAATATCAAATATTTTAGAAAGAAAAATAGAATTTCCCACAACTAATCCCACGGTACAACCGAACACTCAATTCAACACATTCTCAAAATTAATCCCGTGCATACCCGTACTCGTGGGTTCCCACTTTTTCAAAAGTGAGATCCCATCCCCGTCAAATCCCATCCCGTGTAATTCCTTGACATCCGAACAGGCCCTTAATTTGTTTTTTGGCATGATAATGAGTGGACCCTTCGCAACAGTGAGAGAAAAATAGACAAACAACAAATAAACAAATAAACAAGTATAATGAATTACTGCCAGGAGCAACAGAAGTAACTGGAATTTTGAGTTTAGTTCTGGACCGTCCGATCAGAACAGGGGCCAATCTGGTCTGCATGGAGTTTCTCTAATATTCGTGTTTAATCTGATAGACAGTCCCGATCTAAACTAAAAATTTGAGTTACTTTAGGGGACTCGACCGTGGCCGCGCTGCTTCCCTCTTAGCGAAGGTTCTCCTCTGAGAAGGTACTGAAAGGAGCCAAAATCCATTACAATTTCTCAACCCGTTTCGACAGATCCGAGACACAAAAGCACCGCACTTCGTTCGGATCTCTCTCTCCATCGAGCATGGATTCAGGCGCTGGCGGCAGCGGGACCTTATCAGAGATCTATCAGAGCGCCAGGCGCCTCCTCTTGCGCGCCAGAGATGGCTTGGCCAGGCTGGAGCACCTCGTTTCTTCCTCCTCCTCTTCGTCCTCCTCTTCTTTTTCTTCTTCTTCGTCGTCTGTTAACGATTTGGCATTAGCTGTCAAGAGGGACGTAACGCAGATCCAATCGCTCTGTGCGGAGATGGATCGACTCTGGCGCTCCATCCCCGCCAAACCCCAGCGCGATCTCTGGAAGAGGTGTACATCCTCATCTTTTTCCCTTTTGTTTTCTCTGAAATTTATGAAATGATGTGATATCTCTAAATGAGGAGCTGTACTTTTTCATTTTGGATAAAGCATGTAGAGTAACCTTAGCTCAAGTGGAGTAATTCTTAGTTAATTGCTTAATACTAGAGGCATTAGATACCTAAAAGAGTCAATGAGGTCTTGAATCGGTACCAGTCTACCAGATTCTGACATTGAATCGGTACTAGTTTACCAGATTCAATATCATTACGTACTGGTTGGATGAGCTGTTCATTTTCTGACCTTGATTTTGGTTTTATTTGTTCCTTGGTTTCTGATATTACTAGCATTTCATGGGGTGAGACTACAAATGCCTTTGGTTTATTATAGAAAAGTTTAGTACCCTTTTTCTATCATGCTATTTCAACACCTGACTATTTCAATAGCTTCCTATTACGGTGTTACTCGTTCCCTAGATGTACCAGCAAAAAAAGATGATGGCTTAACACCATGTTTGTGGATTGACGGCTTACCACCCATATTTCGAGGCCCCTATTATTCAACCCTGTCCCAAAATAAAGGGCCTGTTCAGCAAGGTAGTGGAATTTGGAATAGACTTCTATTTAACACTATTCTGGTCGTGTTCGGTTGAAGGTGGAAGAGTATCGGTAGATGAGCCAATTTCTTCTCTTGGAAAAGGCCAATTCCTCTATTCCACCATCCCAATGGAATAGAGAATTCTCTCATAGAGGAATAGAGGAGGGACGTCCTTATAAAAAGCGGGGATTTGACTGCAAAAGTTCGAACTCCGTTCCACTTTTCTCATTTCATTCCACTTGATTTTTTTCTTGTTCGGCTGGAATAGAGGATCTATTCCAATCAATTCCCCTATTCTTTCCCAACCGAACAGGCCTAAAGGGTTTAGTTTCCACGACTACAATAACTATACTCCATTTCCTTTTGACTAGTTATCTTCACTAGAGAAGTGGCCTGAGTCTTGTAATGAGACCTTATATGAAACTGTGGGATAGTTGGGAATGAAACTTGTTGTTACCTGTATTGACAGTTAGCGATTTTCCTTAATTACAGAAAGGTTGAACAGTTGGCCGAAGAAGTGGAGTCATTGAATGAGAGCGTGAGCAAGCATTTAGTGCGCCAGCAGAAGCGAATGCAAGAGGCAAAGGAGAGAACAGACCTGCTTGAAAGTGCGGTAATGCTATCAATTTTCCAGGAAAATGTTGAAAAATAGAACTATTTTATTTTGACTAATTATGACATGCACATCCAGAAGATTTTTTTAGTTTTTTTTTGCACTTCCCTCGCTTGAACTTTAATTTGTTAATTGAGAATATAGCTACAAAATATGCAGATGACTATCTAAAGGCTAATTGGCATTGCATATTGGATAATATTTAGCTTCTTCTTACCTGAATTTATTCATGGCTATTGGTCCTGTTGCACAAGATAAATAGTATGGTGGCTTAATTAAAAATGACCATGAAATAAGCAAAGAGCACAGCAAAAAAAAATAAAGATTAGGATCCATTGACAATAAAAACTAACTTCACAATGTCAACAATCAGCATAATAAATTCAAAGTATACAATCCAACCTTTTAATGTGGTTTAAATGATATAAAGTTGATGTCTATTAAAATTGATGACACTTGGTTCATGTCTTACCGCTCATCCGACAATGTAAAATTTGCAACAGGCACAATTCAGTGACACTTGTTGAGTAGGAAACAATACTAAAATTGCAGCAAATTATCTCCGCAACTCAACTATGAACTTCTTTTAAATCTGAAACTTTGTTTTCTTGATTGTCAAACTAAACTATATAGCTGATTTTGCAAAATTTATGTAGCTGATAGTTCTTTTTGTTAATAATTGTGATAGTTTTGAAAAAGTGATATTGAGAAATCATGTCAAAACACATGCCATCTAATAAATTATACTTAATCGAGCTATATTTTGCTTCATTCTAGAATGGTGAATCTTCACATATTCTGAGGATATTTGATGATGAGGCACAAGCCATGCAATCTGCCCGCAATTCTTCTATAATGCTAGAAGAAGCATATGCAACTGGTGTCGCCGTTCTCTCCAAGTACGCCGACCAAAGAGATAGGTTAAAGGTATATGTGGTCATTGACCTGGCTTGTTAAAATCTTCATATCTAGAGAGAAATCCAGAACTTGGACAGTTGCTCCTAACAATAGTTTCTTTTTTTGAGTTTCCAGAGGATAAATGAAAGGGCTTTTTTTTTGTGCATGACTCTGTCCGGAAATATGTCCCTTTTTGAAAAGCCACATAAGCTTTTTGCCTTTAGAATATCAAAAATAAAAAATTTAATCGATCTTTTGGGTTATACTATTAATTCTAAGAAAGCACTTGCTTGTTATCATTCTGAAGATGTGTATATTATATTTTGAGCAAAGCTAGGGTGTGATGTGCTAAAAGTCTATCAGATTGGCTTCAAACGACGAATCCAAACCGTTGAAATCCATCTACTTCATGAGTGATGCATGTATATGCAAAATTTTAAAAGTTTCGAATTCATTTAGTACAAGGTCAAGCGGTAAAAAAAATGTTGAAAAATGAATACACTTATAAAATAACTTACAAAAGGTCCATTATTTTGACCGCTTGACTTTGTACTAAATGAATTCAAAATTTCCAAAAAAATTCATGTACATGCATCACTCATTAAGTAGATGGATTTCAACGGTTTGGATTCGTCGTTTGAAGGCAATCCGATAGACTTTTGGAGTTGTGCTCACCAACCCCTCTTGGTGAGCGCATCACACCCTAGCTTTGCTCTTATATTTTTGCTCTTTTTCTATTATTCTTTTAATGGGGTGGATTCCGATTCCTATTTGGGTATTGGGAAATTAATAATTACATTTTCCAAAAGAAAATTATAAGTAATTTCTTAGAATGACTCCCTATATCAAAGCAATTAGTTTAAACTTTTATATAAAAGATTTTTTATTATGAAAGACAGAGCATGTGGGAATGTACTGTGTAGTCCTTTTATAACCTTACCAGAGATATGTACAATAATTACCAACCATTGCATTTTACTATTACTTTTCACGAGAATAGCCACAAATTCAAATTTAAAGTAGAATTGTGGGCTTTGTGTGAAGCATTTTGGCAATACTAAGTAATAATGTTATACTGGTAACTAGCTTGCTGTTGAGAAGACTTCTCTAATTTGGTGTCCTTGTTGATACAACTTTTATCGGTCTATAATTTCCAGAGAGCACAAAGAAAAGCGCTAGACGTACTCAACACTGTGGGTCTATCGAATTCGGTATTGAAGCTGATAGAGAGGCGGCATCGAGCCGACAAATGGATTGCCTATACTGGAATGGTTGTCACTGTTGTGGTTGTGTACCTGTTCTGGAGATGGACCCATTGATTTTTTCAAGAGTTAGACAAGTACAATTGTGTTGAAGTGTAGAGTTTCTAAAAATTTACTGAAATAATGAGCATGTTATTTGTCAATTCTACACTATGTTTCTATATCTTTTAGGGTGTCCAACCATTTTGAATTCCAAGAGCTAAGTTGAGAAAACCCTCACAGAAAGAAAACTTATTGATATTTAGAAGATCAATAGCAGACCAACTTGGTTTAGTGAAGACTTCTTGGTACTAAAATATTGTGAAATTTGCAGCTAGGCCTGTGCTATTAGGCTGAGCAGGACCTTGGTTCAAGGTTTTGATGTGCCCCGCTGAATCTGTAAAAAGAAGAAAAATGGACAATTCTTGGGAAAGAAAAAGGGTGCACAATTCTTAGATAGAAAGAATTTTCATGGGAAAAAAGATATTTACTAGTGTTTATTTGTACATCTCTCAACTGTATTCTTTCTCTCAACTCAGGTAATTGTGTATGTTATCTTAGAATTGGAAAGTTATATATATTTCCAAAAGGTTTTAAATTATGCAATTCTTAGTAAATATATTCAACAAGTTGAGGTTTAAATTATCAAATTGGATATGATAACAATAGCATCTGTTTTAAAAAAAAGATACGAAGATCTGTGTTTGCTTGAATTTATGCTTGCTCCAGGAGTTTACTGATGGAATAGGAATAGCAATCAGCATAGTGGTGGACTGTGGATACTGGATAGGGACCAGGTAAGGGGTGGATTGCTGCTTTCTTTTTGGGTTGCTAAATTTATTAGGCTAACGGGCTGGAAATTTTGTCGTCTGTTTGCGTTTGATATTTGCTTAGAACATATTAATTTTGTGAATTTTGGACTGATTTCGGCCTCTTTTCTGGGACTATTGTACTAGCAGGCTTAGCTGTGAGGCTATTAATGTCCTCGATATGAACAATGACGTTTCTGATTAAAGCGGGTGTACATTTTGTTTGACTTGAGTTTTTATCAATAAAGGAAATGTTTAACAAAAAGATATAGTCGTTTTTGCAATTCAAGTACATCTTCTTTACAACAATAATAAGTGGATCAGAAAGGAGGTTTAGTAGTCGCAACCTTTTTCTTTCTTTTTTTTTCTTTTTACATGTTACACGGCTCGCAGGGCTCCGTATCATAGGCCGAGATATAAAAATTCAGGTGGTAAGATTCGAGCATTTGGCTAGCCTACAAAAATGGACCTTATTGTCTCGGAACCAATTGTGCATTAGTGTTGGACATCTTGAGAAACCAATTGTGCATTACAGGGGCGGATGTTTTGATCAGGGTAGAACAAAAAATTATTGAATCGGATTTAAATAAATAATTGGATCCAAACTCATTAGATAATCGGATATTAGATAAAGCATGATAACAAAAACAACAAAAATAGTATTATAACACAATCTACTCCATAAAATTTAGATAATCAACTACATGGTAGGGTAATATCAATTTAAGGTTCAAAATCCAGCCTTTGTAAATTACTTTTGGATTTTTCAGAATAGGACTGCGCTACAGTAGATCCGCCCCTGATGCATTAGTACAGAGAGCAATATTCTTTAGAAAACAAACAAAAAAATTCTCAAATAATATCCATGAACTTTTCATATTAGAAAATTCTATAATACTGCTTGTAGACGCCACCAAGTACATTATCATTAGATGTTACTAAGAAAGGATAAATTGGAAAAGTACATCGTGTTCAACTTCCAAAGAACAAAAAGAAGTAGAAGAAAAAGTACATAATAGTATAATACCGTAGTCCGCAGAGTTAGGCATTTCCAGGACAAAAAATATCGCCACATTTTTGTGGGTGGAAACTAGGATTATACCGTGGACAATATGATCATTAATTTTGCCCAGAATCAATATTTGATAATTCATTAAGAGTGAGGCTACGGTACTATGCATAGCATGAATTGGTCCGTGCTACGGCTCAATATTTGAGTTTTCAAAATCCTAAGGTCGATCCGAACCGTTCAACATAATTATAAAATGAATATGTACTTGCAAACCAAATTTTACATTTTTTCGAATTTTTTTTACTATTTTTTTAGATAGGTAGAAAATGAATCTTACAAGTCTCGAATACCATCCTGAATTTGCTTAAGTCGCTTCACTTGATCTGAAAATTCTGGACCATCCAAAAAAAGTGATTTTCTACCTATCTAAAAAAATAGTAAAAAAATTCGAAAAAAATGTAAAATTTGGTTTGCAAGTACATATTCATTTTATAATCATGTTGAACGGTTCGGATCGACAGTTAGAATTTTGAAAACTCAAATATTGAGCCGTAGCACGGACCAAACCTTGTTATGCATAGTACCGTAGCCTCACTCATTCGTTAATATCTTTCTTCTCTATATATAATATAGCCATTAAGAGCATCTACATCCGTGGTATTATTAGAGTTTCTAATCTGATGTGGCAGTTTCTAATTCAGTTTCAGGGATGTGTGAGAGTTTCTTATTTATAAACTATGTAGTAAAGTTTCTTATTAAGAAACTGTTTATAAACTCTATGTTGGTCAAATGATTGGCTCAAATTATTTCTTCTTTTTAATTTGTTGTTGATGTGGCTTAATAGAAACTCTAAATTAATTTTAGAATGTAAGAATTAAAAACTTTACGGACTTTAATTTCTAAAAAGTGGTTAACAGTTATTTAGAAACTCATTTGAGTTGCTGGGATGTAGATGCTCTAAAAGTATTTAATGTTATACATCTCAATACGGGAATCAGAGTAGGTCCGATGCCCATCGGACCTACCTTGGTTCGATGGGTGTGATGACCATTCGATCTACATCAAGATTCGTGTGATATGTATCAAATTCCGTGCAAGTCTATATCAATTTCCATACACATAGATCTTGATGCTAATCGTACGGTCCTAGAGCTAATTGAATCTAAATGTAGGTCCGATAGGCATCGGACCTACTCCTATCTCAATACTGTGTTACTAACTGTAACATTTCGATTAAAAAATGCTATATTGTTTTGATTATTAAAGCATTAATTAGTTCTATGTATTTGTTGATCAGTGGAATAATCATGATAGAAGTTAAACGATGCATTAATTCCGTCATACAAGGAGAAAAACAGAGCTTATTAATAATTACGAGAAGTTCTTTTTTTTCGATACAAGTTTAAATATAAGTACACACATCCCGCTCTTACCGTGATTTTTATTTTTACCCAAAAACAAACTTATTTTAATATAAATAACCAAAATTTTGTAAAAATTTTATTTCTGTCCAAGCCGTAAATATTATTTACAGTTTGAATTCTTCATTCAAACCGTAAATATTCTGTACAGTTTGAATTAAGAATTCAAACCGTAAATAATATTTACGGCTTGAATTAAGAATTCAAAACCCGCCCGTGATTAATGCAAACATGAAACATGTAAAACTATATTCATGAAAAATAATGCTCAATTAATGCACCGCCAGTAAAGCAAAGGTCAGAACTTTATTTTTCAGCGTTTATAGCGTGGGCAATTAATGGAATTGATACGTGCCAAACTTCTCAAATACCAAACTCATAATTATTGCAAGTTGTCAAAAAAAAAAAATTCCAACAATTTTTATTTTATATATTTCTAAGTTTTTTGAAAATTTCTATATTTTTTAAATGTTTACTGATTGTTTTTAATGAACTAACTTAAAAAATAAATAGCTCATTTCAATTTGGTAGTAACTAGTAACTGACAAAGATAAATATTCTTTGTGTAGGAAGTCACATGTTCAAAATCTATATGAAAATTCCTTATAGATGTTAAAACGGTTGGATGGCTTGATCTGAATTTTACTAAAAAATATAAAAATTTACATTTTTTTAAAACGGTTGGATGGCTTGTTAAAAATTTAATAAAAACAACGGTTTTCAAACCAGCTTAATAAATAATAAAACAATTTCAAAAAATGTAAAATAAGGAACCGAAAGTTCTCACAAGTAGCGACTTTTGAAAGTGGTCCCGAGTTAGTTGCTAACTGCTTTGACCATGACCAATTGCACAACTTGCAGTACTTTCGCGAAGACCACTTTCAGAAGTTCTCTAACGACTTTGCAACTAATCCGGGACCACTTTAAACACTGTAAACTATCTTTTTGAATCATGTAAAATAAAATGCTGTAAAGAATACTGTAAAATTAAAAAAAAAATCAAAATTTAATTTTTTTTTTTTTTTTCAAAATTTTAATTTTTTATATCTGCATCTAGATCCTATAAAACAACAAAATAGATACTGTAAAACAACAATATTGATAATGTAAAACAACAAGATGGATACTTAAAACAACAAGATTGATACTACAGCACGGATAATACTACAATTTTTTTTTCAAAATTTAATTTTTTTTTCTACATCTAAATCTTGTAAAACAACAAGATGGATACTGTAAAACACAATATGAACACTGTAAAACCAAAATATGCATACTATAAAACAACATAAATGTCACTGTTCCAACCATCTTACTGTTCACCAACATACTGTTACAAGCATATACATATTGTTCCACAAAAACATACTGTTCAACAAACACATATTACATCACTAAAACAAATACATAAACACATCTGATATGCAAATATCTCTAAAATTTGTTACTTAAGAACCCTCTTATGCACATTATTAGAATGAGACAGAAGTCTCCTCACTAGAACAAGTTGTTCCTTTGATATATCCTCCTACAAAAAAATAAACAATGTTATAAATTGTAAAATAAATCAAACTTAAATAATATAATAAAAATAAACTTTACATCATAAGCTTACAAAGAATTAAAAAAGTTACCTGGCTGAAAGAAATTAGAGTCTCGGTGATCATATTGTACCTATGTTACTCGGATACGGCAAAATAGGCAGCGTATCCGTGTCGGACACGTATCCGATACCGATACGCGCCCGATACGGCACCGATACGCCAGCTGGCGTATCCGCCTACGTGGCGTATCCTTACTCGGCCGATACGGTCGCCGATACTCCGTTGACACTCCAGGATACGGCAATTATGTGTTGGATACGGCGGGATACGGCAGGACACGCGTGAACCGCGCAGGTGAACCGCGCAGGTGAACCGCGCCCGTGAGCCGCGTAGGTGAACCGCGCCCGTGAGCCGCGCGTACACCGGCGCCCAAATGAAATATTTTTGGTGCCCAGCGGGATTCGAACCCGGGATGTCTCCCATTCCGCCCAAAACCTTTACCACTGCGCCACTGTTTAACTTGTGTATTATTCCAATAGTTATAGTATTTAATATATACTTAGATTAAACCTTTAATTTTTTATAGTTTGAACCTTTAATTAAATTTTTTATGATTATCTAAATACAATATATAATTAATAAAAATAATTTATATATATATAATTGGCGTATCGTATCCGGGATATTTGAAAATTGCCGTATCGCCGTATCCGTATCGTATCTGATACGATACTCGTACCCGTATCCATGCAACATAGTATTGTACACATAGGGCAGAACAAATATCGCGCAATCCATTGATTTAGGTCTCTACTTTGGGCAATTTTCAAAAGTAGGATGAACTTGACTCTAGGCTTGTTTAGCTAAAATAAAATTTCAAATCAACAATTGCATAGATCATGTAAACTATTGCATATATCATGTAAACCTATTAGATAGATCTTGTAAAATATTGTATAGATTATGTAAACCTATTAGATAAATCTTGTAAATATTGTATAGATCATGTAAATATTGTATAGATTCTGTAAATCTATTAGACAAATTATGTAAATTTCTTTCTATTCAAAATTATGTAACTGAACAAATAAAAAATCTTGTACACCTAAGTAAAAATAATTAATAATCAAAGATCTAACTGAAACATTCATACAAAGAAGAAAAAAAGTATAATACCAAACCTACTATTTCCCTCCACTGTAACAGGTTCACCTGACACTAACTCAGCATTTCAAATTAGATAAACAATAAAAGCACCACTAAAAAATTTCATATTTGCACATCAGAAAAATAAGATGAACTAATAGTGTAAAGGTCAATTTTGTTGGAGGTAAATAGACAAGGAAAACATTAAGTATAACTTTACAGGTGTATAATGTTAGATTGTCGTGGGTTTATAAAACAATCTAGATATGTAAAATAAAGAAAAGAAAATTGTTGTATAGATCATGTAAACTTATATGATAGATTATGTAAAATATTGTATAGATCTTGTAAACCTATCTGATAGATCCTGTAAAATATTGTATAGATCTTGTAAACCTATCTGATAGATCCTGTAAAATATTGTATAGATTCTATAAACCTATTAGATAGATCTTATTAGTAGAAAGTTCATTAGACTGCACTTCCCCAAAATAAATCTTTCTTTTTGATGCAAAATGCATAGAACAACATTTAAATATTGAGAATAATTTTATGTTTGGCACATAAGATGAATACCGTAAAACAACAAGATAGATATTGTAAAACAACAAAATGGATACTATAAAAGCACAAATTGAAAACTGTAAAATCACAAGGTGAATACTGTAAAACAACAAGGTGGATACTGTAAAACCACAAGATGGAACTGTAAAACCATAAGATGCATATTGTAAAACCACAAGGTGAATACTGTAAAAAAATAAGGTGAATACTGTAAAACAACAAGATGAACAGTCGACCCATCAAAAAATTACAAAACCAGACCAGATCGACAGATGACATGTTAGGTCAAATCAGATCAAACTCAAAGTATTACCAGATCGGATTAGGATCCGCCACAAGCAACGAAACAGTAGCAATATAGCTTGATGAATACAACATATTAATGAAGTTTTGGTTATGACTTGGAGCAGATTTTAAATGGAAAATTGAATTATCATGACACAAAGAATCCAAGAAAAAGAGCAACACCTAATTATTAATAGGGAAAATTTCTGGTATGTCCATACAAATTTTTGAAATAACCAATTTCCCCATCAAAACAACATAATATCCAAAATTTCCGTACAAACTTCATATTATTTCTTCTATCCCCTTTTATCTATTTAACTTTTTATTTAATTATTTTAAATATCGAATTTACAAGTATACCCTTCTCTCTATCAAGGAGGTGTCCAGTACTCTCTCCCAGCTAATTTTTCCCATGTCCGCCCTCTCTCAATCACCCATGTCTAACCTCGCCATGGCTCTCTCTTCCTTCTCTCTTATAAGTAAAACATCGTTCCTACTGCCTCTTCTCCATCGACTACTTCACCTCTCCATTTCTTCATTGAACGACAACTTGATCAAGAACAAAAAGAGAGAGAGAATGAATAGGTCTGATTGGATCAAAACTCTGCTTGAAGACATCACCCATTTGTTTCTTCTGAACAACAATAATGAAGTGACACCTTTTGATGCTCCCCTCCATTTGAATCCAATGGAGAAGAGGGTTGTGATGGTGAAGCAGAGGGTTTTGAAGAAAAGAGATCTATCTCTGTTTTTTTTCTCAAAAGTGCCAGTTAGTGAAGAATTCTTTTTTTTTTAGGGTATAATGATGAACTCTTTTTCTTTTTAAGGTTTAATGAAGAATTCTTATTTTTTTAAAGGTTTAATGAAGAATTCTTAAAAAAAAAAAACACACACACACACATTTTGTCTACTGCATCGAGAAAATCTTGTATTGGGTGTATGCTTCAGCTGCCAGCATCTTTCAGTTTAGTGCCTCGACCCTTGGTGATAATCACAGAGGTGATTGCTTATTCCCCTTCTTTAAAAGTCTATTATCCCTGGAACCAAAAAAAGAGACATCCAGCCTACCTTAATTAATTCTCTTTATATATGTGTGTTTTTGAGTTTCCCATCTTCTTCACAGTCAAGAATAAGAACAATTAGAAAGACTGAATTAACAATTGAATTCCACGAGCTATTTCTTATCCTGCCTCTGACCTCGAAGATATCAATCAAAAGTATGTATAGATGATGTTCTTCAGAGGTGCCAAGAAGCTATTGGGAGCCCTACTTTCATAAGAACGCTACTAAACTTTTGGCTCAAGGGAGCAGTTGATGTAAGATAATTTCTTCCTAGTCAGAAAAGATGAAAGGCTATATTTGTCATTTTAATATTTAAAATAATTAAATAAAGAGTAAAATAGATAGAAGGGGAAAGAAGAAATAATATGAAGTTTTTATAGGCATATTGGATATTATTCAGTTTTGATGGGGGTATTGGCTATTTTGAAAATTTTAATGGGTACACTAGAAATTTTCCCTTATTAATAACCGATAAAAGCACAAGTATTAATTACTTAAAACAGATCTAGAAAATATTGATTAAAATGTTTATCACAAGTATGATAAATACAAAATTCACATCTCCGGATAGCGTCCTTTAATTATTTATTCGCAAAAGGCATCTCTAGAATTGACGAATCAAATAGGATATCGTACAAAGCAATCGAAGTTACCTGGTGCGGCGATGGTCGAATCAGCACTGCTAGAGCACCCTTTACAATTTTACCTTCGACTGTGATATCTTGATGAGAGAGTTCGTCATGGAAGAACGCCTTGCGTGGAGTCGGTGGGAGGAAGCCTGAGCATAGCGTCATTTTTGTCGATCATAGATGAAAATTGCGGAAGAGAAGAGATCGCCAAATCTGTAGAGGGAGGAGAGAGAGATCAGAAACAATGGTAATACTGGAAAGAACAAAGGGAGGAGAGAGAGATCAACAGCGATAATGGGAAACTTGTTTACATAAGGAAGTATCAGAGTGGGGATCAACAATGGTTAAACATGTTGAGACAAATTACTAAAGGCGGCGTGGGTAAAAACCGGGTATAAAACGCTGGGTATAAAAACATTTTCACTTACATCTTGTTTGGATGGAGAGTAGAGGAAGGGAGGGAATGGAAAGAAAATAATTTTTTTTGTTGGATCGTGTTTGGTTGATAAAATTATGTCGGAGGTGAAGAGTATAGGAGGTGAAAGGTTTAATCTTATATCATTGTAATCAATAGAATCGGTTTTTCTTCCGATTTGAGGTGTAACGGATGGAAAGAAATTTTGTTGCAAATATTTTTAGAAAAAATAGTACAAATACTCAACCCTATATCTTACCTATATATTTCTCATAAAAGTTTTTTGTCACAAACCTACAACAACCACCAAATTTCTCATTAACCTTATAAATTTTAATCAACCAAACAAGAAATAAGACGGAAATGAAAGTTAAATTTATTTTCTCTTATTGATCATCCAAACACGAAGAAGTTAAATATGTTAATCTTCCTTTCTATTTCATTTCATTTCCTTCTATTATTCACCTCCCCTTCCGTCCTCTACTCTCCATCCAAACAAGGTAACTGGGATATCATGACAATAAATATATTGACAATTTTGACAATATATATATTTACCAGCTAGAAAACTGTTAGAAAATATAAAAAATTCAGAGACATGTTGTTAACCTTAATAGATTGATTGATTACTGTATCAAGCCACAACTAGAAAAGATTCACAGTAGGAGTAAGCAATGGACCTAAATAGGAATAGACAATAATCTAATTTTATACAGATTTATAGGTAATTTTCAAAATCTAAAGGTATGTGGTTACCTACCCCTGGTCCATGTTGGCTCCGCCTCTAGATAGAATACAAGTTAATCTCATTGTTCAATATGAAGAGATTCCCCTGAACCACAAAACTGTCGCTCATTATTTAGCTGGGAATGTGATACTGTGATAGGTAATCACATTGTATGATTCTGAAATGATCAAATGTGAATTTGTGGTGGAACTTGCAAAATTAAATTGTACGTACTACATGCATACGCTGGTGCGCAGTTGACCCAGACCCAGACCCAGATATTTCGTTTCTTCTTCACCTTTTAGCCCACAGAAATTCATTCAGATTCTCTCTCTACAGCGGTTTTATACTTTCTTAAATTAGTCACCCACAAGCAAAGACAAGATGTGCCCCCTCCACCCTTTCCCAGCAGGCCAGCCTTGAACACGTATCCTCTGCATCAGCTCAAAAGAGAATCTCTCGAGTTAATAAATATCAGCTAATTCGGCTCCTCCTATGATATAGGAGGCTTTTCAATATTTATGCGGATCGGATCTAATTTGCACTAATTTTAAAACAGATCGGATGGTCGAGATGCATTAACTTAAAAGATTTTTTTTTGAGTTAATGCAGAAAATACTAATTCGGCCAGCCTCGCCCAAATTAGATAGGTTTAATAAGCTTTTAGTTGGGTTTTGGGCCCACCAACTTGCTCTCTCTCTCCCCTTGGCCCGTGCTATTTCCTTTTTCGTAATCTTGGTCCTTTGTGGCCGATGCATGCAGAGTTGACACAGTTGCGGTCTTGCGGAAGTGAAAACGTTATAGTAGTCTTATTAGTCTTATTACTCTTATATACTCGCATTATGTCATTATACAGTGGGAGACTTCATTATGAGCCACAGGAGATCTCTCATACCTTTCCACTATTCTTAACTTAATTTCTAAGGGCCGCCAAATGGAAATGGATCATAGAACCAGCCAACAGTTAAGAGCATCTACATTCCTGAAACTATTAGAGTTTCTAAATAACTGTTAACTGTTTTTTAGAAATTAAATCTCTCTTAATTTTTAAGCCTCCACATCCCTGAAACTAAAATTAGAGTTTCCTAATTGCCACGTCACAGGTTATAAAATTTCTTATTAAGATATATTTGCAAGAGAAAGGAATCTCAGCGAATCATTTCGCCACGTCACAGTTTATAAACGATTTCTTATTAAGAAACTATTGAACAAAGTTGCTAAATAAGAAATTCATCTACATCCCTAAAACTGGTTTAGCAACTGCCACATCAGATTAGAAACTCTAAGAGTTTCAGGGATGTAGATGCTCTAAGCCTCTATTTTTGACTTTTTGTTGTTATGTTTAAGTTAGTCGTTGCATGCTGGTTTGATATAAAACAAGCAAAACATAATTACGAAACTAATGCACCCGAAATTTTTATTAATAACCTCAAACAAAAGAAAAATATCAAATCTAACCTCAACTCCAAAAAATTTTCAAAAATGACCCAACCGCCCAATGACTGGGCGGTTCACCCTACCCACCAAACCGCCCAATCATTGGGCGGTCCACACGGCCAAGAAAACCGCCCAATGGTTGGGCGGTTCAGTTTTTTTTTTTTTTTTTTTTTTTTTTTTTTTTTTTAGATTTGAGAGACGATATGAATGAAATTTAATAACAAAAATTCGAATTTTGTTTTTAATATTTGTTAGATTAATTCTTTTGATGTATAAACCGACATTTTTAAAAATACCCAAAGTTAATTAAAGATTAATAAAAATGTCCAAACCGGCCGGTCCCTTGACTAAATAACTAAAATGCTGAGATTAATTCTTTTGTTATATTATATTTGTTAGATTAATTCTTTTGATGTCCAAATCGAATTGTTTTGTTAAATATTTGTTAGAAAATACGTTACGAATAGAGCCGATTTTGTGCTAAAATACGGTAAATTACAATAATTATACTAAAATACAGTAAATTTACTAAAATGCTGAAATTACAATAATTATGTAGAATTATGCTAAAATACGGTAATTTATTGAGCTACGTAGATTGAAGAATAGAAATGAAAATCTTAATCGAAAATTATGCAATATGGGCCTGCGCATGCTTCACGAAAAGGAGCGTAACTTTTAATCCGTCCGTCGGATCGGGCTGAAATTTTGACAGGAGATCCCGATTTTAAAAACCAAGCTAGTCTCCTTTCGAGCCCGATCCGACCGTCGGATATAGAGTTTTCGAACTTTCTTTACAATATTAGAGTTTTTATGGTCTTTTCGTGCATCATCTAACAAATATTTTAAAAAACAATTCGATTTTTTTGTGTTATATTTCATTTCAGCATTTTAGCTATTTTCTCTAAAAAAAAAAAAAAAAAAAGAGTTTCAAACCGTAAATAATATTTACGGTTTGGGTAAAAATTTAATTTTTTCAAAAACTTGGTTAAATATATTAATTTTTATTTTTTTTGGGTAAAAATAAAAATATCGGATTTTGCATATTTTACGGGAACCGTGGGCATATTTATTAATCTGTAATTAACTTGGGGTATTTTTAAAAATGTCGGAATTCTCAAGTAATTTAGTGTATTTTAGTATAAATATGCTATCAAAAAAGTAATTTGACAAATATTTAAAAAAAAATCAATGTTTTAAGAATTAATCTCAGCATTTTAGTTATTTAGTCAAGGGACCGGCCGGTTTGGACATTTTTATTAATCTTTAATTAACTTTGGGTATTTTTAAAAATGTCGGTTTATACATCAAAAGAATTAATCTAACAAATATTAAAAACAAAATTCGAATTTTTGTTATTAAATTTCATTCATATTGTCTCTCAAATCTTAAAAAAAAAAAAAAAAAAAAAAAAAAAAAAAAAAAAAAAACTGAACCGCCCAACCATTGGGCGGTTTTCTTGGCCGTGTGGACCGCCCAATGATTGGGCGGTTTGGTGGGTAGGGTGAACCGCCCAGTCATTGGGCGGTTGGGTCATTTTTGAAAATTTTTTGGAGTTGGAGTTAGATTTGATATTTTTCTTTTGTTTGGGGTTATTAATAAAAATTTCGGCTAATGCACACGCTTTCTATCTCTATCTTCATTCAGACAAGATTGGTTACTTTGTGACGTTTATTCAAGCTAACGTACCACATACGATTTAATAATTAATCATGAAATTTGTGACATCCCTTTTGACTTTCTAATTAAGATTGCTGCACTAATGCTAGTTTTACGTTAAAGAGTTGTTCTAATATGATTTTGGTTTATTTTAAGTGATCAATTTCCAGTTTGATTAATTATCCTTCCTCATATCTTTTTATTTTATGAACTTAAATACTTCACAATTTTCAATATTAATTTTCAAATAATAATATTTTCTTATTTCATATTGTTTGTAGTTCATTTACGTTTAAATTTAAAAATAGTTATATCCATTTTAATTGCTTATGTAATTATGTCTTTCCTATAAAAATAAAATAATACATATATACAAAACGAAATAAGAAAACCAAAAGATAAAAATTTCATTTGTTGTGAATTAAAGTCATAAATGCCCAAATTTTTTTGACAAAAAATATTAGTTTTCTGTAAATTAAAGTCATAAATACTATAATTAATTATCTGATGGATCTGGTCATTTGGTAATAAAAACGTAATTTATTACTGAACTACTATAATTATATATTCTCTCTATTTTTTTTTTAAATGCTTTTCATTAGATTTTTTTAATCCTTTTGCTCTTGTCAATTAACTTTAAAATTTGAGCGAATATATTTTTTATCTAGCAATGAAAATGATATTTTGCATGTGAAAGGTTACAGATTTAAAACATGATTGATGGATTTCAAATGAATATATAAATTGGGAGACTTGATCCCATCAACACTTAAAAAAAATCAGAATTTGCAACAGTAAATCACATCAATCTAATCAAATAAAAGTGTCCATTCAAATAAAATTTGATGTATTTAGAGCATTGCTTCAGTATAACGGTTTAATTATGTTATGCATTGCTACATTTTACGTCGAAATTCGAATTATTAAAGCTAGTAATTAGCAACTTGTCACCACTCACCACTAAAGATTATTACTTAGTCAATATATCATCTTTAATTTGCGCACAAGCAGCACTAGACATGTATATATTTTAGCTGGAATTAAAAAAGAAATAAAATACCCAAGAAAATGGGTTGTCGACAGCCAAAAAAAAATACTGAGTTTAATTGGTTGCGAATGTGTTGCTTCCAATGAATATTCTACCTGTTAATAGAATAAGAGATCTGAATTTTGATTTTATATTTTATAATAAAAAATAATGGATATTAATAAATCTTACCAGAATTAATATGTGCTTATGGGGTTCCAAATTAAAATTAAAATATATATATGACGAGTTTGAACCAATATTTAACTTGTTATTTTTTAAATATTTGACAAACGAATTCTTAAAATATTAGAAATAATGACACATGATTAATAAAAATAAATGGATTTGTAATGGTCAAACATATATAGAGGTATGTGAAATATTCCAGTTTCTGTGGGCTAATCCACTGTATATGTTTAATTATAGTTATTAAAAGCGCAACTTCTTAATTTATTGTAAACATTTTGGTGTACTTTGTAATATGTAGCTACTTATTCTAAGACAAAACTGGTGCCACTGGTATCAGTACTTGCCAAACAATGTAAGGTTTTGTTTTGTGAAATTGGTGGAGTAATTCACTATTATAAAAAATATATATATATTGTAAACATTTTGAAGAAACAGGCTGGTAGGCAGTCGGTCAATTTTTGCTCTTATAAAAAATTAAAAATACATATTTTTGTAGCCAGCCTTGGCAATGTTCTATAATTAGAGAACGGAGTAGGTCCGATGGACCTACTTTTAGGTTCAACGAGCATGATAAATATCTGATCTAACTTATGATTTGTCGGCACGATAATTGAAACAAACACGCACGAAAATTAAAGCGTTTTGTACGAATCTTAAAACAGATCGACGGTGATTAAACTCATCGAACCAAAGTAGGTCCGATGCCCGTCGGACCTACTCTCAAGTCCTATAATTAACCTCTCTGCTGCTGTAAGATCACGACTAAAACCAGCGGTTATTCTGCTATATTAATCACCATCTTTGCTATAGTAAAACTTAAAATAATACAGCTGCTAAACCATCTTCTATGGCGCTCATTTTTGTGGCACAATAAGTTGTGATGTTTGCATATATATAGCTTAAAAACGAGATCTACCGTCTGGCTTTTATATCAGAGCCCAATAATTAAAACAATGAATTAAACATCGGTATAAAAAATATATATATATATTAACTAAGAAAATCAGATTAAGATAGGGGGCCACACGAAATTGGCAAATCCTCCGTGCAAAAAGCGCCGCAGAAGATGAAGGAGACTTGAGAAAATGCTGGGTTCCACAAAAATAGAACCACCCCACCTCTTGGTTTTCCTGAGGAGGCAGATGCCAGATTCCAGATGCATTACAGTACATGGCCCGCTCGACCAAAATTTTTATTAATATCCTAAAAAAATTGAGCAAATCCTTCTCACTAAAAAAATTTATTCGATCTCTGTAGAATAAATGGAGTCAGGAAGAAAGGTTGAGGGTCTATTGTATGGATCTAAATATCGTTTTAAAGACTATGAAATTATGAATGGAATTTATGGAGGAAAGCCAGGAATTCGTATCCTGGATTAACTCTAAAGAGAATCTTTTGAGTTAATGCATCTCGACCATCTAATTTGTTTTAAAATTCGTGCGAACTAGATCTGCACTAATATTAAAGGACCCCCTATATTATAGGCACGAGCCAGATTAGTTCCGTTTAAAATCAGATGGTTGAAATTCAGTAATTCAAAAAATTCTCTCTTGAGTTAACGCAGAGATTCTCTCTTGAGTTAACGCAGAGGATGCAGATCCGGAAAGCAAGCTGGTGTGCAGTTTTACACATTACGGCCCTGTTTGGCTGCACAGTGGGCTGGAAAATGGACACAGGAAGAAAAAAAAATTTGAACTGATTTTTACTGTTCACGTGGGAAAAAAATTCACTTAAAGTGAATTTTTTTTTTTCCGACGTGAACAGTAAACGCAACTATGCATCCGAATTATTAGGGGAATTTTTTATTGGTAGAAATTAATGAAAAAGAAGCGAGGGAAATAGAAAGAATACATGAGTTGTAATATTGGTAGAAAGACCGGTAAAATTCTTACCGGTCTAAAAAATCAAAAAGTTTGGACCGGTAGGAATTCTACCGGTCTAAACTTAGTTTTTCTTTTTTTTTTAAATCTGATGTATAGATGGAGGGAATTCTGATATTAGATTTTTAGTAAAATATGAAAAGTTTTTCAAAAAATAGATATAATGTTTCTATTATATCTAAATTTTAAGATACTCTATCTATTTTTATAAAACAAATTATATTTTACTAGAAAAAGTGAAAGGAAAAAAACTTTTAGACCGGTAAGAATTTTACCGGTCTTTCTACCAATATCACAACTCATGTACTCTTTCTATTTCTCTCGCTTCTTTTTCATTAATTTCTACCAATAAAAAATTCCCAATTATTAGACAGTTTGGCGCTGCTGCTCCTTTTCTCTCTCTCTCCTTTTAATTTGTCGCTGGATTCACTACAGAAACTGTGTACGGTCAAGTCGTTAACGGTGGTTTCTTCGCAATAAGGCGGGCGCATACGTAGTATATACATGTTCCTTGAATCCTTGTACACTGAACTGCACATCGTACTTGCTCTCACCTGCGACCTACCAACAACCAACTCTCTCTGAATTGCGTTGTGGATAATCATCCAACAACCCATTTGTATATTTATGTACCAAATTAGTTGCGTCGCTGAATTTCTAATTTAAGAATCCCTCTCTGAATTTCTTCGGTTGCATAAATGCCTGATTGCTTGTAAAACGATTAAAATATTTTAAGAAAATTGAAAAAAAAAAAATATTGTAAATGCAATTTAATTGGTTTGGTTTGGCTGCTGGAGTGAAGAAGGTTTACTTACTAGCGAGTAGTGATCACGGAAGTTTATTATCTTTCAATGCACATCTCCATTTTTGTATTAAGTATGTAGATGTTCTGATTAGCTAATGACTTTGATTAAAATATATAATTTTGAATTAAATATCGGTTCTCCCATTAAATATTATGATTTTATGTATTTTTTTTTATGTTTTTTAACGTGTAGAAGTCTAAATTTATTTAGTCACGTACTCGCCACATGTACTTTCACATGCCAATTATACCATCATTATGATTGGTCTTGATTTCTTTCTATTTTTTAAATATCATTTAAGAATTTTGGAATTGAATAATAATTAGTTGGTCATGTCTTCATTTCTTTTTTATTATTTTATATTATTTAAAAAATATTATTTGTCATTTAATATATTTTTTATGAAAATATATTGAAAAGATAATATATATCTAGAGGAGGGATCCGATTACATCTTTTTTGGTAACACACTTTGACACCTATCATTTTCAAAGTCCAAATAGTCGATTCAAACCGTTCAACATGATAGATATATTAAAATGTGCTTGGAGATCAAATTTTACATTTTTTTGAATTTTTTTGCTATTTATTAAGATGGTTACAAAAATCGTTGTTTTCAGACCATTGAAAAACAGCGATTTTGTAACCATCTTAATAAATAGTAAAAAAATTCAAAAAAATGTAAAATTTGATCTCCAAGTACATTTTAATATGGTGATCATGTTGAACGGTTCGGATCAACTGTTTGGATTTTGAAATCGCAAAATTGACCTATATAAAAAACGGTGTCATGATGTGTCACCAAAAAAGGTGTAATTGGATCCCTCCTCATATATCTATATATGTGTGTGTCATTTAAAAAATATTATTTGTTCTTTAGTCTAATTTTTTTAAGAAAATATGTTATTTAGTATTAGATTTTTTTCTCACTTTTATAATATATTTTTGCTGCAACGCAAGGATACTAGTATATAATTAATGAGGAGGGATCCGGTTACACCTTTTTTGGTGACACACTTTGACACCTACCATTTTCAAAGTCCAAATAGTCGATTCAAACCGTTCAACATGATGGATATATTAAAATGTGCTTGGAGATCAAATTTTACATTTTTTTGAATTTTTTTGCTATTTATTAAGATGGTTACAAAAATCATTGTTTTCAGACCATTGAAAAATAGCGATTTTGTAACCATCTTAATAAATAGTAAAAAAAATCAAAAAAATGTAAAATTTGATCTCCAAGTACATTTTAATATGGTGATCATGTTGAACGGTTCGGATCGACTATTTGGATTTTGAAATTGTAAAATTGACCTATATAAAAAACGGTGTCATGATGTGTCACCAAAAAAGATGTAATCGGATCCCTCCTCATAATTAATAGTGATATTTTTTATCCGAAAAAAGTGAAATGCTCATTCTCAAAATTGTTACGCACCTCAACTAATGTTTAATAATTTAACTGTACTTTTAACTTTTAACCCAACTAAAAGTTATTTTCCAATTATTGTGCTCGTCGGCAAAAAGACCAAAAATGGCTTCTAGAAATAAATCTTTGATATTAACGTCGTTTTCCGGAATCAGCAAAAAAAAATGAATGAATGAAATTAAGAAAATGTGGAACAGAAATATCTAAGATGGTTCTTTTCATGATTCTTTTATATAGGTTTAGACAGACGTGTCGTGTTGTGCCGTAATCAAAATAATTAATGGGTGATCACGGCACGCGAATGATCACGTCAGAGGTGGACCCAGGTGGTTCTAGGGGGGCAGTTGCCCCCCCCCCCCCCCGGATTTTGAGTTTTAGTGGATATTTATCGGTTTCGACCGACTTTGCTCCCCTGAAATTTTTTTTGCCCCCCTCTGGATGTTTGATTTGTAATTCGGGTTAAATTTAGAGTTAAAATTGAAATAAATTTGTTGAATTTTGATTGGTAATTAGAATTATAAGTCAAAGCATCAGAAATTATAAGTCAAAGCATTGGGAAATATAAATTAAAGCATTGTTTTTTATCAAGTACCCAATTGGTTAATGGATTTAAACCCGATTCGATATTTTTTTACCCTCCCCTGACGAAAATCCTGGATCCGCCCCTGGTCACGCCGTGCCTAACGTGCCGTGACTTGCGTGACCATTTAATCATAATTTAGGTTAGTTTATTCAAGATTCACCGTTAAATCAATATCTAATGGTCCTAATTACACGTGACTCGCGTGACTACGTGTCGTGCCCTGCCGTGACTAAATCTTTCACGTGTCGTGCCATGCCGTGCCAAAGTTTCAAAAAATAGACACAACGCGCGAATGGTCACGACACGGGACACGTGAGTCACGGTACGTAACTGACACGGGTGCCGTGCCGTTCCGTGACGGAGCCAGCTCCGTGCCATTTTTCCCACTCTAGGTTCAGTAAACCGCTTGTGGGTCCCATTGAACCTTCAAATGAGATCGTGAGCCAGCATCTCAAAAGCTACAGATCTTTTTTGGCCTGGTGGTCCGAGTGCAGGGAGGATTATTAGTTTTGAATCCACCTTTCTCTATCGGGACCCGAAAGAGTGAAACCCATGGTTTGGGACCTAGATTTTTTTCCTTTTTTTTCTTTTAATTTTATTCTCTCTTCTCTGCTCATAGTGGAATCCGGTTTTGAAAATCCTACCAAGCTTTCTCCAATGGCCCCTAGTTTTGCACCGCTTTATAATATCTCTCTACAGGCCTTTCCTACCTCCCTTATCCATTCTTTCTTTCTCGCCTCTTTCCTTTTTTATTTGTTCGCAAATTCCAATCTTTTCTTTCAATCGGATCGGAGTGCTCCAATCGATTTCAAGAGTTCTTATTTCCTGCTCCAGTTCTACTAATCAATTGATTTGAATGAAGGTAGAGGGAAGTACTGGAGGTGAGGAGGGGAAAGCCAGAAAGGTTCAGAAGAGGGAATTCAGAAATGGAGAGGGTAATAACGGGGTGAAATTGAGAGAAAAGAGGAAAACAAGGCGCAGAATTCAGGCTGATTCATCGACTGGTATTCAGAGACTGTTTATGGCGTGTAAGAAGGTTTTCAAGGGGCCCGGTACCGTACCTGAACCAGCTGAGGTTGATATGCTTCAACAATTGCTCGGTAATTCTTTCACTATGGTTTTTTTTTGTTGTTGTTATTAATTTGTAATTCTGATAAAGCCTTTTGTTTTTGGCGAGTATTTTATGTGATTGATAATAGTTATAAACTTTTTTTTTTTTGGTCATAATTTAGGTTTGGCCGAATACATATTATTTACCTTGGGATCAAAGTCATCCGATATTAAATATTGTCTAGTCTAAAGTTATCCCGAGCTTAAGCCATTGATATATATTGGTTTTGTTAGAACATCTATATTGGTTTTGTTACATAAATCTTTCATTGGTTATATAAAACAAACAAAAGCACTGCAGAGCTTATGTAGTTAATCTGGGTTTGGGGTAAAAAGAGCACAAGTTTTTATCTATCACAACTTAAAGCAAGTTTGATTGATTTAATTTTCATAAATGCCAAGGAATTTTTAAAATTTGGAGAAAGTTCTTGTTTTTCATAGAAACAAAACCATTGATGGTTCTGCTATTACAAATTGGCATGCCAATACTAGTTCAGGTTTCTGCGTTGTATTTGGAGTTGGGTCCTATGGCATGTTTAAATGTGCCACAGGTGTTACTCTGGAGTTGACAGAGAAACCCACATAGTGCTGCTAATAGATAATTGTAAAGAGTGTGGGGCCCACTGTCTGAATCACATACATGCAATCTAGCTTTGTGCAAGCTACAGAGATCTCGGCTCCTGAGTGCTATCTTTTTGCTACTTTGTTTAGAGTTGTTCTCTTGTTTGTTCGATAAAGTTGTCTGAAGCAATGATATTGTAGGCATATTTTCCTTGTTAGTTTCCTTTCTTAAATCTCAAGTTGACCTTGTTTAGAAATTGTTGCATGTATATTAATATTTCATAATAGCTTTATCATAGAGCGTGGATTGTTTATGATCAAGTAGACATTAATTTACAGTTGGTTTGTTGCACTGTTCTTGGGTTGTCTAGAAGAATACTGTTAGCAAGTGTATTATAGATACCAATTGTAGAAGCACGTTTTACAACTGTTAATCTAACCTGTTGATTTTATGCATCTTAAACAGATAAAATGAGGCCAGAGGATGTAGGTTTAAGTACAGATCTACCTTTTTTTACGAGTAACGATGCAACGAAAGGAACTCCACGGATCATTTACACGACAATTTACAAGTGTAATAACTTCTCGGTAAGATTTTTCTCCGCCACACATATACACATGCACAAACACAATTGCAGTCACTAGTTAAGCAAACCCATGAAGGAATGTGATAGAGTTTCCACTAGTTTGATGTTTGTAGTAAATCACCTAATTTGTTCTAAATATATATTTTCTCTTTAGATGGTAATGTTCTTTCTACCCCCACGAGCGGTGATTCCTCTACACAATCACCCTGGCATGACAGTCTTCAGTAAACTGTTGCTTGGATCTATGCATATAAAGTCGTATGACTGGATTGACACAACATCTAACGGATTGACACAACCAGATCAATGTAATTAATCTCTCTCTCTCTCTGTTTTTTTTTTTTTTTTAAGTCTTGGCAGCGGCTGCCAAGTTCTCTTTGCTTTCTCTCTCTCTCACTCAACGTTGCTCTCTCTCTCTCTCTCTATCTCTATCTCTATCTCTATCTCTATCTCTCTATCTATCTCTATCTCTCTCTCTCTCTTTCTCCCCACACCCTTAATAGTACTCTGGTCTACCGCATTCTTGTTACAAGAGGCATTTTTTCATGTTCTATACACTCTTGTTCTCTTTCTGTGCAGTTGCAAAAATTTGAACACACGTACTAAATACCCCCATTTGTTTTTTTTTTTTTTTTTCTTTTGCCAGTAAGAGTGGCAAAAAAGGTGGAAGATTCTGACTTCACAGCCCCATGCGACACATCTATCTTGTACCCAACAACAGGTGGTAACATGCATACCTTCACTGCCATCACAGCATGTGCAGTTCTCGATGTACTTGGTCCTCCTTACTCCATCCAAGAAGACAGGGATTGCACTTACTATCAAGACTTCCCTTATTCTCATCATGTTCCAAGTAAGGAATAGATTTTCTTTATGCTATAGTTCTGTTGCCCTAGGTTGTAAAGGGTGTTTGCGGTATTTCACAAGACCGGATATTTTGAATGGTTTCTCTATTTGTCTTGTCTGTTCAAAAGTTTTTCTAATTAAGTGTTGGAATTAGGTGCCTTGTTTATAAGAAGCCTCGCATTGTATTTTAAAATGAAACTGGGCCTCGGCCTTTTTAACCAAAAAAAACAAGTACAGCCGTTTTTACAATCCACTTGGTTTATAAAAGTTCCCAATTGTTCGAAGAATCTACTTTTTTCTAGACACCCTCTGGATCTAATCACATTTAGAAATAGGTTTGCTTAGCACACCGACTTAGGACTAATTTGACATGAGTGGTAGCATAGATTAGGTAAGCATGCTTACAATCTCACATGCATTGACCGAGTTTGCAATATTTTAATTTATTGTAGGTTCTTATTTGATATTTTTTATTACCTTTCTTTTGCAGATGGTGAAACTGATCGTCCGGCACAACATAAAGACCAACTGGGATGGTTAAAAGAAATCGACATGCCAAAGGATCTAAAAATGGATAGAATAGAATATCTAGGTCCTCAAATCATCGAAAGTTGACTGATTTCTTGAAGTCAAACTTCTTTAGCTCTTTTAATGTAGTTGTGTGACAAAAATATGGCTGTGTGCAAAATGTAAATGATCCTTTCGCAGTTAATACATTTTGCTTCTTTGTTTATCACGGTTGATAGCAAATTTTACTGTTCTAGTTAGATTTTACTCGGGCTGTGCCAGGCTTCATGTTCAATCAACAAGTTGAATTTTTAAGTTACTCTCCAGATGGAACGGGAAATGCTTTCAGTTGTGAAAATTAATTATAGGACCAGTTCTGATTCGTTGTCTTGCACGTGTTCAACTGAGAGCAACTCGAATAGATTTTTGTCTTACATCGTGTTAAAAATATTTAGGTAGATTTTTTTGAGCTTGACTTAAACATAGCACCATATGTACTTTCACTTTCACTATTATATCACTCAGTTCCAAGTATGTTGTAGTCAATAATATAACTGAAGTAGCTCACTTTTATTAATTTGAATTTGAATGCAAAGATTTTAAAAAAAAAATCTTATGAGATCAGTATGTTGGTCCTTCGCTTGAGCGAACTAGAATGCTGCACATCGTAATTACAAAGCTAGTCAAAATCGAATCATATAATCTAACAATACAAGGATTTCCTTGTGACAGTAAAGAGATCAATATAATATTAGTAATTAAATTAATTTTACCTAAATAAAATAACTATCTATTATTTTACACTATTTATATTAAACAATATAAAAACAAGTACATGAAAAATAATAATTGAAGTTCGTATTATCGTATAGTGAAGCTAAGCGCTTGTTTGATAAAAAAAGGAAAAACTTGGAAGACTGTAAAACCGTATGAATTGTGCCACTTTAGTTCCTGCTCTCTGTGTAAAACGGGCCTTGTCCGTTTCCTTGGGTCAGTTTATACAGAAACCGAAATAATTTTAATCTGATTTAACATTAGCAATTTTCAGTACAACAGATGTAGTATAAACAGCACCGTAATTGTTCACGTATAATTTACATGGTATTCTAATTGGCTGTTACCTGACACTTAATGGGGTCCCAACTCCCAATTCCAAATACACCAACGAATGAGCAACAGGGCCATCACTATCGTATATCACTTGTAAGTAACTAGCGTGGATAAATCACTCTGTGTTCCTTTCTTGTTATCCGAGCATTCCCTCCCAATCTCTGGCTGTGCAACCATGGCTAGTTCTCTGTCGGTTCCCGCCGTTTCTCTCTATACTATCCCTAGAGTCGTACCACACCAACATGTACCTGTTTCTCTCTATACCATGGGGTCATTTAGTTCGGGCAGGGTCCGAGCGGTCCGGTACCTGTACCGAAATCGGTATGCAAGTGGAATGGTAGTTAGAGCGGAATCAAATGTTACGAAAGAGCCGATGGTGCCACCTTATAACGTTTTAATTACTGGATCTTCTAAAGGTTAAAACCCTTTAAATCGCTTTCCAGATTTTGGTACCTGTATGTTACCGGTACATGGTCGTTGGTACCACATGTGCGTATTTTTATTTCTGGTTTAATTGTACAGGTATTGGGTATGCTCTTGCTAAGGATTTCCTCAAGGCAGGTGATAACGTAGTGATTTGCTCACGATCAGGTACCCAACACAGTTTAAATTAATTGCCTATTTTTAAAAATCAGGGTTTGTTTCACATTTAATTAATTAATTGCTTATTCAGCTGATATGGTGGAAGCTGCAGTGGAGAGATTGAGAAAGGAGTTTGGAGAGCAGCATGTGTGGGTATCTATTGTGTTATCTTTTTTCTTATTTTTATTTTAATTTCATCTCAACTAGCTAATTAATTTGTACATTTTGGTTGCCAGGGAACAGTTTGTGATGTCAGAGAAGGAAAGGATGTGAGAGCACTTGTAGAATTTGCACGCGAGAAGCTGAAATATATTGATATATGGGTATTACAATGACTTTCTTTTTCTAATTCTTACTTTTTTCATACACTTAAAACATTTATTATTTTTCTACAAACAGCCAATTTTTTTTATAAATTCAAGCTAATACTTAAAAAAGTTATTTCTTAAACAACCTGCAGATCAACAATGCAGGATCAAATGCATATAGTTACAAGCCATTGGTAGAGACGTCTGATGACGCTCTAATGTAATCTCTCGGTATAGCATCATTTTATTTTATATTTACTAATCTGTTTTCTTATATTACCTCGTTAACTTTATGCATTTTGTCTATGGAAGGGAAGTGGTCACAACCAACACTCTCGGCTTGATGATTTGTTGTCGCGAGGTAAATTTCTTGATTATTATATTTACTGTGGCTGGGGGGTAGGGGCACCCCTCCCTGGCTACCAAAAATAAAAGGATAACAAATAACAAGTAGAAATCCATATTTTGTTTTTCTCCGGGTGAGTGCCACTGCTATAGCCCCTTTTCTTATTGAAACAAAGGAACACATCCAACTTTCCATTTTTTTTACTTAAAAACCTACATTGCCTTTTTATTTTTTCATTGGGGTATTTCTCATTTGCTATGGAAAAAGTAGCCTAATAAAACTAAACAAAAAAATTGATCAAATACATTAACTTCAATATGAAAAATTAAAAGGGTGGTCACACTACAAAATGGGAGTATTAAATGAATGTACTAAATACTAACTATCTTTTACAACAACAACCAAGCCTATAGTCCCAAATACTAACTATCTTTTATTCTATTTAATTTGTTTGTGTGGTGGCTAGAAGGGGGGAATGACTCCCTGTTATTTTATGAACTCAAATTCTTTTGAGATCTGGTCCCTTTGTTCAGGCAATAAATATGATGGGAAACCAATCTCGAGGTGGTCACATTTTTAACATTGATGGAGCGGGTTCTGATGGAAGACCAACCCCTAGGTAACATATTAAAACATTCCTTTTACTTTTACGGAAAAACCCATTAAAATATTAAAGTAGTACTAATACCATAAACTCTAAAAGCTGCACTGCCCATGAGTTATACCCATGGGAAGGGACTGCCTTGTAATGTTAATTTCTTACATGAGTTTATCATGCTATGGCAACAGATTTGCAGCATACGGTGCAACTAAGCGCAGTGTTGTGCACCTTACAAAATCTCTTCAGGTATACTTGTAATACTGCATTTTGCTTCACTTTTGATTTTGTCATGGCTTCATCGGTGAGTTACTTATTGTCATTTCACATTATCTAAAAGTAATTGTTAATTTAGGCCGAGCTGCAAATGAATGAGGTGAATAATGTCATGGTGCATAATTTGTCGGTAAGAAACTTTATCTTCTATTCAGATAGTTTTTTCAATTTTTCATAACAATTGCTACTCTTAATTCTATGCTGCTAAAATAGTTTTGATACAAAATTTAATATGGTGCAGCCTGGGATGGTTACAACTGATCTTCTCATGTCAGGTGCAACAACCAAACAAGTAAGCTCTCTCTGGTTAAAGTCCTGGACCTTGACATCTTCACATAGATGTCGGGGCAGTTTTGTCATCTCACTAAGAGTTCTTAGCATTTTAGGAATGAATTTGACATGTTTAACATGTTTTTCTAGCTCTTATAGTTAATTTGAGATCGATGTAACATTTTAAAGGTTATTTTTAATCAGTTTCTCAGAAAGAAGATCCCAAGGATGGCATATAGGTCATTGACTTGGGCAAAATATTAATATTATCATCTAATGTAATTCTGTGCATGCAATATTAAAACTAATGTTTATCTATTTCTGATTTTAAGGCCAAGTTCTTCATCAACATCTTAGCTGAACCACCTGATGTGGTGAGACAGTAACTTTTTTGGTATTTAAGTAAAATCTCAATTGAACAATTATAAACATATATCCATTGCAAGTTAATTAACTTTTTTTTATTTTTCATTCAAGGTGGCGGAGTACCTTGTTCCATCAATTAGGTCAATAGCAAGTAGTCAACAAATGAAGCCAACCTATGTCCGCTTTCTTACTGGCTTGAAGGCATACTCGAGAATATTTTCAGTTAACATCTTAACCCTTTTATGATATTTTTTTCAATGAGAACCACCCAAGTAATCCCAAGTAGAGGAGGGATTACTTGGTTAATTATTAAATTAATTGTGGGAGGAGGGGTCTTAGGTGAAAATTTGCCACATTTTAGAGGGGAATATCTGATGCTCGTTTTTAGTGACATTTCCATGTTTTGGTGGAGTTGAACTTGAAAATGTTTCTATTTTGAGAATTTCACAAAGCGACCCTACATATACCACCTTTGAAATGAAGCCCCAGTGCAGTAGGAACTTTAGAGAAACTTTCTAAAAGACTGCTAACTGGAATAATTTTTTTTCGTATTCCTTCAATAAAGCAGGGAGTTCCTTGCAACAATTCAAAGGAACAGACTTGTTTACAGTTTTATAGTGCAAAGGCAGTTACGAGAGTCCTCAATTTTGGTGTTTATAGTTCAATCTAACAAATATGACAATATTATCAGTTGCATTGCCAGAAAATATAAAATAAATAAATAAATATGGTTAGTCAAAATGTGAAGAATTAGAGGGGGCTTCATTGCTATTGTATGATTCCCGATGTACCTTTATATATGATTTCCTAAAAAAAAGGGTCTAATATGCTCCTTTTACATTGCTGCTGCCAGAGGCTAGCTTTTGGCGCCCGAAGAAACAAATATGTGATGGAAGATTGAAAAGCTTTACAATACATTTTGTGTATACATTGATTTGTATATTTTATTGTTTTTCATCTCTTACATTACTTGCTCACACTGAATGTATAGCACTGGAAACTTTGATTCGCCCCTAATAGGTAGATATTTTTGGGACTTGTTAACTTTGTGTGCATGAAACCAGATTTCCCCCAATTCGTAAAGAGCAGGTCAAATTTGATACAAATTAATTGATGAACTGGAACCGCCGCGGGTTTAGTGCAGTGATACAAGTCCTGTTTCTCTACAAAGAGGCTGCAGGTTCAATTTTCAAGAATATTTTAGATGCTGACCTTTAATAAAAAAAAAAGAATGATGAACTGTATCTCACATTATAGTTGTAACTTTGGGAAATTTCTGTCAGTTCTTTAACCCAATACAAGCTCAACGTAACAAAAAATTTACTCAAAATTATCAGATGTGTTTAAATACTTTTAGTTACACTATGTATGATGAGGAGGGTTCAAATGCACCCACATTTTTGTGCTCCCAATGCACCCACATCCTTTATCTCCGTTTTTAAAGTCTGAACAGTCGATCCGAGCCGCTCAATATAATCTTCATAATAAAATATGCTTAGAGACCAAATTTTATATTTTTTAGAATTTTTTTACTATTTTTTTAGATAGATACAAAATCACTTTATCGGATGGTCCAGAATATCTTTAAAACAGTGATTTTGTATCTATCCAAAACAATAGTAAATAAATTCTAAAAAATATAAAATTTGGTCTCCAAGCATATTTTATTATGAAGATTATGTTGAGCGGCTCGGATCGACTGTTCAGACTTTAAAAATGGAGATATATGTATGTATTTTTTGGGTGCATTGGGAGCATAGAAATTTGGGTGCATTTGAACCCTCCTCATGTATGATACATGTATAGTATATTATTGTTATATACTTGTATGCCCAAAATCCGATTTTGGCTAATTGATATAGTATTAGATCAAAGTTGGTGGAAAAAATTCGCCAAACTGCTATTTTCAGCATGTTCCACATTAATAAGAAATTTTTGATCGGTTCATGGCTTCATACAAATCTATCAGTCACAAAATTAAACCTCTCCGTTCAAAATCTACATTAGTCGCATTAATCTATACATGTTCAATCAAATTTAGTACAAATTTATTGATGAACTATTCTTGTTCAGTATATTTTACATTTTGATTGGACTTTTTAAATAGTTCATGGCTTAGTATTGTTTGAATATTACAAGGACTGACCAATATGCTTAAAACATTACTATCTGTGAGCTAAAGATCGGATTCATACTAATTCATACAGATTAGATTAAATTGTACCAGAAAGCTGTTAAGCCTCTTTTAAACATGTTTGCTGAAATTATTTCACAGTATGTTGCAGATCTATTCATTTATTTGTAGTTATATATTTTATCTTGTTAAACAAAAGTTTCTTTGGCCTTGTGGAATATGAATGAGCATGATGTCATTTTTAAAGTGATCAGACTGGAAAAAGTCACTGGAGAACAATTGAACAAAGCAGCTTTTTGTCATGGTAAAAAAGATTGGTCTTTACTTTTACCATTTTGCTCTTATCTCTAACATTTTTAGTATGAATGCCACGTATATTTTTGCATATTTTATGTTGAATAGTCTTTACTATTACATTTAATAAATGAACAGTTAAATAATTGTGTAAATAAGGGGAAACGCACCTTATTGAACTCTTGTTTCATACTTTCCACTAAGAACCCAACAGAAAAGGGAAAATATTTTGGTTAAGACTTTCTTTCAAGCCCGTTTTGCAAAAAAAATTGTATCAAAATGTACATTGCGGAGCCCCCAAATTAAAGAGTAATTATTTTCCTATATTAATTATGCAATTATCAAAGTCTCTTTTATTATTTTATTTATAAAATTATGAGATCCAGGCCTCTCCTTGCTAAAGAAAAACGATCATTAAGGATAAGAGAAAAGAAAGCCCAACAAACAGCTGGCCCAAAAGGAACACGATGAAATGTTTTTCTTTTATTTTTTTAAGAGAGAAAGATGGATCTAGTTTTTTTTTTTTTTTCCTTTGATTAAAATGGATCTAGTTGACAATGACTCTATGTTCTAGCTTTGTGTTTCATACTTAGCTCCGAAAAAAGAGATATAGAATCATAGATATCCATGTTAACTCAGTATTGACACACACATTCTTACTACGTAATGTGCCTCAGACGATCCAGCATGTCAGAGCAACGGCTAATTGACCAAGTCAGAGTCTCAGACACTTCCCTCTCCGCCTCAAACAGACTGTGAGGGTGGGCTCCACGGTACAGATCCTCTATGAAGGCACGCAGTATTTGATGTCATTGACAGATGACTTCAGTTGATTTTTTAATTAAAAACTACACAACAGTGAGTCGCCACACAATGTTGTAATGTATCATGCACAGAAAGATTCTACTTCTTTTTTGCTTTTCGCAGCATCTCCCTCAGAGAAGGGACGACATGGCAGCCATCCAGACGAAAAGAAGTGTTGGACTCGCTTACATTTGCTTCTCTGCCCCAACTTTGCTTCCCTTGCTGTCTAACAATACTTTTTTTTATTCATAGTTCGTTGTTTTAAGTATTTTCAAAAACTTGTTTGAATTGCATATAGTTGAATAATTTTGAATTTTATTACATCAACATTTTTTGTTTTGTGTTATGTTATAGTTAATTGTCCATCAAGCAAAAATCTCAATTATAGAAGGATAATTCTAGTATGTATCTGATTTTTATGTTACATTAAATTCTTATGGTACATATTTAATAAAAATATTATTCTAATTAAAAATTAAAATTGTAGATCTGTTCTTAATCATTTGATTGATCATTAATCATAAAGTCATTAACAATTTTAAATTGTTTGGTAGAAGGCTAAATGTCTTTCAAATTGATCTAAGTTCGATATATGTTCTATTTAAATAATTGAGAACTCATACATAGTTTTAACTTTTAATATAAATAATATTTTTCAAAAGATGTATCATAAAATTAGATGTACGTTAGAATTATGAAAGCAATAATAAATAATAACACCACCACCTTGTTGTTTATATATTGAATGATTTAAATTAACGATTAGTTGAAAAAACGGATAGTAATCTTATATAAAATAATATTATCTACTTCGAATTTGTATCCTCCTAATAATCTGATTGAGTACAATGAGCTCCAATAAACTTTCATCTAAGCAATTGGAATTCAGTGTTTATGTAGCTATAGGGGTCGTTTTGAGATTCGTGTCAGGTTAAAACTGACGACTCAGATCTCATTCTGCTCAGTCAGGTATTGCACTGGATCTGAATTCGTAACTGAAGGGTGCAGATAGGAGATGCATAGCAATTGCTTGGGTAATAAAGGCGGGAGCTCAGAGACCGGAAGGGAGATGCTCTGCTTTTGCTTTCCTTGGTTTAATGGTGGCGGTGTGTAAAAGAAAAGAAAAAAGGCAAAAAAATATAGAAAAGAAAAAGAAAGAAAAGAGAGAAAAGAGAAAGCCCAACCTCTGTACCGCTCGTAGGTGGTATGGCATCTCTCCTCATGGCTGCTTGCTTTAAACAACATATATTATGACCTTTATCCCTCCCTTCTCGCTTTTGATTCTACCTCCGTACAATGCTGGGCATGGAGATAATTTTGCTGCTTCCTTTTCTCCTCTAGTTTGAGAGAGAGAGAGGTTATGCTTCCTCATAAACCTATAAATTTGCGGCTGGTTTTGAAATTGTGTTAGGTGTGTTTTTTTTTTTTCTAATTATTTATATTTTGAAATTTTTATGGGTAGTGCCATTAAGCATTAATTCAGCCATGAACTAAACAAAAAGCTGAGAGTAGGTTTTCTACTGATGTATTTACCTATAACCACCTTGATTTCTCTTTTGATCTGATTCTATCAAGTAATATTTACCTATAACCATACTATTCAGGTCAAACACTGGTACATTAATAGAATTTGGTTATTCCTGGTATTTAAATTTTTTATTTTGTTCAACACAAAACATATTTAACTTTTTAACTTTAGTCACTACTGAATATATGCTAAGAGCTGTTTTTTTTTTTAACATTTTTCCCCAGAAGAATATCTTGGGCACAGATTGACATCACCATTAATGGCTACATCATTGTTACAGTGCAAACATTCATCTCTCCTAATTCTCTTTACAACTCTTCTCCTAATACCCCTTTCATCCCAATCTTCATTAAACCCCGCACAAATTTGGTCTCTTCTTCGGATCCAGCATCTACTAAACTACCCCATGATACTCAAACCATGGCACACAAATTCTACCTTTTGCAATCTCAAACCTAATCCACATTTCACCATTGTTTGCTATTCAAATAGCATAACCCAGCTACACATAACTGGAAATCCATTCTCCCCTTCTCTACCAAAAACCTTCTCCATGGAGTCATTTGTCACCACTCTGACAAGGTTTCCTGACCTCAAGGTTCTCTCTCTGACCTCACTCGGCCTGTGGGGCCCACTGCCGACAAAAATTGCGAGGCTTTCGAACCTCGAGATTTTGAACATGAGTTCCAATTCCCTATATGGTACCATACCTCATGAGATTGCAAACCTTACCAACTTGCAAACCCTAATACTTGACCATAACTTGTTTAGTGGTCCTTTGATGAATTGGGTCAGTTCGCTCCAATTGTTGGCGGTTTTGAGTTTGAAAAATAATAGCTTAAATGGAACCTTACCTAATTCTCTATCAAGCATGACTTCTCTCAGGATCATTGATGTATCATTGAATGATTTAAGCGGGGATGTGCCCGATCTTACTGAGTTAACGAATCTTGAGGTGCTTGATTTAAGCAACAACTCATTTGGGCCCCAATTTCCCAAATTGGGTATTAAATTGGTGACAATTGTATTGAAGAATAACAAATTTGGGGATAGCATCCCTGCTAATTTGGAATCTTACTATTTTCTACAAAGGATAGACGTCTCTTCTAATAAATTTGTTGGCCCGTTTCCGCCTTCCTTGTTATCTCTGCCATCTATTCATTACGTAAATATTGCTGGAAATCGATTTACTGGTATGCTTTTCAAAAACAGCTCATGTAATGATCAGTTAGAATTTGTGGACTTATCGGACAATCTTTTATCTGGAACGGTGCCGTCTTGTTTAGATTTGGGGTCTGATGATAAATCGGTTTTCTGTTCACATAATTGCTTATCTGTATCGGGTGATCCAACACAGCACCCAGATCCGTTTTGTCAGACCCAGGCTTTGGCTGCCGGAATACTACCAGAGAAAAAGAGGCACAGTAAGTTTGCAAAGAAAGTAATTCTGGCAATCTGTGTAGTAGTTGGCGTTGTTCTCTGTGTCCTGCTTGTTGGTGTTTTGGTTTTGTTTTTATCGAAACAAAAAAATGTAAGAAAAATAGTTTTGAGGCCTCCAAAGAGATTAAAGGAGAACAGTGGGTCAACTGTGAACTCCTCTCTGGCAGTGACTGATTCAAGTATGTTTTCTAGATTTCCTTTTCATAATTTTTTTTGTTCTTTATATGCATTTTTGTTTTATTTTAACAAGCGAGGATAAACACTTAATAGGTGAAAATTAAGGAAAAATTGAACTTTAATGGGTGAATAAATGAAGAAAATTAGTTTTTTTTTTAGCGTTACAATTTACAAGCTGAATTGTTCGAATGTGAGTGAAGTTTCGAAAAATTTCTCACTTCCAGTAATATTTATACTTTTTTTTTCTCCTTAACAAAAGGGTACATATCGCCCACAATAAAACTCGGTGCACTTGGTATTCCATCATACCGAATCTTCTCTTTGGAGGAGATTGAAGCTGCCACAAATAATTTTGACACCTCAAGTTTCATTGGAGAGTGCTCAAATGGCCAGGTACATGCACAACTTGAGTATTTTTGACTTACAATATGATACCATACCAGGCAACATTCTACCAATTTAGATGGACTATCTTATTCCTTGTTATTATTGACCTGGTACCACTCTACTATTCCAGTATCACTCATTGTGAGCAAGATAAATTTCTTGATTTTGAATTTTTTTTGTCAGATGTATAGAGGAAGCTTGGCTGATGGTTCCTTGGTTGCTATAAGATGTTTGAAACTAAAGAAGAAACAGGCCTCGATTAATTTCAAAAATCAAATTGATATAATTTCAAAGCTGAGACACCGCCACCTGACAAGTGCCCTAGGGCATTGTTTCGAGTACTACCTGGACGACTCCACAGTCAGCCGTATTTTTTTCATTTTTGAATTTGCGCCAAACGGGAATTTGAGGAGCAATATTTCACGTAAGTTTAATCCTATAACACACTTGTCATGACAGTACTGCACAAAATAGTAAGTGTGATGATTGGCATGATATGTAGATTAAGCAATGCAATAACTAATGTAGATATCAGAGGTCTTCTTTTCTCTAGTACTGATCTGACACTTTCCTGCAGATGGAGTTGCAAGGCAGAGGCTTACATGGCCACAGAGGATCTCTGCGGCCATTGGTGTGGCTAAGGGCGTTCAATTTTTGCACGGTGGAATTATACCGGGCTTGTTCGGAAATAATCTGAAAATATCAAATGTGCTGTTGGATCAGAACTTTGTTGCAAAATTAAGTTGTTATAATTTGCCCATCATAGAACAAAGCACACAAACAGAGGTGAGTTGATTCTCAGATGTCATAATATATAATGCCAGACAAAGATAATTAATTGTTTCTTTTCTTATGCTCGTATCAAAATCTATTGTTTAGCTGTTTCTCTTAATGCTAACTTGATATCCTCTCAATAAATTGTTGTTGTTTCAGACTCAAGTAGGAGGTACATCAAATGGTGAAAGTGATCAAGCTGATAGGTAATGCCAATTTATTTTTCTCTTAATATATTATTGCCATCGGGTTAGGGGTGAAAACGGAGCGAACATGGAGCGGATAGTGGTAAAACCATATCCATTTTTAATTTTCCGGATACAGATATGGATCGGATATCAGTCGGATATAGATCGGATCGGATATTTATTAAAATAATATTAAAAAATACCAAAGTTCATAATATTTATCTAATTTTAATGGTGAATAACAATATTTTTTCATAATATATATTAAAATGTATGATATATATCTACTATTCGGATACGGATAATTTGAAACGTAAAACCATATCAGTATCCCTATCCACATGGATATTCGGATATCGGATATCCACATCTAATTTTTCGAATACGGATCGGATATTATCCATACTGTTTTCACCCCTACATCGGGTGCTATGATTTAGAGTTTACTAAATTACTCTCTTTTTTGTTTGAAACTTTGAAGTCTTCTTCAAGGAGAAAAGGTTGATGTGTATGATTTTGGTGTAATACTATTGGAGATTTTGTGTGGAAGGCCAATCCAGTCCCATTATGAAGTTGGAATTATGAAGAATCAAGTAAGATATAAATTTTGAAATTGATATTATTACAGTACATTACATTTGTTTGCTGTCAATTTTCTTTTCAGGGTCTTTTTTGGGAATTTTATTTTTAGTTCAGATTTTATGAATAAAAAAATATAACAAACCACAAATGAAATATTTAATGGACAACTACAAATGTATAATAATGATCGATTGTAAAAAGTAAAAAAGTAGAGATTTTCTACCTATCTAAAATGAATAGTAAAAAAATTCTGAAAATTGTAAAATTTAGTCGACAAATACATTTTCATATGTAAAAAATGTTGAACGGTTAAAATCGACCGTTTGGACTTTAAAAACATAGATATTGATCCATAGTACAGACCAATCTATTCTATGCATAGTACTGTAGCCTCACTCTATTAATTAAGCCAACTATAGTTCTTATACAAATCTATCTACAACTGCAGCTCCAGTTGAGCCTAACAGGTGACAGAGCTGCCAGGAGGAGATTAATAGATCCAGTCGTGAACAAATCATGCTCTGATGAATCGCTAAAAACAGTAATGGAGATTTGCATGCGGTGCCTCTTGAAGGAGCCATTGCAGAGGCCGTCAGTTGAGGATGTGCTCTGGAACCTGCAGTTTGCTGCTCAGGTACTCGCTCAGAGCTGTGAAGCATCCCCTCTGACACCCTCCCGTCCCCAAAGGAGTTGAAGTCATAAATTGTAATGGTATTACTGGTTTCTCAGGTTTTATTGCATGTGTACCCTTGCAATTTATAACTCGAATATTTAGTGCAACTTTTTTATTTTGAAAAAAGTTATCATTGCGGAACAATGAGATATATAAAAATTTAAAGTGTAAGTTCTTGGCTGGCGTATATTTGCAAAAATAGATGATCACTGGTTGTATTGAAAGAATGTGGAGTCCAAAACAGAATCTCCTTTTGTGTGCAGTTCTGCAAGCATTCAAGTGAAACCATAGTTCCTATTTAATTAAAATATGAACTATTAGTACAAATTGTCTTTTGCTAGCAGAGAAATTGTCTATAACAAGAATTTTCAGATCAATAAGCTGGCAAAAGCCATAGCATAAACTTCCTCTGGCAGGTGTATAATAAAGAACTATTTTTTTTTTTTTGCTTAGTTATGCTTAAATCTTATTAGTTGAACAGATATCTTTAGTACTATTAAAAGTTTATTGTTGAATTTTGAAGTGAGATGTGGGGGAATATCAATTTTTGCATGCCTGCTTGATACAGCCTGCATTATGTTCTAAACTTCTTTACTTTTTGTTAATTTGCAATTAATTAGTTATATGCGATACCAGTCAAACAGCCTGCACTATCTGCTGAGCTTCCTTCCTTTCTTTCTTTTTCTGAGAAAAAGCTCGTTTTCTGAATCACTGCAAGTCATTCATGATAGATTTATTTCATGCAAAATCATACCGCAATTAATAAATCCTAGATTTGTCATGATCCTCTAGTGAACTCTAATCTGAAATTTTAAGTTACCTTGGTCCATAGCCATGATCTTCCAGAGAGACACAAGCACCGTTGATCACCGGAAGCCTTTAGATTTCCAAGTAATCCCTCTCAAGTCCGATGGAGAGAGCGAGAGAGGCGGCAGCGGCAACACTTTATTCTGCACAAGGAGAGATACCCGAATCGAAAGTTCTGTACTAAAAATCCTCTTCTCTTCCACTCAATATCAATCTCAGATTTTTGGTAGAGATAAAAATTAAAAGTAGAGAGAGAGAGAGAGCCGTATGTTTCTCTGTATATTCTCAAAGGAAACACACTCCAATTAATTAATAGGAAACCGATCCCATTCTTAATAGGTGCCATTTACAGCCATATATCAATCTATCTATTGAATAGGCGAATATTTCCAATAATTAATTAATCAATTAATCAATCAATTAATTAATTAATTAATTATGTTTTCCTTATTGGATCTGTATCCTATTATCTTATTGGATCCTTAGCGGGTCTTGATTCAGAACTTGTCTTATTGGGTATTTCCTTATTTACCGAACATTGCCGTATTAAATTGTGTTCCCCAGAGACCAATAGCATAATTGTATTATTACCAAACTTTATATAATTTAGACTATCACTAAATCATAAAGTTATTAATACGCGTTCTACACATTAAAGGCCCCACTTCTCATGACACATATTGAACCCGATAAATAATACTTAATTTGATCACTTCATAACGGGTCTAATTAAATATTTGACAGTCTAATATTCAATATATATTTATATCACATATAAGCCCATATATGTTGTAATTAATTAAAATTAATTCCAACAATCTCCCACTTGGGCTATATGTATATCCAAATAATATATATATATATATATATTGATAAAACCGAATTGAGTACTCAAGCTGTGCTATCATAGCCTTTTGTGTCATCAACCAATTCCGTCCATCAATCATATTCACAAGGACTTAAGCAGTATTCGTCTCATGAATCGAAACTAAACCAACATAAATCACTGTGTAAACATAACTGAATGACATGAATCATGAAGGGGATGTGTAGTTTGGGAATTACATGCAATGTGATCCACATGCCTATTTCCAATTTGGTCACTTTATCTTAATTTGATTTTGAGGTCAATCATAAATTCAGAGTGCATACTAAACTGAATAACTGAATAACTGAAGTCTGAATAACTGCATGATACATACAAATAACAGAATATCATATAAAAGAACTGCATGATATCTGTAAAAGTATATCATATAAAACATAAAACATGATACATAAAATGCCAACTCCCACTAAATCTGACAATCCTCGAGACAAATACAGTTAAGTTCTTTGAGGATGTTATGGTTCAAGGGGGAAATACAAATCAAATTGTCTTTGAAGAGAAACAAGATTCTCCTATACAAGAGGCGCCAGCAATGGTACCAATTGTAATAAGAATATCTGGAGACTCATTGGTTTAGGATCGTATCATATTCACAAGGACTTAAGCAGTATTCAAGCTGTGCTATCATAGTCTTTTGTGTCACAACCAATTCCGTCCATCAATCATATTCACAAGGACTTAAGCAGTATTCGTCTCATGAATCGAAACTAAACACAACATAATCCTTAGATATTGCGCTTCTTCTTTCTCTGGTGGACCGCCTTAAAGGCACTGTTTCTTGAAGTTCTTGAGGTGGTATAGGTTCCTCTTCAACATCAACATTGTCTTGTATTGTATTCTCTTCCATTTCTAGAGGTTCATTTACTGTATGTTCATTCACTGTACGATCCTGAACCAATGAGTCTCCAGATATTCTTATTACAATTGGTACCATTGCTGGCGCCTCTTGTATAGGAGAATCTTGTTTCTCTTCAAAGACAATTTGATTTGTATTTCCCCCTTGAACCATAACATCCTCAAAGAACTTAACTGTATTTGTCTCGAAAATTGTTCTATTAGTGGGATTATAAAATTTATACCCCCGGGACCTTTCTGCATATCCGACAAAATAGTAGCTAACTGTTCATTCGTCCAGCTTTTTCTCGTGGCCTATAAAGCCGAGCTTCAGCCGGACAACCCCATATTCTAAAGTGCTGAAGACTAGGCTTTCGCCCGGTCCACAATTCATATGGAGTTTTGTTTGCTGCCTTAGTCGGTACTCGATTCAGAATATATGCTGCTGTCTTAAGTGCTTCTCCCCAGAGGTTCAATGGAAGCGAGGTATGAGAAATCATACTCCTCACCATCTCCATTAATGTTCGATTGCGCCTTTCAGCCACACCGTTCATTGCGGGTGAACCCGGCATTGTATACTGTGGCACAATTCCATTTTCCTCTAGAAATTTAGCAAAAGGCCCTGGACATTGTTCTCCTGAGCCGTCATACCGACCATAGTATTCACCACCACGATCAGATCTGACGCTTTTAATCCTTTTGTTGAGCTGTAATTCAACTTCAGTCTTGAAGGATTTAAATGTGTCTAAAGCCTGAGCCTTTTCTTTAATTAAAAAATATATAACCATATCTAGAATAATCATCAATGAAACTGATAAAATATACATGTCCATTCCTAGTAGCTGTAGGGAATGGCCCACATATGTCCGTATGTATCAGTTCAAGGACGTCTGTCATACGATTGGCTGTATATTTGCGCATGCTTGTTTGTTTTCCCTTAGCACACTCAATGCACGGACCGAGATCCGACATGTCTAAGGGCTGCAGGATATCACTTTGAATGAGACGTGTTATTCTCTGTTGAGAAATATGACCTAAACGCTTATGCCAAAGTGCAGCTGAATCCTGATGTGTTAATTTCTGTCTAATGTTTCGAGTTTCATTATTCAAGGTCTCATTATAGGAAGCAATAGTATCTAAAGCATAAAGATTATCCAAAACAGATAGAAAACCAGTAGCAACTAAATTGGAGTTTTGATACAAACCAAACTTTCTATCTCCAAATGAACAAGTAAAACCTAATTTGTCCAATGCAGAAATAGAAATTAAGTTCCGCCTAAAAGACGGTACAACAAAAGTATCAAACAAATCCAAATACAAGCCAGTTTTCAAAAGTAATCTAAAATGCCCTATAACTTCAACTTCTGCCTTGTTTCCATCGCCCACATAGATGTATCTTTCACCATCACTTGGCTTCCGGTAACTTCGGCAACCCTGCATAGACACAGAAATGTGAGTAGTTGCACCTGAATCTATCCACCATGTGTCTACTGAAACTGAAACTGCATTAACTTCTGTACAAACAAAAGAAAAATTAATACCTTTCTTGACACGCCATGCGTGATAATTGGTACAATCTTTCTTCACATGCCCTTCAGATCCACAAAAGAAACAGCCCTTCTTCTTTTCTTTATTCGGCTCCGATCCGGTAACCGATTTCTTATCCTTAATGGGCTTCTTCTGCGAACTTGTAGTTGCAGCATCTGAATTGGCCTTACGTTTCTGTTTCCCTTTTCCTTTAGAGGTAGAAGCAATGTTTGCGCTTTCGCTCTTATCCAACTTCAACCTCTCTTCCTCCTGAACACAGTGTGAGATGAGTTCATTAACTGTCCATTTGTCCTTCTGACAGTTGTAACTCACCTTGAACTGTCCAAATGAGGCAGGAAGAGAGTTAAGGGCCAAATATACTAGCATATCATCCGATATATCTAGTTTATGTCCCTTCAGTTTTGAAGCGGTATGCATCATTTCAAGAATGTGCTCCCTGACATTGCTCTTACCATGATACTTCATTGTGCAGAGTTTGTTTAATAGAATGCCTATTTCAGCCTTCTCATTCCTAACAAACCTCTGCTCAAGTTCCTTAAGATAGTCTTTAGCAAGAGTGGAATCAGAAACTGGTCCCCTAAAACTTTCAGGAATGGTCTTTTGCATGACCCGGAGACACAAGCGATTTGACCTAACCCACCGTGCATGTGCGGTTTGTACTTTTTCAGTACTAGTTTCAACAGGCACAGGTGGTTTGGCCTCCTGCAACGCTGTGTCCAGGTCAAGGCACCCAAGGATAATCTCAAGATTATCTTTCCAATCCTTGTAATTAGAACCCGTCAGCATCGGAATGCTATTAATGCCGGCTGTAAGATCAGTAATTTTTGCTGAAAAATATTCACAAAGAACGAATCAAATAACCGAATAATAAAAAATAAAAAATCAAAATAAGGCATATTCCATCAACTAAGTATCTTCGAACAATAAGTGCTCTTTGGAGTCAATCATTATTCTAAGATAAATAGGTGTAGCAATTGAATATAACAGTCCATTTGATGTCAATTAGTCAACCTTCCTTTGGGCCGATTAACTAATTACATCCAAAACTTAATGACTATTACCATTTCATTACCACAAACATACACATACAATACTTGATTATTGTCTTTCCTTTGGGCCAGTCCAACAACCAAACATCATATGTATATCCACTGTGTATAAATTGGCAAATGATTAACGCCGGTATGAGAGCTTACTTTGGCAAGATGATACCTTTATCAATCATTTTCCAAAATATATCTAAATCTTAAGCCTTCATAATGATTTAATATTATCCTTAGCAAAAAATAATTTATCAAATTTTGACTTAAACAAATAATTAAACTGTTCTGGTTCGGCCAAAATACCAAAATTCAGTATACCTTGATCTGGCCGAAATTATACATCTCTGTTTTGGCCGAAAAATACACTTTGTATATTACTGTAATTAATTGGCCAAAAATAATTATGCAGCGGAATACTAAAATAATGGATAGTACCATTATTAAAACATTTGACCATAAATACTATAATAATATACATAAGCATTCAGTCAAATCAATTTGTCATACGAATCTTCAATTAATCATAAAATTGTTTGTGCAGAAAACTTTGATTTCAAAATAAAACCAAAACAGAGTTGCGCACAATGATTCAAAATCACAAATATTTTTAATTGGCTGTACTTTAACACGCCTTAAAAGAAATAAATTTCATAATACAAATCAATTTCCAGTCAACCCTTTCGGTCAAAAAAGAGTTACAATATTAAATTAAAACTAAAACAGAGTAACGCATAAATCTTGAAAACAGAGTTACGCCTCTGACTTTAAAAAAAATTTCAAATTTTTAATTTCTGAAATCTTAACCGAAATTGATTGTGCAAAAATTAACCGGTTCAACTAGAGTAGGCTCTGATACCAATTGATAGATTTATTTCATGCAAAACCATACCGCAATTAATAAATCCTAGATTTGCCATGATCCTCTAGTGAACTCTAATCTGAAATATTAAGTTACCTTGGTCCATAGCCATGATCTTCCAGAGAGACACAAGCACCGTTGATCACCGGAAGCCTTTAGATTTCCAAGTAATCCCTCTCAAGTCCGATGGAGAGAGCGAGAGAGGCGGCAGCGGCAACACTTTATTCTGCACAAGGAGAGATACCCGAATCGAAAGTTCTGTACTAAAAATCCTCTTCTCTTCCACTCAATATCAATCTCAGATTTTTGGTAGAGATAAAAATTAAAAGTAGAGAGAGAGAGAGAGCCGTATGTTTCTCTGTATATTCTCAAAGGAAACACACTCCAATTAATTAATAGGAAACCGATCCCATTCTTAATAGGTGCCATTTACAGCCATATATCAATCTATCTATTGAATAGGCGCATCTTTCCAATAATTAATTAATCAATTAATCAATCAATTAATTAATTAATTAATTATGTTTTCCTTATTGGATCTGTATCCTATTATCTTATTGGATCCTTAGCGGGTCTTGATTCAGAACTTGTCTTATTGGGTATTTCCTTATTTACAGAACATTGCCGTATTTAATTGTGTTCCCCAGGGACCAATAGCATAATTGTATTATTACCAAACTTTATATAATTTAGACCATCACTAAATCATAAAGTTATTAATACGCGTTCTACACATTAAAGGCCCCACTTCTCATGACACATATTGAACCCGATAAATAATACTTAATTTGATCACTTCATACGGGTCTAATTATATATTTGACAGTCTAATATTCAATATATATTTATATCACATATAAGCCCATATATGTTGTAATTAATTAAAATTAATTCCAACAATTCAGGCTTACACAAAATGCATTTGGGTCAGGTGGAACTTCAGATGCTTTTTTTCAACCTAAAATTGCAATTACATTCTTAAAAAAGAAATCTGAAAATCAAATATCTATCGAAAAGGATATGAAGCTTAAAAGCAAGGATACTGACGTTCTCATTTCTCTGCTGTTCTATGATGAGGTGTTATTTAAAATATCATACAGAAAAGTACTATACTACTATATATTCGAATCAGGCGTTTTTATGGTCCAAACATTGTTAAAAAAAATTTGATAGATATATTGAAAGCAAGACAGCTTGCAATCAAGTAAACTTACCAAAATTAGTCATCGATCCATGCATGGGGCAGTGTATATATTCAAGGTGCCTAATTATATTGTTGCGAGCCTCTGAATTTTCTCATGCATCTATGTATGATGATCACTAATATAATTACTTCATCCAATTATCATAAGATATATTTTACCAGAAACAGCACTAACTACTTAAATTATAGAAACATCTGATCAAGTTTGCTTCCCAAAGCTCGGGAGAGAATGCATGTATCTGCTCAAACATGTCCAAACTTGAAATTTTAAGATAATTCAAAGAAGAAATTCATGCTAACTTCATGGCTTCTGAGTGAACTTATTAAGACCATCTCCCCAATTTCCCTTCACTTCTGAAGCCTTTTGAATCTGAAATTGATAAAGAAGTCATAAATAATTGAGTACATGCACAGTTAGTTGCATTTTGGACTTCTTTTAGACACTTAAGTAAAATGGGTACATGATTGGTTTCTCATTTTCTTAACTAATACCACATTGTTGATTTTTTTTTTTAAATTAAATTTGCTCTGCTTTTTTTTTTCAGGTTAGCAAGAAATAATAAACCAATTAAGCAATTGAGCGATTAGATGATAAGAAACCAATGAAATAACATAAAATAAAAGGTACAAGTTGTTTGTTAAACCAATTAAGCTATTAGATGATCAATCATGGTGTAACACTGAAGAAAGATTGGTTAAACAATTTAGTACATCAATGATTACTATAACTTTTGGCAATTTTGCTTAACTGCATGTAGATACCTGCCCATGCACACCACTGCTTCCTGCTCCAACGGTCATCTTTCCAACTGCAGATCCTATAATCCTGTCGAATATGTTTAATTTAAAGTTTCTGAATGTATACAAAGACGAGATCGAGAAGTGCACATACATATAAGTTTGCTTTTTATTATATCCTTAAAAGTTGCTCATTTATAATTTTTTTTTTTGTAACATATGTTTGCGGTACAGGAGTAGATGTACGGGAAACCTATCTCGCAAACATGACACTGTTGTAGTGTTGTTCAACAATTTTCTCTTTCTATTCTGGAAAAAAGAGGAACATGCAATTTTTTTCACTGGCATATGCCACTTTGGAAAATTTATTAAAATGCTTGCTGATCATGGCTTGATCAGAATTATTCTGATAAAATGGTAAAATTACAAAGATCCCCTTTGTTGAACTTACTGATTGCTAGTCAAGGACGGTGACTGTCTTTCCCCTATAATCATCAGACTATCAGCAAATGACACTTGCTGCCTATACTTTTCCCTGTATTTCTAAAATATTTCAAGAGAAAATTAGATCATGTATATAGTCTCATCTGTCAGAAACAAATAGTGTTATTCCTAACATAAGAAGTACATACCTGGAGGTGACTCTTAATATTTTTTGTGGTAAGTCCAGAAGCCCCTATTGCCTCCATTGCTTCTCTAATGGTGCTAGGTTTTGCTTCTGCAATTGCACAAGAAATAATTTGGTATTATTTTACCTAGTTGGTAGGTGACTTAAATCATTTGCGTTGTAGCATCTTTATGTACCGTATAATGGTCATTGCAAATAGAGAACATGTGGTCATAATATACTCTTTTTTTTCAGTTCGTTTTTTTCACTTTGAAATTCAGCAATTGATTAAAATTGCAATTTTAAAAGGGAAACTATTCGCATATAATACAAAACTTCTGGTCTGTATTCATTTACAAGCTTTATTTTCCTAATTTGGGCTTTGGGCCCTTTTGTATCCTTTTGTGAATTTCTCCATTTATATATTTAGGTTGTGCCCTTCAAAAAAATACCAACATGTAGAAAGGATAAATGGCAAAACATCAAAGAAAACATCCCTCAAAAATCAAAATAGTAACAAATATATACATAATCTTATGTCTTAGTTCTACTCCAAATAACTAGGTTGATACCTGAGCTATTATCTTATGATAAGATTTAATTATTCATGCTAGAAAAAACAAACCAAAGGGGCCACCCAGAGAATTGACTGCTAATTCGAAATGGCAGTGCAGATCAGGTGTCCAGTGGAAGCGCAATTTCGGTACCTGCTGGTTCTTTTGCTCATCATTTGTTACCTCCAGCTTTCTGCTTACAATAAATTAAGAGAACCAATTCAGATGACATGATAATAGAAAAGAAAATAAGAGTTAGTAAATTTCTTCTTTGTGAAGTTACTTATCTCTTGAATGATATTATTTTTCTTAGATTTCTACTTGAGGGAAGTTTGAACGTAAGAACATAACAGAAATCCAAACTAGAAAAAGAAAGAAAAAACAAATCACCTTTTGGACATTGTTTTAGCAGGGAATGGTTGAATTATGTTTTCTTTCTTTGAATTGAATTGTATTCTTTGATCAGTAATTTCCCTCTTTATAGAACAAATATTCCAAAGAAATGACCATTGTACCCTCAATGTATCAGACAACGGACTCCTCTCACACTGGTTAAACTTCATCCATACTATCTGATTTTATAAAAGAGAATATGTTCTTGATTTAATCCGTCCATTTAATTTTAATCGAAGGGTTTGTAAGTAAATCATGACCAAAAATTATGTAGTAAATGCTGATTTACTTCAAAGATATACTTAGAACAAAAAAAAATTATGTTTATACTGATATGAATTAATTACTTGGATATTGTTTGCATTCAAAAACTACAACCTTGTTAGTTATTTGAACTCCATTTAATGCCTCTGAAGTAATTAATTAGTGTAATTCACTACTACAATATTTAAAACAAAAACAAAAAAAACATAGCATATCCTCATGAGTATGAGAAAAATTTAATCGTGGATATACTGCTCAGGAAGTATGAAAAAAAAATGATACACTTGGTTGTATGATTCTCCAAAAACATTTGTATGTGTTCTCTGAAGAAAGAGCATGAAGTAAATTTAGGATCTACAGCCTCAAATATAACCCAGGAATAAATGGGTCCTTAACAACTAAAAGCCGGCAAAGCTCGCCGGCTTAATCTGAAGCAACATAGAGATCAGACGGTCCTCCTTACCTCCTAGCTTTTCTCAATCAGTTACAAATGAAGCAGAAGAATTTTTTTTGTGTGGAATGAAAAAGAAAACATTTTTTTTTTACAAAAATAAGATTTTTTTGTATTTTGCATATCAGTATAAAAAAAAAATCAGTAAAATTTTAGTGTCATTTAATATTTTTTTTGTGAAGTATAAAAGAACGTGTAAATGACTTAGGATCTCAATTTTTTAGGTATTAAAATGGCTTCAGAAGACCTTGCATTTAGAAGCTTTATTAAAGCATCTCCATCGGCTTGCATTTGTAATTTCATAATGAAAGAATGAGTTATTTCAAAATTCAAACTTTCAAATGAGAGCAACAGCTACGAAAAATATTTTCTACATTGGTATCAACAAAATGTTTCTCATTTCTAAATTAATATAAGACATTTGGAAAGCACCCGATCGCAGCAAAGTACTGAGTACCAACCCATCCGATATTTTTATTAATACCCCCAGAAAAAAGAAAAATATCAAATATAACCACGGGTTCGATTTTTTTTAAATATACCCTAACCGCCCCCCTGTGGGGCGGTCAGCCAATGTATACTGAACCGCCTCACAGGGGGGCGGTCCAGTTTTTTTTTAGATTTGAGAGACAATATGAATGAAATGGAACCATAAAAATTCGAATTTTGTTTTTAATATTTGTTAGATTACTTCTTTTGATGTATCCGAAATTTAATAAATTTATACTAAAATACGCTAAATTACTTCAAATTATGTTAATTTATGTTGATTTACACTAAATTACTTGAAATTACAATAATTATGTAGAATTATGCTAAAATACGGTAAATTACGCGAAATTACGTATGAATAGGGCCTATTTTGTGCCATCTTTCATAAATCATAAAAAATAGTAAAAAAATTCCAAAAATAATAAAATTGGTATTCTACAAGTTCATTATATAACTAATTTACTGTGCTATGTAGATTGAACAATATAAATGAAAATCTTAATCAGAAACTTCAACTGAAGTTTTGAGACTCTTCCCTTTATTTTTTGGAGATTCTCATGAACATCAAAAGAAATAGTAAAAAAACCTAGAAAACAAAGGTCCCACTGTGCCAAAACCATAGTTTAATATGGCTGATACCATGTGTCAGAGAACTGAAATAAGCATGGTGGAAAGTAATCACTGGTACATACTCTGTGCAGCAGAAACTAAATAGAGCAGTGAATACAAATAAATACCAGAAACATGAGTGCAAATGTGGCTAGGAACACTTGCAATGCTTCATCCAACCACTCCTTAAAATTGTTAAACCTTGAACTACTACCTTCACTGGCCCCCCCGCCGCCGCCGCCACCACGTGGAGGCTTTTTACCAGCTCCACCATATCCACCAAAGTCAAGTCCCATCTTCTCTTTCAGTACATGAAGTGATTTTTCTTGTTTCATCCCCTCCATTGCCTTCTTCAACAACTCCATTGAGAAAGGCTACAGACAGGTAGAGAGACATCATTTTCAGAAGAGGTTTGTAATACCATTAAATCAGCATAATCGCATACCAGCTACACATGTAGCATTTGACTTCATTTATACAAGGATTAAATTCAAAAGATGCCACACAAAGAAACTCGTTATTTTTCCTATCAATAAGATTGAATGTGCTACCCCCTTTAAAATTGAATTAAAAGATAAAAGAATAGAGAGGATGTTGCTTACATCATCACTGCTACCAGCACTGCCAGCATTGCCAGCATCACCAATGCCACAAATTGGGGGCAAGTCTCTTATACTTGGGTGGACTATAGGTGCGGTCGTCGCAGTCATGAAATAGCGGCCATCTGGGGACCACTCGCTAGTGACAGAGCACTCGGCCTTTGTTGAACCTAGCAATCTCTTCTCAGAACAGTCCCAAAATGCCTGAGTTAAAAAAGAAAAAGAAAAAAAAAGGGAAGAAGAACATGAACCTTAAATGCATAAAAAGAGAACTATCATGTGACATACAAAATCCCAAATGTCATGTAATTGGTTCAAAAACAGAATTATCTCATAACACTCTATCCACAGGAAGTATCATTTAAAACACTCTTCAAATTTCCGGAATACCCCCTTCAAAAGTATTGAATTCATCAACCGAATCTGTCTTCACGACCGGGTAGGTGTGATGCAAGCTGATACCCTCCTTGTGCGTTTCGGGGAGGACGAATCACAAGCTGATAACCTCCTTGTGCGCTTCTTCTGTTGTGTTTCTTCTCGTGCCTTCTTCTGTTGACAATTACAAAAATGTTTTGACCAAGAGGATCTTAGTTAATACAATCTTCACAATTTATATTTGCTATAGATATTGCCTAATTTACATCTCATTTTGGTTCTCTACAAATGCATAGGATTAAAAGAGTTTCAGAGTAGGTAACATTTAAAGAATTTTTAGGAGCATATCAGTGTATCTATTGAAATCATTTTGAGAAAAAGAACAATAAATAAGATGAGGTGTTACACAATTAAACCAGCCCCTAAAGGTTTACACAAGACGTAACAGAGATACAATTGCATTCAATCATGAACTGATGATGCTAAAATTGAAAAGTGCAATTAAGGTCTGATTTGAAATCAGCCAGCAAGAGGAAATCTGGACAGCTAAGCCTTAGGCAGGATTTAAGGATTTGCTTTACATTTCTATTTTTATTAGTGCTTTTGTTTAGGCAATAATCAAGGGCTGATAGCCTATAATTGTATCAGCTGTGAGATGAAATAATCAGACAATATTCAACAATCTTCTCTCTTTCTTCTCCCTCATTCTCCAACGCTTCTGTCTTTACCCTCTATTATATCTCTAATCTCTCTCACTGCAGCTACCACATTAAATTTCCTCTAACATGAGGGACAACCTTTCTTGGCTTTCTTGGCTTCTTCCCGCTTAAGGAAAACCTTTCCCGTTCCTTCTAGCACGCCGCTCCCTTCGTACAGCTATTGGGCGGTCCGCACGCATGTCCTCTTCCTGTAAACTTACATCTCCTGCACACATTTAAGACTAAAATTAGCACTTGCAGCAAACACACAAGCAGGATCTAACCTTCCTTAGGCATATACAATTAATGGGGATCTAAACTTCCTTAGGCATATAAATTTGAAATTTGAACTGCAACATGAAGATACCCTCTTCATCCTCCTTTTCCTCTTCCTCCTCTTCCTCTTCATCTTCTGGATCTTCCCCTATAGGTGGCGCTCCTGCACACATTTAAGTTTATTAGTCACTAAATTAGCACTTGCAGGAAACGCACATGTAAACTTCCTTAGGCATATACAATTAATGGGGATCTAAACTTTCTTAGGCATATAAATTTGAAATTTGAACTACAACATGGATATACCCTCTTCATCCTCCTCTTCCTCTTGATCTCATGTATCTGTAACTGCAAAATGTCAATATATATGTTACATCCTCGATAAGAAACACTCAACCTCACTGCAACAAGGGAGGTAACTTACAGGACCATGGTCGAGTGGCGATAGTCAATGGCATGTTCTCTCCATGTATTTGCTCCTCTGCTGCACACATTTAAGTTTATTAGTCACTAAATTAGCACTTGCAGCAAACGCACATGCAGGCACCTCTATGAGGGGTTTTTCCAATTATAATTGCCAAATAACGAAGGTTTTCGTGTTTGTTTCTTTGGAATGGATTTTGTTTTTGCTTTTGACAGTAGGGAAGCACAACCTTGTAATTTGGCGAAAGGCAATTGTAGGGTCAAAGTTTGAACCTCTGGTTGGTATATTTTTTATTCTCTTCTTAAAGAATAAAGAGTAATTAGTTTGTTGTGGCCATAAATTAGGCTGTTCTAATGTTTATTTGTAATTATGAGAGGCATCAACTCTCTTCTTGGTTAAGTTGTATCGATTCTAGAGGCCTGAGCTTCTTACTATGATACTAGGAATTATGTTTTAGATCGTCAACATACTAAAAATATGACATACAGAAAGATATGACATACCGTCCTCTACTCGTTCCTCTTCATTGGCACTTCTCCTTTTCCTTTTCCCCTTTCCCCTAATCTTTTCCATAACAGGGTTAGGAGGATTTACTCTTACCAATTCTGGCCGGCAACCCTTTTCCAGATGTTTACACTCATAGGATGTTAAGGGGAGTTCGTCCTTTCTGATCTGACCCTTAATAATTTTGTCAAAAAAAAAATTTCTGCTTTCTCTTTTGTTAAGGACATGTGACGAAGGTTCCAGTTGTGGTACCTGGGCCAGCTGCCATTAGCAATGTGGTACTTGTCGACTCGGCACCGCTCCAAAAAAGAAATCTAGCAGAAATTATGGTGAAAATTATGGTGAAAATTATTGGTATGTAGCTAACAATATTGGTATGTTCCTGGGTATCAGTTCATTATCTTCAAGTTTTGATTCATGTTCATTCTTGGAATTTAGACCCTAGATATATGCAAATACACGTTTATCGGATTATAATGGCAAAATAATAAAATAAAAATCTTACGAGAACAGCTAGAGTGCATCCACCAATGTTTTGTGTGGAGTCCTGATGCGTGGAAACCAACAGTACCATCATTTCTTGATGGACGAGTATGGCCCAATTAAAATTCCAAAGGTCTTTCAAGTGCTTTATTTCCGTCAAGTATGGTATCAAGCTTGTTGTTACCAGCTTATTTGACCGTGGGAACAGCACCGTCGAAAAAATATACAAAACCATCAGAGCTACAAAGTCATCACTCTTTTTGCATCCTTTTGCACAAGCCAATCTCTTCAATATTTCTTGCAAAGATTTGTGCGTAACCTCGTTTTTCGTCCCAAAGTAATCCTTATGGAACCGAGTATAACAGTCTGATAGCCTCACTCTCTTGTCATTGGGGTGCAGATCAATCACAAAACCTTCCGTTTGTAGACCTACAATAAAAGAATGTTAGATAGATGGATTATTTATGTTTGTTTTATATTTCTTTTTCTTACAAAACCTTGATTAGGAACAAGTTAAGAAAAAATATGAACTTACCTAGAGCAACCCCGACATCCCGCACCGTGAATGGAACGGCCTCACCACAGATCATAAAAACCTTATTATCAGGGTCAAAAGCATCCAAAAGCTTTGTGAGCAAGCAAGCTGAAATATTTGCTGGAGGCATGCAAAGGAGATGCGCAAAAGGCGTTTCATTAAGTTTGGTCCTTTGATCCTCTTTCATTATCGGCGCGATGTCCCTTTCGAAAAATTTAACCAACGTCTTCGGATGACAAGTCGATGTCCGCTCAATTGCCATTAATTGAAGCTTGATGAGACCTAGAAAATAGATTTTTGTTAGAACATCTCAATGGCTATAAAATATAGTCTTGCCTTTCCAATAATATAAAAATCCAGAAGAAGGAAGAATTCCGATTGGAGGGTGCTCTAATTACACTGAGAACACTCCTAATATTTCTAAATGACAAAAGTATTCGAGTTCTGTTTTCAATTTTTTTGAATGATAATCGATCACTACTTAAATCACCCTAAATTAAAAAAGAGAATAATAAAGCAAAAGAACAAAGTGCTGTGGTGTCTGATGACTGTTATGTACTGTACATGCTTCGCATGAAGAAAAATTGTCAACAAACAATAATCCTCATGATCAACACGAATGAACTCAAGAACATGATAGTTCTCAAGCAAGTTTAAAACCCTAAACCCTAAAATCCTGAACGCACAGAGAGACTTAGAAATATTGAATCTTTTTTTTTATACCTGCTTCAGATGCTTCTATGCAATCGACGCTTTTTGTCTGATTGGATGCACAAACACGGTGCGAGGCGGAGATGCTAGCGATGCGAGGTGGAGGGGTGGCGATGCGAGGTGGCGTCGGGTTGGGTGGCGGAGCGAGTCAGGTGCGAGTCCGTCTGGTTAAGTCATATAGGTTCTTCTCTCTCTCTCTTTCTGATTCTGTGCGAGTGGAGTGCGAAGAGAAGTCGGGTGCGAGTCCGTCTGGTTGAGTCGATATGACTTGATCAATTTGCCAAATAAAAAAAATTAAAAAAAATAAAAAAAATTAAAACCTGACAAGGGGTATTGTGGTCATTTAGAAGAATATGTATTGTTTAATCTCATTTAAATGGTTCTGATGTAGGGGTGCACAAAAAATTCGAGATTTGTCATTCGATTCGAGATTGATTCGAAAAAGTTCGAAAAAAATTCGATTCGAAATTCGGTTCGGTTCAAAATTAATTCAAACCGGTTCGGTTCGAAATTAATTCAATTCGAACTTGAACCAGAGTAGGTTCGAATCGGTTCGGTTCGAAACAAATTTTGGTTCGAAATTGTTTTAAATTCAAAAAAAAATTTGGTTCAAAATTTTTTTTTTGTTCGAATCGGTTCGGTTCGGTTCGCTATTGGGTTCGGATTCAGTATGGGTTCGGTTCTCTCAATTTCGAACTAATTTCGAATCGATTCGGTTCGGTTCGAATTATATAAGTAATATCCCATTTTGTTTGGAAAAATTACTGAACACAGGAAAAATGGATCGTTTGCATTCAGTACATGGCATGTTAAAAATGAAAATTGTACATTTTTAATTATTTCCTGAAGTCTTACAAAATTACATTTTTATAAGAAATCATTAGTTTTAAGGTCGATTTTGCATGGATTTGAATGAAATTTTGTTGGAAAACTGAGTGAACACAGAAAAAGAAGGATCTGTGTGTTCTGGACTTAGTGCTCTGCACTAAAGGTCTGTGTGTTCCTTCTTCTCTGCACTGAAGGTCCAAATTTGCTTTGACCTTCATAACTTAGTGCTCACGGGATTTTAAACCCACCTTATTGAGGAACGGAATCTGGTTGAAGTTTCTTGTTTGGCATGGCTATATCTGATATTTTTTACATCCTATTGTAACGCAATTTCCTTTCATTTTTACCTCTATTCCTTCACTCTTCATTCTTTTCCATTCAAGACTTTATCCCATGAATGTAGTGTGCTTTTACTCTCTGTTAAATTGGTTTTAGCCATTGTTTCAAGACAACAAGTCACTCTTTTATATCTTAAAGTACATAACTCAATTATTCGATAATTATTCATTTCGTATCCGTATTCAAATCTGTGCCGAGATCAAGTCATTTGAGGTCCCTTCTCTCCTGGCATCAGCATTGTCGTCATGTGGGACCTACCTCCTGACATTCCAGAAGCCATCTTCTCAACAAGAGAAAAATGTTGTGATTTGGAATGTTGGAAGTGGGGCCCAAGTGTATCAGTTCATGCAGAAGAACATGTCAAAAACTACTTGGTGAGTTCTTCTACTTCTGTAATCTCTTCCCTTTTGATTTTTTCGCCCTATTTATTAAAATTTTATTTGTAGCCATGAATCGGACACATATCTTGGCATTTTGCCATGCCAGGCCATGTCAATGGACACGGTACTACATCTTTGGAGCAGGGTTATCTCTCATAGATACAAAGCCTGTTAATTCTTTGCTTGAACAAAATTAGGGTTTAGGGTTAGCAAATATGTTTTTATCTTTACTTCTTTTTTTCAAAGTAGAAAATACAGGAAAATAAGAGCTGCACATAAGGTGCTTGTGAAAATGCCTAACAGGAAAATATAACTTGGTCAATATTGCAATTAATGGCAACAAAAAAACTTAGTGTAATTGAAAATGCATCAAAATTACCATTACAATCATACCATTGACCATTAGAATCCTTAACCATTAACCATTCAAACAACTACTTGCATATCATTACAATCATTAGAAGAACAACAGTTGCAATAAGAAATTTAATCGTCTTCAATCCTCCAACCTCGTTCTTCAAATCCCCAACCTCATTCTTCATATCCCCAACCTCATTCTTCAATTCTCCAATCAACTAAGAGTATACTTTCTTCATTTCTAACGTCTCATTCACAAATAGCTCGTAATCGGCATTACTTTCTTGCATGACTCCGATGCCACGAAGAAATTCCTTGTAATTTTCCTCCCACTTCCAGAATGGGCACTTCTGCAATTTCACAAAGTTCAAATTAACTGTTATTACTACCGGTCCCGGAATCCTTGTATTTCAAAATTTAAAAATCACGTTTTATTTGCCTTTTTTTAACTATTTTCTAACTAAATGTCTTTTCTAACTACAACTACTTGCACTTACCATTGTACTATACTGGTCAGATTTCTTTCGACTAATTTAAACAAAACAGAACTATTAATAAAACCAACTGTAAGTTTTCTGCCAAAGCCGAACTATTAACAAAATTGAACTATTAATAAAACTTGTGATGTAATTTACTGCCAGTATGCAATCTGCAAGTTTCTATAGTACCAAATAGACAAAATAACACTCAGCAGAAACTTCTTACAGTTTGCTGATTTTCGCATCTGTAGAACGCCCTGTATGGGTTTGCTTTCGTACCGCTCACACGCCTTGTAACATAAATCTCACAATAGGGACACTCAATGATAGGCAATCGACGAGGTGCTGGAAGACGAGGTGCAATCGACGATTCTACGCCTGACTGGGCCGCGCTGGAAGACGACGTGCAATCGACGCTTCTATGCTTCCGACTATACATGCTTCAGACTCTTCTATGCAATCGACGCTTTCTGTCTGATTGGATGCACAAACACGGTGCGAGGCAGAGATGCTAGCGATGCGAGGTGGCGTCGGGCTAGGTGGCGGAGCGAGACCTTCGCTAAGGTTCTTCTCTCTCTCTTTCTGATTCTGTGCGAGTGGCGAAGAGAAGTCGGGTGCGAGTCCGTCTGGTTGAGTCGATATGACTTGATCGATCTGCCAAATAAAAAAAATAAAAAAAATTAAAACCTGACAAGGGTTATTGTGGTCATTTAGAAGAATATGTATTGTTTAATCTCATTTAAATGGTTCTGATGTAGGGGTGCACAAAAAATTCGAGATTTGTGATTCGATTCGAGTTCGATTCGAAAAAGTTTGAAAAAAATTCGATTCGAAATTCGGTTCGGTTCGAAATTAATTCAATTCGAATTCGAACCAGAGTAGGTTCGAATCGGTTTGGTTCGAAAAAAAATTTGGTTCAAAATTTTTTTTTGGTTCGAATCGGTTCGGTTCGATTCGCTATTAGGTTCGGTTCTCTCAATTTCGAACTAATTTCGAATCGATTCAATTCGGTTCGAATTATATAAGTAATATCCCATTTTGTTTGGAAAAATTACTGAACACAGGAAAAATGGATCGTTTGCATTCAGTACATGGCATGTTAAAAATGAAAATTGTACATTTTTAATTATTTCCTGAAGTCTTACAAAATTACATTTTTATAAGAAATCATTAGTTTTAAGGTCGATTTTGCATGGATTTGAATGGAATTTGGTTGGAAAACTGTGTGAACACAGAAAAAGAAGGATCTGTGTGTTCTGGACTTAGTGCTCTGCACTAAAGGTCTGTGTGTTCCTTCTTCTCTGCACTGAAGGTCCAAATTTGCTTTAACCTTCATAACTTAGTGCTCCCGGGATTTTAAACCCACCTTATTGAGGAACGGAATCTGATTGAAGTTTCTTGTTTGGTATGGCTATATCTGATATTTTTTACATCCTATTGTAACGCAATTTCCTTTCATTTTTACCTCTATTCCTTCACTCTTCATTCTTTTCCATTCAAGACTTTATCCCATGAATGTAGTGTGATTTTACTCTCTGTTAAATTGGTTTTAGCCATTGTTTCAAGACAACAAGTCACTCTTTTATATCTTAAAGTACATAACTCAATTATTAGATAATTATTCATTTCGTATCCGTATTCAAATCTGTGCCGAGATCAAGTCATTTGAGGTCCCTTCTCTCCTGGCATCAGCATTGTCGTCATGTGGGACCTACCTCCTGACATTCCAGAAGCCATCTTCTCCACAAGAGAAAAATGTTGTGATTTGGAATGTTGGAAGTGGGGCCCAAGTGTATCAGTTCATGCAGAAGAACATGTCAAAAACTACTTGGTGAGTTCTTCTACTTCTGTAATCTCTTCCCTTTTGATTTTTTCGCCCTATTTATTAAAATTTTATTTGTAGCCATGAATCGGACACATATCTTGGCATTTTGCCATGCCAGGCCATGTCAATGGACACGGTACTGCTTCTTTGGAGCAGGGTTATCTCTCATAGATACAAAGCCTGTTAATTCTTTGCTTGAACAAAATTAGGGTTTAGGGTTTAGGGTTAGCAAATATGTTTTTATCTTTACTTCTTTTTTTCAAAGTAGAAAATACAGAAAAATAAGAGCTACACATAAGGTGCTTGTGAAAATGCCTAACAGGAAAATATAACTTGATCAATATTGTAATTAATGGCAACAAAAAAACTTAGTGTAATTGAAAATGCATCAAAATTACCATTACAATCATACCATTGACCATTAGAATCATTAACCATTAACCATTAACCATTCAAACAACTACTTGCATATCATTACAATCATTGAAGAACAACAGTTGCAATAAGAAATTTAATCGTCTTCAATCCTCCAACCTCGTTCTTCAAATCCCCAACCTCGTTCTTCATATCCCCAATCTCATTCTTCAATTCTCCAATCAACTAAGAGTATACTTTCTTCATTTCTAACGTCTCATTCACAAATAGCTCGTAATCGGCATTACTTTCTTGCATGACTCCGATGCCACGAAGAAATTCCTTGTAATCTTCCTCCCACTTCCAGAATGGGCACTTCTGCAATTTCACAAAGTTCAAATTAACTGTTATTACTACCGGTCCCGGAATCCTTGTATTTCAAAATTTAAAAATCACGTTTTATTTGCCTTTTTTAACTATTTTCTAACTAATTGTCTTTTCTAACTACAACTACTTGCACTTACCATTGTACTATACTGGTCAGATTTCTTTCAACTAATTTAAACAAAACAGAACTATTAATAAAACCAACTGCAAGTTTTCTGCCAAAGCCGAACTATTAACAAAATTAAACTATTAATAAAACTTGTGATGTAATTTACTGCCAGTATGCAATCTGCAAGTTTCTATAGTACCAAATAGACAAAATAACACTCAGCAGAAACTTCTTACAGTTTGCTGATTTTCGCATCTGTAGAACGCCCTGTATGGGTTTGCTTTCGTACCGCTCACACGCCTTGTAACATAAATCCCACAATAGGGACACTCAATGATAGGCAATCGACGAGGTGCAATCGACGATTCTACGCCTGACTGGGCCGCGCTGGAAGACGACGTGCAATCGACGCTTCTATGCTTCCGACTATACATGCTTCAGACTCTTCTATGCAATCGACGCTTTCTGTCTGATTGGATGCACAAACACGGTGCGAGGCGGAGATGCTAGCGATGCGAGGTGGAGGGGTGGCAATGCGAGGTGGCGTCGGGCTAGGTGGCGGAGCGAGACCTTCGCTAAGGTTCTTCTCTCTCTCTTTCTGATTCTGTGCGAGTGGCGAAGAGAAGTTGGGTGCGAGTCCGTCTGGTTGAGTCGATATGACTTGATTGATCTGCCAAATAAAAAAAAAAAAAAATTAAAACCTGACAAGGGTTATTGTGGTCATTTAGAAGAATATGTATTGTTTAATCTCATTTAAATGGTTCTGATGTAGGGGTGCACAAAAAATTCGAGATTTGTGATTCGATTCGAGTTCGATTCGAAAAAGTTCGAAAAAAATTCGATTCGAAATTCGGTTCGGTTTGAAATTAATTCAATTCGAATTCGAACCAGAGTAGGTTCGAATCGGTTTGGTTCGGAAAAAAATTTGGTTCAAAATTTTTTTTTGGTTCGAATCGGTTCGGTTCGGTTCGCTATTGGGTTCGGTTCTCTCAATTTCGAACTAATTTCGAATCGATTCGATTCGGTTCGAATTATATAAGTAATACCCCATTTTGTTTGGAAAAATTACTGAACACAGGAAAAATGGATCGTTTGCATTCAGTACATGGCATGTTAAAAATGAAAATTGTACATTTTTAATTATTTCCTGAAGTCTTACAAAATTACATTTTTATAAGAAATCATTAGTTTTAAGGTCGATTTTGCATGGATTTGAATGGAATTTGGTTGGAAAACTGAGTGAACACATAAAAAGAAGGATCTGTGTGTTCTGGACTTAGTGCTCTGCACTAAAGGTCTGTGTGTTCCTTCTTCTCTGCACTGAAGGTCCAAATTTGCTTTGACCTTCATAACTTAGTGCTCCCGGGATTTTAAACCCACCTTATTGAGGAACGGAATCTGATTGAAGTTTCTTGTTTGGTATGGCTATATCTGATATTTTTTACATCCTATTGTAACGCAATTTCCTTTCATTTTTACCTCTATTCCTTCACTCTTCATTCTTTTCCATTCAAGACTTTATCCCATGAATGTAGTGTGCTTTTACTCTCTGTTAAATTGGTTTTAGCCATTGTTTCAAGACAACAAGTCACTCTTTTATATCTTAAAGTACATAACTCAATTATTCGATAATTATTCATTTCGTATCCGTATTCAAATCTGTGCCGAGATCAAGTCATTTGAGGTCCCTTCTCTCCTGGCATCAGCATTGTCGTCATGTGGGACCTACCTCCTGACATTCCAGAAGCCATCTTCTCCACAAGAGAAAAATGTTGTGATTTGGAATGTTGGAAGTGGGGCCCAAGTGTATCAGTTCATGCAGAAGAACATGTCAAAAACTACTTGGTGAGTTCTTCTACTTCTGTAATCTCTTCCCTTTTGATTTTTTCGCCCTATTTATTAAAATTTTATTTGTAGCCATGAATCGGACACATATCTTGGCATTTTGCCATGCCAGGCCATGTCAATGGACACGGTACTGCTTCTTTGGAGCAGGGTTATCTCTCATAGATACAAAGCCTGTTAATTCTTTGCTTGAACAAAATTAGGGTTTAGGGTTTAGGGTTAGCAAATATGTTTTTATCTTTACTTCTTTTTTTCAAAGTAGAAAATACAGGAAAATAAGAGCTGCACATAAGGTGCTTGTGAAAATGCCTAACAGGAAAATATAACTTGGTCAATATTGCAATTAATGGCAACAAAAAAACTTAGTGTAATTGAAAATGCATCAAAATTACCATTACAATCATACCATTGACCATTAGAATCATTAACCATTAACCATTCAAACAACTACTTGCATATCATTACAATCATTGAAGAACAACAGTTGCAATAAGAAATTTAATCGTCTTCAATCCTCCAACCTCGTTCTTCAAATCCCCAACCTCGTTCTTCATATCCCCAATCTCATTCTTCAATTCTCCAATCAACTAAGAGTATACTTTCTTCATTTCTAACGTCTCATTCACAAATAGCTCGTAATCGGCATTACTTTCTTGCATGACTCCGATGCCACGAAGAAATTCCTTGTAATCTTCCTCCCACTTCCAGAATGGGCACTTCTGCAATTTCACAAAGTTCAAATTAACTGTTATTACTACCGGTCCCGGAATCCTTGTATTTCAAAATTTAAAAATCACGTTTTATTTGCCTTTTTTAACTATTTTCTAACTAATTGCCTTTTCTAACTACAACTACTTGCACTTACCATTGTACTATACTGGTCAGATTTCTTTCAACTAATTTAAACAAAACAGAACTATTAATAAAACCAACTGCAAGTTTTCTGCCAAAGCCGAACTATTAACAAAATTGAACTATTAATAAAACTTGTGATGTAATTTACTGCCAGTATGCAATCTGCAAGTTTCTATAGTACCAAATAGACAAAATAACACTCAGCAGAAACTTCTTACAGTTTGCTGATTTTCGCATCTGTAGAACGCCCTGTATGGGTTTGCTTTCGTACCGCTCACACGCCTTGTAACATAAATCCCACAATAGGGACACTCAATGATAGGCAATCGACGAGGTGCTGGAAGACGAGGTGCAATCGACGATTCTACGCCTGACTGGGCCGCGCTGGAAGACGACGTGCAATCGACGCTTCTATGCTTCCGACTATACATGCTTCAGACTCTTCTATGCAATCGACGCTTTCTGTCTGATTGGATGCACAAACACGGTGCGAGGCGGAGATGCTAGCGATGCGAGGTGGAGGGGTGGCAATGCGAGGTGGCGTCGGGCTAGGTGGCGGAGCGAGACCTTCGCTAAGGTTCTTCTCTCTCTCTTTCTGATTATGTGCGAGTGGCGAAGAGAAGTCGGGTGCGAGTCCGTCTGGTTGAGTCGATATGACTTGATCGATCTGCCAAATAAAAAAAATTAAAAAAATTAAAACCTGACAAGGGGTATTGTGGTCATTTAGAAGAATATGTATGTTTAATCTCATTTAAATGGTTCTGATGTAGGGGTGCACAAAAAATTCGAGATTTGTGATTCGATTCGAGTTCGATTCGAAAAAGTTCGAAAAAAATTCGATTCGAAATTCGGTTCGGTTCGAAATTAATTCAATTCGAATTCGAACCAGAGTAGGTTCGAATCGGTTCGGTTCGAAATTTTTTTGGTTCAAATTTTTTTTTTGTTCGAATCGGTTCGGTTCGCTATTGGGTTCGATTCTCTCAATTTCGAACTAATTTCGAATTGATTCGGTTCGGTTCGAATTATATAAGTAATATCCCATTTTGTTTGGAAAAATTACTGAACACAGGAAAAATGGATCGTTTGCATTCAGTACATGGCATGTTAAAAATGAAAATTGTACATTTTTAATTATTTCCTGAAGTCTTACAAAATTACATTTTTATATGAAATCATTAGTTTTAAGGTCGGTTTTGCATGGATTTGAATGGAATTTGGTTGGAAAACTGAGTGAACACAGAAAAAGAAGGATCTGTGTGTTCTGGACTTAGTGCTCTGCACTAAAGGTCTGTGTGTTCCTTCTTCTCTGCACTAAAGGTCCAAATTTGCTTTGACCTTCATTACTTAGTGCTCATGGGATTTTAAACCCACCGCAAATAACTTTGGTATTTCACTAAAGGTCCGTGCTTGGTTAACGCAGGGTTGATCTTCAATGACCTAAAGGTAAATCTGGTGGTCAATAAACGTCCTACATTGTGTCAATAAAGATCCATCTGTCGTTCCGTAAAGATTCTTCTACTGTGTTTTAAAGCTTCGTTGCCTTAAATTCATCGTGGGTGCAAATTTACTTTCAACTTGATACACTTCAGATAGTAAAATAAAGCTACATTTTATAATTTTTAACTTTGCTAGGACACCGCAAATAAAAATAAAATTAATGAATCGTACCGCAAAAGGCGTTTTTTGAGTGCCAAATGTTCTTTGACCTTCATAACTTAGTCTTCACGGGATTTTAAACCCACCTTATTGAGGAACGGAATCTGGTGTTGCGCAATATCGTGTACCGCAGCTTCCAGATCGTCCGATTGCATCGAGATTCGTGCCCTAAAAATAACTTTTAACTTTGCTAGGACACCGCAAATAAAAATAAAATAAATGCATCGTAACGCAAAAGGCATTTTTTGAGTGCCAGGGCGGTCGATCCGGGCCGTTGAATGTGGTGTAGCGCGGTACAACGTAGTAGCAAAATCGGGTCGATTGAGGTGATAGCAATCAGCTACCGATTGCAATCAACAAAAGCCTTTTGGTATTTCACTAAAGGTTCACGCTTAGTCAATGGAGACTTCATCGTCTGTCACATAAAGGCGGGTCGGTCTTTCCATACAGGTGCCTGTTGTCTTAAATTCATCGTGGGTGCCAAATGTTCCTTCATTAAAACAAAGATACATTTAATAATTTTTAACTTTGCTAGTGCACCGCAAATAACTTTGGTATATCACTAAAGGTCCGTGCTTGGTTAACGCAGGGTTGATCTTCAATGAACTAAAGGCAAATCTGGTGTTCCATAAACGTCCTACATGGTGTCAATAAAGGTCCATCTGTTGTTCCGTAAAGATTCTTCTACTGTGAGCTTTGTTGCTTTAAATTCATCGTGGGTGCAAATGTACTTTCAACTTGATACACTTCAGATAGTAAAATAAAGCTACATTTTATAATTTTTAACTTTGCTAAGACACCGCAAATAAAAATAAAATAAATGCATCGTACCGCAAAAAGCATTTTTTGAGTGCCAATGTTCTTTGACCTTCATAACTTAGTGTTCACGGGATTTTAAACCCACCTTATTGAGGAACGGAATCTGGTGTTGCGCAATATCGTGTAGCACAGCTTCCAGATCGTCCGATTGCATCGAGATTCGTGCCCTAAAAATAACTTTTAACTTTGCTAGGACATCGCAAATAAAAATAAAATAAATGCATCGTACCGCAAAAAGCTTTTTTTGAGTGCCAGGGCGGTCGATCCGGGCCGTTGAATCTTGTGTAGCGCGGTACAGCACGGTAGCAAAATCAGGTCGATTGAGGTGATAGCAATCAACTACCGATTGCAGTCAACAAAAGCCTTTTGGTATTTCACTAAAGGTTCACGCTTAGTCAATGGAGACTTCATCGTTTGTCACATAAAGGTGGGTCGGTCTTTCCATACAGGTGCCTGTTGTCTTAAATTCATCGTGGGTGCCAAATGCTCATTCATTAAAACAAAGATACATTTAATAATTTTTAACTTTGCTAGTGCACCGCAAATAACTTTGGTATTTCACTAAAGGTCTGTGCTTGGTTAACGCAGGGTTGATCTTCTACGAACTAAAGGTAAATCTGGGTTTCAATAAATGTCTGACAGTGTGTCAATAAAGATCCATCTAGAAAGTAGTTATTTAAAAAAACAATATAAGTCTTTCCTGTGTTCTATATAGATACAAATAACTTTAGACTTAATTTGTATTATGCATATCGCAGATTGGTCCGTATTTTGGATCGATATTTACATTTTCAAGTCCAAATAGTCAACCTGAATCATTCAATATGATCTCTTCATGGAAAGGTAATTGTAGAATAGCCAACACTTTTCAGGGTTTCAATCCCGATCCATCCGGGTTTGACAGGTTTGGGTCCGGTCCGGGGCGGGGCGGTCTGGTCCGAATTGGCCCCCTACGGGTTTGATCAATACACTAGTTATCTATGTTAGCTTGGGCTGAAAGAAAACATTCATCCTTCTTTTTACATTTTATTGCTGAAAAGGCTCGATTTTCGAATAGTGAAAAATTGAGGGGTGTTAGACAATTTTCCCTTTTTTTAATTTAAAACGTCTCTCTTTTCCAACTGCTGTCGCTCTTCCCAAAACATCTCTTGCAATTGTCTTGTCAAACTGCTGTCGCTCTTCCCTTCTTACTCGCCTCCTTAGCTCCGTACAATGTTCCTCCGTTTAGTCCTCCTCTTCTCTTTCCTCTTCAATGTCGGCGTCGGTCGGAGAATCCACCATCAACTTTCCGCGCTGAGTCACGCCGCCGATTCTAACCCAATCGACTTCTTCCCCCCTCAAACACCCCCTCCTGCCTCCGACTTCTTCCCCCTTCAAACACCCCCTCCTGCTCCTCCTGTCTCGTATGTTATTCCCACCTTTCCCTCCATTATTTGTAAAGCCCACCATTCCAACAATGGCCATCCTGCAGTGATTTGGATTCTCATCTCAGCCGTTGGTGGTATCATAATTCTTATGAGCACTGTGTTATATTTCTATCTCTTTCGCTTTGTGGTCCCTCACGGCTCTACCCCCTTCAAAGAACCCCCCCTGCTCTACCCCCTGCTCTGCCGGCTCTACCTCCTACGAGTCTATCATACTCTGATAGCTCCAACAATGTCTGTTCTTCGCAAGGTAAAACCCAATAAACACAATTACTCCAAAGAATTAGGCAATATGCAAACAAATAACTTTGTAAAATTTTGTACTATGTCTGTGATGCATCTTTTTGAATGAAATAGAACTGTGCATTTTGCAAAGAAATGAAATCAGGGACCTGAAACTTCCCCTTTGTGTCTAGCACGATGAATACATGTATATTTTGTGTGAGATGTGTAAACATGAGTGTATACTTTTTTAACTAATCTAGTTCTTTTGTTTTGTCTGGATTACCTTATTGTATTCATAAAAGTTGATTCTTGATGAAGGATGGTATCAGATCTACCCTTAAATGGTGATATCTGGTGTTATCTTTCTTATATGCAAATTTAAATATTCTAAGTCTGAATAGAGATGCAATGAAGCTCACCGAGGGTAACACAGTCACTGTTATATGAGCAAAGCATCAATGATCCTTTCTTTTACACCAAACTGAATCATTTTGTAAATTGTAGAGTTAGTTGTGTATCTTTACTTCTTTTGATGTTCTAAGTCTTAGACTAACAGAAAGATTGCCTGTTTGCACGCAGAATTTTGGAGTACTATAGAAAAGAGATTAGTTCCTTTTGCGCGGAACTTTGACCGTAATTTCAACAATGTGAAGCAATCTTTGGAAATCCTTAAGGTATGTTTCTTTTATTGGTATCAAATTCTACTTTTTTTATACACTAATTTTTTAGTTCTGTTATCAAATTCTACTTGGACCCAATTATAGAATATGACAGAAAATAATTTCCTTGTGTTATCATAAATCTTTTAGGGAACTTGTGACGAGCTAATGGACAAGAAGATGCTCCACTTCCTAAGTTATGTTTTAGAAACCAAGTCGACACTTCCCGGAACACTATGTTCCACGCTTGAAACACTATGTTCCACGCTTGACACTACTATGGAAAATGGTAGCGACATGTACTCAAGTTCTTTTGTCCAGCGTTTTGTCCAGCGTGCGGTTCGATTTGCCGATCATATTGATTTTGATTTCCTTCAACCTCTTGCTAATATGGAGAAAGCAAGTAGCATAGAAAATTCTAAACTTGCAACTAATTATTCACAACTTAAGAACAAGGTCAAGAGGTTTTATGATCTGGGAAGTCATGGGGATCATCTTGTTGCAAATGCTGCAAATGGGGATCTTGAATTCTGTTCAAATATGGCTAAGTTTCATCTTCATCTTGTTGCAAATATTGCAAATGAGACATTACTGGAAATTGATGGTAAAATAAAAGACATCCTCTCTTCAATTATAGATCTGGATGAAAGATATAATACCATGCAAGGAGAGCGCTCAGCTTTCGAAACAATGGTTTCCAACAACGAGACTAAGCTTCATGAAATGATTTTGCATGGACTTGATATGACGGTTTTGGTGGCATCACGCGTGGGATATTTTCTTAAACTATTACACGCTAGGAGAGAGGAGTAATCGAATTATATTTAAATTCAACATGTTGTTACTGATGCTAATCCTTTGGTTCTATAGATTTGTGAGGCATCAGTGCCTTTTGATTTGTGATGTACAACTAAAACTAATTATTAGTGTATGACTAACCTTCTGTATGCCTCACCTAAGGTTATGTTACCTTAATTATTAGTGTTTGGTGGCATTGTTTGTAAATTAAGTTGTTGGGGACGAGCATAGAGATCTTGTAGCTTATGCCTGTTGACTTATGTTCTGCCTCTTCTCACTTCTTGTAATCTTCTGATTTAATATGGTTTTGAATTCAAGGTAACACCTGCCATCCTTTTATTTGTGTTGTGGAGTATCAACTTGGCTACTGATTCACCTTATATGTAGCCTTTTTTTTCTGGCACAATTGTTGTTTAATCTGGGCTGTTGGTAAAGAGCACCAGATTGGCTTAAGCTGTTCAATAATTTGTGACAGCTGCACAATTGAATGTTATAGGAGTGAACATTGTGTTAACCTTTCAGTTTCAGTTATAATTGTGGTTTTATTGTGAATGATGTGCTACCAGTGCCGTGTGGTTTCTGGATAGGCTATGCTGTGAATTGATATGTGACATGGAATGGAAATTATGAAACCATTTCTCAGTTCTCACAGACAATTAACCCCTATCATACTTTCATTTTTCCAAGTACCAAAAAGAAGACATGTTTTTACATCCAAAACCACATTGTGAAACCAACTTTCGCAGGTTAATTGTTCAATAAAAAAAAGTGCAATGCTAGTTCATTGACAAGCATCTAAATATATTGAGATTCACTTGAATCTCACAAGCGATGAGAAAAAAATAGGGCAGCTAAGTTTTGCAATCCTCAACAACCCTAAATACGATAAATCATAATACCTTCCACAAGAAAACACTATACTCATGATTGAAAACAAAAACAAATAAAAACTCAACAATCCAACAATACTAGAAGAAAAATACCAAATCTCACTCTGCTCATTGTGGCTCTTATCCCAAACCTCATCCTCTTTTCTTCATTACACAATAAATCAGTTAAAGTAGCTTTGAGGGCTTCAATACGTCGAGTCATTCTCTATCATCGTGACGTCGAAGAAAAGGTGGTAGATCAGCCAGACGCATGCTCTTCTTGCCCGATAAATGGTACTTTATTAAGTCTCGTCCCAGCAGCACCAGCTCCTCGCCACGGACTATGCACACATACTATATCCAGAAATAAGTAGTGTCAAGTTTGTTTCACTGCTACCAACACTGCCAGCATCACCAATGCCACAAATTGGGGCAAGTCTCTTATACTTGGGTGGACTATAAGCAAGCTTCCCACATGTGAAGTTTCTTGATTTTTGATCGAATTTTGAGGATAAAGAAGTACAATATACTGTTTCAAGCCTCTTATATTGCCTCCTGACAGCTGGGCCCAAGCTAGGCTTATATGTAGTCGTTGCTTGAATGCAACTCATGCTGAAGAAACGAGGGTTGAACAGTCGTATCTCATGAAATGTACTCTATCTGAAATTTTGAAAAGAAAAAAAAAGCAGAGCAAATAGAATTAGATAAAAAATTGAATACATACAAGTATATGAAAATACAATCTTAATTTTGTAAAAGACCAAATGTGAACTTTTTTCTCTTTATCTTCTGTCAGTGAAAACTCTAGTAGAATGATTGAATTAGGGCTTGATAGAGCAACTATATTTGTCAGAAATGGTGTTACCAGTGGTACTAACTTGTCTGATATGTAACCAATACAGCTGCTAAAAAAATAGAGATGCCAAACTAACAGACTGGTTTTGAGTTCAATCTTGCCTTAAGACATGTGGTTTGTGAAATACCTTGTAAAATAAGAAACTTTCTACCAGAACTGTGGAATAATTGAAACTAATTCGTTAGGAAACCCCAGAAGTAGTCCTCCATAAACCCCTAAAAATACCTCTAGTTCGGTTTGAAAGAGAGAAGTAGCTGGAGACGTACTAAACCCTAACCTCGTTTGCCACGTCTGCGGCGAGCTGTGGAGTGTCAAGTTTGTTTGTTATGTATTATTTTTCACTTTTCTAATCTGTGTTGATGGGGTTAAGATATAATGAAAATGCATTTACATAACTTGAATGCAAAGGCAGCTTTCCTTGTTAAATTTTTTGTCTTCTTTCTTGTCTATTAACAACTATAAATTTTGAAATCCGGCATCATAGATTTTAATGCATGCGTATTTTCACGAGCTTTTCGAAAAGTGGTCATTTGCTGAAATCGGACACTCGAGCGCCGTTTCATAGCCGTTTGAAATTTCGTCGTCGTTTTTCGCCTTCTCAGTGAAGATATCATCCCTATTCATACGTAATTTAGCGTAATTTACCGTATTTTAGCATAATTCTACATAATTATTGTAATTTAGCGTAATTTAGTGTAAATCAACATAAATTAACATAATTTGAAGTAATTTTGCGTATTTTAGTATAACTATGCTAATTATATGTCAAAAAGTAATCTAACAGATATTTAAAAAATAAATCGATTTTTTAGTGATATATTTCAGCATTTTAGCTATTTGTCTCTTAAAAAAAATTAACATAATTTCAAGTAATTTAGTGTAAATCAGCATAAATTAACATAATTTCAAGTAATTTAGCGTATTTTAGTATAAATATGCTATCAAAAAAGTAATTTGACAAAGGGAAAAAAAATTCAATTTTGTAGTGTTATATTTCATCATTTTAGCTATTTGTCTCTAAAAAAAATTTAAAAAAAATTCGAATTAAAAAAAAAAGTAATCTAACAAATATTAAAAATAAAATTTGAATTTTTATTGTTAAATTTCATTCATATTGTCTCAAAAAAAAAAAAAAAACTGGACCGCCCCCCTGTGGGGCGGTTCAGTGTACACTGGCTGACCGCCCCACGGGGGGCAGTTTGGTGAGAAGAGTGAACCGCCCCACCCCAATGGGCGGTTAGGACATATTTAAAAAAAAAATCGAACCGTGGTTATATTTGATATTTTTCTTTTTTTTGGAGGTATTAATAAAAATATCGGCTAACCCATTGGGCTTGGATTATACAATTTTCTTAAACAATTAGCAAATCGTATTATATTTTTGGAATTTAACCGCGATTTATTTAGACAGGGAAGTTCTCATATTTTGATTTTCCTTCTGTCAAATCAGGCCCAACGATACAAAACAGGCCTTAAAAAAAAACTGAAGGTCCAGAATGGTATCAGCACACAAATAGTAGGCGCTGTCCGGTTTCTATTATCCTCTTGCGCTTGGTTAGTCCCACAAGAAAGAAACAAAAGCGTCGGACGCGGAGAGCATCTATAAAATAAGTTGGGGGTACAACGGAGAAGGCACTTACCTGGACGGGGTCAATGGCTGATCAAGAAGGGTCATGGCCTAGATCAGTGGCCCACATTGCACTACGTGGGAACGCTGGTCTACCATCTGTCCAAGTGGCAGAGTGGACGTCGTAATTTGTGATTGAGGGGGTACGCGTTCGCGCGGCCCCTGCCAATCAGTAGATAATCATTACAGATTCTAATGATTTTTTATCTTTCTAAAAGATAATGGTAAAAAAAATAGTTTTATGTATATTTTCATATGATTATCATTCTAGTTGAAATACGTTTTATTTTCTAATGATTTTTATGAATTTTATTTCAGTTGAAGTATTCTTTATTTTCTAACGATTTATATTCATTTTCGAAGGAATTTTTTTTTAATACAAGCACGTAGGCATTTTCGAAAGCAATTTTAAATGATAGTTAGCTATCATCAATATTCTTTTTACCCAAATTTAATTTGTTTTTTTTTGTTTTAGGAGGAAGTAGACACTGGTCGTACTTTTTTTGTAGAAACATATTGTCCTCTACTCAGGGGCGGAGCCAGACTTTTGAACTATGGAGTCGAACAAAATTTTCCGATGGAGAATAAAGATCAAATTTGCTATGCCAAAAAATTTTACTCTAAATTATATTAAAAATCATACGTAAATACAAAAATTGAAAAAAAATAGTGTCAGTTGACTCCATTTCTTTGATCTAAGTCTGCCTCTGCCTCTCCTGTTATACTTTTTAGGGAAAATTTCTAATGTACCCATCTAAATTTCTATAATAGCCAATTTACCTATGAAAACACGATAATAGCCACTATCCTCATAAAATTCTAACATAATCTCTTCTATAACTTTTTATCTACTTTAACATTTTTATTTAGTGATTTTAAAAATTGAATTGACAAATATACTCTTTAATTTTAACGGAGGTGTTTCTTAAATTTGTGTAAATTTGTGAAGTCTAGCCATGGCTAACGGGTCCGAATTTGACTATTGGATCCTATTTTATTTTGAATACCAATAGATTTTATTGAAATGAAACACTTTCGACAGGGATTTTTGAGTGTTGTATCTTGGGATGGAGATCCGACCATCGGCAGTCGGTCAAGACATGGTCGGAATCAATAAAATGACAAAAGGAAATTATTTGGATCCAATTTGGTAAAAAAACCCATTTAAATCAAACCCTAAATCAACTCAATTTCTTCGCAGTAAACCAAATCCGACTATAGTACCCAAGCACAATTTCTTTTATCAGATACTACTCTTTAAAAAAGGACCCGAGGCGAAAATCATCAATGCATTCTTTGTTGTATCGTATTTATTTTCAAGAAATACCAAAATGACAACAAAAGCTTAATGTCTCCTTTTGTGTTTTTATGTATATTTATAGGTTATAATGACAACAAAATCGTCTGACAACCTCAACAACAGAATCAATGGTTTCTAAGAATATGCATTAAAGGTCTATTTCCATTTGGGTTTCGCAACTGGTGCAATTTGTCGATAATGGGATCTAAATGGAGCCTTAGTGGTGCAAATCTCATCGTTTGTTTCCTCTTCTTAGTTGGTTGGTGTTTTCTTTTTGGTTTTATTTCAGGTTTTGGAGGAGAAGAGCATTGTGTGCAGAAGGAGAGGACGAAGACAATTAGAAGAAATAGACTCTTCTATTAAAATTAAAGGACAAAATAGTCAATTCATATTATAAAATAATTAAATAAAAGATTATATGATTAAAAGGGAATAGGAGAAATAATGTCATAAAAAGTTTTTATGGAGATTTTGAATATTATAGTGTTTTGATGAGAAAATTGGCTATTTCAAAAGTTTCCATGGGTACATTAGAAATATTCCCTACTTTTTATTCAGGGGCTACCCACAATTTATCTTATGTTGAAGCCACCTAAATTTTATTTATATGTCGCTATTATTTATAACATGAATTTGTCGGCCTAATGTTTGGTATTATATACTCTTATTTAAACTAAAACAAAAATATCAGATCGATTTCATGACTTCATTTAATATTTTTCTTTGATTATATCAGCTAAAAATTTAATTTTTTGGTATTAATTCGAATGATCCAGAAGAAAAAAAAAATAAGGTCCTTCGATCTGAATATGAAATACAAGTGAAATTAAAGACCTCGTAAATTTTTTTTTCTTTTCAGAAAGAACGGAACTCGGTACCAGCTTTACTCTTATTTTTTCCTTTCAGGAAAATAAGAAATGAAAAGGAACTGTATCTCATCGACTTTTTGTTCTGTAACTTGACATTTAGAAGAATATTTTTTATAAATCATATTAAAATTTTGTTTTTTACTAAATCAACATGATTATTTTTTTTGACAAAAACCATATGAACCGAAATGCCATTTCGGTCCGAATTTTTTTTTTTTATTCGGGACCGAAATGGCATTTCGGTCCGGTCTCCTTTTTGGATTTTCTGTGGTACTTTTTCACATGTTTTCATATGAGCCGCCGCAGAAAATCTAAAAAGGGACCGGACCGAAATGTCATTTTGGTCCGGATAAAAAAAAAATTTCAGACCGAAATGACATTTCGGTTCTTATGATTTTTGTAAAAAAAAAGTAATCATGTTGGTTTCGTAAAAATATATTTTTTTAATTATGGTTTATAAAAAAAATTCCATTTAGAATGTGCCATATAATTTGACTTGCCAATAAGATTTTCTTAGCATCTTGTTGGCGGTTGCTGTGAAAGTGGGAAGTTACACGAATTCAGATCCAGTGAAATAACCTAAAAATTGGGTTTTGGATCGGGACCGTCTGATTCGAATCCGTGACCATCTAACTAAAATGGAGCGCACACATTCCGAGAGACATGTTCCAATCTTGAAGCAATTTCGAGCGACAGATTTGATTCGGACGGTCCGATCCAAAATTCAAAAATTGAGTTACTTTAGGAGATCCGGACCCGAAGTACACCGCGGTCCTAATAGGAAACTTGGTTCATCCCAATCCAAATCACCTCAATTCAATGAAAGAACTGGAGATGACAATTTCAGCAAAAAAATAAAGATAAGGAGCTTCCGTTTAGCCAGAGAAATAGAATAAAAGTGAAGTAAAAGTTAATCCACAAACTTGATCTTTAATTTGTTGGTGTTTGGTGGATTAAGATAAAAATAATATAAAAAAAACTAGAAATTAGTGCCAAATACCAAAATGCCTTCGAGAAACTTATATTATATTATAAGAGAAATTAAGTAACAAATTATCATGATCATCAGCCTTCGAGAATTAAAAAAAAAATCTGAATTCATACACTTATATCGGATACGGAAGTTTATACATTTTTTTTTTCACTTGCATTGTTATTATATGCAATATCTTTTACGTTCATTTGTAAATTACTACTAAAATCTAATATAAGTTTCTCGAAGAGATTGTTATTATATGCAACATCTTTTACATTCAGACTATTAGAGTGCAACAAGATATTTAAAATAAGAGGAGGGTTCAAATGTCTCCATTTTGTGTGTCTCCATCATGTCTCCATTTTTAATAACTCAAAATTTAAAACTTAAAAGTCAAAATAAAACCGTTGGATATGATATACATCATTTTATCTATGCACGTGTAAAAAATTGTGATATTTCAACTTTGTTTTGGTTGTCATCAAGAGCTTGTAAAACCGTACTAATGTGAATAATTTATAAACGTTGATTTTTTAAATGATTGATTCACATAAAAACAAAATCGAAATGTAATATTCTTTTTATAAGCACATAAAGAAAATATCAATATATCATAAATCACATCTAACGGTTTTATTTTAACGTTTATGATTTAAATTTTGATTTATTAATGTTTTTAAAAATGGAGGCATTGTGGAGGCACAAAATATGGAGACATTTGAATCCTCCTCTTAAAATAATATTATTCAAATTTAAATAATTATATAAGATTAAATAAGAATAATATTTTAGTCTTAGTTGACCGAATTTTTTATTTATATCCAAAAAATAAATTAAATTACAAAAAATAACCACTTTGGTGTTGAAATTCGAAATCTACCCAAACCGGAAAAAAAATTTCCGGATTTAACATCTAACTCCGGAAAAAAATTTCTGAACTTAACATTTTTTTTTTAAAGATTCCGGAAAAAATATTTCCGAACTTAACAAAAAATTTTTTTTTTTTTAGAGATTCCGGGAAAATTTTTTCCGAACTTAACAATTTTTTTTTTTTTTTTAGAGATTCCGAAATTTTTTTTTTCCGAACTTAACAAATTTTTTATTTTTTTATTTTTTTTAGAGAAAAATAGCTAAAATACTGAAATCTAACACTAAAAAATCGAATTGTTTTTTCTAAATATTTGTTAGATTACTTTTTTTGATAGCATATTTATACTAAAATACGCTAAATTACTTGAAATTATGTTAATTTATGCTGATTGACACTAGATTACTTTAAATTATGTTAACTTTTTTTTTAGAGACAAATAGCTAAAATGCTGAAATCTAACACTAAAAAATCGAATTTAGTTTTAAATATTTGCTAGATTACATTTTTTTATATATAATTAGCATATTTATACTAAAACACGCTAAATTACTTGATTTATGCTGAATTACACTAAATTACACTAAATTACAATAATTATGTAGAATTATGCTAGAATACGGTAAAGTACGCTAAATTACGTACGAATAGGGATGATATCTTCACTGAGAAGGCGAAAAACGACGACGAAACTTCAAACGGCCATAAAACGGCGCTCGAGTGTCCGATTTCAGTAAATGACCACTTTTCGGAAAGCTTGCGAAAATGCGCATGCGTCCGAACTAGCTATGCTAGTTTTCCAAATTCAGAATCGCCAAAAAATAAAGGGAAGAGCCTCAAAACTTTAGTTGAAGTTTTCGATTAAGATTTTCATTTATATTATTTAATCTACGTAGCTCGGTAAATTAGTTATGTAATGAACTTTTATAATACCAATTTTTATTATTTTTGAATTTTATTTTTTATTTTTTATGATTTATGAAAGATGCCACAAAATAGGCCCCATTCATACGTAATTTAGCGTAATTTATCGTATTTTAGCATAATTCTACATAATTATTGTAATTTCAGCATTTTAGTAAATTTACCGTATTTTAGCACAAAATCGGCCCTATTCGTAGTAAAAAAACAATTCGATTTTTTAGTGTTAGATTTCAGCATTTTAGCTATTTTGATAATTTCTAAATTATTCTACACCATTTTGAAATTTTTTAAATTAATTTAACAAATATTTAACAATTCGATTTTTTAGTGTTAGATTTCAGTATTTTAGCTATTTTGATAATTTGTAAATTATTCTACACCATTTTGAAAATTTTTAAATTAATTTAACAAATATTTAAAAAAACAATTCGATTTTTTAGTATTATATTTCAGTATTTTAGTTATTTTTCTCTAAAAAAAATAAAAATTTGTTAAGTTCGGAAAATTTTTTTCCAGAATTAAAGTTGAGTTTCCGGAAAAAAAATTTCCGAAGTTAGATGTTGAATCCGGAAAAAAAATTTCCGGTTTGGGTAGATTTCGAATTTCAACACCACCATGGTTATTTTTTGTAATTTAATTTATTTTTTGGATATAAATAAAAAATTCGGCTTAGCTGAGGTAGAGTAACTTTACTTTGTTTATATGAGGTGAAGTAAAATTGTTGAAGTGGATATTTAATTTATTCTAGTTTGCAAGATTTAGAGTGGGGGTAAGAACTTATTTTCACCCTTATTTCACTTATCAAAATAGGATACAAACTTCCTAAAATGTAAGTTTAATATTCTTAAACTAAAAAAAATAAAAATACTACGAGAAGGAACAAAAAAATTGGTTGTCGGTTATTATATATTTTTATCATTATATAAAATTGTACAATAAATCAAATGAATTCAATATCTTGTCGTCTAGTTTATTGATAATTTGCTATTTGTTCTAAATAGTATTGTAGTTCAACAAGTATACTTCATTCTGAATATATTATACATTATCTCAATTAAATATTTGTTAAATCTATCCACGAATATAAAAAATGAAATGGAAAATTGTTCTTATCACGATAATTAATTTGGTATGGGGTATTCGATAATGCAACAAAATATATACTTTAATTTCGAGTTAGTATATACTTTAAAATACATTAAACCAAATAAAAACTTTTACAAAAAAATGAAAGTACAATTAAAAAATAAATTAAAGAAGAAAAAAATTTGAAATTCAAAATTAAATGGATATCTACCGGATACATTATTTGAGCATATCTGACATATAATTTATATCTTTTTATTTATTGACCGTTGTCATATCCAGGTAATATTTCGACATTTTTATTATATCCAAAGTTAAATAGAAATTAATAAATATATTCAGTTTGGCTGGATTTTAATAAAAATGTCCAAACTGGCCATTAAATGGCCGGTCCTCAATTTTTTTTTAAAGACACTATGAAGAGCAAGATACTGAAATCTAACACTAAAAATTCGAATTTTTTTTTAATATTTGTTAGTTAGATTACTTCTCTTGATGTATAATTAGCATATTTATACTAAAATACGCTAAATTACACTAAATTACGTTAAATTACGCTGAATTACACTAAATTACGTTAAATTATGTTAAATTAAGCTAAAATACGATAAATTACGCTAAATTACATATGAATAGGGATGATATCTTCACTGAGAAGGCGAAAAACGACGACGAAACTTCAAACGATCATAAAACGGCGCTCGAGTGTCTGATTTCAGCAAATGACCACTTTTCGAAAAGTTTGCGAAAATATGTATGCATTAGCAATCGCTTTGCCTTTTTAAAATTCAGAATTGCCAAAAAACAAGGGGAAGAGCCTCAAAACTTGAGTTGAAGTTTCCGATTAAGATTTTTATTTCTATTATTCAATCTAAGTTGCTCAGTAAATTAGTTATATAATGAACTTGTAGAATACCAATTTTTACTATTTTTGGAATTTTTTTACTAGTTTTTACGATTTATGAAAGATGGCACAAAATTGGCCTAATTTAGCGTAATTTTGCGTAGTTTAGCGTAATTTTGCGTATTTTAGTATAATTAGTGAAATTATTGTAATTTAGTGTAATTTAACAAAATTTAGTTTAATTCAACGTAATTTAACATAAGTTCAAGTAATTTAGCGTATTTAAGTATAAATATGCTAATTATACATCAAAAGAAGTAATCTAAGTCTAACTGACAAATATTTAAAAAAAAAATTGAATTTTTAGTGTTAGATTTCAGAATCTTGCTCATAGTGTCTCTAAAAAAAAAAATTTAAGAACCGGCTATTAAATGACCAGTTTGGACATTTTTATTAAAACTCAGTCAAGCTGGGTATATTTATTAATTTCTATTTAACTTTGGATATTAATAAAAATGTCGGGGTAATATCTGTCACTGTGAATTAGGAAAATGAAATGGAAAGATCCAGTTTCTGTAAATGGAGAAGCAAATTGCGCTTGCTTCGTAAGCAAAGCCAAAACCCTTTCTCTAATCCGAGATTCAGATTCCGTGGAATGTATTAATTGTAATTTTCAATCCAAAGTATAAAACAAAAGAGAGATGGAGTAACGAGTGAAAACCAAAAATGGAGAGAAGACAGAGAAGCTTCTCTTCTCTCTCCGCCTTCGCCTTTCCTCTTCTGTTCTCACTTCTCTCTCTACTCCGCCTCTCCGCAAGCGAGCAAACGCCAATCAGAGGTACCTTTCTCTTGCGAATAATGTCTTAAATCCTGATTTTCTTTCTTTTTTCGTTATTATATGACGTATTTCAGCTGAGATTAGCCAATTTACGGGTACATTTAACTCTACTTTTGTTTCTAACGCATTTTTCCCGTTGATTTACCTACAAGTACTATTAATTGAGCAACTACGAGGTTATCCCTAAATTTTCTCCTCTTGCAATAGATGAATTCCATGAAATAAGATTCCAAATGCATATATCCTTAATTCTTGTCTTTAATCGTTGAATTGAGCAATCATAGTTTTAAGGTAACAAATTCTAGTGAATAATTTCATTTGGAACTGGTCTTGTACCAAATATACCTCTGCATCGTATATTTTTTATTTATTTGCAAGTTTCTATCAATAAAAATGGGGTCGTATGCACTTACATAACCAAATGTTTGTGTAAGGTAATTCAATTAGGGTAATAAAATTGATGCAAGTGTAAGTAAGGAAGCCCTTTCGTGAAATATGTAAGCCATTTACCTTTTGGTTTTATCCACAGAGGTTAACTTGGAAGAGCCAATTATAACATTCACTCCGCAATATTTCGGTGGTCACTCATGCGAGCGGTCACACATCTCTCCCTTGTCGCGGGTGTATAATATCAAGAGTTATGCAAACTCACATAGGGTTTCATTAAATATCTCTGGATCCCTACCTGAGAAGTTCCACTGGAAAATTGAGGTTTGTTCTCATAGGTGAGTTATTACTTTACTGAATTTTATGTTGTGAAGTACCTGATGCATGTCAGCATACGAGTAACTAATTGGGATGGCTATAGATGGGGATGCATTATTTTTATAGTATTATAGTCGGGTTGGGTCCAACCTAATCTGCCAGGAGACCAATAAATTATGACCTGACTTAGCCGTTTGAGTTTTATGAGTCGTTGAGTTGCAACGGCATCATCAAATTGTCATATTGGTTCTTTGCTACCAATTACATTTTTATTTTATTTTTAATTAATTAAACTATTCAAGGCTAAAGCATAGTCTTTGTTTCACCATATGATTACCATTATAAGCAGTGTGGTCAGTCTAATGTTATCAGTTTTGACCTTGAATTTAAGACCTCGGTTCCAATAGTTCCTGTCAGTGGTAGCATGTCCATGCTGATATATGTCCAATGTAGTTATTGGTACCAGTCTGTTCTACAATTTTCCTTGGTTGTATCATTTTATCTTAGAAATGAAAAGTGTTATGTTACCCAATTTATCGAAATTTTGAATACTCTGTAGGAATGCTTCTATGGGATTATGCGAGTGTGAGTCGAGTAACTGGCAGAGCCTGAACAATGGGCAATGGAATAGTTTTATATCACCATATGAGAAAAGATACATCGACGTACGAGTTAAGGATCAGATTTCTACCTCTTTCTCTCTTTCTATCCAAGAAGGTAACTTTCTAATTCTTGAATTTTTTTTCCTTTTGATGTCTACTTGCAAACTTCTTTGGGGCATGCTAGAATTGTAGCTAGGAGCTAATCAGGTCTATTACTATGTACCTACCATTAATGCTACTTATAGTCAACTTATTGATAATAATCAGTAACATGATACTGGACTCGAGTGTGCATTTGATTACCAAACTTATTTTGAGCTTTGGAAACGAAAAAAAAAATAGAATCACTCTTTTTTTTGGGCATAAAACACCCATGATTGTTCGTGTTTGCATAAAAAACAATAATTTAATATTTACCATGAATAATCTAACAGAATATTCCATTTTTCCTCTTTCTCTTTGGATAAATTTTTTCACTGCTTTGTACAAACCTATAATTTACTCTTAAAAGTTCTCTTGTGATCAAATCAGGGTAACACGGTTAGAGAAATGGAACAAATATTAAGGAGGGATGCAGAATTAGAAGTACACAAAATTAATTCTAGCTAAATTATTGGGTGTTATGTAAACCTCAAATATGATGTCTATGTGGGCCAAATACATGTTTGAATTACTATTCTGATGGCAAAAGAAACAACAGAAAAGAACCAGGAAACAATTACTGCTTGTTTACTTTAATAGTTTTGTTTTGTGTTTGGTAAATGTTTTTTGTTCACAAATGTGAAATTTATTTATTTCATGACACTCCTGTAGAGTTCCACCAGTGGCGGCTGTTTTGTCTTGGGATAGGGCTTATGCTGCTCATTCTAGCCCCAGTTGTCAGTGACTGGGCCCCGTTTTATTATAGCAGCTCTATGACTCTGGGCATACTGCTAGTTGTCTTGCTTATCCTTTTTCAGGTACCTTTTTTGTTACCTTCGAAGTTGATGCGCTAAAATATTTGATGAGATTATTTATAAGTTCAGAGAGTTGGCTTCCTTGATTAATATTTGATCTAAATATAATCTCATATTTCTTTATTGACTACTGATAAAAAATTCAAATTATCCAAATTGGTTGCAGGGTATGAAATTACTGCCCTTGGGAAGGAAAAATCTATTCTACTTGACCATTTATGGCTCTGTGGTAGGTTTTCAGCATAATCTTTTAATTAAAATTTTGTTTTGCTACTTATTTTTAACTTTGAAATATGCAAAAAGGATATCAATGTTCTTTGAATTGTAATAGGCCCTCCAAAGACAGTTAAATGTATACTGTTTAACGATTATAATTCTAATCCATTTAATCATTGTCATTAAGATAAATCCTTTGCTTGTTTTAAAAGGGTCATCTCATTGTGGTTTCTTGATTTTAATAGACTAGATCAACAATTAATTAGTCTGGTAAGAGTTTAATGCTAAGTTAAAATGTATGTTTCAAATGTTTTTGAAAAGGGGGCCATGAACTTGAAAATTCTTTATAGGGGGGATTTTCTGCAATTTTCAGCATAGCTATTCCTCTCATTATTAATCTTTTACTTTAGTTGGATTCTGATTGTCTATCTTTTGCATTCTTAAAATATCAGCTAGGTATCGGCTCATACATTGCGCACTACTTCTCTTCAATTGTCAGTTCTATCCTGGCAGCTTTTGGCTTGAGTGAGGAAATGCATAATCCTGTAAGTATTCCAATCTGTAATAATGGACTGTAGTCATACTACTATAGCTTTATTAAATTGAATTTTTTATGTAAAGAAAGTCCTGTGATACTTCCTACCTATGTCTCAGCATTTGTTTCTTAAAATGTTTTTGACATTGAGAAAATTGGAACAACCGTGTTATGATCAGATTTAAGGTGGCATGACTTTACTGAACTGATAAAAAATCTAATTGCCATACCTGACCTGGAACCAACCGGAGGGTTGAGTGAACCAAAATCCAACATTGCCTTTTGCATACAACCTGAGATTTGACAAACATTAGATGATCCAACCAAATCTGACCTATATGCCCTTTGCCATCTCTGCTTTACATATCCCGTATGGTGTATGGTCTTAACATTGGCTTTTGCATGCTTTTATTTGATTCTCCATAGTCATTTCAAATATCCATTCATTTTCCCGCTTCTGGAATGTTTTGTATACACAGGTCTCAGTTTTCCTAATAGTGGTTGTAGTCTTGGCTGGTGCTGCTCTAGGCCACTGGGTTGTGCGGAAGTTTGTTCTTTCTGCTGATGGCCATGTTGATGCTGACATTGCTCGATTTGTACTGTGGGCCATGCGTGTTATTGCTCTCTTTTTCATCCTCCAGGTGGACAAGTGATTAATCTATTCTACATATTTCATGTTTTTAACAAAAACTACTTATTATATATTGCATTTAAGCTAAATTTGCCATTACCTCAATCAATGTCCTATTGTGTACTTTTGCCTCAAATATGCTGAAATTTACCAATGATCAAGTAGTAGATGAATATAATCAAGCAAGATAAGCATTAAGAGAAAAAAAAAACAGAGATAAGCAAAAAATTAGGTCATGCTACTTTCTCGAAGCTGATATCTGGCTCGTACCAGGCTACTACATGTGGTGTCGCCTAGTATTAAGACTAGTAACTGACCCCTAGAATTGTACTCTAGCCTTTAATTCAGACTACATTTAATTGACTTCTCTTTTATTAACTAATTTGTAAGTATGTATTTATTTTATGAGGGATGCTTCGGTGCACACAAGGACCTATTTGTAAAATGAGTTCTATTTTCATTTTCAAAGTTCAAACAGTCGATCCGACCGTTCAACATTATCTCCATATTAAAATGTACTTGGAGGTCAAATTTTACATTTTTTTGAATTTTTTTACTATTTATTAAGTATTTTACAAATTCAATGGTCTGAATTTGACTAGTTTTTGTAAAATACTTAATAAATAGTAAAAAAATTCAAAAAAATGTAAAATTTGACCTCCGAGTATATTTTAAAATGGAGAGAATGTTGAACGGTCGGATCGACTGTTTGAACTTTGAAAATGAAAATAGGACTCATTTTACAAATAGGTCCTTGTGTGCACCGAAGCAAATGCCTTATTTTATTACTAATTTTATCTTTTATTGGCAGAGTTCTCTGGATCCTCTTCTTGCACTTGGTGCACTAGGTGCTTCTTGGTATACCAGCACTGTTGCTTCTCACTTGCTTTCTTCAATATTCTTGTAAGTTTGACTACATTGAGTTGAAGATTTTCTTATTTTGGAAATTTTGAGTGTTAATTTCGGTATACTTATTGGGATTGACTGCTTTATCACAAAGCATTTCGAGGTCTGAATGGAATGAAGAATACAGTGATGGTGGATTCTGGAACAGCAGGAAATGAGAACTTGCACATTACTTATTTTTCTCATTTTATTATGCTAAATCCTCAAATCCCAGAGTTTGATCAACACTGAATCTTAATTAATAATACAGTAGGATCCCAATCATGGGAAAAAGAGCTTGGGAATATATTTGTACGTCTTACTATTTGCTTGTTTGGAATCCAGTATGATTACCAAGAACACCGATCTCTGAACTTGATAGTACTGATATTGTAACAATCAGGTTTTTAATATTTATTCATTTATTCTTTGGTGCTTCTGAAAGTGAAACTAGGAAAACTGATTTCTTCATTTCATCCTTCCCCAATTTTGGTGGGCGTATCCTTGTTTTTGTTTTTTATTTGCTTCTCTTTACTTTTTTTAACATTCCTTTTCCTCTTTTTAGGCACCCTTTTAATTCTTACAATGAAATGAAAGTATTTAACTTTTTGAGTCATACTTATAGGAGGGAAGAATCAAGTAATGGAGGAGGCTTGTGGCAACCAAAGGCTAGTCAAAAGCTTCTCTCTCCTTATGGAAGGCAACCTGAGTTTCTTAGTAAATTGAGCAGGAGGGACTATGGTGGACCCATTTGGGAGAGCCCTAGTAGCCCAAATTCTTGGTCAGGACGTGCTACGAAAGGTACCCAGTATATTTCTTATTATTTGCTAACTCAATATTTCTGTAGCAGCTGAAATTGAACATTAGATATTTTTACCTAACATGCTTTCGTTAGTTTGGTGTTTTCGAGATTCTATGTTCCATTTGTCTATTTACTGTTCCACTTAAATTGAAAAAAGAAAAGAAAATTACTAAGATTGAGCTAAAATTAGGGATAATTTGGGCTTGAAGTATGTATGAACTTGTACGAATGGATATGCTCGAGTTAATAGGAAAAAGGTTGGTGATAACTTGGTCACCTTCTTTTGTTAAAATTGGTGGGATGTTTATTGTGTTGTAATATTACTGCAAACTGCATATACAAGTAAATGTCAGGTCTGCTTTTATAAAATACAAGTATATATGAGCTTGTATCTTTACTTGTTTTCTCATTCTTTGCAAATCGAGCTCTACATAATAGAGATTTATATATCTTATCAGATATATGATCAATATGGCACCAATATATGCCCTGGTTGTATTATATCATACACATACTGCAGTACTTCTGGTTCATTGTGTACCTAGTTTTTTTTAATTTGTGAATTATTGTTTATTGATTGCTTATTTTTGTAAATCACTTTATTTTCATTTCTGTATACCTTTTTTGCCTTTTTACTGTGCAGCACAAGTCAACTCAGCCACCTTTAAGAAAAAAACTCCAAAAAACCAAGAACGAGATTACTACTCGACGTACCATAACATACCAAAGCGGAAGTTCACGAAGAGAGAATGGGACCGATTCACCCAGGAGCAAACAAACAGCGCTCTGGCAGAATGGGCCACCAGCCCGGATGTGGTCCGATGGATTTCTGACAATGCGCATCGGGTTCACATGGACCGGGACAGTGCCACTGACAAGGACGACAGTCCAACGAGCTCATCGGGCTCCTCAGAAGAGCTGGAGCAGATCAACAAAGGACTCGGTCTACTCCAGTGGTGATGAACCAGATCATGCTTGGAGGAAACCGAAGTTTTGAGTTTAACTGATTTTACTTGCCTTTAGGTGATCTGGATGCTTGGTTATCCTTTTAGTATGACTGATATTACCCTTTTTAGGTGACCTTGCAGTTTGCATATCCAGTGTGTGTAATGATCTTACTGTAGTTTAGTTAATGTGACAGTTTTGACACCTAGTTCGTTTAATATATTTTATGTTTAGGTGGCCTGCAATTTAGGATTCAGTCTAGTCTAGGAAGGGGTATGATTTAGTGTTAACTATTGTTAGATGACTTCTGCAACAAGTAATAAATGCATAGTAACTGCACAATTTTACCATATTCTTTTGGATGCGAGCTTGAATATCTGCTGCTTCTTTTTTTCTGTTTACGGCTTAAATTAAACTATAAAAATGTTTTATAAGTGGGAATATTTTTTATGTTTGGAAGCATTGCTTGCCAAAACTAACAATTTGTAACCTAATTTCCAAATGTCAAAATGCAGTTGCAAAATGCAATTGCTCAGAAGTCAAACATTTGGAATTCCCAAGTGCGGTTATATTTAGAAACGGTTTAACAATTTGGTAAACAACTTTTTCTTTCCGCGAAAGTATTTATATTATTGGCCCGGATTCAGCCTAAGATTAGGCTGTCTATACTTGGCAACACCATGTTGAGTAATTATTTTTTTCAAATACACTAGGCAAGTATATTACCGTACACATTTAAACCGGCTGCAGTTTCTACTCGTAGAACATTTTCTGTTGCTAAAATGGGCCGTGATGCACAGGAGATTTTACTCTTGGTAATGGTTTGTACTAGAGTTTGCCTGGGCCATGCGCCTATTGGTCTATTGGATAAGATCAAATGTGGGTTTGATTATAAAGATAGCATTAATTCATTGATTGTGAGTGGTGTTGACAGGTAGGTTATCACCTAAACTGTCTTAATTTAGCACGTATACTAGCAAATATTTTTCTCACTGACATGAACTCGCACGGGAGTACGGGACTTGAAAATCAGGAGCAGCATCAAAATTTTACCGGGGCCTGTCGCCTCGCAAGAAGTCTGTCATGCCATGCACATTGGCACATTTGGTCGTTTTGTTTTAAACATCTATGGAAAAGTCTTCTCTTATCTACGTTGAGGAAGAGCAGATTGCTTCATATTTCTCTTTTGGTGCCTGCAATCCTCGACCCTGAAAAGCTGAAACACCATACTGCACGTGAATCTTGCAATGCGCATCGCTTTGAAATTCGTACATCCTGTCTTGAGATCTACAAAACGATCACTTCTCTCTCTATATATATCTTCAGTGTAATTTCCTGCACACGGAATCACGGAGGTAACAGAATATTTCTCTTTAGATTTGGACCGTCTGATCGGAATTCGGGTCAATCCCATCTGAGTTGAAACGAACAGAGCCCCTTTAATATTCATGCAGTATCATATACGAATTCTGTGATGCATGTGATTTGTCTACACTGAACTTCTTCTTTTTTGTATGAAGTGTGACAGTTTGCGAAAAAGTGAACACCAGTTAAAATAAAGCGAAAATGTGGTTACAATATAATATAAATGATAGAAATTTATTGCTTAGTATTCAACTAGTAGAATAATAATTTGTTAAAAAGGAAGAGTATACCAAATGCAACGTACGTAAGAATTAAAGAGGAGATAAGTATATATATTTAATTGCAAAATGGGATCTAATAAGGTAATGGGTGTTGTAATATGTTTTACTTTTAGAAATGAGCAACTTTTGTCCGCATCTGAATTTTTATCGATATTAAGTCTACAAGTACATTTTATGATTGAAATTAATTTAAGGAAGTGGGGTTTTATTGACAACGGATTATTTTGAAAATTTTAAGAACCATAAAAGGTATTTTTTAGAGCTTGATACAATCAAGGGAACAGTCATAAAAGTTAGTTTATAATTCTAAAACTAGGACAAGTATAATGTATTATATATTTTAAGCATATCATATACATTAAAAAAAAATGATGCAAGTTTTACCATTCGTCAAATAATATCAAATTGGCATCTGTCCATATTTAATGATCAAACATAAAATGATATATCACATGAAAATTAATACACAATAAATCTATACTGAAAAAAATATGTTTATATTTTCTTTCTTTAAAAAAAAAAATTGTGTTGGCATAATTTGAAAAGGTATTCTTAAGGTTGTCAATAAGACAAGAAATCATTACTCTTTAAGGAATATATAGTAACTCTTCTTTGGTATGCAAGAAAATAAGGTATCTTTATCAGTTTAGTTAAATAGTAAATGAAAAGAAGTCATTTGTATTTAATGTACAGATTTAAAGATAAAAAACAACAATATAATTTTCTTATATATATATTTTTTAATTTGATATATTATAAAAAAAAATACCTTTATATTTATTATGAATGCTAAAACATGATACACATAAAAATCTGGATGCACCGTATAAGTATTCTTTTTAAAGAAAAAAAATATTTTTCCCGTAAAAAATGCTCATCATTAATGGACACGCATCGTGTTGCCACTTGAAGTTATTTTATGTTGAAATATTCCAGCAAACAATAAGCCAAAATATATAGGAGCAACTAACTATCTCACATAATCTTTCTTCTAGTCATTAACTACTCGAATAACTACTAATTACTTGAGGAGACCATTTACTATTTGGGGACCACTTACTATTTGGGGGCCACCTAATATTTGAAATATTTTACAACTGGCGCGTGCAAGTATTCATATATAATTTATCAAGTATTCATATATAAATACTTGAATGACAATGTATGAATACTTGTGCAACAGGCAACTCGAAAGCATGTCATCATGGATCTCATTTGAGAGAGAAAATTGTGTAGAAGACGTTCGTGGTTTTAGATTTACAAAATTCTTCACAGATTGTCAGAAATATTGATTAGAGTGAACGGAGAAAAAAACCACCTCTAAAAACGTGTAAAAGATGGGTGAGTAATGTGTCCAGTTTTTTTTTTAAATACTTAATATCTTAGATATGAACACTTGATGTATTATATATGAATACTGACACTCGCCGCGATATTGATGCGTTTTGTTTTGTCTTTTAGCGCTGAAATTTGTGGTCCCCTCTTAATTAGCGGTCAACAAAGACAGTTATTGACCGAGAATGAATGAGGAATAGGAGCCGGAAGATAGTTAGTCGGTCCCAAGACCAATTAAATATTATATCCCTTGCAATTATTATAAATGGAAGTTATCTTGCACGTTGCGTAAGAGTTCTTACTTTGAGAACCGAGGCAAGCATATCTAATCATTGAAGGGCATTTTATATATCACGCCACGTATGATATGATGAATATTATTTTATATATCATTGAAAGGCATTTTATAGCAAATATAGTATGGGCGTTCGATGCCGCAATTTATTTCATAGAAAATGAAAAAAAAAAAAATCAAAGATAAGATTATGAATTCTTAAAAATGAACAAATAAAGAAATTTTAATAGATTGATTTTTAAAGTGTTCATCTATTAATCTCTTGATTTTTATACGATAAAAAATATTCTAAAATTATACGTGCATACATTACTCATGAAATGAACAAAATTAACATTTTGAATTTTGAAAAAAAAACATTGTAAAAGATATATATATATATTGTGGCATGCATTTATAGTTCTAAAATCTTGTGACGCTAACCCTCCTCAATAAGGAAATTTTTTTATTGATAGAAATTAATAAAAAAAAAGAGAGAGAAATAGAAAGAGTACATAGTTGTAATATTGGTAAAAAGATCGGTAAAATTCTTACCGATCTAAAAAAATAAAAAAGATTTTTTGGATCGGTAAGAATTCTACCGATCCAAACTCAAATTTTTTTTTTTTAAATCTGATGTATAGATGGAGGGAATTCTTATATTAGATTTTTAGTAAACTATGAAAAAATTTTCAAAAAAAATAGATAGAATGTTTCTATTATATCTAAATTTTAAGATACTCTATCTATTTTTATAAAAAAAATTATATTTTACTAGAAAAAATGAAAAAAAAACTGATTTTTGGATCGGTAAGAATTTTACCAATCTTTCTACCAATATTACAACTGATGTACTCTTTCTATTTCTCTCTTCTTTTCTATAAATTTCTACCAATAAACAAATTTCCTCAATAAGCAGTATCTGATGATTTGCTTTACTTAATATATTCACTATCATATTTCATTTTCTAAATAAAAAATTAAAAAAGGAATATAAAATATAGTTATGACATTGTCTTGAGTCTGTCCCTCTTTATTTGTCTGACACCAACAGTCAACAGATAAGAAAGGGGAATAATATATAATTGGACTCAAAACAAAAAATCTTTCTTAAAATTTGTTTTTAAATGACCCCTCTCGTCGATCTCTCTCTCGATCTCTCCACAAAAGTTGAGCAATGAGCATCCATATTCCATCAGCATCAGATTCTGGGGAATTGGGATCAGCTGAAATCCCTCCTCTCCCTATTTCTTTTCTCAAAATCTTTAAGGAGATAGTTGCTCTTATTACCGTGCCACTGCTTGAGAAAGTGCATATGAAAATATTTTGGCACCGCACTCTCATTAAAAGTTCATGAACATTGAACAACATTATTGCCCGGTAACAGAAAGTGTTTTATTATCTTTATTTTTTATTTTTTATGTCTCTCATGGTTTTATTTGTTTATATTATATAATAAATAAATTTAAATTTAAATGTTAAAATAAAATTCTTAGATGTAATATTTCTCTCTCTCTCTCTCTCTCTCTCTCTCTCTATATATATATATATAAATTATTACTTTTCAATTTTGATTTGTAAATGAATCAACAAGGTAAAAAGTAAATGTTCAGAATTTATCTACTAATAAAAGCTAAATTAAAATATCATATTTTTTATGTGTGCATTGAAAAAATGATATAAATTATATCTAATAATTTTATTTTGACATTTGAATTTAAAATTTAAAGTTATCTAGTTTTAAAAATAGAAATACGATAGAGGCAAAACATGAGAGTTTTTTTTTTTTTTTTTTTTCAAGGACAGTGAGATCATTGTCAATTCCATTGATCAATTCCAACTACAACTTCTAACTAAGTTCGCTATTACTTTTAAATTCCTAAAAGTATATCAAACAAACTTTACAAAAATAAATGTAGTGTTCTAATTTGCTTCCCATGCATGTGACTTGTCATATTCTACATGGAACAAATACTTGACCTATAATTTTTTAATAGAAAATTTTCATGCAATTTTTTCCACCGAAAATTTCATCCATAAATTTCTTACAATTTGTATGCATAAATTATAATAAAATGCTCAATTTTTTTAATATATTTAAATAAATTTGTAAAATTGTCCATTCAAAACTTGTTCCACAAATTCCACACATTTTTTAAACACAATTATTTTGCATATATTCCATTAATTTTAAATCCAAAAGTTTTTGGGACACCATAGTACAGAGTCATACAATTTTTCACATGCAATTAATTTGTTTTCTCCGGCATGCAAAATATATGTAAGTGTGGGACTAAACTCGCATTTTTTTTTTTTTATGTCGTGGCTAACTTGCCAGCTGTCATAGGTAGACCACACGCAAAAAAGTTTATACATTTCTCTCTGTTTTTTTTTTTTAACCAAAATCAGAAATATCATTAAGATTTCCTACAAATTTTAAATTATATGGATGTTTGGATTATTGAATAAACAAATTTGAATGGCAGAGCATACCAGCTCAACTGACCTCCACAATCACGACATAATTTATTTTTCGAGATGAATTGGTGCAACAATAATCAGTAGGGGTGTCAATGACACCTTTTTATTCATTTATCCAATTCATATTGTATTCGAAAATACAGATAAGAGTAAAAAATAAATTCGTTTAGCTTATCAGGTACGGGGTAAGGGTGATGATTTTTTTTCGTTATCTTACCGTTATCGTATAAGATAATTTTTAAAAATAAAATTATATATATAATATGACTGAAATAAACACTATTTTTCCCATCACTTAGTCTAAAATATGACTAGAACTAGGGTGTGATGTGCTCACCAAACTCTTTGGTGAGCACAACTCTAGATAAACTATCGGATTCACTTCAAACGAGATGAATCCAACCGTTGAAACTGATGTACTTTACGAGTGATGCGTGTACATGCAAAATTTTAAATTTTTTGAATTCATTTAGTCTCAAGTCAAGTGGTCAAAATTGATGAAAAATGAATGATCCAAAATGAAGTTGTTTTAATGCATTCAAAAAATTCTCAATTTTGACCACTTGACTTGAGACTAAATGAATTCAAAAAATTCAAAATTTTGCATGTACGCGCATCACTCGTAAAGTACATCGGTTTCAACGGTTGGATTCATCTCGTTTGAAGTGAATCCGATAGTTTATCTAGAGTTGTGCTCACCAAAGAGTTTGGTGAGCACATCACACCCTAGTTCTACTCCTAAAATATTGTCAAATATCGAGTTACAAATGTCAAACTTAAGTAGAATCAAATTACTTTTGCCATTTCACTTGATTATGTAGAATTGCAGGTTTTTTAATATTTTTGGAGCTAAAATAGGCATAAAACGAGCATTTTGGACACACTAGTGCCAGCATGCGGTTGACCATTCATCCGCATGCAACTAGAGGCCTCCAACTGCACAGAGGTGCATTCCAAATAGAGAAGATTATGCTGCGTAGGAATCTCATGCGGATGAATTAATCAATCGCATGCAACCTAGGCAACCCGCATGCGATAACTGACAGATAGCAGTTACAACACTAAACTTGGCAGCCAAGCTCCACTAAGCCCACTAACACATGATAGACGAATTAGAACTCATCTCCTTATCTGAACAGGAGTAGAGAGCCTAGTAGAATATAAATAGAAGAGATCTAGGGTTCTCAAAAGGAGAGAGTGAATGTCATTAGAGAATGGAATAGAAAATAGAGAAAACGCATAATCTCCATTAGAAGAAGAGAGGTACAGGTCGTGAAGACGGTGTGTATGAGATAAAGAGAAATTCTTTAGGTGTATTGCTTTTATCTCTCCCTCTTTTACCACTTTAGTCATGTCTCTTGTATCTTGTGTTGTTAAACTCGCCATGAGCAGCTAAACAACACATTTCTATGGTGAAGGCATATAATCTTAAATTCTTATGAGTTTAATCTAGAGGTTTATTTGTGTTTATCATTTGTGTTTGATATGAATTCTTGTTGCACTTTATTCTTTGTATTACTACTTAATTCGGTGCGTGCTAACCCCGTCCGTATGATGATGCATACACCATAATGCTTAGGCGTATAGGGTTGACCGATTAAGAATATAGTACAATTATCCAAGGTCCAATAAGGAAAATAGACGTAACTGTTGATCTCTTGTGATCCGATCTCAGTTAGAAACCTATTGGAATATAGATCTGTAGACGAACGTTGCGTTCTATAGACTAATAGTGGGGTAATCTCAATTATTTCAATTACGGAATGTATAAATGAATGACGTAACTGTGAACTTAAATCCTTATAGTATTGGTAATGGAGACTTATCATTGATCTTTATGCGATTGATTAGGGTGAGGTTAGGATACCATCCCTTTGCCAGTCCTTCTCAGTTAGGGTACTATAGCGTGCCTGTGATTAGCACTATGATAGGATTAGCAGCTCTCAGATTTGCATTTGATACCAGTACAGGACACACACGGTTCAGGCCAAACCTCATGCGACACCGACTAGAGTTAGAAACCATAACTGACAAGTTAAGCACTTGCATGAGGTTGGTGACAACACCGTATACGTTTGCTGTTGTGACTAGAAACTAGATTAAGCAAGTAAGAATGATAGATAGTCTGATCCCTGGAAGTCCATCTTCTATACACAAAACATTTATTTACTGTTTTAATTGTTCCTACAACCAAACAATCCAAACAACCAAAACAACATAAAACCTAGACTTGATTATTGTTAGATCTCTTAATACACTATTCATGTGGATCGACACCCCGATCTATACTATATGATAGGTTTATGCGCCTGTGAATCGATTGCAAATTAGACAATTAGGGTTATAAATATTATTAGCTCTGATTTTGACTCATCAATATATAGATATATATTTGTATGAAGATGATACATGATACAATAAAATTTTGTATTTTATTAAATTTTCATAATACAAATTAGTTGTATTCATTATTATTCTTTTACTTTTTTTGTTGTTTTGAAAAATATTTTATCGAAAACACAAATCGGATGTCAATGGTACTTTTTTACCCGACCCGTACCATATTCGAAAATACAGAACAATACGGATAAAGGTAAAGATTTTTTTCGTTATCATAACAGATACAGGTATGAAAATGCCTCACCAGATCTGTATCATAACTGTTGATACTCTAATAGTCAGACAGGGACATGGCAAATTAGGGAAGTATGTATAGTATTTTCAAGGAAAGATCTCTTTGTTTCTTCTTTTAATTTTTTATTTATTTTAACTATATATTTTACTCTTGGAGTAGAACTAGGGTGTTCACCGAGTCTCTTTGTGAGTTTAATTCAAAAATATATCGGATTTGCTTCAAACAATACATCCAACCCGTTGAAACCGATCTATTTCACGAGTGATGCATTTACATGTCAAATTTATAATTTTTCGAACTAGTTTAGTATAAAGTCAAGCGGTCAAAAAATGATGAAAAATGAACTTATAAATCATTTTGTTTTTACCACTTTACTTTATACTAAATTAGTTTAAAATTTAAAAATTTGACATATAAACGCATCACTCATGAAGTAGATTGGTTTCAATAGTTTGAATGTATCGTTTGAAGTCAATCTGATAAATTTTTGAATTAAACTCACAAAGAGACTTAGTGAGCTTAAGAACACCTTTAGTTCTACTCGTTACTTTTGTGCAATAACTTCTAAATCTACCAACTCGAGAAACAAAATATTTAAAATATTTGATTACTAAATTTATGATTGATGTTCATATTCATGTAAGCTGCATGCTAGCCTGTTTCCAGCCTGTAAGCGAGGGAGGGTCGGTGCATGATGTTTGTACTTGCTTGTGTAACATGGCCATACAGTACGGAGTACAATCAAATATGAAGAAAAAAAACATTTTTTATTCCAAAAAAAAAAAAGCTTGTATTGGACTGAACTCGTGGCCCCAAAAAATTTATTTTTTACCATCTTTGGAAAAAAACAAATAACCACTTTTTAAAAAAAAAAAAATCATTTTACCACTTCTGCAGTCTAAATCTGCAAAATCAGAAAGTTAGTTTCACATACATATTTAGACGGAACCAAATTAATGCACTTTGGTTCCATCCTAAACAAAAATAAAAAATTATATTTTTCAAAAATAAAAAATAGTTATTTGATTTATTTTTTTCAAAAAGATGGTAAAAATAAAAAAATTCGGCTCGTTGCCTAGCTACTCGGCTCTCGTATTCAATAATCAAAGAGAAATCATCTTTTTCGTAAATTTTTGTTGCAGGACTTCTCTCGAAATTTTTATTTATACCATATTCAAAAAAAAAAAAACACCCTAAATTCTACAGATTTCCAAAAACACCTAGGCCGCAGAATAGTTTGGCGGCCCCATTCTTGGGAGGCCGCAGATTGGTTTGGAGGCTCCTCAAAAACTAAATATATTTAATAGCACAGTGCATTTTTTGTTTTTTCAGACCTCCAAATCAATCTGCAGCCCTCTAAGAATGGGGCCGCCAAACTATTCTACGGCCTGAGTGTTTTTGAAAATCCTCATAATTTGAAGTTTTGGTTTTTTTTTTTTAATATGGTATAAATAAAAATTTCGGGGACTCCTCAACACGAGTCATTAGTATTATCAACGATTTATTATTTCAAAAAAAATGTGAATTACTGTATTGCAAAGGTACTGGGAACAATGTAAACAAAAAAATAACAAATCTGCTAGTAATGTCAGTAGTTGATGAAATAAATCAACCGCTAGCAATGATGTTTGTTTCTGCCAATGGATAACTTGACGTGATATTGTTGGTGGATGGGCTTGAAATGAAAATATCGTGAACGACAGTTAACGAACTTCTTCAATAAATCGGGAATTTTTTTATTGGTAGAAATTAATGAAAAAGAAGATAGGGAAATAGAAAGAGTACATGAGTTGTAATATTGGTAGAAAGACCCGTAAAATTCTTACCAGTCTAAAAATCAAAAAGTTTGGACCGGTAGGAATTCTACCGGTCCAAACTTAGTTTTTTTTTTTTTTTTTTTAAATCTGACGTATAGATGGAGAAAATTCTTATATTAGATTTTTAGTAAAAAAATATGAAAAGCTTTTCAAAAAATAGATATAATGTTTCTATTATATCTAAATTTTAAGATACTCTATCTATTTTATAAAACAAATTATATTTTACTAAAAGAATGAAAGGAAAAAAAAAAAATTTAGACCGGTAAGAATTTTACCGGTCTTTCTACTAATATTACAACTCATGTACTCTTTCTATTTCCCTCTCTTCTTTCATTAATTTCTACCAATAAAAAAATTCCAATAAATCGTGATACTTGTGAGAAATGGTGTCAAAATATTCATACGGAACCGAGAAGACTCGAATTTTTTATTTATATCCAAAAAATAATGGAAATTTAAAAAAATACCCATGTTATCTTGAAAATTCGAAAACTACCCAAACCGGAAAAAAAATTTCCGGAAATTGAACTCCAAAACCGGAAATTTTTTTTCCGGATTTAACATTTTTTTTTTTTTTTTTTTTTAGAGATTCCGGAAATTTTTTTCCGAACTAAATAAATTTTTTTTTTTAAGAGAAAAATAGCTAAAATACTGAAATCTAACGCTAAAAAATCGAATTGTTTTTTAAATATTTGTTTCATTAATTTAAAAAATTTCAAAATGGTGTAGAATAATTTAGAAATTATCAAAATAGCTAAAATACTGAAATCTAACACTAAAAAATCGAATTGTTTTTTAAATATTTGCTAGATTACATTTTTTTTATATATAATTAGCATATTTATACTAAAACAAGCCAAATTACTTGATTTATGCTGAATTACACTAAATTACAATAATTATGTAGAATTATGCTAGAATACGGTAAAGTACGCTAAATTACGTACGAATAGGGATAATATCTTCACTGAGAAGGCGAAAACGACGACGAAACTTCAAACGGCCATAAAACGGCGCTCGAGTGTCCGATTTCAGCAAATGACCACTTTTCGGAAAGCTTGCGAAAATGCGCATGCGTCCGGACTCGCTTTGCCAGTTTTCCAAATTCAGAATCGCCAAAAAACAAATATAAGAGCCTCAAAACTTCAGTTGAAGTTTCCGATTAAGATTTTCATTTCTATTATTCAATCTACGTAGCTCAGTAAATTAGTTATGTAATAAACTTTTAGAACACCAAATTTTATTATTTTTGGAATTTTTTTTACTATTTTTTATGATTTATGAAAGATGCCACAAAATAAGCCCCATTTATACGTAATTTATCGTATTTTAGTAAATTTACCGTATTTTAGCACAAAATCGGCCATATTCGTAGTAAAAAAACAATTCGATTTTTTAGTGTTAGATTTCAGTATTTTAGCTATTTTGATAATTTCTAAATTATTCTACACCATTTTGAAATTTTTTAAATTAATGAAACAAATATTTAAAAAAACAATTCGATTTTTTAGCGTTAGATTTCAGTATTTTAGCTATTTTTCTCTTAAAAAAAAAATTTTATTTAGTTCGGAAAAAAATTTCCGGAATCTCTAAAAAAAAAAAAAAAAAAAAAAAATTTGTTAAGTTAAATTTTTTTATCCGGAATCTCTAAAAAAAATATGTTAAATCCGGAAAAAAATTTCCGGAAACTCTAAAAAAAAAAAAAAAATGTTAAATCCGGAAAAAAAATTTCCGAATACTCTGAAAAAAAAAAAATGTTAAATCCGGAAAAAAAATTTCCGGTTTTGGAGTTCAATTTCCGGAAATTTTTTTTCCGGATTTAGAGGCCAAATCCGGAAAAAAAATTTCCGGTTTGGGTAGTTTTCGAATTTTCAAGATAACATGGGTATATTTTTAAATTTCCATTATTTTTTGGATATAAATAAAAAATTCGGGAGAAGACTACTAAATTAAGAAAAATATTTTTATAGAGTAGGGTTAAAAAGGAATTTTTTTTTATAAACCATAATAAAAAAAAAAAATTTTAGGAAATCAACATGATTATTTTTTTTTTACAAAAACCGTAAGAACCGAAATGCCATTTTGGTCTGAATTTTTTTTTTTATTCCGGACCGAAATGACATTTTGGTCCAGTCCCCTTTTTGAATTTTTTGCGGCAGCTCATATGAAAATTTATGAAACCAGTACCACAGAAAAATCCATAAAGGGGACCAGACCGAAATGTCTCCATCATGTTGGTATTTCGGTCCTTATGATTTTTGTAAAAAAAAAAGTAATCATGTTGGTTTCGTAAAAAACAAAATTTTAATTATAGTTTATAAAAAAAATTCGTTAAAATACCTCCATCATGTTCCAATATCTTTATCTCTATTTTTAAAATTTAAACAATTAATCGGAAGCACTCAATATGATTTCAATATTAAAACGTGCTTGGATACTAAAATTTATATTTTTTGAAATTTTTTTTTGCTATTTTATAAGATAAGTACAAAATCACTGTTTATAGAATATTCTGGACCATTCAAAGATAGTGATTTTGGTATCTCTCTCAACAATTAGTAAAAAATTTAAAAATTTAAAAATTTGTTATCCAAGCACATTTTAGTATGAAGATCATGTTGAACGGTTTGGATCGACTATTTAAACTTTGAAAATAGAGATAATGGTGTTAGAGCATGATGGGGCACAAAATCAATTGGTCATTTTGAAGCCTGATAATTGCTCCTCAAATAAATCCCCAAGGCACCCCCCAAGTATTTAATGTCTAACTTTCGTTTCCAGCGCTCATATCTAAGAATTTAAAGATCTGTTTATAACATTTTACAGTTCTATTCGCAAGCATTTAAGCCTTTATCTCCAAGAATTTAAATAAAAAATCTCGGTAGTTTTAACTCCTAACTACTTTTGTTTTCAAGACAAAAAAGGAAAGATTTTTTTATCCACTCCTTTTTTTTCCTTTAATCATTCTCGTCCATTTTCTCGACGATCCGTGATGAACTTTGTGAATCTAAAAATACAAACGTTTTTTACTCGATTTTATCTTTCAAATGAGATCCGTGAAGAAATCCTTTTGAATTTGTTTAATGTCGTTGTTTTTAGAGTAAAGCTCATGATCACTTTAAATTCTCAAACTTTTAAACCTCAGTCTACGACCGTTTAAACCTGACATGGAAATTATTTAAATATTTGACACAACTACTTTAAACAGTTGTATACAAAGGTTTAAATGCATGATACTATATGATCGGCATCAGAGATTTAAACGTTTGAATATAATAGTTTAAATGGTGACATCAGATGTTTAAATGGTTGTAAACTGAGGTTTAAAAATTTAAAGTGCTCATGGGCTTTACTTAAAAAAACAACTTCAAAATAACTCAAAAGCATTTCTTCATGAATCTCATTTGAAAGAGAAAATCGAGTAGAAAACGTTTGTATTTTTAGATTTGTAAAATTAATTACGGATTGTCAAAAAAATAGACGAGAATGATCAGAGAAAAATAAAAAAAGTGGATAAAATAAATCTTTTCTTTTTTGGCTTGAATACAAAAATAGTTAGAAGTTAAAACTACACAGATTGTGAATGACTGTATATTAGATAGCTCGGATATCATAGCTCGGGCCCGAACATTTCTCTTTCAATTAATCAATTAATATAAATTATATATATTAGACCTATTTAATTGGCGAAGAACACGTGTATTAATTTTATTTTATTTCAATAAGTCATAACACTGATTACGTGGTCATCGAATAATTGTTATGTCACATAAATTTTTAATATAATATATCCATTTAAGATAAATGGTTGGAATCTATTAACAACGAGTTATCAATTTTAACAACATTGTGAATGACTTATTACTTTCATGCAATTCGAATGTCAGCGAGAATTAATCAAATGTCATTAAACATTAAACTTCAAACTTCGAGTTAAATCAGAGGCGGAGAGAGAAAGAAGGAATGGGGTTAAATGATCTCATTTTTTGTTTCTATTTTTTTTATATTTATATATGATTTTCTATATAATTTAGAATAAAATAGTATGGTACTACAAAATTGACATTTATTTTCTATAAGAATTTTTTATATAATTGACCCTATATGTATTTGATCTCTAAAGTCTGAAAGTCTGGCTTCGCTCCTGAGTTAAATGATGTACTAATTTGACAATTTTTTTTAGTGTTGAGATCCTTGACAGTAAATTTTGACAATATTGATAATACATTCAAATTTTTTATTTTTTTAAATAGAAAATAATTGTATAGACATGTTGTTGGACTTATGAATTGGTTATAAATCAAATTTCATGTAATCTTAGTATTATTTGATATTGCATCAACTTTAACACTAAAAATTGCATCAAATTCAATCATTTTTCATGTAATATATACAAACACAGTATTATCACCTTTTAAAGGTCAAATTTTGAATTTTAAATCAATTTTAACATTGCAAAGATTGCTCAGTAAATGTATTGTCAATGGATATTCGCCTTTTTTTTTATACATACGATGTACATGAAATTTACATCTAAATACATTTTAACCGCCGTGGAGTTTTAAATTTTTTTTTTTTTCATAGCCTTTTAAATTATCACGTTAATCTGTTGTAAATTTCAATCCTTCAAAAACACATATTTTGTCACGCAAAAAGAGCATATTGCATTATTTGTAGAAAATCACCATATTAAAATAATTCACCTTCAAAATTTTGCCGTTTTTTTTGCATACCCTTAAAAAAATAACAAATCTACTCTCTGTTTTCAAAAAATTTGAAATTTGACCTAACCGCCCCACTGAGAAGCGGTCTGCTATAAAAACCCTATAAAAATCAGTTTTCTCTCTCCTGCCCACTTACAATTCATTTTAGCTGAGGAGAAAGAGAAGGAGAAAGAGGAAGGTGATTTTTTTTGGCAATTTTAGACGAAAAGGATAAACAGTAACAATCGAGGTAGATCGTCCAATCGACACGTACCCAAAGGAGGGTCAACAAGTGGTCGATGAAAGAATAAGAAAAAAAAAAAAGAACTGTCAAGTACGCTTCAAGGATAAAAAGAACTATCAAGTTTGTTTTATGGAGGAATTTATTAAGCGACCTATTCGGTTTGAAAACGACATTTGAACTTACTCATTTCATAGTAACAAAACTCAAACATATAAATAAAGTTCACAAACTCCAAATAAAATAGTTCACAACATTACAAAATAAATAAGTTCACAAACTTCAAATAAAATAGTTCACAATATGCATCTAAATAAATAAGTTCTAAACATGCATCTAAATAAATAAGTACAAAACATGCATCTCAAGAAATAAGTTCATCAACGACGTCCGAACAAATTCAATCGATGAGTTATGGGTCTGCTACCAGATGCCTCTGCAACACTACCGGCTGTCTCTGCTTATCTACTAGATGCTTGACTCCCCTGAGTGGGTGGTCTTCTACCAGTTACCTCAGCAACAACTCTAGCATTTTCTCTTTCACTGGCTTTGTTTATGGCATTTGTATTGCATTTCAATTCACCAATCATTGTCAGTTATTAAGATAGTAAAATTTAAACGAAAATGATAAATTTTGTACAATGTTACATACTTGCTCTCTCCCTGTCAGAAGTGGAACGGCGAGCCTGATGTCCCACTCGCCTATCTTGCATCTGGTCCATGGTCATTACAGCACACTTGTGTTTTCTCCTCCCTAACCTGATCCATTACTTTGAAGGAAGACTCTGACCTAGTCCATGGTCATTACAACACGCTTGTGTTTCCTCCTCGCCAAAAAATCGCCTCCCTCTTCTCCGTCTTTCTCTTTCTCCTCAGTTAGAATGAGTTGTGAGTGGGCAGAAGAGAGAAAACTGACTTTTATAGAGTTTTTATAGCTGACCTGAGGGGCGGTTTGGTTCAAGCAGCAGACTGCCCCACTGAGGAACGGCCAGATATCAAGAGCAAACCGCCCCATCAAATTTCAATTTTTTTGAAAATATAGGATAGATTTGCTATTTTTTTGTGGAGGGTACGTAAAAAAAACGGAAAATTTTGTGGCCCAAAACATAAAACAAATATAACATTCACGTTGTTGCGTGTGCATTCAGCATTCGTATGTCCTTCAATCTTCAGCTAATTTGTCGTTTTTCTAAAATATTTAATTGGAGCCCAGCAGATAGACCGAGCCCGTCGGTCGGCAGCATCCCACCACCCCCGGTTTGACGTCGTTTTGCGGAACCATTACTGTTGCTCCGGCCATATCTCTTGAAACTTGAATTTCGTTGTCAATCACCGAAAGAGAAATACTGTTATTATCCTCTCCAGTTAAAGCAAAAATGGTCATTTCCTTTTCTCTTTTCACGCTCCTTTATAGAGAAAAACGTTAAGTAACGGTAACGCTACCTTAAATTATGATTTTTTTGTCTAAGATTTTTCTTTTACCTTTTAAAGAATGTAAATTAAAGTTACCCTTTTGCTTATAAAAATGAAAGGCATTTAGCTCTGTCTACAGTACCGCAGTCATTTTCCAATTTTGGACCAGCACGCTTACCGAAAGGAGTAAATATTGATAAATATCTCCGGCAGTCCCATCCACGGAAAACGAATCTGCTGAAATTCTCATTCGTGAACCGTGCTTTTGAAATTTTTGTTTTTTCGAATTCAGCCGTCGAGTTATTTTGAGATGTGTGCACAGAAAAATCAGCTGTTTTGAAATGCGTGCATAAAAAAGTTGGATGGTTGGATTCAAAATTTCAGGAATTTCAAAAATACTGTTCATGAACGAGCGATTTCAGCCTATTTCAATTCCATCCACGGAGGGTTATTTTGACCTTCGCAAAGCAAGAAGCAAACTCTCCGAAATTTTTATTTTTACCATCTTATAAAAAAAAACCATTTAACTCTTTTTTTCTTTTCTGGAAAATTCGATTTTTAACGATCACAATTTCAGACTGTGATCTTGTAACACCCGGTAAATTTTTATATTATTTTTGAAATTATTATGGACTCATTTGCAATATTTAGAATTAGAAGGTTACTTTTGAATTTTGATACAGCCACAGTTTCGAATACATAATCTTGTTTTGGTGATCAAAGTGTGCATTGATTTGTGTGGGCCCAGAAGTTTTTTTTGACCAATCAAAACTTAATGAGCCGCACGAAAACAAAAAATTCTTGGTCAAAGTCGCTTAAACCAAATTTCATACAATTGCGTTGAAGTCGTCAACAATCCAAAACGTGTGAAGAAGCAGCAATTTGAATCAGGAAGCAATTTAGAAAAAAATAAAAGACAAGAAAATTCAGATAAAGAGAGAAAAAACTACCTCAATAAAATATTGTGACAAAAATATATTTTTTTCATCCCTTTAAATTAAAAACAAAAAATTTATTAATATCTCTCAGCTATCTTTTCTTAACATACTATGTTAATATTTTTGTAGAATCATGTGCAACATTATTTGTTAAAATGTTACTCATTGCGGGAGAGATGTAGGTTCAAAATCTAAAGCATGACATTTGAGGTAATTTAAAAGGTTTAACTCTCACCTATGCTAAAAATAACATTAATTATTTTTTATTTTGTCTATCCCATATTTTATAAAAATAACACTATTATTTCATACTTTTACAAAATTAACAAAACTTCGTCTAAAACTTAATGGTGAGATATTTTTTTTCTTTTATACTCGAAAACGCATGTGTTCAAATAAAAATGACGAATCATGCATTGAAAATTAGACATAATATTTTTTTTAAACACCAAAGACGTTAAGTGTTATTTTTTTTAATATTATAATAGACAGATAAAAAATTAAAACCAATCTATCCTACATCTGGTAAAAAAAAAATTATCTATTTCATTATTTTTTTTGGAAAACTGTTGGTTGAGTTAGGGTCAAGAAACAAAAAAATCACACATTTTTATTTTATTTTATCCAAGTGAGGCCATATCTTTACCAAAAAGTATGGAAAAAAAATCAGATGGATTGTGAAACTCACAAAATTTTGCGGGATTTAAGTCGGCCGAATATCCCTAAAAGTATTTAACAAAAAGAGAAAAAAAAAACAAAAATCAACATTGTTTTTTAGGGGGAATTTCATGTATACGGTATACCTATAATTTTTTTCAAAATTACGCATTTCCCCCTCTAAATTTCATAATATCATATTTACTCTTCTAAACTTCCAAAACTCACAAATTTATCCAATTTATTGATTTTTCCATTAAAAGTTTAAAACTCATTTTGAATTTATAAATTACCCATTTTGCACTTTATTAAAAAAATATTACATATGTAGTCCGTATAAGAAAATTTTCCTGTCTTCTAACTGATCGGTTTCTTAGGTGAAATGGCTCATTTCTCTTCTTGTGATAGTGGCATATTCATATATATGCTTGTGTGTGTGTCACAAGAAAATGAATCATTTGATCTCAAAACTAACCAATTAGAAGACAAAATATTTCTCTTCAACATGGTACATATTTTTTTATTTTTTTAATAAAGGGTAAAATGAGTTTTAATAGAAAAGTCAATACAGCTGATAAATTTATGAGTTTTTGAAATTTAGAAGGTAAAGGGTCTATTATGAAAATTAGACAAGGAAATACGTAATTTCAAGATTTTTGAGGACTAAACATGGAATTCCCCTTTTATTTCGGTTAAACAGGAGCTTTTTTTATTAACTTTATAGCCTCCTTCAAGTAAATTAGAGTAATTGTAACGTACATTTAATTATTAAAGTACATACTCTTATGATATGTATATTTAAATATTATTTTTAAAAATGAAAAATAACTTGGACGCGTCCTTAGATATTTAGATAAGGGACATGTCAAGTTTAGATTGATTTGAAAGAGATTTGGTCTTCCTCAAAAAAGAAAATGTTTGATTGTTTCAATGACTTTACGATGAATGACCAATTAAATTTCAAATTGACTCAAATTAGATACAAGCCATTTCTAAACCATCTAGAATAAATCTACAATTGATTAATATTTTTTCCAAACATATAATATTATAAAAACAGATACACGCTAAAATTATTCCATAAATTAATATCCAATATGAAGGATATTTTTTATTGGTAGAAATTAATAGAGAAGAAGAGAGAAATAGAAAGAGTACATCTCTTCTTATATTGGTAGAAAGATTGGTAAAATTCTTACCGATCCAAAAACCAGTTTGTTTTTTTCCTTTCATTTTTTTTCTAGTAAAATATAATATTTTTACAAAATAGATAGAGTATCTTAAAATTTAGTATAATAGGAACACTCTATCTATTTTTGAAAAACTTTTCATATTTTACTAGAAATCTAATATAAGAATTTTCTCCATCTATACATCAGATTTAAAAAAAAAAAAAAAAAAACTAAGTTTGGATCAGCAGAATTCCTACCGATTCAAACTTTTTTATTTTTTGAATCGGTAAGAATTTTACCGATCTTTCTACCAATATAAGAACTGATGTACTCTTTCCATTTCTCTCTCTTCTTTTCTATTAATTTCTACTAATAAAAAGTTTCCCAAAATGAACGCCGTAATAAAATGATAAACATATTACAGACAAGCAAACAAATAATTAAAGCACGGGATGGTGCAGTCTTGGCTCCATCCAACCCTATTGGCTGGCCTGGGAAGGGAGGATACTAACAGAGATTCCAGCAATTGACTAACAGAGAACTTTGAATTCTCCATTTCTACCCCAATTTGTCAATCATAGCTTCGTTTATTTTCTTAACTCTGTATTATCTAAAATAATAAAATAATAAAATTTTAGTACAAAGTTTCAAAAGATATGAAATTTGGTACCTAGGTATATTTTGATATGAAGATTATGTTGAACGGTTCAAATCGATTGTTGAAGTCTTGAAATCACAAAAAAAGAATATGAAGCATGATTAGAGCACAACACCAATGATACCTTTTAACCCTGCTCTTAATCGCATTATAATAATAAAAATACAACTTAAACCATTTATTTTCAAGTTGCTTGATGAACGATCATTGCATTCAAATTGAATTCAAATTTGATATACATCGTGTCAAAATTGTAGTTATTACATATAAATTACAATTTTTACAATTTGACAAATGTCTTCTTATATATTTTTTTTTATAAATGTTATGTAGTTATCACAATTATCAAATAAGTCTGTTATAAACAATACTAAATTCACAAAATTTGTATATAATTACATTTTTTTAACAAAAAAAAGGGACAGCTCACATTTCTTTGTCTTCTGTGTCATTATAAACAAACAAAACTACTTTCTGTAATAAAATACTTTATTACACAATTTCAGTAAAATATTCTGGAATCTTGAGATATTAACCAAGTCAACCAGCCGGAGTTCCGTAACAGAATTGATAATAAATTCCAATTTGGACAAGAATTTCCTCTCTTGTTCTCTCTCTCAAATTATTAGAGATCCCAGTCATACAAACTCTCTCCTTTTCTTGCAAGAACAAAATACCCGAAAGGGAGAGAGGGGCCGAGACATATACTTCTCTAAAATCTCATCTCGCCCTCCTCCCAATCGACCCTCTTCTATCCATTATCCATAGATAAACATCGATTAAGTATAATTGTGCACGTAATCGGAACATATATATAGCAGATTAATTTGGGGGTAGAGAAAAGGGCGTTGCGATGGGAGTGAAGGGTTTGTTTAGACGAAAGCAGGTTGATTCGGATCGGCCCCGAGCTGAGGGTCATCACCAGCTCGCCAAGGCGCTCTCCGTTTCTCAATTGATAGCTATTGGTAACTTTACATTTTGTAGTATTACTTTTTTCTTTTTCTTTTTTCTTTTTTTTGCAGCTTAGTTGTTCGGATTGCATCCGAAATTGTGCAAAATTTTGATTCTACTTGATACTTGTTGGTTTTCACTATGTTGGGGAAGTAGTATATTTGAGTAAATTGACACCACTTGCTATTGCGAGCTATCTGATTCGGTCTCTGTTTTTACTTCTATTTTGTGGGATTGTTACTTCGTTTTCCTTTTCTTTTTCTTTTTTTTATACGGATAATAACTGCGTGAAAATAACACAAAGTTCTTTATTTTTTTTTGCTATTAACTACGTAGAAAGCTAGAAATATTTCACTATGGCGTCTCTTCTCTGCTTCCTTCTCTGCCACGAGGGACCCATGTAATGATCGGGGTGGCTCTAGTACATTTCCTCTCTGAATTGAGAGAATGCAAATTTCTCGGTTCATTTGACATTCTTTTGTTGGTTTTGTTGTTTCCTGTCTTATTTCAGCTCACCAATACTAGTTTATCCTCCTTGTTTTTGTTTAATTGATTCCTTGGACGGCGTCAGACTAGGTCGAGTTTTAAATGTTTATGTAATGATTGAATATCATTAATGAACCTTGGGGGAAAAAAAAATGGTATCGTTAGTGGTGTTGAATCTTTACAAATATGACATTTTATAAAACAAAAACCAGACAAGTCATCTGTTTTGTCAATTGTCCTCTGGGTGAGATTCGATGACTGGAAGTTGAAAGATTGAAGATGTTATACTATATAATAGTTAATTAAAAATAAATTAATTTATGAGAAAGAAGTTTGATATTAATTTGCAGAAGCTATACATGTTTCCAAGTTGATAAACAAACCTGTTGAGAAATTAGAGAGTTGACTTTCAGTTGCTGGCTTGGTGCAGTATAATATATGAGAGAACTCAGAAAAGTTCTTTCCTTTTAGATAATCATATGTATACTTGCAAAACATGGACATAGTATAGAGCCTTGAAATGTGGAAAATTTATCATTACACGTTCTTTTTGTTTCATCTTTTTTTTGCCTTCTCAATTTTTTCATTATGTGGAGCAGAGGGGTATTTTGGGAAAAAAATTGGTGGACTATAGTACTCAAGGGCGGACCCAGTAAGAGCCAAGGGGGACCGCCAACTCTGAATTTTGAAATTTTTATGGAGATCTATAGGCCCGGACCAACTTTCTCCTCTTGAAATTCTTTTTGTCCCTCTCTGGAATTCTGATATGTAATTTGGGTTAAATTTAGGATTAAAATTAGAATATATTCTGAATTCAGATTAGTAATTAGGATTAGAAATTAGAGCATTGGAAATTGGAAGTCCGAGCATTGGAAATTATAAGTGAGAGCATTGTTTTTTATCTAGTACCGATTAGCTAATGGGTTTGAACTTGATTAGCTAATGGATTTGAACCTAATTAGCTATTTAAACCCGATTTGCTATTTTTTTGCCTCACCCTGACAAAAATCCTAAATCTGCTCCTGATGGTACTGATAATTTTTCAGGGTTATAATGAAACATTCTTGTGATATCTAACAAAATGTATACTTGTGTATTTCAGGTGTTGGTTCTACCATAGGTGCTGGTGTTTATGTACTGGTTGGTACTGTTGCAAGAGAGCATGCGGGACCTGCTCTGACGATTTCATTTTTGATAGCTGGCATAGCAGCAGCGCTCTCAGCCTTTTGCTATGCTGAGCTGGCAAGTCGCTGCCCCTCTGCTGGGAGTGCATACCATTATTCCTATATTTGCGTCGGTGAAGGGTAATTTTGTAGTTCTATGTGCACTTTGTCTTAAAAAAAAGAGAGGATATTTTCTTAACATCGTAATTATAATTTTTCTAGGGTTGCATGGTTAATTGGCTGGGCGCTTATACTGGAGTATACCATTGGTGGGTCGGCTGTAGCGCGTGGAATATCCCCTAATGTGGTGAGAGTTATGCCCTTTGGGTCTGTATTTTGCTAATTTGTTCTCTTTTGTTGCTTACATTTTTTCTGTTTGTGGGGGTTATTATACACATCTGTTAGAGTGTACAAAGTTTGTGACCAATACCGGTACCGGCACTTGTAATCCCTTCTTTTGTATGATTACAAGGGTCTATTTGCAATTAATACTTTTAATGCATTTATTTTTTTGTCTCAATCTAAAGCAACATAATTTTTCAGGCCTTGTTTTTTGGAGGTCCAGACAGCTTGCCATCTTTTATGGCACGTCACACTATATCTTGTTTTGGTCATGACGTAGTGGTCGACCCCTGTGCTGCCGTTCTTGTTATGGTTGTAACTGGCTTACTCTGTTTTGGAATAAAGGAGGTACTTGTTGATTCTATTTCACTTTTTTTTTCCTTTTTTATTTTAATGTTTTTAATTTTCAATTTATTATTACTTATTTTAAATTTTTTACATCATTGTAGAGTACTACTGTGCAAGCAACCATCACAGTGTTAAATGTGTGTGTGATGATCTTTGTAATTATCGTGGGAAGTTATATCGGCTTCCAGACTGGGTGGATCGGTTATTCTGTTTCTGCTGGGTAGTTAAATAAACAGATTTACTTGAGCTTTGCAACTGTAAATATATATATATATATATATATATATATATATATATATTGGGTTGGGATGTTAATTAGAGAAGTTTATATATTTTAGGTACTTCCCTTTCGGTGTGAATGGAATGCTTGCCGGATCAGCAACGGTTTTCTTTGCATACATTGGGTTTGATTCAGTTGCCAGTACTGCTGAGGAGGTTCGGAATCTAAATATTTTCCCTCTAGGTACATTTTCATATAGAGTCAGAGAAAACAAGGTAAAATAGCAGAATTCATTTTTCAGGTGAAGAATCCTCAGAGGGATTTACCATGGGGCATCGCTTTGGCACTGTCAACATGTTGTGCGCTTTACATGATGGTTTCTGTGGTGATTGTTGGGCTGGTACCGTATTTTGCTATGGACCCAGATACCCCTATCTCATCTGCCTTTGCCAGACATGGGTTACACTGGGCTATGTAAGTCGAACTTTCTAGGTTTCATTAAATTGTACTGTACAATTGCTATTGGTACAGCTTTAGTACCCCTGGTGTGACTGGTACATAAATGAGAAGTGAAATATGGTTCTTAAATCACAAATTTATGTATTGTTCTGTAAAATTCAGGTACATCGTCACAAGTGGTGCAGTTCTTGCTCTTTGCTCGACTCTCATGGGATCACTTCTTCCTCAGGTACTTTGACTAGTACCAGTAACGATACTAGTGTTTTATTATTTCATTTATTTCATGTAAGCAAGCAAGATTTCCAATCAGCTCCGAACTGACAAGGGATTTTTTTTTCATAAATCCAGCCTAGAATACTAATGGCAATGGCCAGAGACGGATTGTTACCGCCATTCTTCTCTGATGTAAATCAAAGAACCCAGGTACCAGTGAAGAGTACTGTTCTCACCGGCATCTGTGCGGCTGTCCTTTCGTTCTTCATGGAGGTCTCTCAGCTAGCTGGAATGGTATGGTACCAGTATTCACCTTGTTGTATAGTCTTTGATAGTTTGTAGAATTATATACGCATGCAATTATTGCAACTCTTTTTTAAATTGATACAGGTTAGTGTTGGCACTCTTCTTGCCTTCACGATAGTTGCAGTCTCAATCCTGATACTTAGATATGTCCCTCCAAACAAGGTAACATTTTTTCTTCTTTTTCCCTCCTGTTCTATTTTTTTTATGTGTGCTTGATTTGGTATTTTGTTATGGATAACAGGTACCATTGCCTTCATCATTGAGAGAATCGATTGACTCAGTCTCGCTTCGTTTCAGCTCACAAGAAGATGCAGAGAAATTTGACGGCACTAAAGAGTTGCTGCTAGGTGGCACTTCTGAAGAGAAAGATCTCCTCCTTGTCAAAGAAATTTACGGATGTAATTCCTTTTGATATCTTAATAAAATAAAAAAAGAAATCTAAAATACTTCAACTTTACCCTAGTTTTATGACTTGTAGTGTTTAGTGTTCTACTTCAAAAAATAAAAATTTATGATACATATTATTTTTTGTGTTTGCAGACAAGATTAATGAGGAGAAAAGGCGAAAACTAGCTGCTATGAGCATAGCATTTGTTGTTGTAGGTGTTCTTATCCTCACAGCTTCAGCCTCTGCCACATTTTTGTCTAGGTAATTATCATGTTTTCAAGATGAAGAACAAAAAGAAAAGAGAAGATAGAAACACTTTCAAGGAGATAAACATTTCTAACCTCTTTTATACAACAGTTTTCCGAGATATTTTGGGTGCGTTGTGGGTGGATTACTGCTCCTGACTGGACTTGGTGTACTGTCCTATATAGACCAAGATGATGGCCGCCATAGTTTTGGCCACACCGGAGGTATAATATTTTTTTTTTCATTTCTCCATTTCCACTCCTATTGTTTGGTTGAACTAATAAATTATCGGAAAAAAAAAAAATCTTTGATATTCCTAATAATTTTTCCAATTTTCTTTGTTTTTGCAAAATTCAGGATTCATATGTCCTTTCATTCCTCTGCTGCCAATTTTGTGTATTCTCATAAACACATATCTACTGATAAATCTCGGGTATGTTCCTTTATGTGCCTTAGTACCTTACATAGTTTCATTTGTTAGGCATAATGCGAATATATGTTGTGTTGTTGCAGTGGTGATACCTGGGGCCGGGTCTCAGTATGGCTACTGATAGGGGCAATTGTGTACATTTTCTATGGACGAACCAACAGCTCTTTGAGAGATGTGGTCTATGTACCTGTGGCTCATGCTGATGAGATATACAAATCATCACAGTACGTCGCTTGAAAGAAAAACAGAGAGAACGGACCACCGTGCAATCATTCTACATTGTATAATTTTAAAATCCATTAAATTATCGCAACAAGATGTACAAAATATATACCACACAATGGCTCAGATGGCTCTATCCGAATGCAGTGTAAATAGCTTGAAGAATTAAATTACGTGCCATGATATTGAGTACGAATATATGTATGTATTAGATTAGTTGCATTTAGTTTTGTTTTTTTTTTTTTTTTTCTGTTTGCAACACATAGCAAGAGAACATATATATTTTTTTATTATATGCTCTTGTAAATATCTTTTCATTTTGAATATGTTGATTGCTTTGCTTCTAGCTTTTTGTTGATGGGGATTGCACTGGCCTAAGAAAATATGATGCAGTCCATTTAAGGGTTACAAATACAATGTCTTTATATTATTTATGTGATTCAAATACAACTAAGATACTCGCCCGTAATGGCGATAGTAAGAACTGAATTATTTACTATACCACATTACTGGATGAACATATCAATGACTTGTAAGAATTAAAATTGTCAATGCATATTCAATCTATAAATCACGAAATAATGTATGTAACAACTAGTTTTTTTAAATACATGACAGCTCCTTAAAATTAATATCTAGACTTTCAGACTACAGAGATCAAGCATATAAAATTGTATTATAAATGAGAGTTAATTTTACACTAACCATAGCATTTTACTTTAAAAGTATATATAAAATAAGACATAAATATAAAAAATTTGAAAATGAATAGGATCAATTGACCCCATTCATTTAAGGTGGCTCTGTCTCTGAACCTCCTAATTATCATCTAACTGAAACTCAAAATATACTTCTGCAAGTCCTGGAAAAAGCTTTTCCATCTAGTATCATAATAACACAAAAGGGAAAAAGACTGCAGCTTCAATATGCATCAAGCTCCCTCATAAAAGCCACAATTACACTGAGAATCAATTAGAAATAAATAAATACTATAAGCTATATCAATCTCAGAAATTCATCAGCCAGTAGTAATCAAAAGAAGGCGGTAACTGTAGGATGAGTGCTTATACATCTTCAAATTAGTAGCACAGTCGCCATAACAGTACAATCAAAACTACTATCTAATTAAAAAAGAACATCATCTTATCTTCCCTTACCAGTAAATCAGTCATAACAACAACCCATAAATTTTTTATATTTAAGCAGGACTAAGACCATTGTTTGGTCTGTATTAAAATGTGAACTCTTAAAACTTTATTGACTGAATAAAATATAGTTTAAACCCTTTTCATACTTCAAGGCCTCAAGCCCTTTTCTTAAACCGTTAAGCACTTATAGTATAAGGGTTTACACTTGCTTGAGAATTACATGCTAATTGGTTTGCATGTACCTGTGTTATTTGATTCTGCTTGTTGAGAACTATATGCACTCCAATTTTATCACATTATGTATGAATGCATGTCACTACTGTACCTGACCGGTGGGGTTCCAATTAAGTCTGACTAAACGTCATTTGTCCCTATAATTTTTTTCTTCTTTTACAGTGAAATGTAAGATCAGATTCATTCTGAAAGGAGGATATCTTGTTAATTGATTGTTTCACAATAAAGTACTTGGGTGGAATTAATCATATGCTTCGGTTTCTTCTACATATATTATTAACTATTAAGTCTCATTTTACCAACTATTGAGGGGCAATTTGTGTAAATTTATCTTGAAAATTATTGTACTAGTTATGTCTGAAATAATATAAATAATTTTCGTATCTCTAACCCGAAATTTTTATTAATATCCAAAAAAATACTATATCCAAATCTACACCCGATTTGCAAAAATTTCAGAATCTGCCAAATACGGAAAATTTCAGAATCTGCAGAATAATTTCCCGGATCCAGGGTTTCTCTTTCTGGTAAATAATTTACCGTAAATGGCATTTCTGGTAAATTATTTACTGGAAATAGGATTTTCTGATTTTTTATTTTAATTAAATAGAAAATGTTATGATTTTTTTTATTTTTTGCATTGAAATATTAGAAATATTTTTATATTTATTTGAAAATAGATAGAATACTATATAATTGAATTTATTAGAAAGACCGCGACAAATAACTTGGATCAACATTTTTTAGGCTAGATTTTTTGTGGCTGTAAAAAAAATTAAAATATTTCTTTGTGTGTTACTGGGAAAAAAATAAAAATGTTTTGAAATGTCAAATCAATTCTTCTTTTGAAAATAGATGGAGTATCTTAGAATTTGAATGTACTAGAAAGAACACGATAATTTCTTTATTTACTCAGAAGTGACTTTCGAACCGGGATCAATAACTCAAATCCAATATACTTTTATTTTTTTTCCAGTAACACAAAGAAATATTTTAATTTTTCTTACAACCGCAAAAAATCCGGCCTGAAAAATATTGATCCGAGTTATTTGTCACAGTCTTTCTAATAAATTCAATTATGTAGTATTCCATCTATTTTCAAAGAAATATAAAAATCAGGAAATTATTCACTAGAAATAGGATTTTTGAATCCGGAAAATTATTCTGTAGATCTAAGTCCTGAATTCACAGAATAATTTTCTGGATTGGGCAGATTTCAGAATTTTTGCAAATCGGGTGTAAATTTGAAAATTTTGTAATTTTTTTGGATATTAATAAAAATTTCAGATCTCTAACAGTAGCTGGATGTTATCCCAGATTCCCAATAATGCACATCGTGGTAATGAGCAACTTCATTATTTTGTTTTTGGTAATAGATATTGCGATAAATTTGTTTCTAGTAATGGGCAACTTAAAAATTTTGTTTGTGGTATTCCAAAATGTAATAAATCTGTTTGTAATGGTCCTTGTCGTAATTTGTTGGATGGGACCTTTCGATAGCTATTGAGTTATTTCTGATTATGGTCAACATAGTAATGATGTTTTTGTAATGCAAATAGTGTTAATTTTGTTATTAGTGGTGCACAGTGTTAATATTGTGTTTATTAATGCACAAAGCTTTGATTTAACGGTAAGTTATTTTATTGTAATGCGGATATACATACTTCGTGAGTGGAGAGTTCAGATCCAGTAGAGTACCCTACCATGTAGAATGACAAATCACAGCCATCCGGTTTAACCCGACTTAAATCTCAAAGACCTGGCACAAATCTCAAAGACTAGCGCTAGCTCGTAGAGTCGTAGAAGCATCGCTCGGCTGATAGTAGTAGTCTAGTAGAGTGATGTAGTCCCAGAGGATACGCTTCCCATGAGTGCAAGGCTATCTTAATTAATTCATGGAACTACTCTATTCCCAACGTTAATGTTAAAAGGTGACAATTCACAGCTCTCCCTTTAAAATTAAGAAGACATAACATTGCATGTGAAATAATTAACAATAATATAATTAAATAGAGATGATCGTTACAAAAGACAATGAGATACAATTAATGTACCAGATGAGAAGGATCAAATTTTATAAAAATGCACTTTGAGGTGCTTATAAGCTTCTTATGTAATTCATATATGCAGCGATTAGCCTGCATGGGTGCGTTCTGTACAAGGCACTCCAGAAATCAGTAAAGCTCCTTTTTATGGTATTAAGGTATAAACTGGTAGTAGAATGTACTTCACACCTATAATCTTGTTCCTTCTATTTAGTGCCGACTGTATTAGTCAAAGTGATTCATTTGTTGTTGGAATACAAATTAGGTAATCTAAAAAATTGTCAGCTTAATGACAGGAACATTAGAATTGGGTAATTCACCAATAGAACTCTTGTGAGCTTAATGACGGCAAGATAAGAACGCACATACACGAGATATTATAGAGACAACCCTAAAAATCAGTAAAATTAACTTTCACTAAAGTCCAAACTGAAAGACAGAGTGACCTAGCTTATAATAGCTCATAGCTCATCCTCAAGGTAGTTGTATTCAAATACAAACTCGTTCTTTATCCTCTGGCACCTGAACAACAATTCCATAAAAAAAAAAAAACATTAGCACTTGGCACATGAATAGAAAGTATACAACTATAAGAGAAATGATTTATTACCATCCAGTATTATCCTCGGTAATATGGTAGTCAAAGTAGACGTATGATCCCTTCTCATATTCATCAGTGGTGACCTTGGGCTCTTCGTGACGTTGGAACCATGTATTGTACTTTCTGTGGTACCTCCAAGAATTCTTCTTCAGCTCTCTTGCTGCCAGGAACTGCTGGTATGTGTTCTGCATGTGTAAAAGGTCTCAAAACAATTAATACCACTGAAATACTCAATAATGGAGCTATGTATGTGTAAAAGTGTATATATAGGAAATAGACAAAAGACCTGTTGATAGTAAAAGGCAAAGAAGAGAGTATCAGTGCCTAAAGAATCATAGGCCAGCCGTTCCCATAAAGCTGGGTTTGAAACAGTTGGTGACTGTGTTTGGGGATAGCTTGCTGGTGTAGCTGCCGGGTGCTTCTGCAAAAAAGTCATTATCAAAACTTATAAGCCACAATGATGAGAAAAAAATAAACAAAAGAAAAAGAAAAAGAAAAACATACAGGTAGATAGGTCTTGTTGCGTTCAGAATCCTTGGGCTGAGGGAGCTTGCAGAAGGCAGATTCAAGAAGCTGCAGAGTTTGGGCCTGGTCATAGTTACCAGACGCCCCACTCAGGTTGTCTCCAATCGTCCCAAGCTCAGATACTGCCACAGTCGCACTTCTCCTGCCAATCACCCCAAGGTTGCCTGAAGATGCCATTCCAGATGGGGCAGATTGCAACGGCTGCCCTGGCGAGAAATCCGACTCTCTTGACAACTGTCCCCCTTCTGCCATTCCAGATGGCCCTACACCCTACAATATCATCAATAGCTAATGTTGTTTAAGACCTTTTGAGTCCAGTACAGGTACAAAAAGCTGATATCAAGTCCAGTACCAACATATCAGTACCAGTGTAAAGAAAAAGAACTTACAGGCCGCGGTGACTTCAGATCATCTTCATTCATGATTTTGGAACTGGCAACACTTTTTGGACTGATATCATCAGTCAAGGGTGGTTGTTGAGGTGGCTCATCTACCTTGGTATGCATGCTCTCTGCATGGAAAGACACACCCCGAATATTAAAACACAAGGGAAGATCTTGAAGATAAAGCCCCAACTTAAAAATAACCAAACAACAAAAGCAGTCTTTTGGGCCACTGGTTTGTGCAAAGTACATTAGGCTGTGCTCCAAAGGAAGTTAACAGGGTGAGTGGAAATGGAGAGAAATAGTGTGCTAAAACCTAGCTCCCGAGTTTCAAGTTGAAGAGAATAATAAAGGTCAATGGTGGAAATGTGGTGAATCATGTTTGTTCATTTCCTTCCTTTACTTTCGCTCCAACACTCAGGAATACTAGCACAATACGTGAGTACAGATCAAATTTTTTATCAATTGTTTTAATTATTATAATTTTTTGGTTGAACTTCAGCAAAAATACTTCATAATAGAGGACCAATTAAAACTCTGTGGCCAAACCCAATAAAAAAACAAACCAGCAACCTTATCTAGGTTGTACGAGTGAACAAAGTACCTTGACCTTGAGCTCCATGGCCGAGTCCAGCTTGACCTGAAGACATGGTATGACTCTGAGGAGTAACAAACTGCAAGATATAAATTAAGAAATTGAGGAGATATAGATTCCATATTGTAGTGACTACTGCTACTTGACACTCTTGTTATCTCATCCATATTGCTTTAGTTCAATATACGATTCGTGGGGATTTCTAGCTAACTTAAGGCATAGCTTTCTTATTTCCATTTTTTTTTCAGCTCTAATCAATTGTACCAGGCCAATTGAACCTTTAACTATCATAGTTTGAATTTCTTTTAAGAAAGAGAGAGAGAGGTCTCCATCAGATTTTCCTTAAGCGATCTAAATGGAACCAAGCCGATGAACGTACCGGCCGGTAAGGTAATCCTTGATTTTGATAGTAATTAGCCTGCGTTAGTAAGCAAAGAAAAACCAGGGTTAGTTAGTAGAAGAGGGCGCAACAACTTGCTGTTCAGCAGAGGCAAGAAATGTAGTCTTGGATCTCCTTTACGCATTTACGTGGGCTTCCATAACTAAACTAGTACCTAGCTGAGGATCATATATAAAGGGGTCTAAAGAGCAAATTGAAAAGAATTCCAATAGAAGCAACACTGCCGAATTAATACCAAGCTAGTATAGTATACAATCCGGATCTTGCTAATGAAGAAAACTAAACCATTCATACTTGATAACGATGTGCATATCACCATTTCAAGCCTCTCTATGGTCAGAGTTCAGTTTTATTTTTTCTCATTTTTTACATTAGGTTAGTTAGGGGTCTATGTATAAATCGAGGTTAGAAATTAATCACCAGAATTACTCCAATAACAATGGAACAACCATACAGAACGGGTTGTGCATCCTCAGCTTCCATAAAACATAGACTTGCAAACGGATAAAGATGGATAAGTGCCTAAGAACAGAGAGAGAGAGAGAGAGAGAGAGGACCTGTTGCATAAGAAGGTTCTGCTGGGCTTGGGAAGTGGAGGGAAATGGCTTCTGATTAGCAGCAGAGAGGTTAGAAGGCATGGTCACCATATTAGCATGGCCCTGTTGCTGCTGTTGTTGCTGTTGCTGTTGCTGTTGCAACTGCTGTTGTTGCGCCTGCTGCTGCTGCTGTTGCAGTCTCTGCAAGTATTTTTCCCTATGGTCTGGTGCTATCTCTGGCCTCCTCTGTCCCTGAACTCATGCAACACCCCTAATCAGCACAGGCAAACTTTGCAAGTTTCCAAGTTGCATCAAATCGTGAATAATAATAAAAGAGGAAATGTTGAAATACCGTTTCACTCTGAGTTGGGAAAGTGACACCTGGAGTCTGAGGTCTCCACTGAGTGCCAGAAGCAGCTGCTGCAGATGGAAACATCCTCGCTCCAAGCGATACAGCCTCACTACCACCACCGCCAGCCTCATTTAATTGCTGTTGCAACATTGCACGATTTCCCACAGGTGACAGTAGCGGTTGGGTGACATTACCCCCCGCTGCCCTGTCATCACTGGCCACTATACTTTTCATAGGAACACTACCAACCGTTCCACTAGTTACCACTCCCATAAAAGGAGGTTGGACTGCAACCTGTGGCACTGACACCTGTACTGGACGATTTTGGGATGGAATAGCCGGGGATGGCCTACGGCCCGGCAAATTTGTGGGGTCATCTTCTTTCACGGTCACAGGTACATTGGCAGTGACAGGTGGTGCAGCAGCTGATCCAACATCCGAGGTAGTGCGGGGAGAATGCCGGACCAGAAACAACTGATGCAGCAGTGGGCCCACCTGCCAGCGGGCGTGGGGAGGGATTGGTTGGCAATGGTGTAGTTGCAGGAGAGGGTATGGACACAAGTCCAGTTTTTGAAGGTGGAGTACGGGGTAGTACGTCAGAGTTGCTTTCCTGAGAAACTGTTTCTTCAAGCGGATCTAGACTTGGGGGTTGTGGAGCAGCAGATGGTGCAGTAGCCTAGTAAAATAGGAAAAACAAAAGACCATTGGTTATCAAAAAGTAAAATGTGGAGTTTTAGACCTGCATGGAGCGTACAAGTATGGTAAGCTGTAGATAGCTCAAATCACAATTAAGCCAACTAATATCTGAATTAATGAATCAAAATCTCTCATTATGCAACTGGTATTCAGTTCAGTCCAATTTTTGCATCAAATAAACCAGGGTCAATATAGACTCTAATTAGCATCAATAAAGGAATAATCAAACTTGAACGGGAACTTGTAGTCATGTTAGAGCGATAAAAAAGATTATCACATATATTGTATTTCAAGTAACCCAACAAGAAGATCACGAAAACCTGGGCCCCCAAACTAGCTGTAGAGCTCTTCACAGAACTAGAAGCAATACACTAGAAAACAAAAGGCATGTGATATATTATAAACTTAAAACCAGGATTACATTCGATCTCAACAAAGTATAAATGAAGGAAGAATTTCCATGTACAGGCACATGTACTCAAATATAATCTATATGCCAACAAATATGGCAACATCCGTTGTGCTGCTTCTTCCTGTTTTCCGAAGATGCCAAACTGCACTTTTACATTTTGTTGATCATGCAAATATCTTTGTGAATACTGGAAAGTGGGTACTAAGAAAACAACTCCATCACATGTATCAGAATAAAATCTAAATGCCCCTTGGCATCATTTCCCATTGCTCCCTTCTTGCTCCCCCCCTTCAGTGTTTTGGACTTTTTTCTGATCTGAATACTGTAATTGAATGGACAGTAGCTGGATACAGAATGGACCACGACAGCTCTAGAAGGAAACAATGGGTAAGCTCCTATGTTATATTCGGAGGAGAATGGATGGAAAACTAGCGTAAAGTCTAATCAGTAATGCAACCATATCTGTTGACGTGATATTTGCGAAAACGGAATACAGAATATGTACGAGTCGTTACTAAGAAAAACATCAAGAAACCACCTTCGGTTCATCAAAGGTACTATAAGGCATGTTATCTGCATTCACTTCACGTCGATTCATGACAGCTTCTGCATAAGTGCACTTATCCTATAATGGAGAAGGTCAGCCTTCTCTCCAATTCAAGAAATAGAAACCACCGCTTCACAAAAAAGTACGTCAGGTCAACCACCAACTCAAAAAAGGAAAAGGCCACCACTTCCAAAAATAACAAGTCAGATAAACCGCCAATTCAAAAGAAACAACTCCTCACAAGAAATAGAAACCATTCGTAACTGAGGTAGAGGCAAAATGTCACAATGTTGAGTAACAGCTTCAAGCCAGGGAGTAAACAGAGTTAGAAAATTTGATAGGCTTACAATTTGGAGTTCAACAGAGTTGGGCTTCATGTCTTTTAATTTTTTAAAGAAAAAAAAAAACTGCAGTTACTAACTCTTGGGCTCCACCAAAATATTTGTCAGCAGCAAGCCTTGATTTGTTTCATGCTTCAAAAAGCGTGTGCTTTATGGAAAACCATGCCAACTTCATGCAAGGATAGGTCGCTTGTTATTTATTTGAAAGAAACACGCTCAGTTTTATTAAATATTATTTGCAAGGGAAACCGTTCATGAAGGACAAAGAGTTATAAAGAGCAATAATATTTTTGCAAGAGTACATAAATAAAAAGCAAATAATAAGAAGTAAAGGAAATGGGGAACAAGGTTACAAGTGGGCGATAATACCTTTGCGAGAGTAGAGGGACCAAGAGACACCATATCTTCAAGGGCTTCAACCTTTTCCAAAGGCAGTGTTGTATAGAGCTCCTCAACATCACTAAAGTCATCAAAGTCGTCCTATTTATTGTTGAGCAAAGCATAAAAAAGAGGTAAGAGGTTTGTTTGTTTTTTATCTGGGGATACCAGATGAACTGTGATAAACTACTAAACCAGAGATGATGTTTACAGTACACTTAAAAAAGAAAGCATGTATGGAAGAAATTGAAAAGAGTAAAAAGAAGGCCAAAAGAAGTGATGATAAAACAAATATACCTGGTTTCGTTCGACATAGTCTTCTAGAAAATCTTTTACATCGTTGACCTGCTCAGGGCTCAATTCATCATTGTCAAGTAGTCTCAATATCGACTCAAGTTTCTTTATATGAGCTTTGTGCCTTGTTATTGACGTCTCTAGATGTGTCTAAAAAAGATATTCAAGATAACCAGTTAGTAACAAGAATAAGAGCATAGTTCATAGTTCATAGTTATTTAACTTACCAATCGGGGTGGCCGAGCTTTCCCTTTCTTAATAGAGAGGCTTCTACCTCAGCTTCAAAGTTATCAATCTGGCTCTCCAAATCTCCGACCTAAATGAAATAGTTGATGGATATAGTCAAATTAAAATATCTCAATTCGGTTAAAAATAAATTAGAATAAGCAAAAGTTAAATTTAACATACCACAGTGTTCAAACCAATCCCTTGTTTCAGCTTTTGCCTTCTCTTTAGGATCCTAACAGATTACAGTAGATAATCTCCAATAAGACAGTACAGTATTGTTTGAAGATAAAAAGAAAAGATAAGTTGGAAGGGATGAAAGAAAACTAACTGTTTTGGGTTGTGGCCCAAGCCTTCTTTGGAGAAGGCTTTAGTTTTTGGTTTCCTTTTCACACACTTTAAATCTCTCCATTTCTCGTTCAATCTGCTTTCGTGCATCCATAAGAGCCTATTCTCATAAAATGCATTACCCATGTCAACCACCAGTTGCAGCAAATCTTAAAAATATATGTTCAGTAGCGTTTACCAGCAATATTTATCATCAAATAAAGTTATCACATTTTACTTATTCTTTGTGAGAGAAGAGGAGTACTTTGCCAAAATATAAATGGTTTTACAAGTTTTTCAAGGTTAAATATGTTCAGTAAATGAGAGTGAGAATTAGCCTGAATACAAATTGAGGTCTCATTATTTTACCTTCTTATCCTTTATCTCGCTTGATTGGATCCATGTCTTGATCTGATCTCTATACCTCTGAAGCCTTCTTATTTCCTTCTTCAGATCAGCCTCAAAATTTCTCCTTCTGGTTCGCATTTTCTGTATCATAAACCTATCACAAAAATAAAAATAAATACTTACAATGTGAACAAAAATAAAAAATCGTTAATAATTGGAGAGCTACAATTAGTGGAATTGAATAAGACCTTGTTCCAGATACTATCAAAGACATCGACTCCTTCTTGGACCTTCTTGAGGACTCGATCGATCTCGCTTGAAGTTTCCGACTAGCACCCATAGTGGAATAGTAAAGGCTCAAGCATTCAACGATTAATGTAGAATTTCGCTCTTGTTCTTCTTTTAGGGTTTTCTTTTACGGAGGTCAGAATCGGAGAAAGAAAAGGATAGTGAACTCGATGAACAAGATTTCTTTTTTTAGTTATTTACTTATTTTCCATTCGACGAAAATTCAGGTTTAGACTTACCACAATTTCGTAATTACACATATAACCCTGATCTATTATATATTTATGTATGTGCATCGTGCCTCGTGTGGAAGGAAGAATTGCAGCTCAGAGGTGGGCTCCATTTTTATAGAGCATGTCTTTTGGGCTGTTTAGCGTGGGAAATTGGACCCGAGTCCAATAACAAGAGCAGCTGATCTAAGGTTCTAAGAACCTTAGACTAATTTAATCAGGCCCAACGAAATATGAGTCTAGATCGAGTCTAGACAATATCATGACTCATGAGGTATAATATATGCGGAATTGGCTACGGTGCTACGCGTAGCATAGAGGGTCTCCGTGCTACAGCTCAATATATGAGTTTTCAAAATCTTAACGGTTGATTGATCTGAAATGTTCAATATGATCTCCATATGAATATGTACTTGCAAACCAAATTTTATATTTTTTAAATTTTTTTTACTATTTTTTTAGATAGGTAGGAAATCACTTGATCTGAATGGTACATAAACTTTTAGATTAAGTGATTTTCTACCTATCTAAAAAATAGTAAAATAATTCTAAAAAATATAAAATTTGGTTTGCAAGTACATATTCATATGGAGATTATGTTGAACGATTCGGTCAACCGTTAGGATTTTAAAAACTCAAATATTGAGCCGTAGCATGAGGCCCTCTATGCTACGCGTAGCACCGTAGCCAACTCCAATATATGCAACTCATTTTCTTTTTCTTTTTCTTTTTTTCGTTTATGTTTTTGTACCAACTGGAATTTAATTCGAACAAGGGTTAGATAACCTCGTTTTATGTATTATCACTAGGCCATATCTCATGAGCTATATCATAATAATGTACTTTCGAATCAAGTTATGTTTTTCTATTCCATTGTTATTTTTTGTTTCTTGTTTTTCTCTTCTTCTTTTTCTTTTGCAAAAAAATTTGGAAATGGGACCACATCTATACCAGCCTCCTTTTTAAATTACAAATGAATATATCCTTCCTCAGTAAAATAAAGAGTTATGGATTGTACTATTGGGAACTCATATATGAAGATGTCAATATGAAAAAGAGACATTTTCCATAAATCATAAACTATATATAGGTTGAAAATTGTTGTTGTAGGTCATACAATATACATTTAGATCAATATTATCGCCACCGCTGCATGGGGCAGATGGTAAAGACATTAGTCCTCCTATGGAAGGACATGAGTTTGATTCTTCATGGGGATCAATACTGTCACACATTAACTGCCCAAAAAAACTAATTGAGGGCAGATGGTAAAGACATTAGTCCGACGAGCATACTGTTATTTACAACAGTAATCATACTCAACAATCAAACAAAAAAGGGACATGCAAATAATATCAAAAGGAATTTTGGCTGTTAGCTTTCCAAAATCTTGCGAAGCGTAGCAAGACTTGTGAGAGAACAAAATCATTCATGGGGAGAGAAAATTGGAACCAGCTGGGAAATGCGCATATGGGAAGGACTTGAACTTTTCTGATTCATAAAATAAAATGTGCACCAGCCGGGAATCGAACCCGGGTCTGTACCGTGGCAGGGTACTATTCTACCACTAGACCACTGGTGCTTAGTTGTATTTCACGATAAGAAATAATAATATCAAAATAATATCGATCACCGGTTTGCTTAAATTGTCTAACGTGGAGCTTCTTCTAATGTCTGCAAGAGAATACGTTGCATTTTATTTTAAATGCAATATAAATATCTGTTGAAAATTTAAATTTTTGAAATTTGATACTTAATACAATCTTGAAATCAAAATTTTGATCATTAAAAAAATAACAATAAAATTTAAAAAGATAAGTTTTTTCAATGATACTTGGATGTATAAATCGAACTGAGCAGCTCGAATCAGTCATTTGAATACAAAAAATTGAGATTGTGGAAGACCAACTTTTAGTCTAGTGACAAAGACACATACACGTCTTCTGATTGAGAAGTCATGAAGTTTGAAATTCAGATGAAAGAAATTTTTTATTGTAAATAACCAGAGTTTGAAAAGATGTTGTATAGTTTGACATTCCAATCCTCTCATAACTTTTTTTTTCTGAGATTTGGAGTCATAATATTGGTCGATTGAGGCAATGCCTAACAAGGTGAGACTTTAAACGTATGATAAAATTATTGGGAATTTCTTAATGAAAATGTTAATCAGTAGAGGTTTTTAGTCATGTTTGGATACAGTGAATTAGACAATGTTTACTCAATTCCACACTAGCATAAACATAAATGGCTCCGTTACACCTTTTTTCCTTGTAAACAAGGTGTACGACAAGGTAACCCTTTATCTCCATTTACGTTTATCCTAGCTTCAGATTGTTTATGCAAAATTTTCAATAAGCTCGGCATTTAGAAATGATCAAAGGGTTGGACCCCATGTTTTCAAGGTTCTGCAATGACTAATGGTCATTATGCAGACGATACTATTTTATTTTTAGAGGCTACTTCTTTAAACATCATTCATACTTGGTGGGCTATGCAATCTTTTGAAGCTGTGTCAGGGATTAGAATTAATCTGCAGAAGACTGAATTAGTGCCTATCAATACTGATAATGCCAGGGAATTAGCTTCCTTATTTTAATGTTCTGTGGGGAAATTCCAACTTAAGTACTTAGGTATACCACTATTAGACTCAAAATTATCCGTTACTGATTGGAGATTTTTAGTAGATAAGGTCTCTAAAAAATTACAAAAATGGAAGGGTCGATTGTTATTATTAGGGTGCAGACCTACCTTGTTAAATTATGTATTAACTGTCGTGCCTCTTTGTACTTTATCTCTATATAGGATTCCTAAAACAGTTTTAGTACAAATTGATGAAATTTGAAGAGCATTTTTATGGCAAGGGGCAGAGCCCCATAGGAAAAAATATACTTGATTAATTGGGCGCTTGCTTGTTTATCTAAACAGAATGGGGAATTGGGCATCTTAGATTTAGAACTTACGAGAACAGTAGTTTTATATAAGATTTGTTGAAATGGTGGTGGAAGCTTAAAGACAACTCCTAATATACTTCGATGGTCACCATGGTAGAAGGAAATACAAAAATTAGATTATATTGTCAAATGAGTGTATGACACCAAGTTGGTTTAGATAGTCAAGTTCATTCTGGAATGATATTTGGGTGGACCAGTGTACTCTAGCTGTTAGTTATCCTCAACTTTATGCCTTATACTTAGAACCTCATATTTCTGTGAATGTAGTACTTAGCTCCCACTGTGATGTAGTTCAATTTAGAAGACACTTGTCAGAGGTTTTGGCGGCTCAATGGAATGAAATTTTGAGATTAATTAGTATAACAATCTTTACTCATGCACAAGATCGAATATCTTGGAAATGAGATTCTTCTAATCAGTTTAATGTACATTTATCTGCTTTTCTTGCGTTTAGAGGAGTTCAAACTGATAGGTATGCTATCCGGCGGAAAGTACCTATTCCTCCTAAAATTAGAGTTTTTATGTGGCTCTTGTCCAATAAAAAAATTCTTACGAAACAAAGATTGATATTAATGATCTAATCAGTGTCATTTTGTGGTGCTGCCAAATCTGTGAAGCATTTATTTGTTCAGTGTGCTTTTGTCAAAACCATTTGGTTCTAAATGGGGTCTTTTCAGGATGTTTTTATGAATTGATAATCTTTTGATGATGTTATAGAGTATGTACAATCCTTACCTTCCAAAAAGAGGAAAACTGCTATAATAGTAATAAGTGCAATATGTTGGTCACTTTGGAAACATCGCAATGACATCTGTTTTACAGGTGTCGCACTTAAATCTAATCGCTCTATGATCTTTCTCATTTTGTCTTTACTTCAATATTGGTCAGGAAACATCAAAGAAGTAGTAATGCAAGAGATGTGACTTGGACTCCTGCGGTTGAAGAAATTCCGCTGAGGGAATGGGCTGAAAGCACCTGAGATGGTGGTGATGGATGGGGACACTCATACTGCTGAGACTGATTAGCTGCTTTTGTGCTTTCCTCTTCGCTTTTATTTGTGACATGTTATGTTTTGTAATAAGTAGTTTTCTAGCGAATTGGTATGCTATTGGTTTGCACTTTTATATGGTTTGTTTTAGGAAGTTAGGATGGGGACACAAGTCATTCTTCTGTTTGACAAGGATTTTTCGAGAGAATTTTTGCAGATGGTGCTTGTGTAATTATGACTATCCTTTTGCTAATGCAAATGGACATATATGCCTCTTTTAAAAAAAAAAACAAGGTAGACTTTACTCAAATTATCATATTGTTATATATCCAATATATTTGTTCAATATTCTATTGTGAACTTTTTTTACCTATTTCTATTTTTATATTAAGCACATCGATATCCTAATTTGCCAACAATTTTGATAAAAGATGGAATTTTGGATTGAATATTAGTCCTCCGATTAAATATTCTGATCCTATGCATCTATTTGATGTTTTTTTACGTGTAAAAGTTTAAAGTTATCTAGACACGTACTCTCTATATGAAAATTGTATCATTTTTTTATTGGTCATGATTTATTACTATTTTTTAAATGTCGTTTAAAGAATTTTGAATTTATTGATAATTAATTGGTCATGTCTAGAGCTGCAAACGAACCGAACCGAATTGAACTTACTCCGAGCTTGAGTTTGGTTTGAATTAATTTCGAACGAACTCAATTTTGAATCGAATTTTTTACGAACTCAATTTCGAATTTTTACTAACTTTGTTACGATTTACGAGTTATGAATTATGGCTGGGCCATAGTTGAAATTACAACACTTCAATAAAAACTCAGGCATTCTGAATTCTAATTACACAGTACACCAAGTTTGTATCAAAGTTCATTACAAATACCAAAATTTATATCAAACACCAAATTTAGTACAATCAATCAAAGTTCAGTACAATCACAGTATCCAAAGTTTCCAAATAGCCAACAGGAGCAACATCACCAAACTTTTCAAATATTCAAAGTACAATTTAAGTTAGAACTGAAAGCAAGTATGGACTGGGCAGCCTTATATTTTCATCAGCGAACATAACTTATCAGCGGAAATCAACGGTTCACGTTTGAGTTAATTTCGAACTAAGTTTGGTTTGCGAGCCTATTTCAACGAACTTGGTCCAGTTTGAGTTTGGTTTGAATTAATTTCGAATCGATTTTTTTACGAACTTTTTCAAATCAAACTCGAATCGAATTACGAACTACAATTTTTTTGTGCAGCCCTAGTCATGTCTTTATTTCTTTCTATTCTTGTTATATTATTTAAGTAAAAAAATATGTCAAATAATAAAGAAAAATATGTCATTTAAAAATGTTATTTACATACATATGTTCTTTAATATGTAACTTAAAAATATTATTTATCATTTAGTTTTAATTTTTTTATAAAAATATATTATTTTATATAAAAAAAAATCTCTTATAACATGTTTCCGCTTTGCAAAATTTACACGAGCTTTTGTCATTAAATCTCTGCGTATTTTGACGCGCCACGCCCCGCGTATAATATTGAATTTTTTCATAGCATTTCGTACCTCATGAATTAAATGCACATGTTGCATTTGAGGTGGTTCAAAAAGTTAACCAAGCAAACGGGAAAAAAAATCAGTTTGTTGCCTATTATTCTGTACATGTGTTGTCTTTGCCTCGGCGTTTAATTAAATGCACATGTAGCAACGATTCTTAAAATGAGCTAAAATGTCGAAACATGAGATTAAACAAGGATTGGTTTCGGAAGATGGTTTCTCATGTTTTTTTTTTCTTCTTGTTGGCTGCTACCTGTTTGTTTGAATTACAGCGCAATAGCATCCTGTTCCATTTAATGTTGCAATAATTAGTTTTTATCAAAAATATAAAACTGAATGCAGATTAAATTTGAAAATCTGAAAAATTCAATAAAATTCAATAAAATTTTAAAAATAATAAAACTTGGTTTTTCAACAAGATTCTTTTTAGCATCTCCATCCCGTTAAATTACTAAGATTTATTATCTGACATGTCAATTTCTATTCCAATTTCATGTCAATTTCTTATTTAGAAATTATTCGGTAAAATTTCTTATTAAAAAACTATTTCTAATCGCCATGCTGGCAAAACAATTCGCTCAAATTCTTCCTTCCCTGTTTTTTTGTTTATTTAGAAACTATAAAATTAATTTTAAAGATGTGAATGTTTAGAAATTAAGAGAGACTTTAATTTCTAATAGTGGTTGACAATTATTTAGAAATTTATTTTAATTACTGGATTTAGATACTATATATGTATTTGTATCGACCATTCAAATATGAGAATTTTTTTTGAAATGTTAATATTTCCACTAAAATACTAATATTATTACATTAGTGAATTTCCTCTATATTCTTAATTTAAATCTTACTAACGTTTGACTAATGTTTTAATTTAATTTATTTGTTTTTTTTAAGTTTACGAACTTGGTAATTTATTTCTTCGGTGTACAAGTGATGATCGACCAGGTCGACATAAGTTACCAGCCTGTACCCCCTTTCCGTTTTTTTTTTATTAATAGGAAAAACAAAAAAAAATATCAACAATCAATCAAGAATAGTTTTGTTAGATTTTGAAAAATAAAAAAAACGTTATGCTTTGTAACGTTTAGGACACTGTAGCTGAACGTTATGGTCTATAATGTTCAGTTAATCTGATTGCTAATGATATTTAATTAACAAAACACTGTAGCTGGACGTTATAGACCATAACGTCCAGCTACATTTTTCTTTTTCTTTTTTTTTGCTTCTGTTTGCGATTTTTTTAGAAAGAAAAAAAAACATTGTAGCTGGACGTTATAGACCATAACGTCCAACTACAGTGTTTTTTGTTAATTAGAGATCATTAGCGATCATATTAGCTGGACGTTATGACTTATAACGTCCAGCTACAGTATCCTGGACGTTACAAGCCATAACATTCTTTTTATTTTTCAAAATATAGCAAAATTGTTTCTCATTAACGATATTTTTTTTTGTTTTTCCAATTAATAAAAAAACGGACCCCCTTTGGCCTGATAGAAAAGCACATGAAATAGGGACCGGCTTCTTCCTTTTTGAAGAGCCCCATCGTACGGCCATTAAATCCTTAATCCTTATCTCCAGTAAATATCTGTAAATAAACATGGTTCATACTGTTTGTTAATCGAAACATAAGTCCACTTATCATCTAACTTATATACAATGCACGTGCGGCAACTTGATTGCCTGGGTTCAAGTGTACGAGATAAACCTGGTCCATGTAGATATGATTGATACTCGCATGAAACAACAAATCCAACGTTCCAATCAGCAGTGAACAACTGAACGAGCATTTGCTGCAAGACCTGCCTATTCACTATGCAGATGTCCTTCCTAAAATTTGATCAAG